>CM057456.1:169425000-170035000 GCA_016271365.2 Neoceratodus forsteri | reverse complement strand
CAGATGGTTATATATTTTATTATGATGGGGATGCTAGACTACCTGGGAGAGGAATTACAATTACTATTTTATACACATCAGGGGGGCTACTAAACTAACAGGGATATAAAAAAAAAAACAATACTTATGAACATTGGGGGACCAGCAGAGATTGTTATATATGCTATAATGGGGGGGACACTAGACTACCAGGGATATTTAAAACTTGATTTTTTTCATTCAGATGGGGCAGAACGAAGCCCCCTGAGCAAAACCCAGCCTCATTTAACTTTGTAGGGTACTTCTGGGCTGAGAAAATACATTTTTAAATCTGGCCATCTCGTCCCTCGCTCTTTGTTCATGAGTGAGCAATTTCTTTGATAGCGACCCTGCAAATTCTTTGATCGCGAGATCCTTTGATCACGATCATGCACTGGGAGCGAGGGACGAGATGGCCAGATATAAAAATTAATTTTCTCAGCTTAGGGGTGCCCTAGGAAGACAAATGAGGATGGGTTTTATTCAGGGGGATTCATTCTGATGAACCATGGTGGTGGTGGTTTACCGCCGTTCTTTGAATTTTTTTTAACTAGAACAGTTTTTATTCTTTGGTCGTGACCCTGCAAATTCTTTGATCACGAGCCTGCAAATTCTTTGATCATGAGAATCTTTGATCGCCATCTTTGATCACGAGGGAGGGACATGATGGCCAGATTTTTTATAATAGAATAGATAGGGAAATTTAACCAATCTTTAAGATTGACTATCTCGGCAACGGTTTGGTCTTTTTACTTGAAATTTGGAGGGTGTTTATAGCATGTGCTGTAGATGTAAATTATGGTGTTTATGTGTCAGAAAAATTTTTTTTTGTGTGGAGATATTGCATGACGCACTTTACGAGTTGTGGACAGTGTTTTGGACTGTGCTGGTGGCTTGAAATTGATAGGGTGTCTAGCCTTAGTGTCATGGATGTAGTTTTCAGTTGTTGTGTTTGTTAAATGTCAACAGGTGTGGAACTGTGCCACTCTGATGAATGAAAATTTCAAATTTTGACATGTTATATCTCGGATACGGCTTGGTCTTTTTACTTAAAATTTGGAGGGTGTTGACGACATGTCCTGTAGATGTCAATAGTGATGTTTATGTGTCGGACAATATACTTTTTGCTGAGATATTGTGTGGCGTAGTTCACATTTTCTGGAATGCATTTTCTATTGCTCTACTAGATTAACATTTGTCTGGTGGCTGGCCTTGGTGTTGTCAATGTACTTTTTAGTCATTGGGTGTGTAATGTGGCCTGAAGCTTACAGTTTGGGCCCTGCACTCCCACCAACTTGTACAACTTTCTACGTTTCTATTCTTTCTTAAAAAGTAAGGAAATTCTATGCAAAAAACTTCATTAATGAATCAGTTTGCATCAGCCCTAACTCTCACCCCATTCTCCTACACTGCACCTCCTGAGGTCATTTACACATTGGATGGGGTGAGAGTTAGGGACGATGACCCCAATGCACACCCTGATGACTGTTGGTGGGGGCGGGCTGGAAGTGGGGTGCAAGGGATGGCAACCCTAAAATTGAATTTCCTCGCTTTTTTCACTGTAGAAGAACCCTAACTGATGCATTAACAAAGTTTTTGCATATATATATATATATATACATATAATTTGTCTTTTTAGTAGTTTCAAAACTTTGAAAGCATTGGTATTAGTAATGCATTTAGAAATAAATTTTTTAATTGACTTTACAGTTAAACATGCAGTTTCATGTGAGGGCACATTTTTAAGGGGAGGGAGTTCAACCAGGAGTGGCACACTACACTGAAAGTTTGTTTACAGGGGCAACCAGGGAGAACATGGAAGTTAAGTGACTTGCTCAAGGTCACCCAGTATGCAAGTGGGGGCTGTGGGATTCAAACCCAGATCTCCAGATTTGCAATTAAGAGCCTCAAACCACTGTGTTATACTGCCTCCCTAGTTATGGCAGTCATCAGTTTTATAGTTCATGATGTTGGTGTAGTAAACATACTAACATACAAAAATGCAGGCAGAATAGGGTAAGCAGGCTTTCATGTCTGCGTGTTTCATCAGTCCCCACCGTGGGAGCTGACCTTGCTGCCCGCTGCCCTCTCTGACTTCTTCCTTCCCAGTCCAGGGTATTCCCACTTCATTGGACTTTGTTTCCACAACCCTACCCCTGTACCTGTCCCACCCACTCTTGAACCCCTCCACAGTCTCTTCCTCCTCCAGCCCCCCAGGCAGCGCATTCCATGGTTCTACCACCCTTTCAGTGAAGTAGCACCTCCTCCTTTCTTCCCTGAGTCTCCCTCCCTCCAGGTTCCACCCATGCCCTCTAGTTGCCCCCTCCTTCCTTCAGAGCACTGTGACTGTGCCTCCTTTATTTACCCCCTTCATGTACTTGAAGATCTCTATCATGTCCTCCCTGTCCCTTCTCTCTTCCAATGTGTACATGTTTAGCTCTTTGAGCCTCTCCCCATAGGTCCTTTCCACCAAGCCCCAGATCATTTTGTTTGCCTTCCTCTGGACCCTCTGCAGGAGTTCATTGTCCCTTTTTAAGTGTGGCCTCCAAAACTACACGCAGTACTCAAGGTGCAGCCTCACCAAGCAGTTATACAGAGGGAGTATCACTTCCCTCTTTCTGGAGTGATCCCCCTAGTGATGCATCCCAGCAGCATGTTGGCCTTGGCTGCTGCCCTCCTACAAGTCTCTGAGTTGTTCATCTTGACATCCACCACCACCCCCATGTCCCTCTCAGCCATACAGCCATAGCAGCAGTACATTGCATAACAGATATAAAATGTCAATAAGCAGGTCGTGCAACAGATGTGCAGAGCAGTTACTGAAGCAAGAAATGTACAGCTGTCATTTTTTACACCCTGTTCAAAATGTGTTTTTGCACCTATGGTGCCAAATGGCACAGTCGCTGTGCAAAATCTTCTTTCGGCTAATGAACTGTTCATGCAGTGGGGTCACGAAAAGCCCATGCTGAAAACTTGGAGTGAAAATACCAAGAAACGCCCAGGGCATTAGGGTTTCTGACAACAACACCCTGCACTGTAGGGACTGACAGTCATCAGGGGTGTGACTTGAGATTGTCAACAGTAATGCTCATGTCATTCCACCCCAATCACTACCCTGCAGCCAGTGACAGGTATCGAGGTGTGCCTTTGACTCTTCAGCCCCAAAGTTCACTCCATTCACTTATATTGTACCCATTTCAGTGTATTTATTTATGGAATGGGGTGAGTTGTGAAAACCCCAAGGCACACCTCGACTCTTGTCTGTGTCTGCATGGTAGGGTGAGGTTAAATGGTGTGAGCATTATGGGCAATGACCCAAAGGCACACCCCAATGCCTGTCCAAGTCTGTGATGTGGGGGTGGGGTTGGTGTCACTTCAGTACTTCACTGCCATTCCTATTCTGCCTGTCTGTCTGTCTGTGTCTCTCTCTCTCTTTATCTATATGTCTGTGTAATTATCTATCTTTCTATTAATTGTATGTATCGCTATTTTATCTATTTCTAAAACAAACCTGCATATCAAAGTTTCCTGCAGTCTGAGCACATACCTGTGAAACTGTGCATATTTGTACTCCACTTCTGCATAGACCTCATACTTTCCTAAGATTCCCATTATCGCAAGCATAACTACCTTGCCCTTATCAAAAGCGACCCCCTCTGAAAGTTAATATCACATTTTCTCTAACAGTCCATCATCATTACACCTGACTTCCTGACATCAACACATTGCTTAAATATAACTTTATATCACCTCATGGACAAAAATCTGTTTCTCTTAAAAACAAAACAAAAAAAAAACAAACTGTGTAAATAATCCCAAGGCTGAACATATGCCAGCCAGTACTTTTTCATGTACTGCCACCTTCTGTACCATCAAGGGGATTTGCATATGTTTCCCTTGATGCTTTGCATTATTGGGATATGTGCAATTGTGTTTTCATTAAAATTTAGCTGTCTGGCCATTATCATCCAGGATAACACATGCATCAGTGGTATTTACTCGGGTTCTTTTGTAAGCTTCCTATTCCTTTGATTAAAATGTACACCTCCATATATATTCCTAATAATGTGTATGCCTTCCTTAGAGCAGAAACCTAAACAAATCCTACTACTTACAAATCATTGTGTTGTTTCTCCATATCTCCTTAACAATTCCACACAACTTCACTAACTTCATTATGCAGCCATGGTGGATCTGACCAGATTTTGTTGTAAATAGATATCACATTAGCGGTCATCCACACAACTCCCTCATTCAAGGACTTTTTGATTATCGAAGTCAATGGTTCTGCCAACTCATTGGCCAATTTTTTTACCACTCTCGGGTGTACTCCATCAGGTTCTTGGGCCTTACTGGGATCAAACTTGGAAAGTCTATTCCTAATAACCTCAACCTCAAGGGTGGGCGGACTAACATTAGCCTTATCCTGATGCATTTTTGTATAATCTGTTTTGAAGTACTGGTTTTGTAACTCTGCTATGAGAGCCACATCTGTGTCTACTTCCCCTTGAGACTCTAGCAGAGGACCAACTTTGGTCATTTCTCCCTTTTTATTACTAATAGTATGAAGGATTTGTACTTGTCCTTGATTTTAACTGCTAGTCACAATTCATTATCCCTTGTTGTCTTTTTAATAGCCTGTTTAGTCACCTTCAATATCCTTTCATATATTATCCAACTGTTTGCCTCATTTATTATTATTTTTTTTGCTTTTATATATGCCTTGTTCTTCCGATTAATGAGTTTCTTAATTTTGGGATTCATCCAGGAAGGAATTCTGCCCACTTTGTTATACTTTCTCTTTTCTGGTATGTATTTTATAACCACACCATTGATTTTTTCCTACCAACAAATCCCACATTTTGTTCAGACTTTCCATTGAAATCATCCCTCCAGTCTCATTTGCTGGTGATATCCCTCCCTATGCAGCCTAGCATCCCATTAAATCTCCCCACTGCCTTGTCACACTGTCTGCCAACCTTTAGGTTATCAGATATGATTACTCCCAGGTCCTTTTACTGTCTGGTGGTGGTTAATACTTCCCCCCCATTTTGTACTCCACCCTGGGTTTCTGTGCCCCAAATGCATGATTCTGCACTTCTTCACATTAAAACTTAGCTCCCACACCGTTGATCACTCCTCTAAATTTCCTAGATCACTATTCATTTTTTCTACCTCCCCAAGTATCTACCCTATTGCAGATTTTAGTGCCACGTGCAAAGAGTCATACTTTCCCTTCTAGCCCCTTTGCAATGTCACTGATGAAGATGTTAAAGAGGACTGGTCCCAGTACTGATCTCTGTGGCACCCCACTAGTCACCCTCTTTTCTTTGTAGTGAACTCCATTTACCATAATTCTCTGTCTCCTATTCCCCAACTGATTTCTCACCCAGTTTACCACTTTAGGACTCACTCCTAGGCTTCCCAGCTTGTTTATGAGTTTCTTATGTGGAACAGCATTGAATGCCTTACTGAAATCTAGGTAGACTACATCCACCACTCCACCCTAATCCAATTCCCTGATCTCCCAGTCAAAGAGTCTATCAGATTTGTTTGACATGATCTCCCCTAAGTGAAGCCATTCTGCCTTGGATCCTGCAGGCCACTGGATTCCAGATGTTCCATAGTCCTCTCCTTCAGTAGTTATTCCATGTCTTTCTCCACCACTAAAATCAGGCAGACTGGCCTGTAGTTGCCAGCCTCCTCTTTGCTTCCACTTTTGTGAAGTGGGACTACATCTACCCTCCTCCTGTACTCTAGAACCACTCCCATCTCCAGTGACTGGTTAAACAGGGCTGTCAGAGGTGCAGCCAGCACCTCCCTGAGCTCTCTCAATATCCTAGGATGCACCACTTCTGGCCCCATTGTCTTGTTCATTTTCAGATTTGTGAGTTCCCTCTGAACTCTCTCCTCTGTAAATGGACTAGCATCTCCCTCCCTTCCTTTAATGCTCCTGGCCCTTATCTGTGGTTCCTCTCTTTCTCCATCCTCTGAGAACACTGAGTAAAAGCACTTGTTCAAAATGTCCGCTTTTCCTGGTACCCCTCCATACACACCCCCTTCCTTCCTTCCTAAGCCTTACTATCCCTGCCCTGAACTTTCTGTTTTCGCTGACATACCTGAAAAAATACTTTGTCCCCTTTTTTCACTGCCTGGGCTACTTTCTCCTCTGCCTGCAATTTGCACTCTTAATTTCTTTTCCTGCCTTCCTCTGTTTCTCCTGTTACACCTCTCTGTCTTCCTCTTTCTGTGTCTCCTTGTACCTCGAGAATGCTAACTTTTTTGCCCTTACATTCCCAGCCACCTCTTTTGAGAACCATAGTGGTCTCTTTTTCCACCTGTTTTTGCTTACAAGTCTGACACAGAGTGTTTTTGCCTTCTCTATCCCTTCTTTGAAATTCACCCTCTGTTCTGCCACTCGTATAAGTCCTCCCTCCTCTGCCAGGACATCCCTGAGGCATTCCCCCCATCTGTTTAAAATCAGCTTATCTGATGTCCAGGACCCTTGTCCTTTTGTGGTTTGATCCTGCCACAGAACTTACATTGAACCACACTCTACAGTGATCACTGGTCCCCAGGTGGCCACCCCCTGTGATGTCTACAACATTGTCCACATTGGTGAGTAAAGGTCCAGTACTGCCTCTCATGAGTGGGCTCTTTTACTAGTTTTCTGAGGAATGCCCCTTGCAGGTAGTCCAGGATGTCCCTGCTCCTAGCTGAAGCTGTGGCTGGGATTCTCTAATCTATATCTGACATATTAAAGTCCCCCAGGAGCAACATCTCTCCCTTGTTTGCCATCTTTTGGATTGCTTCCAATAGAACCTTATCCAACTCCCCCCACCTTGTGTTGGAGGTCTGTAGATAACGCCAGTGTCAATATTTGCTCCCTGCCCTGTTTCTAGGCTGACTCACAGTACCTCCACCCTTTCCAGATTTCTGTATATCTCAGTAGCCTTTATGCTACCACTCACATAAAGAGCCATCCCCTTCTTTTCCACCCTGTGCTTTCTGAACAGATTGCAGTCTGGTATGGCTATATCCCAGTCATGGTTGTCATTGCACTATGATTTGGTAATGGTGACAATGTCCAGGTCAGCCTCTGCCATGATGACCTCTAGGTTTCTGATTTTGTTACCCAGACTTCAGGTATTTACACACATGGCCTTCCAGAATGTGCTACCACCTTGTTTGTCATCATCCCCTGTCCTCTTTTGCCATCTCTCCTCACCTAACCTCCCAATCTCACTTCCTCTCTTCCTGTCCCCAAATCTAACCCCCTAACAACTGAGTCCCCAACCAGAAGTTGCTTTCTCCTCCTCCTCCTCCTTTGGAGTCCTCTACCACCCATCCTTCGGGTCTCCACTATGGAGAACCCCAACATCCTCCTTGGTCACTACTGTGGTTGCCTCTGTGGGACAGTCCCACCCTTCCAGAGTGGTGTAGGAATTTTGTAGTGGTACCATGTAGATGATGCCTCTAACCCACCACCCTCACCCTTCCTCAGCCCATTGTAGTCCAACCGCTCCTCTTCCTTGGTATCATTAGATGACACAGTGGCAGACTTGGCTTCCACTGGGTGGGGATAGAGGCACCCTGAATCCTAGCCAATTCAGCCTGGAGTGTAGCAACCTCCTTCCCTAGCCTAGAGAGGTGCATGCAGATAGGGCAGCACTGTAGTCTTCAGAAAGTCTCCCTTGAGACTGCTGTCCCATAGCCACTGCACTGCACCACTCCCAGAGCAACTATGTCCTTCCTTTCCTGTTTTTCTGTTTGCCTCCTTTAGATACTTTTTACCACTTGTCCAAACTATTGCTTGAACCTAAGCCACCTCTAGCCTACCAGTTTTTGTTTTGCTCTCTGTAAATCCTTATTTGCTTCTACCCTAGATAGGGTATATCATCCATACCAAACTATGGCTAGACTCAAACGTACCACTCCTCTTCTTCCTTCCTTCCTTCCTTCCTTCCTTCCTTCCTTCCTTCCTTCCTTCCTTCCTTCCTTCCTTTCTTGTTACTCCTACCTCTACTCTTCTTATTTTGTGTCCCTGATCCTCCTCGGGCCCTAACAATGTGTGTGCAGTTGCAGGAGTTTAAACAGAAAGCTTTCTTCTGGCATAAGGTAAACTGTCCTAATGTCCTGCTTTGTCCTGTGTTACTCCTTCATTGCTCCCCTGCTGG
This sequence comes from Neoceratodus forsteri, assembly GCA_016271365.2. NCBI lineage: Eukaryota > Metazoa > Chordata > Ceratodontiformes > Ceratodontidae > Neoceratodus > Neoceratodus forsteri. Next base: position 170,026,805 of record CM057456.1, on the reverse strand, counting down.
CTTGATGAGCTGCAGTGTGTCCATCTGCCAGCTGCCTCATTGGTCTGACTCTGGTAGGTAGATTCCCAACATCCTTAGCTCATGTGTCCTTTGCACAGGGGGACACTTGTTGAATGAGTATTTAAATAGGAGAGCAATAGGAAGAGGACTTCCTGATCTCATCCATATTGGTCTGTCTGGTAGGATGGGGGTGTGGTCTCACTCGTGATTCGCTTTTTTGTTAATATCTTTTTGTACTGCTTCTCAGCTCTGCCCTGATCTATTGAGTGGTCCCTTGTGCTGGAAAACAGCTCTCAGGGGTGGGGTTATTAGATCCTCAAACAGGGAGCCTTGGTCAAATGTATAAAGACATTACATTCAATAGACCTTTGAACATGTAAATGTAAACATAGTCAATTTTCTACATAGCTAGATCATGTAATACTGCTGCACATGTAATTAAAAATTGTTTATGGCAAATAAAAAAAAATGCCAAAATAGGGCTCTACTGGTTTTCTTAGTTGTTGGCCCATCAACAGATCTGTTGGACTATATCTGTTAGAAAGCTGTGTAGCTACTGTGGGTTGGCAAGTAAAGCTTGATATGGGTCCTCCGCGTTCTAAAGAAATTATTTTTTCACAGTTTGTACCACCTGTTCAGGTTCTTTCTTGCTATGTCAGTGTGAAGGACTCCTTGTGATATGTGTAATTTCATATTTTTTTTGTGAAATCTTGAAATGAAAAAATGAGCTGCAGAGCAACATCTCATGTGGGTCTTGAGAACTCCAAGACAAGTAAAAACAAGTTTCTGGTGTCTGATTACATTGGTCATTACAATGAAGTTCAACTTTGCAGCTTTGAATATATAGTGTGGTAGTTCACAACTGCAAGGAATGTTTGACCTTTTAGGTCAAATAGATCCATAATCACTTTTTGTCATGGTCCATCCTGAAGAATTAATGAAATTAAAGGCTCCAATGACCTGTTGCTGAGTTTGGCCAGGGTTGCTAGTTGAACACTAAGCCCTGCCAGTGGTCACAATACAGTTTAATGTTGTATTCTCCTGTGGCATTTATTAATGCAATAGTGTTCCTTGAGGAGCAGTCTCAGTGTAGCAGCTTGTAGATACTGAAGAATAATTAGTCAAGTCCATTTTAAAAGTCATCCATCTTGAACTGTCAATATGTGCTGCTCGTAGCTAAATGGTATTAGAATTTCTTGACCCTGAACTCTTGTTGTACAAACAAGTTTGTCGGCAAGGCACAGGTCAGGAAGCATAGGCAAACCAGAAGAAGTCATTATTCATAAGTAGCTTTTTATTATTATCAGTAATGATTTAAAAAATAAAGTCCTTTAATCTCGTGGACCACCCTTTATTAGAAACAAAATTGGCTGGTATTGGCTTTGGGTACCCTGTAGTGAACTGGTTGCAGTTATTTAATGAGTAGGAAGCAACAAGTTTGGGCTAATGGAGTATTATCAGATTTAATTGAGGTGTACCACAGGGCTCAATGTTGGGACCTATGCTATTTTTGTTCTATATTTATGAATTGCCTACGATCTGTACAGATTTGCACTTGGTGTTGTATGCAGATGATGCAGTTATATATACTGCAGATAAAAATCTGATAAATCTAAAACAAAATCTGGAGTGAATTTGAAAACATGATAAATTGGTTTATAATAACATGGCTTGTTTTGAATAAAAACAAAACAAAAGCGATATTATTCTGCACAAATCACAAACAAAAAATGGTAAAAGAATAATTTGAAATTCACACTATGGATAGTACTATACTGGAAATGGTAACACAATTTAGATATCTAGGATTAGTTCTGGACAGTCAATTGAATATTGTACCACATGTGGATAATGTATCCAAACAACTGCTTAAAGAAATAGATGCATTATACACAGCCAAGGATTTTTTGATGAATGAAACAAGGCATATTATAGCTCAAACTTGTCTTATTCCAATATTGAAATATTTGAATTTAATGTGGGATGGGAAATCAGAAAAAAAAGGGTCTGTCTATAGAACACTATTTGCAGATTTGCCCTTAGGGAAAACAAAGGGAACACCACTGCAGTACGTAGAAGAAACGTCATTGGTTGTCTGTGGAAGAGAGAGAGAGAAATACTTCACATGTCATGCTTTGCACTTAACACTTTGCACTGTGCATCGGATAGTCCTATGTTAGCCTTTTTTAACAGAAGATAATAAATAGAGCTTTAAGATCTCAAGATACTATTACATTAATTATTCCATCTTGTAAATCTGTAAAGAAGTAGAAATATTTTAAACAAGTAATTATAAAAACATGGAATGCACTCCCAGATAGTATGAGGAATTAAAAAAAATTGATACAGTTTTAAGACATCTTCAAAAAATGTCATTACAAATTATGCACAATGCAAATGTAAATAAAGTTCTACATAACATAATAGGATGTGTGCCCTTGATTGTCTGGACTAAAGCCAGAGTATCGTTCTAATGTTTATATTGTGCTGTCCATTTACGTATGAATATTATGTTTTTCATATCTAATGACGGACTGATTCATGTTTGTATATATATATACCCACAAGCATGACTTTTGTGACTGTGTATGTGTAGAGAATATGTGCATTGGAGAGTTTTTATGATCTATTTGTACTATAGACTTAATGCATGTTTAATTTAATCCAGTGTTGAACCTTTAAAAGGGCCATGTGGCCCAGTGCTGTTTACCTGGTTAACAAAATTTTAAATAAAAAAAAAGTAAATAAAATTGTGCAGGATAGCTCCTGTACATGCAATTAAAACAAATCAAAGTCTTTCATTTAAGGGTATCTTCAAATCTAAATATCAGTCTCTCTCTCGGCCTCTAACAAAAGATTGTTTTCTTTATATATAATGGCCCAGATATTTCAAAGGTTCGCCATACTTAACAGGGTTCTTATGCGTAAGTCCAAAACTGCGCCATTTTGCGATATTCAGAAGGAGGCAGTTGCGCCCCCGAAAACATGCTGAGCAACAGCGCAATGAAAATGAAGGCATGCGCAACCAAAGGGGTGGATCCATGCATAAAGACCGCAATGCGATATTCAAAGACTTGCTCAATGCGCAATAGCGGCACAGCCAGAAATTGCACACTAGCGGAAATGAGCCAAAATAAAAAGGCTCAAGGAAGCGGCACAAGAACGCTACCAGGCTGCCAAGTGGGGATAGAGAGAGAGAGAGAGACAGAGACAGACAGACAGACAGCAAAGGGCAGGCAAGGAAAGTGTGTCCCATAGTCTGTAGAGGCCAGCGGGGGGTGCCCAGTGCAGGTGAAGTAGCAGTCACGACAGTGGGGTAACACAGCAACACCAGCCGGGGGCAGAAGCCAGGAGATGGACAGTGCCAGTTTCACATGGAAGCTGTAATGAGGGGGTGAGAATGCATGCTGCAGGGGATGTGGCCGTGAAGGGTCTGGTCGTGCACACCCCGATAGGTGGTACCGCGCCCGCATCAGCTTTGAGCTGTACACAGATGTAGAGATCGTGGGCTGGTACTGCCTGAACAGGGCAATACTGAGATGGCTCTGTGAGCTGTGCAGTGAAGTGATGCAGGCACCCTCACGACGGAGTCACACTCTGTCGGTGGAGACCAAGGTGACAGCCTGCATGTGCCTGCTCACCACGGGCACCTTCCAGAGGCCAACAGGGGACACCACAGGCATCACACAGTCGGCCACGTCATGCATCCTCAACCAATTCCTCAGCGCACTACTGCCACATGCTGCGGAGTACATCCATTTCCCCCGCACCGTGGCAAAGCGTACAGCAAACATGCAGGAGTTCCACAGGGTAGCACGTATGCCTGGCATGCTAGGGGCCATAGACTGCACCCATGTGGCCATCCGCACACCACATGGCCCCGATGGCCACACATATCGGAACAGAAAGGGATTCCCTAGTGTCAACTGCCAGGTGGTGTGTGATGCCACTGGACGCATAATCAATGTCTGTGCCACACACCCTGGCGGAGCACATGATGCCTTCATATGGTATCAGTCTGCACTGTGCCATCGATTCGAGTGGGGACATCCCTCAGGACATCTAGTGGGTGAGTACACATGTATGGAATGCAAAGTCTGGGCAAGGGTTGGAATGCCACAGGTGCCATGGTAGTGGCACACAGGGGGATGGCCAATATGGACCTGAACATGACACTGATCTCCACTATCTCCACACAGGTGACTGCAGATACCCACTCCGTCCCTGGCTGCTCACACCGTACCAGCGCCCCATGACCCCAGCGCAGCTATGCTATAATGAGGCACATGCCGCAACACGCAACATCATAAAGCGGGTGTTTGGGATGCTCAAGGCACGCTTCTGATGCCTAGACACCTCCGACGGTGCCCTACAGTACAGCCCCCAAAAGGTCTGTGGGATATTCCTGGCCTGTTGCATCCTGCACAACATGGCCAAAGACCATGGGATAGCCGTACAGGTCGAACAGGGGGACAGCGATGGGGATGCCAGTGGTGCCGGTGATGATGGTGATGAGCAGCCCCCCCTAGGACAGAGGGACCCCCGACTGATCCGGCAGGCCCAGCTGCACCGGGACACCATTACGGAGGAGCACTATGCACAACACAGGTAAGTCAAGGGGACATGTGCAACCAACACTGTCCATGCGCAAACCACAGGCACACAGGGGAACACACCAGGGGTGCATGACGGTCAGGGAGTGGAAGGGTCCAGGCATACAAACACACCATCAGGAGGGTGAGCACTCATATGGACACACACACACACCAGGCACAGAACGTATATGGGCAGATGCACAGCACTGCAGAACCGACATTGCTAACACACAGCACCACCGACCACCCCACCACCCGTCATTGTCCAAGTACTTGTGTCAGAACCTGGGCACCCTTGCACCTTGGTGTACAGTGCAATGCAGGCATCATCATGCACACGCACCTGTGAACAGCAGTTGGGAGGGTGTGCAGGTGGTCCGTGTGTCGGCGTGGTGAGCAGAGCACCCAGCAGTGCACTGTCCACCATGACACACATTGCACACATGGCAGCACCAGACAGGGCCCACACTGGGAGACAGCTCAGTCATGTAGCACTGTCCCACGGCCACCACGGATGCGTGGTTGGCCCCGCCGTGACCCAACAGCATGGGCAGGCTGAGCAGGGGCCACATGGGGTGGCACTGTTGCACCACCAGGGGTCCCACTGTGTGAACGTGACCTTGCCCGCACAGGGGTCTGCAGCATGCCGAACAAACCTGCACCAGGGGTGCTCGGGATGCCCACAGCAGAACCCAGCATCGACAGGCCTGGTGTCACACGACGCCGGGAACGGGGAGTGGAGAGTGCACGTGTGGGTGCGTACAGGGCACCTGACTGTGTGCCCAATGCGTCCCACAACAGAGACCACTGCCTGGGTCAGCCTGTCAATGGTGGTGGTCACATCCGCCTGCATACAGACCAGCTCGGCTCGGGTCCCGAGCACACTCTCTGCGTGCCGCCTCCATGGACACAGACAGTGTCACGATTTTGCAACCCGCCCTGCAGCTGTACTGATTCCTGCAGCAGGCGGGTGTGCTCGTCCAATGGGTACTGTGCCCAACGGCATCTTGACCCCCAGGGTGTGGACGGTCCTGATGCACAACACCCCTTGAGGGTGGGCGCTGTTCGCCAGGACCAGGAATGGGCGGATCAAAGGGTGGCGGACATGTGCCACTGCTTGACACTGTACCCCCAGACCTGGTGGGCGACTGCTGCTGCTGCTCTTCCAACCGCTGTGCCCCTGGGTCCACTCGTTCCACTGCTGTGCTGGCAACAGTGCCAGACACCTGCACAGCCACCGGTGCTGCCCCACGGGTGCTGACAGGCACAGCCTGGGACTGTGCCAGCATGCTGGTACACAAGTTGGAACCAGACAGGCCCAGGGGCATGTGCTGGCCTGCCGTGTGTCTGTCATGGGACACACAACCATCACTGCCCATTGCAGGCTTTCTATCATCAATGGTGCAGGTACGTGCTACTGCCATGGTCACAGCGTGCTGGCATGCTTGCATGCCAGACTGCTGAGACACAGGCTGTGCACCCCCCGCACCCGTATCACTGACACCAGAGTTTGCGGCCCAGCGTGCATGCTGCTGCAGTGCCTGCTGGCTGGTGGTGGAGGTGGATGGACCCTCCTCCATGTCCAGCAGGTCAGCATCACTGTCTGGACCCACCACCACCATCTCCTGAAGACGAACAGGATCTGTAACAGAAAGAGAGTACATGTGAGTGCATGTGAACAACTGCCCCCCCCAAACACCACCACCATGTCATACCGTGCAGTGATGGGCTTCCACCTGTCTGGAATCCTCCACCTGGTACGCCCTCAATGGCGCTTGGCTGCATGGCTGTGACCAGTGTCTCCTCAGTTGGGGTCAGCTGCAACACCACTGGTGGGCCCCCACCAGTGCCAGCACGTGCCACCCTGAAGGTTGCCACCTTCTCCTTCAACCTCCTGCGGTCTGTTCCCATCTTTTTCTTGCATTCCTGCATGGAGCGCTGGTGGCTTCCATGCAGGTTAACGGCCCGAGCTACCCCCTACCATGCAGCCGCACGGGACTGAGGGGTGCCCCTCCATCCACTCAGCACTGGCTCCTCATCCAGGTAGGCCTGGAAGAGAGCCTCCGTCTCTGCTGCTGTAAAGTTGGGCCTCCTCCTATGCCCACCATCCTCATCCTCACAATGACTCTGCTCGGTCATGGCGATCTGTATGGGGGAAGTGGACACCTGTCACTGTGCAGTCTAGAGCATTTTCCCATGACCATCGTCCTGAACATCACACAGCATGCAACTCACCTCTCACCTGCAGTAACTGAATCTGGCCAACGCAGCCCAATGTCGCACATGTATAGCGCAATACATGCAAATTAGGAGTGGAGCAACTATAATGACAAGCAAATTGCGCCACTGCACCCTTGAATGGCTGATCAGCTGATTTGCATGTGTCGGCTGAATATCGCGAATCTGCACTTTGCGCAATACAGAAGAGTCGGCTGAGCCAATGGCACAGATCTGTGCCTGTGTGGTACACTGCATTGCGCATGCCCAGATAGCTTACGTAGGCGTCTGTCGCGCTGCTGATGTGCTGAGCGCGATCGGCAATTCAGGCCATGGCCACCATTGTGCCAGTGGCGCCACAGCAATGGGCACTATATGGCGCTGGGCACTACCGCGCAATACTCCACTGTTGCACTGGTACGCAGCGCTGGTCACGCAAGAGATGCCTATATGTCAGATGGCGCTGTGTGTAGCCTGCGTCATTGCCCGTGACCATGTGTGTGACCTTTGCCCCCTGGCACTGTTCGCCTGCCATGTATGCGTCCTATTTGGCTGTCTGGTGACAGCGTATGTGAGAGTGATGGCGCTGTTCGAACAGCGCCGATTGAGCCTGTGGTGGTTCATATTACAACATCTCCACGCAGTTACGGCGCAGCTGGGTGCCATATTGCCTGCTGTAAAGTTGGTGCCATGGCTAGGAGGAGGAGGGCGGTGTCCTGGATCCAGCTTGAAGTGGCCAACTTGGTGGCCCTAGTGGAGCCCCACTATGAGGCACTTTATGGTGAGGCACCCCTCACCATTGCCCGGACCCAGGTGTGGCAGCAAGTGGCCACTGACCTGGTGGGGGTCACTGGATGGTGCCAGTCAGCTGAGCAGTGCCGGCACTGGTACAGTGACCTCCACCGGAGGGATCCTGATCTGCTGGATCGGCTGCGGTCACGTGCCAGGCGGGGCATGGTGCCTAGGCCAGGTGGGTGTGCCATATATGCACCTGTATTATCTGTAGGGGTGTGTGTGTGTTTTGGTGGCTGTGCATAGGTGATGGCTCGGCCACGGTTGGCTGTGTCAGTGTGTGCAGCTGTGAGATGACTGGGTATGGCTGTGTGGGCAGGCACTGTCACAGGGCAGGGGGCAGTCTGCTTTTGAGTCACACTGATGTTTGTCTCAACATATGTCTCCCACAGGCCGGGATGTGAGGATGCGGGGCAACGGTGAAGAGGGCCGTGCCAGGGACCCATTGCCAGCAGGGGTTGGAACCCACCAGCAGCAGCAGCAGCGCCAGCAACAGCGCCAGTCGGAGCTGCTTGATCAGTGTGAGTATCATGACTTCATGGATGCTATTGCATGCTGGGGGGGGCAGTAGCCATGCACAATACAAACATGCAGGAAAGGGGAGGTCATAATTCCACTATACAAGACACTAGTGAGGCCCCACCTGCAGTACAGTGTACATTTCTTGAGACCATACCTACGTAAGGACGAGAGGGGCAGAGAAGGTTCAGAGGAGGGCAACAAGGATGGTGCATGGCTTGCATCATAACCTAGGGAGACAGGTTGAAGGAACTGAACCTGTACTCCCTGGAGGAGAGGAGGGAGAGGGAAATGATTGAGACATACAAGTATCTTACAGGGTGGAACAGAGTGCAGGAAACACTATTTGAAGTGCAAAAGATGTTCCAGGACTACAGGGCATGGGATGCAGTTGGAGGGAGGATGATTCAGAGGAAACATGAGCAAGACTTTCTTCACAGAACGGGTGGTGTACAAGTGGGACACCCTGCCAGAGGGAGTGGTGGGAGCTGACACACTCACGGGATTTCAGACTGCATGGATAGACATAACAGAATTCTTGAGGTCAGGGGTAAGGGGCAACAGACTTCTAGGTAAACAAAGTAACTTACAGGCTGAAATGGACAGACTTCAGGGCCATAGGCCCTCATCTGCCGACACTGGCTATGTATCTATGTCTGTAGGCACGACACAGGTGACATGCATCACTGTCCAGTTTCACAGCACGTCTGTGTATGCATCACTGGTGGTCCATGCATGCACTGGGCACATAGCTGTGTAACTGGCATCGCACCACGTTGCCACGTCACTTGCCAGCCTTGTTCATGCTGTGATGGACATGGGCAGTGTGTGTGTGCAGTGGTGCGCGTAGCTGGTGCCGCCTGTTTGTGATGGCCATGTGCATGTTCACTGTGGGTGGGTGCATGCCATCACAGGTGCGGGACATTGGGCTATATGGCTTGCAGGTTGGGTGGTGTTCAGGGTTGTGGTCAGTCACAGCCATTGACTGTGTTCCCATTTTCCTAGGCCTCGAGGTTCTCCATCGCATTGGGAGGGATGTTCAGGGACTGAGGCAGCTGCTGACAGACAACCAGGCCATCCTACAATCCATCCACCGACATGGCGTTCGCAGGAGGCGGCACAGGATGGGGCGCCACCAGCCGGAGGATGAGCGGCCAGCTGCCCCATAGCTACTGCTACCCTTCCCACTTCTCCCATCCCTACCACCCTGCCTTCCCTCCAAGTTTGTCATCCCTACCCCTTGAACACCCCTACCTTGTACCCGTCCCCCCCTTGTAAATAGTTTGTTATTGTTCTGGTTGTGTTGTTTATCTGAATATACATTTCTATTTTGATATGAATAATGTGTTGGTCTCTGATTTGCAGCTGGCTATGGGTGCTCAGTTGCAGGGGTGTACATGCCATCTGGGGTGTTATAGTCCTGGGTATGTGTGTGTGTGTGTGTGTGCGTGTGTGTTCATGGGGAGGTATCTCCAGCATGGCAGTGACTTTCTGTTGGTCTTGCCATCTGCTGCCACCCACTGCTGGGTGCACAGGGTGTGTCTGGCTTGTAGGCTTCTGTGCTGCACGGGTTGACATGTGCTGGGGGATGCATGGTTTCCTGCAGTGCCAGTCACTGCACATAGGTGGTGTCTTGGGGTCACAGTGCAGGGGTGTGTTGTGCGCATTGGGGCTGATGTGCACTGTGGTTGTCAACCCCTGTGTGTGGCACTCTCAGCCTGCCAGTGGTTGTGCTGGGGTGTCATGGCTCTGCTATGCTTTGTTGGCTTGTCCCTGGGCCAGTAGATCATCCGTCCCACCCCCAGTGATGCTGTGCTTGGGGTGCAGGTGTGTGTGGGTTCTGCAGTGTGTTCCTGTGCCCATGTGTGGCATGGCTGGCGGTGGGCCCCAGCCTGCCTCCCTGGATGTGCAGTTCCATTGCTCTGGGGGCTCTGCTTGCACTATGGCACCTCTGGAATGCTCAGCTGGCTGCCCTGGTTGCGCCATAGCACAACATTTCAGCTCAGCTTCTCCTTCCTGGTTGTGCTATGGCGTAGTATGTGCGATATTCAGACGTTGGTTGCTTGCGCAATTTGTTCTGCTCCATGTTTGAATATCGCACCTGTTGCGCATTTGCACAACTGGTTTGTGCTTGCTCCTGCTGTTGCGCTCATTTTGAGCGCAGTTTGAATATCTGGGCCAATGTATTTTCCTGGCAGTTAACTTGTGCATCCTGAGCTCATTAAGATACATCTGCTGTTTTCACAAACTGCATCAGGACTTTGCCAATTTATTTGCTGTAGGTGCAACAAAATAGCACATTGTATTCCAGAACTGCTCTGCTGTTGACAACTCAGTAAATGAGCTAGTGGAGGTCAAACTGTAACTCAAGGTTAACCCACTGAGTTCCAAACAGCATTTTGCAATTATTTCAACAATGTAATTATATACATTTGTAAACCAAGGGATCCTACTTTCACATACAGATTCATATATATTTTTAACCACAGTGGGGCAAATGAAGAAAGACAGAATAGAAGCAGCAAGTGAAGAAAGGGAGATAACAGGTGGAAATTGTGAGACCATTGGAGTGGCTAGTTCAGAGGTTCCTCAAGGAAAATTTGATTGCACAGATAGACAGACAGGAGATAGACAAGTGACAGAACAGGAGAGAACAGAATGGATCCTTGCTTTTAACTCTGTCTGCATAACAAATGGGACAGGGTCTTATCCAACCCTGCCACATATCCCCCTCTTTAAGAGGGAACCTGTTTTTTTTTTCTCTTTTTAAAGCAGGTTTCCATCAGCTGGCCCAGTGACACTGAGGGCTGAAGTGCTTGACTCCTTAACTTGCACTACGCCTGTGACCCATGTTCAGGAGTGAGCATGGGCCACTGGGGGTCAGCAGGGAAGGAGAAGGATTGAGCATCTGATGGACTGCTCTCCTTCTCCGAGGAGGGGTGGACACAAGTAGTCAGCATTCCACTGGCCCCTGGTGGTGGTTGGGGGCAGTGCAACAGCAAGGCAGTAAGGAGAGGAGATGGGGCAGACACCTGGAAGAGTCCATGTGGATGTGTGCACATGCTCTCCATCAGCATCACTGCACACCCCACTTCCTAAGGGGAGAAAAGAGGAAAAAGGTCCTGGCTGTGAGACATGAAGCTGTCCCTCACAGGTGTCAGCCCCGAGAAGGCATCTTCCTGGCTGGATCTGTGTTGGGTGGGTGAGATGCTCCACACTACCCTGCCACGAAGAGTAAGTCATGGGGGTTTAAGAGAGGGTGTTTGAACCTTGGGGGATGGCACTGGAGGGACAGTGGACAGGGTGAAGTAGGGCCGACCAGAACGGGGAAGAAATACCAACCCCTTCCCCCTTAAAAACAGGTTTCCAAAACCTTCTTTTGTTTCTCTTTTAACATGACCATTTAACATTTACAGTTCTTGCATACACAATATCCCTTCTTTCATGACACCTATTACAATAAACATTTCAGTTAAGCACACACATTTTTTTCAATCTTCTGAATTCTCAATTCCTGAACCATATATTGATAGAAAATCAGCACCAACATTCTCTTTTCCAGATTTGTATATCACTTTGTATTTAAATGGCTGTAGTGCCAGGTACCACCTTGTGATTCTGGGATTTTTATCCTTTATTTGATTAAATCAACAGAGCGGATTGTGATCAGTTATAAGTACAAAGTCAGTTCCTAGCAAATAAAACTTAAGGGGAGTCCATTGCCCATTTCACAGCAGGACATTCTTTTTCAATAGTGGAGTATTTTTTTCTCTCTGTCATGCAACTTCCTACTGATATACAGCATGGGATGTTATTTCCCATATGTAGTCTGACTCAAGACTGCACCTAGGCCTTCTTCTGATGCATCTGTCTGTAACAGAAATTAGACTTCTTAAAATGGACTGAACATAGTGCAATCGTGATTGCCCAAAAATCTTCATCACACTCTGGTGACTATTTTATATCATTTGGGTACTATTTCTTTGTGAAATTAGTGAGGGAAATAAATAACTGGGAAACGCTGAGAGCAGATCTCCTGTAGTAATCAAGCAGCACTAAAAATGACCTGACATGTTTCTTTGTTTTAGGGACAGGACTGTTAGCTACAGCCTCTATCTTGGAAATCTCTGGCTTTTCTCCCTGTTTCACAAATTATAAAAATAATCTGGGTTCCTGCATACCCAATATACACTTGGTAGGATTAATAGTCAGACCTGCATCTTTAATAGATTGGATAACTGCTTGTAGGCCTCCCAGGTGGTGTTTCCAGTCTAGATTGTACATCATGATATCATCCAGGTAAGCAGCACAATAACCAGTGTAAGGGGCTAGAATGACATCCATGTACTGCTGGAATGTAGCAGTTGTGTCATGTAAATCAAATGGTATGGTGGTGAACTGATAGAATTCAAGTTGGAGTGGAAATGCAGTTTTGTCTCTGGATTCTTTAGCTTGTGGAATTTGCCAGTAACTCTTGGTGAAATCAAGGTTACTGATGTACTTGGCACTTTCCAGTCTGTCCACCAAGTCATCTATCCTGGACAAAGGATAGCTGTCAAATACGGACACTTGATTTGGTTTCCTAAACTCAAGGTAGATCCTTACACCCTGTTCTTTTTTATTTACAATCACCATTGGTGATGACCAAACACTTCTTGATTTTTCTATGATGTCAAGCTCTTTCATTTTTTGTGTTTCCTGAACCACGTCTGCTCTTATCCACTCTGGTAATCTGTATTTCTTCTGTCTGATAGAACAAACATTCTCTGTTACTATTACATGCTCAACCCTTTTTGCTTGGCCTGGCACTGTGCTAAAAGTACTTTTAAATGTCTTTACCAAGTTATAAATGTATGTGGCTTGTTTTGTGGGTAAGGAGACATTTAAGCAATAATGGCCGAACAGTCAGTCATTTCCTGGTGATTAATGACCAGCTGGGGGGCAGGGTGGCCCAAGGTACAGCTGAGGGCCAACCCCACCCAGTCAGTAATTAATCAAAGGAAATGACCAGCTGTGAGGTCATTATTGCGAATATAAGTCTAATCGCAAAAATGACAATTTTTTTTCTTCACAATATTAGTGCCAAAAACAGTTTTGTTTTGGCACCACTGCTGTCAGTGAACAGTGTGTGTGCCTAGTGCTGCTGCTGTGCCAGTCATTTCTAAAAGATTTCAGACTGGAACATCAGCCAATCAGTGAGCTAGATCAGCTCATGAATAATTAATTAGACTTATAATCACCATTACAGCATCAGCAGTTACAGTTTGTTACAGACTGTCATAAGCAATATCAATATCTTCTTTACAGTTTCTAGTAAGACTAACAAAGCAACATTTGGTGATTTTTAAACCCATTGCTTCAGGAGGTTAGCATGATATATCTTGGTAGGGTTTTTCCTATCAAGAGTCTCAATCTCCTCACTTTCATAGTTAACTGTACTGTACACTGAACCACTTTAAAAGGCCCTTGCATCTTCATTTGCAGTTCGTTTTCTTCAGTGGGTAACAGTAAAACAAGCTTTTCACCTGCTCAAAACTTTTTTCTTGTACCTCAGGGTCATAATACACTTATTGCTGTTTTGCTGAGTACTATGGGCAATTTCAACATATTTTGCCAGTTTTATTTTCTTGGTGCACATATATAACATGTATATGACTGTTTCTGAGAGGTCAATTCTGAGAGGGGTTTTCTTCCCATGGTTCATAGAAGGGTTATCCTCCCATATTTCTTTTATTACATCTATTGGCCTTCTAGGATGTCTACCATACAACATTTCAAAGTGTGAAAAACATGTTGATGCTTGTGGCTCTTCTCTGTAAGCAAAAAACATGTAATGTAAATACTGGTCCCAAACTTTCCCTTTCACAAACCCTTTTAAAATGTATTATAGTGGTTGATTAAAATGCTCAATAAGACTGTTTAAGGGTAATAAGGGGAGGTTCTTACGGCAGTGATACCAAATAATCAGTACAGCTTCTTCAGCAATACAGCACCAGAATTACTACCCATATAAGTAATAATTTCTTCAGGTATGCCCACCATACTGAAAAGTTTGGCAAAGCTCCACTGCCACTTTTGTGGTTGTGATGGTACACATTGGAATTGCCTCTGGGTATCAAGTAGCATAGTCACATACTACCAAAATGAATTGATTATCCCTTTTACTTTTGTCTAAGGGGCCAAACACATCCATTGAAATTCTCTCAAAAGGCACATCTGTCAAGGGTAGGGGCATCAGGGGCACCTTGTCTTTTGTAGTCACTGGGGCTACTTTCTGACATTCAGCACAAGAACTGCAGTAGGTGGCAACATCTTCACGAATCCCAGGCCAGTAAAATCTGTACAGCAATGTAGCAAGGCTGTGGTCCCTCCCTGCATGACCAGCCATATGACTATTGTGTGCTGTTTGTTACAACTCCAATCTCTACTCCATTGGTATGACCAATTGATCTATCCATTCCTGTGTCTGAGGATTAACCCAAACTTTGTACAGTAGCCCATTACATTTTTAAACATTGGTTAAGCATGTTTTTGTTTCTTCCCCAGATGCTTAAAATAACCTTAGAGAGAAACAGTGTTAGTTTGCTCAGAAATAAAATCACAATTAGTTATTAGGCCAGTTTCAGCATTTTCATATGTCAATCCCACAGGTCCATCAGTCTTTTGTTGTCACTGCTTTTTCATTTGCCTTTTTTATTTCCCAGACTTCTGGATATTGGGGCTGGGTTCAGACAAGTCTGAATCAAAGTCACCAAAAGGAAAAGAGTCCCCAACATTTGAGATTTTTCTTGTATGTGCTCTTTTTATTACAGCTGATGAAAGAGCAGGGTTTACTTTCTCTGTTATTAACTTCACAAATCTTGGAAAGCCATTTCCAATAATCACTTGTACAGGTAGCTTTTGTACTACCCCCACTTTCATTTGGTGCAACACCCCATTAATGTTCAGAGTAACTTGGGCTGTGGGATAGTATCGAGTGTCCCCATGTATGCATGTGGGGACACTCAATACTATTGAGTGTCCCCATGTATGCATATGACCCCAGTACCTGTTCCTTTTGCACAGTCTTTTCCCAGCACTTCAACATGCACCAGGGTCTGTCTGATTCCTGAATCTGTAAGTCCCTTCTCAGTCTTATCTCCCACCTCGATGTCTACTAAATACTTGCCCCAATTTGCTAGGGCAAAATTTGCTCCAGTGTTACCCTCTTTATTTTTATGTCAGTTTCTTGCAGTATGGCATAGCTTATTACAGTTACAGCAAATAAAATCTTTTAGTGCAAATTTGCTACCTCCAGCAGCGTTCTTATGTGACCTGGATTTAAGTCAGGAAAAAGAGGGTCTTACCATTTGTTGGGTGTTATTTTGCTGCTGCAGTGCCTGTCTGGCCATCTGATAGTCCTCGGCCAAAAAACAGCCTTTTCCCCACTTTTTGATCGGTGTTCTTTTACCCAAAGCTGCACGTCTGTTAGAAGGATGTTGGTGAATTGTTCCATTGCAAATATGTCAGTGATCTGTGTGACTGTTTTGCCATGTGGATGGAGCCATTTAATGAGTTTTACGAGTCACATGAAGGCTTTTTGAGTATTGTTGGCAGAGTTGTACTTCAGGGACTAGAATCTCTGCCTCTGGGTCTCTCCTGAGATGTCATATCTTTCAAGGATTTCTCTTTTCACAATGTCATAATTTTCTGACTGCACAGTGTCCATATTGCTGTTGGCAAGTTGAACTTTACCTGTCAGTTAAGGAACAAGCGTGATTGCCCATTGCTGTTTTGGGTATTGTCAGGCTCCAGCAACCCTTTCAGAATTTGCCAGATATCATCTGAGGGGCATAACCCTGTGACTTTAATGTCTTTTAAGTTGTTTGTGTTTTGTTAACCTGCTGGATCCTACAGCTTTGATAGCTTGCAAGACATCCAGCCATCGGCGCATCTCTTCTTTTCTCTTCTGCTCTTCTTGTTGCACCTCTTTTTTTCTTGGCTGCTCCATCTCTCTGTTGTGTAGCCACACACTTGAAGAATGCAGACATGCTTTCAATTTCTGTCCCGGACGTTCTTCTTCTTCTTCTTCACCCATCACTGGTGCCAGTTGGTCCTGTCTCAATTTGGAATTTTATTTTGACTTCTAGTTTGGATGCCATTCTACTGGTAGTCGCTCCTTGGCTTGGTGTTTCAGGGTCCAGACCTTTCTTCTATGTTTCCCTGGTACCAAGTCTAGTACCCATGCACTAAACTACTGGCTTAGAGTATGCATAGCATAAATACCACCCTGACACCAACTGCCGGTAAGGCACAGGTCATGAAGCATAGGCAAACCAGAAGAAATCATTGTATTGTCACTGGAAACGCAATATGTGGGCCATAAAGGATTGGTGATTCCAGTGCCACATACTAATCAAGTTCTCAACTAGAGACATATAAAACTGGCAGGCAGACAAAGAAAATAACCATACAGTCCGTCTGGTCTATCTCAAGATTCCAACTCAAAAACATTCTTGTTTCTGTCCTCCCTTGCAGTCCCCCTTCCCATCCCTCCACTTCTCATCTGATAATTTGTTTACATGTGGCTCATTTACTCTTGGGCCCAGCTATTGTCCTTACCTCCACTACCTTATTAGGAAGATTGCTCCACCCACCCACCAACCACCCTGTCCATAAAGTAAGACCTAATAGTATTGTTTTTGAGATTCCCACTCTAGCTTGTGTGCATGTCCCCTGGCGGAAATACTGTTAGTCTGAATGGGCTTGTACTTTTTAGCACTGCATTTAAACTGCCAAATACTGGATCACATCTCCAGTTTCCACACATCCTGTCACATAATATTAATCTCTTCCTAGTGATTGCTTTTCCAGGACAGCTTAGTACCACCTGCAAATAGGCTCAACTTGACTAATATACCTATGACATAAATAGCCTTGTACTGACCCCTACAGTACCCAACTAGTCACTCACTGCCCAGTTCTCAGAGTCTTCACTATTTAATACCACACTCTGGGTTTACTCCTTCAGTCAGTTTTTAACCCACCAGTTATTTCTTCTTCTATACCCAAATAATTCACCTTCTTAAACAGTCTCCTATGTTACACTAACTAAAAGACTTTCCTAAAATCAAGGTATGGTACATTTACTGTGACAAAGCTCACAGTATTTGGGCATAATGTTGGATGCTTTGTGTAGTCTCACTATTATGTACCATTTTTTTTTCGGTTTGGAATAAAGAGATTTTCTGCAGCAGCACAATATTTATGATTTTCTGCAAGAAGGTTCCTGTGCCTAGTTGTGTTTTCATGTCGTGGCTATGTTTACAGGGTGTGCCACCACTCCTGTAGCAGCTATCATTGCTTTGGTGTAATACATTCACTGCTTGGTCTTTGTATGCTATTTGTGTGAAAAGCCAATAAAGTTATTCTGATATGACTGGCTGCTGGTGAACCCAATCTGGTTCCTGTTCATTGAGCCCTTTTCCCTCTAATAATGGGCCCTATGCATGAATAAATGCATTGCCTATGCGCAGCAGTTCTAAGGCAAATAAGCAACTGCATGGGCAAATACCCCGAAGCGGGGGCCCCATGGACCCCTAGTGGCACTCACTAAGGATGCATAAGTGCAGCACAGGGCACCTACACGCTTGCCACCAAAGCCCTTTGGGTATGTCCATGCAGGTGGCATGTTGAGGGTGTGCTTGCACTATGTGGCATGCACAAAGCCACGTAGTGCCAGGCTCAAGGGGCACTGGGAATGCCTGCCAAGACCAGGCATAGCCCGGTATGCACCCCCCCCATGTTTTTGGCTGCCAGGTGCAGTGGCACCACATATTGAACCTCCGTGCTGCCCCAGTCCACTATGCTGCAGGGGAAGGCTGGGGCAGCAGCAAGAGCACCTGCCCATTGGTGTTTCAGAAATGCCGCTATACATGGCTCATCTCTTACACCCTGCACCTTCTGCAAGGGTGCAAGAGATCCACTCAGGGAAACAGTATGGGCATCTGATTGGATGCCTGCCTGGTTCTGTGGCTCCACCCCAACCACATGCATGACCATGAATGCTGTGGGGATATGGCCATGGACAGGCACCCCATGGGTGCTAGTGGTAGTGCATACCACTTACCCTGTGCATGTCCAGGGCCACATAGGTATGTAGGTGAGCTATGCACTTCAGGCACGTATTACCCACTCTTTGGAACATAGGGCCCATTGTGATTATCTCCTCTTTGTAATAGTCTCCAGAGTTTTCCATGTATTGATGTCAAGCTAATCAGCCTGCAGTTTCTTGTATTTTCATTGTTGCCTCCTTTGTGTAAAGGAATCACATGTTCCACCCTCCAGTTATCAGGCAATACACCTGTTGCCTCCAATACCCTATATAGGACTGCTAACAACTTCAAAAGGCCCTGCTTTGTTTTCTTTTCCTCCCTAGGCTGAATTCCATCTGGAAACAAATAAAAAAAGCAATCACAAGGTCGAACTTCAAAAAACATACTGCTTATCAGACAAATACGACTTCCCCGGTGCTTTGAGGGATAACCCTCTTTATGAGGGGAATTCTATCTGGGCCTGGAGATGTGTTGGTTTCTAAGTTTTCCATTCCCTTTAGTATCTGTTCAATTGGTATATTTCCCATCACAAATCTGTTCCCAGCATTACCCTGGAATTTTCTACTGCTGTCTTGAAGTGGGGCTGCTTCCTTAACTCTGAACATCCTACATAATTACTGTATTCATTTAAAATATCTGCCTTCTCTCTGTTATCTCTTGTAATCAGTCTGACAACCACAGCTGGGATGCAGCCACTCCAGGTTACACCATTTTCTGGAAGGACAGGATCAGGAGGAATGGGATAGTCTTATACGTGAGGGAAGGCACAAAGGCCACAGAGATAAAGGGACACCATGGTGAGAAGAAAGGCCTTGAAGTTCTTTTGTAGGAACAAAACCTAGTTATTGAAATATTTTATTTTATTATTATAATTTCATTATCCTATTCTTATTAAGCATTAATTACTATTTTATGTTACTTATAAGGGCTTACTTCATTGATTAAGGTTAAGTGAGGCAATACTATAATGATCTGGTCTTCATCCTTGTTTACATGGACTTCAAGAAGAAAAAACTGCTTAAATGAGCACTGGAAAAGAGGATGATGCATAGAAACATAGAAATATAGAATCTGATGGCAGATAAGGACTATTTGGCTGACCCAGTCTGCCCATTTCCCTACCTAATGGATAAGCTGCAGATCCTAGTTAACCAACAGCCTACTTCTTCCTACTCCCACCCCCTAGAATTGCCTTATGACTGTCCCATGCATTCTTGAATTCCACCACTGTTTTTGACTCCACAACTTCCTCCGGAAGGCTGTTCCATGCATCCACAACACTCTCTGTGAAAAAATACTTCCTTACATTACCCTTGAGCTGCACCCCCTTTATCTTCAAATTGTGCCCCCTTGTTCTTTGCACACCTCTTTTTTTCTGAAAGATCCTACCCTCTTGGACTTTGTTGATACCCTTGAGGTACTTGAAAGTTTCTGTCATGTCTCCCCTCTCCCTCCTTTCCTCAAGGCTATGCATATTAAGCTCCTTAAGTCTCTCTTCATATGTATTCCATTGCAGACCCTGGACCATTTTAGTTGCCCTCCTCTGGACTGCCTCCATCCTGTTTATGTCTTTGTGGAGATTTGGTCTCCGGAACTGCACACAGTACTCCAGATGGGGTCTCACCAGCTGTCTGTACAGAGGGATAACAACTTCCTGTTTTCTACTGGTGATGCTTCTCCCTATGCATCCCAGTATCTCCCCAACACTCCTTACTGCCCGCTCACATTGCTTGCCCACCTTTAGGTCATCTGATATGACTACCCCAGGTTCCTTTCCATTTTTGTAGTTGTCAGCATCTCATCCCCCACTGTGTACTCTTCCCCTGGGTTTTTGTTTCCCAGGTGCATTACCTTGCACTTCTTAGCATTGAATGTAAACTGCCGTACTTCTGACCATTCCTCCAACCTTGCCAAGTCCCTTCTCATCCTTTCCACCCACCTTGTGTATCAACTCTGTTGCAGATCTTTGTGTCATCTGCTAAGAGACATACTTTTCCTTCCAGTCCCTCTGCAATGCCGCTTATAAAGACAATGAAGAGGAATGGTCCTAGTACTGAATTCTGTGGTACCCCACTAGTAACCCCACTTTTTTCAGAGTTGACTCCATTTACTATTACCCTCTGTGTCCTTTTCTCCAGCCAATTCTTTACCCAGGATACCATCTTGGGACTCACTCCCAGGCTGGCTAACTTGTATATTAATCTTTTGTGTGGGACTGGGTCAAATGCCTTGCTAAAGTCTAGGTAGGCCATGTCCACAGCCCCTCCCTGATCTACTACTTTGGTCACCCAGCCAAAGAAATCTATTAGATTCATCTGACATGACCTTCATGCTGTGAATCCATGCTGCCTTGGGTCCTGTGCCTCTCTGGCCTCTAGGTACTTGACAATTCTTTCCTTCAGAAGTGATTCCATCATTTTCCCTATCACTGAGGTTAAACTAACAGGTCTGTAGTTTCCTGCTTCTGCCCTGCTCCCACTTTTGTGAAGTGAAATCACATTTACCCTCCTCCAGTCCTCAAGTACCACACCATCCTCCCATGATTTGTTAAAGAGGGTAGTCAGTGGTGTCACTAGTTCTACCCTTAGTTCTTTTAGAATGGAAGAATCCCATCAGGCCCCATTACTTTGTCCACCTTCAGTTTTATGAGTTCTTTCAGAACCCTTTCTTCTGTGAATGGGCTGGTATCAAATCCCATATCCAGAATGTTTCTATTGTTTGATTTAGGTACTTCCCCCTCTTCATTTGTGAATACTGAGCAAAAATAGTTGTTTAGTATCTCTGCCTTTTCATAGTCATCCTCTGCCCACTTCCCTCCCCTTTATTAAGCCTCACTATCCCTCCCTTTGTCTTCCTTTGCTCCCTGATGTACCTATAAAAGGTTTTATCCCCCTTCTTAATTGAGTTGGCTGTCTTTTCCTCGGTTTAGGCCTTTGCTGTTCTGACTGCCTTCCCAGCTTCCTTTTGTTTTAACTGATACAATTCTCTGTCCTGCTCCTTCTGTGATTCCTTGTACTTCCTGAATGCTTTCTTTTTCTCTCAAACCTTCCCTGCCACCTCCTTTGAAAACCATAGTGGTTTCTTACATTGTTTTGTTTTGTTTATTTGCTTCACACAAAGGTTGTTGCCTCTGTGATGGCAGTTTTGATTATTCCTCATTGTTCTCCCACTGCTCCTTCCTGCTCATTTGCTAGTGCATTCCTTAGACACTCACCCATTTTGGCAATGTCAGCCCTCCTAAAGTCCAGTACTTTTGCCTTTGTATGGCTTTACTCTACTGCTGTGTTTATCGTGAACCATACTGTTCGATGGTCACTAGTTCCCAGATGGTTATCCACTTCTACATCTGTTACCCTCTCTCCATCTCCATTTGAGAGTACCAGGTCTAAGATTGCTCCCTCTTAAGTGGGTTTCAATAATAGTTGTCTAAGGCATACCCCCTGTTGGGCATCTAGAATAACCCCACTCTTAGAAGTGGCTGCTGCAACTGCACTCCAGTTAACATCTGGCATATTCAGATCCGCCATCAGCAATATCTCCCCTTTTTCTGCCATTCTAAGGATACTTTCTATCATTTCCTTGTCCATTTTCTCCCCCTTAGATGGGGATCTGTATACAACCCCTGTGCAGATTGTGGTGCCATTTTCTGTCTCCAAATTGACCCACAGTGCTTCCTCTCCTCCCTGTTTACCCTTTTGTTCTGTTGCTTTGATTCTTTCCCTTATGTAGAGAACTACTACTCCTCCTCCTTCTCTTTTACCCTCCCTGTCCCTCCTGTAGATAGTGTATCCTGGTATGTTTAAGTCCCAGTCATGGTCCTGTGTGTACCATGTTTCTGTGACTGCCATGGTATCCAGATGTTCCTCCTCCATCTAGGCCACTAATTCAGGAAGCTTGTTACCCAAACTATGGGCATTGGTACTCATTATGCTTCATTTTTTGATGGCTTTACCTCTTGTAGCAACATCCCTCACTGACCTTTCTACCTTGGTCTTTTCCTCATTTAGTACCCGTTTCGTAGGGGGAGGCTGGGAACTTCCTGTTGCATATCAGTGCCTCCCCCTTGACTAGTTTAAAAGCTTACCAATGAAGGATTTAAACTGATTGCCCAGAAGACTTGTTCCCTTCCAGGACAGATGTAGACCATCTTGCCAGTATAGGCCTGTATCCCTCCAGGTGGAACCCCAGTCCCCAATGAAGCCAAACCCCTGTGCTCCACACCATTTTTTCAACCATTCATTGAATCTTATGGTGTGAAGTACCCTTGTCTCACCCATGCCATAGACATGCAGCACCTCTGAGAAGCATACTGCATGTGCTACTTGTCTTAGGCCCCTCCTCAACTTCAAAATACCTCCTGCACTGCTCTAATCTCATGCTGAGCCAAGTCATTCATCCCTAGGTGGACAATGACATCCAGCTCAGTCTCCTGTGCAGCTGTTCTCATGATCCTGAGGATGCACTTCCCGACCCTCCAAGCCATGGCACCAGGCAGGCACTTTACTTCAGTTTTCCCTTCTCCCCCCAGTTCTATCCCCCTAATAATTGAGTCCCCCACCAGGAGCTGCTTCCTTTCCCTGTGGTGTCCTCTGCCTCTTTACTGTGGGCCTCCCTTGTGACAGTTGTCCGCAACCTCCTTAGTCTCCTCTGCAGGTGCATCCATAGAGGAACTATGCTCTCCCAGAATGGTGTATGGATTGTGGAGTGGTACAACTTACTGGCTGTGCCTCTGTTCCACCACTCTCACCCTCCCTGAGCCCACTGTGGTCCAACTACCGCACTTTCTTGGCACTCTCTGAGGCAGTGGTGTGGCCCTAGTGCTCCCTGGGTGGGAGAGGTTCCCTTACTTCTGTCCAGGGTGGCCTGAAGACTGGCAATCTCCTCCCTCAGAGCAGAGAGTTACCTGCAAATAGGGCAGCATCTGAGCCTCCAGAAAGACTCCTGGAAGACTGCTGCCCCACAGCCAGTACATTGCACTACTCCCCATATGTCTATCTTCCTGTTTATCCTGTGCAAGTTTTTTTTCTCTCTCTCTCCTTCCAGTTATTGTGTGTATATGTATATATATATATATATATATATATATATATATATATATATATATATATATATATATAATGTGTACACTTATATTGTCAGTGCATTGGCTTAGACTGTAAAATTAAAAAAATACTTTCTGCATTGTGAGTCCAGAGCCAGAAGGGTCTAATGTTATAATACCATAGCAACCAAAAGATAAAAAAGGATGAGTTACTATGAACTTGACAGTTGATATACCACATCTGGACTCTGTGTTGAGTTCAGACTGGCACTTATAGATACCTCTTTAAAAAGAAGTGCCATTCACTACAATGGAAATTAGAGACTTTTAACAATTGCAAAGATGTATGAAATCCCAGTAAGACCAAATTCAGACATTTAATGAGAACTGTAGAGTCCTATAAAGTGAGTGAGTCTCAGGTCTGCAAGAGCTTTTTAATGCTTGCTATTTACAAATTTTTGTAGCATCAAAACTGTCAGAGATAAACAAACAAGTTTGGTGTCAAAAGCAAGCTAACCTTCTGACCTTTCTAGAGACCTATCATTTATAGAAGTGCCTGGTTGCAGAATCTAGTCGCTTGATGCTAAAGAGATTCTCAATGAGCCCAAGCTGCATGAGGTGGCACTTCATTAAGCAAAGACAAAGAAAAGCATGTGCTTGCAGAGCAATCTTGTGTTTAAAACTTTACTGGAGAAATGTTATGGAAAAATCTTATATCATTCTGAATCCAAGAATATTTTGAACAAGATTATCACTTTGTTTTGAGAAAGTTTGCTAAGAATATAAAGTTACATCCCTTATTAGCCTTACTCAGGAAATACAGGTCCTGGAAACATGATACACATGTTATAAGACTCCATTTAATGACAGAAATCTAAACATGTTAGTTTAAAAGTTATATTATTTTGCATTAAGAAGTTATAAAAGAAAATTAATTTCATTGATAAAAGTAAGTCTGGAGCCAGTGGAATGTCTTTAGTATGGTAATAAATGTCAGCCATACATCATCTCCAAGGACCAATCAGAGTTTGGTGATGATGTCACCCAACTTGGAAACATATAGGCAAATTTGGCCAAACCCACTACAGAACTGCCTGAATCCTGGAGCTGGATGGACCAAAGGTGGTCTGACTGAAAAGTCCTGTTATCTTGGATTTTCACTAGGCCAAAAGTCTGAAGCCACATCTACTTGGGACCAGAATTTGGGTTAAGCCATTATTTATTTATTTATTTAAAAGTTTTACCAGGAAGACATAATGAGCAGATTACTGCTCAATTCCAGATGCAACATGGGGGAAGGGGGAAGGGATAATAATACAGAGTACAGTAAGCAAAACAACATGCAACATAAAATAAGAGCTATTATTACAAATAGGTAGTTGCACAAAGGTTGATACAGTACATACAAGATCAAAATAACCAGCACTTGTTCTAGACACTTAGAGAGAGGCTAAGCCCTAGTGACAGGCCATACTTTAGGCACATGAACAGGTGGAGGAGAAATGAGCTTTGAGGAGGGTGTTGATGTGCTGTGAGGGATGGGCATGCTGAATGTGCACGAGAAGGGAGTTCCACAATTTAAGCATATGGTATTTAAAGGCTGACTTTCCTGCAACCATGGACATGTGTGGGACAGCCAAGGAACAGGACTTGGTGCTCCTAAGTGAGCATATAGGAAGGGATGGAGTAGTCAGAACTGAGGAAAGGTAGGGAGGTAGAGACTTGTCCCAAAACTTAGCTATGATCATAGCACAGTGGGACTGTCTTGAGTCCTTTAGTGATGGGAGGTTGAGGGTCCAGTAGAGGGTGCAGTGATGAGTGGAAGGGGGAGAGTCAAGGGCAAAGTGATAGAATGAGTTAAAGAGGGGGTCCAGTCTGGGAGTGGCACTGTAGACTACATCTCTGTAGTCAAAAATAGGGAGAATCATTTTCTGCACAATAGCATGGTGAGCTGGCAGTGGGATGCTACAACAGTTGCAGTATAAGGCACCCAGTCTAGGGTGCATCTTTTTGTGCATGGCATCAATGTGAACAGAAAAGTCAAGGTGCTGGTCTAGCCATACCCGAGATATCTAAAGGAGGCACAGGCTTCCAGGGTATTCCCATCCAGGGTGTGGATAGTGGGGTAGTAGGGGAGCCAGGATAGTCTCTGTCTTGTGCTGAAGGTCAAGGAGACAGTTTTTTTTGGCATTGAGGAAGAGTTGATTTGAGTGAAACCAGAGCTGGACATCATTGAAATCCTGTTGGAATCTGGTTGCCAAATCGGTGGGAGTGGGGCTAGATGTATACAGAACCATGTCATCCAGATACATGTGTATGGGTGTGTGTGGGCAGGCCAAGGGCAGGTCATTGAGGAATATGGAGAACAGGAGCAGACTGAGGACAGAGCCTTGTGGTACTCCAGTGGTGACTGGGAGGGAGGCAGAGGTGGTGCTGCCAATTCTGACAGATTAGGACCTGCCTACCAGGTAGGAATGGAACCAGCTGGTGGCCTCGTTGGAGAGCCCAGCAAGAGCTAACTTGGACAGGAGGAGTGTGTGGGAGATAGTGCCAAACACCTTTGCCAGGTTAACAAAAAGGCTGACGTGATTTGGCCATTGTCCATAGCTATAAGAATGGAGTCTGTGAGCCTTAGGAGGGATGTGGCAGTATCCATCAGGGTGTGCCAAGGACAAGCTTGAAAGTCTGCACAACATTGCAATGAGGTCCAGCTGCTGAAACCACTTGTTACAAGAAAGGACTTTTTTCCAATATTGGATGGAGCAAAGAATGTGGGTTACTCTGGACATCCTGACTAAAGGAATGTTTTAAACCTCTGTTCAAGCCAAGGTCCTGAGGCCTAAGTGGAAATTAATTAAAACACAAAAGTCATAGATCCAGTTGCCAACCAAAAGACTTTGCCATCCATAGGGAAACCCTTCTCTGCAAACAGCTGTGGTTGGGAAGAAGCTTACTATTGTGGCTTGAACTGTCAGTAACTAACTACTTGATGTTCCCACCAAATCTTGATAAGTGACTTCTTGATGATTCATGATGTCAAGCAAAAGTGATCCAGCCTGCACTGCTTCACTGATGTTAGAAGATTCTACAGTCCCAGATTCAATGGTGATGAAGAGAAAGACCAAGGACTACCATCAAGCCAAGCCACTGAATGACTTTTATCATCCAGAATCAGAAGAAGCACTTCTTAACAAGATTTTGAAAGTTAAAAAGAAAGAAGACTAATCCTACAGATAACCAGAAATTTAAGTATTATTTTAATTATTAATTAATTATATCTTAATATTCCAATCTGGCTGCCTGGGGTGGCAAGATAGTGAGCTTAACTTTTAATTACAAATCTTAGATATATAGGTTAAGAAATCTAGATAAAAGGAAATACATTTCACATGCCATGAACTCTTGAAGTAAGTTTTATGCAGAAATAGTCTGAGGCACTAATATAATGATTTTGCATGTTCTTATATCAGCAGTTCTTGCTAAATACTGAGTATGCTGAAAACCTAGTGTATCATAAATGCCATTTATCATGTTGAATATTGCTTATTCATTTGCGTTGTTTATGTGCTGAAATTTGTTTTATTTCTTTATTTGTTTGATTTTTTGAACTCTTTGTTGTTTATGTTTACAGTTTATTATATTTACAAGGTATATTTATGTTAATTAGGAATATTTAGAATTATTGTACAGGTGTTAACAAAATATAAATCTTTTTCATATTCCTTGGTATGGCAGAAGCATTATTGCCATTATCCAGAACTTGGAGAACAGGGATAATATCATATTTGAATTTTATAATTATTTTGCAGAATTTATGAACATTTTGGGGTAAGGCCTGAGGTAAATCTAAGTGCTGTATTGTAAAAGTGATATTATAACCTAATGTTCCAACATATTTGGGGTCTCTCATCCTTAGAATAATTGTTAGTGAATAATAGTCTACCCTTAGAGAGTATGGGAAATAAATATTATTATTAGCATGGACATTACTTGCATAGTTACTGAATTGTAGAAATAATACTTTTCTGTTGTTTTTTCTGAGTCTGAAGCAACTTTAAGCAAAAGAGAAGGGAACTAAGTCTTGAATGGGAACAGAATAGAATCTCTGACTAACAGTAAAGCTGCAAGAAAAAGAAAAGTGACTAAAATTATCATAAAAAATAAGTTCTTTGTTTTAAAGTGTGTTATACAAGCATTATTATTGTCATTATTAAAGTTGGTAATTAGTATTTGCAAAACCATGACAGCCTTGAATATGAGTGCCAATGTTCTTGACATTAAGGTAGTAATATATCCTCCAACAGCCTGCCTGACTTCTAAAGTTCAAGAGAAAAGCATAGAGGAATTGGTTAAAGCTAACCAAAAATATTCATTGCTGCATGATAGTGAAAGCCAGCTAAGGAAAATGTTACAGGATAAGTCATTTGAATGTGGTAAACTTACAAGTCAGGTTGAAATATTAAAAAAGCTTTTACAGAATAGTTAGAAATACTTTTCTAGTAACCATTGTGCTTTAGTTAAGCTAGTGACTAAGAATGCTGTTTTGCAAAGTGAGTTGCAACAATGGCAAGAGGAGTGTTTGAATTTGACAAGAGAAAAAGTTGAACTAGCAGATGCTTATGTACAGGTTAACAAAGATCTGATTAAATTAAAAGGAAAATATGAAAGTCTACAGAGTAAAAGTCAAGCTAAGAAAAAAAATGAAAGTACGCAAGAGGTTAAACTGCAGTTCTGATTCTGGTATTTGCTGCATTTGAAAAATGAAACAACGTGAACAATGTTAAAGTAGTTAAAGTTAAATTGTACATTGTTGTAATCGTGTCTATCCATGTAGTATTGTACATATTTCTATGCTAAAAGGTAAATCTCCAATGATGTCATATGGTGATGTCACGCCCTATGATGGTACATGTGAAGATGTCATGTGTTGATGATGTCATAAATTACCACATAATGATGCAATTGTGTGTTCTATGATTCATTTTCCCTGCAATGCTTAAACTATATACACATATAGTAGGATTATAGTTTTGAATTACAAAATGCACTTTGGGAGCATTTTTCATTCAAAAAGAGGGAATGTAGGAGCAAAACCTAGTTATTGAAATATTTTATTATTATAATTTATTATCCTATTCTTATTAAGTATTAATTACTATTTTATATTCCTTATGAGGGTTTAAATAAATGATTAAGGTTAAAGGAGGCAATACTATAATTATCTGGTCATCATCCTTGTTTACATGGACTTCAAGACGGAAACAAAATTGCTTAAATGAACACTGGAAAAGGGGATGATGCATTGAATTAGACTGTAATATTAAGAAGGACTTTCTGCAGTGTTAGTCCAGAGCCAGAGGCCCTGCATACCTGAAGGATCAAAGGTTATAATACCCTAGCAACCAAGAGATGAGAAAGGATGAGTTGCTACGAACTTGACAGTTGATATATCACATCTGGACTCTGTGTTGAGTTCAGACTGGAACATACATGTGCCTCTTTTAAAAGAAGTACCATTCACTACAATGGAAATTAGAGACTTTTAGCAATTGCAAAGATGTATGAAGTCCCAGTAATACCAAATTCAGACATTTAATGAGGACTTTAGAGTCCTATAAAGTGAGTGAGTCTCAGGTCTGCAAGAGCTTTGTAATGCTTGCTATTTACAAACTTTTGTAGCACCAAAACTGTCAGAGATAAAGAAACACGACTGGCATCAAAAGCAAGCTAACCTTCTGACCTTTCTAGAGACCTATCATTTATAGAAGTGCTTGGTTGCAGAATCAAGTCACTTTGTGTTAAAGAGCTTCTCAATGAGCCCAATCTGCATGAGGTCACACTTCATTAAGCAAAGACAAAAAAAATCATTTGCTTGCAGAGAAAGCTTATGTTTAAAACTTTCCTGGAGAAATTATATGGAAAAATCTTATTTAATTCTGAATTCAAGAATATTTTGAACAGGACTATCACTTTGTTTTGAGAAACTTTGCTAAGAAAATAAAGTTATTTCCCTTATTAGCCTAATTCAGGAAATACAGGTCCTAGAAACATGAGAAACATGAGAAACATGTTAAAAGACTCCATTTAATGAGAGAAAGCTAAAATGTTGGTTTAAACATTATATAATTATGTATGAAGAAGTTACAAAATAAAATTTATTTCATTGATAAAAGTAAGCCTGAAGCCAATGGGATGTTCTTAGTGTGGCAATAAATGTCAGCCATACATCATCTGCAAGGAACAGTCAGAGTTTGGTGATGATGTCACTCAACTTGGAAACAAATAGACAAATTTGGCCGAACCTAATTCAGAGCTATATGAATCCTGGAGCTGGATGGACCTAAAGTGATCTGACTGAAAAATTCTTGTTATCTTGGACTTTCACTAGGCCAAAAGCCTGAGGCCATGCCTGCTTGGGACCAGCATTTAGGTTAAGCCATTATATCCACCAGAGGGTGCTAAGGAGAAGCTTGAAAGTCTGTGCAACACTGCGGCAAGGTCCAGCTGCTGAAACTACTTGTTACAAGAAAGGACTTTTTCCAATATTGGACAGAGCAATGAATGTGGTTTAATTTGGACATCCTGATATTTCATATTCCTAAGTGTGGCAGATGCTTTATTACCATTATCCAAAACCTGAAGAGCAGGAATAATATCATATTTGAATTTTATAGTTATTTTTCAGAATTTATTAAACTTTTTGGGTAAGGACTGAGGTAAGTCTAAGTGCTGCATTATAAAAGTGATACTATAACCTAATGTTACAACACTTTGGGTTGGCTTTGAGACAAGGGTCAGAGCCTTTATAGATATGAGGGTGGTGTACAAACCACCAACACAGGGGGAGGAGATAAACAAGGTTTTGGGGGAGGCCATTGGCAGAATGGCAAGCAAAGGGGAGGTATTGAATATGAAGGAATTTGTTCTGCTGGATGTTGACTGGAGCATTCTGATTGCAGTCAATTCAGCAAGCAGGGCCATCTCCAACTCCCTTCGGGGGCATTTCTCTGCCAGCTGGTTACAGAATCCACTAGGGATAGGCAGTGGTGGACCTGGTACTTATGAACAGGGACAACTTTGCAGACATCACACTGGCTATCCTGCTGAGTAGAAGTGATCATCATACTGTGTGGTCTTGCATACTGGTTGGGCAGAAGAGAACCACATAAAGACATGGGTCCAGAACCTCAGGAGGGCAGATCTGAAGGAAAGGGGAGACTTTCTTGGAAAATACTTTGAAGGGAGGGATGGCCTAGGGGAGGTGGAGGCACATTGTAAAAAGATCAAGGACAGAATAATTAAAGAAATGGCAAGCTGTTTGAAGGAAATAAGTAGGAGGGTAGGAGGAGGAAGATGCCACTTTAGTTCTCAAAGGAGGTGGCTAAGACACTAAGAGAAAACAAATTGTTGTAGTGCAAGAAAAAACACTTGGAGGGAGATAGGGTGGTTTATCTATAGAAACAGAGGGAGGCAGGAAGGAGGATCAGGGCAGCTAAGATGCAAACAGAGAGAAGAGGATCATTAAGAAGGTCAAAAAGGGGTATAAGACCTTCTTCATATATGTGAGTGAAAAGAGGAAAGCAAGGGGTGAAATTGTGAGGATCACAAGAGCGAGGGTGGGACTGTGTAGAACAAGATCAAGAAGTAGGCATTTTAAGTGAATACTTCTGTTCAATATTTACAGCAGAGGGGAGGGGACAGGCCAACATGTATCAGCAGGCACTGGGTAAGGGTAGGTGCACACAAGTCCATTCTCAGAGGACAGAATCTGAAAGGGATTGGAAGCCTGAAAGGAAAACAATGTGATGGGGATAGATAGGATTCACCTGAGGATGTTGAAATAACTGAGTATGGTGCTAGCCTCCTCCTCTGTAAACACTTCAACTCCTCAGTGGAGATGAGGGTAGTTCCAGAGGACCGGAGAAGAGCTGACATGGTCCCTCTGCATAAGAGCAATAGCATGAAGGAGATTAGAAATTCAAGGCCAGTCATTTTCAGATCAGTGATGTGGGAATTAGTGGAGACCCTACTGAAGGAGAGACTGATGGAGTACCAGGAGGCAAATAGGCTGCAGAACCACTGGCAGCATGGCTTCATGAGGGGTAAGGGCATGTCAAACAAATCTCATAGATTTGTTTTACTGGGAGACTAGGGAGGTGGATCGGGGAGGGCAGTGGAGATAGCCTATCTTGACTTCAGTATAGCCTTTGATTATATGCCACATAGGAGGCTAATAAAAAAATGTTGCAACTTATGAGTTGGGAAGAAGGTGGTAAATGGCTAGCAAACTGCTTGAAAGATAGGAGACAGTGGTGGTGAACAAAAGTAATTTGAGAGAAGGGAGAGTGACCAGTGGAGTGCCACAGGGATCGGTAGTGGGTCCTGTCCTCATCAATATTTTCATAAGAGACATTGCTGTGCAACTGGTGGGGAATGTTTGAACTTAGTAGATGACACAAAAATCTGCAACAGAATGGACACCCTGGAAGGGAAGGAGAGAATGCAAAGAGACCTGGAGAAACTACAGGAGTGGTCTACAGTGTGTCAGCAGCATTTCAGTGCCAGAGAGTGCAAAGTAATACACCTGGGGTGTCAAAACCCATTGACTTTGCATAAAAGCTGGGGCCGGACTTAGAGTCAACAAGTAGGAGAGGAACCATGGGGTAATCAAATATTCTGATCACAAGGTGGCAGGCCAGTGTGAAAAAGCAGTAGGCAATGGTAGTGGGATACGGCGGTGCATAGGGAGCGGGATCTCTAGCAGCAGAAGGGAGGACAAATTACTGTATATGATTCTGTGATTCAATCCATCATTCCATCTCTTCTCATCATTTCTGTTTTCCCTGGTCCTTATTTTTCTTTTCACTAACGCACCTGAATAAAGATTTATCAGTTTTCTTGACCCTTTCTGCTAGCCTTAATTCTGCCTTTTACTTTGCCTTCCTGATGAGCTTTTTGATTATGTCCAGTTTTTCCTTAAACCTCTCTTTGACTGCCTAACTCTGTTCATACCTGTACTTTGAAATTCCCATCTTGGTCCCTAATATCTCTTCCTTACCTGCCAATCTAAGAATAGGGGTTTCCTATATTTTCTGAACTTTAGTATGGTCCTGACACAGTCTTAGGTGGAATCTGTTATGGCCTCACTTAATGCTGTCCTCGTCTCCACCCCACTGACATCATGAAAGTTTTGGTATCTTTCTTGCATTTGCTACCCATTTTCCTGAAAATGTACTTTCTTTAATGTCCAGCATCCATGTGTTACAGGACATGTACTGTGAATGTGCTGAATTTCATTGTGTAATAATAAGTCTGTCCATTTAGGGACTCCACTTTAATGTACCTAATAATGTCCTAATTGGACAGCACCAGATCTAGTACTGCCCCCCAGTAGCCTTACTCACCCAATGCATAAGGAAGCAGACCTGACTGACTGGTATTCACAGATCTTTGCCCCTACTGGCACCTAGCCACTGGTGCCCCAGCCTAGAGTATTTCTGGAGGGTGGAAGTCACTCACCTATTAACACTACTTTTCCCAACCCTACTGCTTTCCCTTCTTCCATTAGCAGATCTTCATCCATCTCCACTTTTTTTTATCTGGTGGTCATTACACAGTCACTTCCTTCCCCCTTCACGTGTTGTATGTTGATTCCACAGCAAAACTTTTACAGCGACTGCGTTGATGCCGACAACATCGACAGATCACTGTAAAGTCCGCCCTGGACCTGGCACTCTTTTCCCCATTCCTGATACCCTCCCTGAATCAACGCTGACTCAGAGTTGATAATCCCTATGTCCGGGGGGAGGGGTTAGGGGGGCTTAAACACAGACAGGTTTCCAGATGGATTTATGCCAACTGCAATTTGCGGTTGACATAAATTGATCATTGTAATGTTCATCGACAACATTTTTTCAAACTGGCATCGTAGTGCCTTCCTCTATCACCTATAGCTGTGACTCTATTCCTTTCCCCTCTTTGATTGCTGTATCTTTTGACACCCCATATATTCCCTCGTGTACTTTACAACCCCTCCTCTTTTTATTATCCTTATTCTTTCTGAAAAACCTCTACCCTGGAACATGTAGATCCTGGACATTGCTCAGATTAGAACAATATTTGGTAATTGCCACTACTGTATATGTATTTATACCACAGCTATCACCACTTGCATTTCAGCTATCTTGTTTTCCAAACTTCTGGCATTTGTAATCAACTCCATCCATTTATCCTCCCTCTCCCTTCGAGTATTCCTTCTTTTTGCCTACTCTACTTTAATTCTTGCCTTTCCATTTTTCCTATATCACAAATAGTCCCATTATGCTTGTTTTTGTGGGGAGAGTCTAGGTTCCCACAGTGATCCCTTTTTAGTCCCTCTGCCTCATTCCAGCACTCCACTCATCTAGTTCAAACATCTAACTTCTGTCACAGCATAGTGGTTCCTCCACCACTCAGACACAGAAGCACCCTTCCAAAAAGCCTGTCATCCAAAAAGGAACCTCAGTCCTCCAGAAACCTGAATCCCTCCACACCAACCCTTTAGCCACATATATATTCCAGAATCCTGGACTTTCCAACCTTTCCTGTACATGGTGCTGGCAGTATCAGTTAACAGGCTACCATGTTTGCTACTTTTCCCAGCTTGCCACATAGCTCTTTAGAACTTCTGTTAACCTGCCCTATACTGCTGTGTGTTAGATTATTGGTTCCTAGTTGAATCACAACACTCAGGAGAGCCTCCCCTTTTCTACCTTGGTCAAACTCTCCAGTTGTGGAAGTTCCATGCCAGATGTTACCACTGGGAGGTATACAGTATTGTATAACCAATCTTTCACCAGCTATTAAGCAATTGAGCAGCCTTCAGTACAGCTCCTGTCCTTTTAATTATTGAGCTCCCAATCACTATTGCCATCTTACTACTCTTACTGCCTTTGATTTTCACCCTTTTGCTTTTTTCATTACTCAGGGAAGGTGCCTCCTTCCTGGAAGTACTGCCTGCATAGATGGGGAAGCGGCTGTAATCTCATGACTCTGCCATCACACTGGTGAAGCAGTTCTGAGTGTGCACATCCAGAAACACTATCCTATGCAATCCAATCCACCTCCTCTCCCTCCACATGCAATGTATCCCCAGAGCAGACCCTAAGGGATCTTTCAGGTAACAAAACATCATCTGTCTGAGGCACGTAGGCCTGTTCCTGCTTCAGGTACCAAATGTTATCTTTGAGATTAACAACTTCTACCATAAGCCTCCTACGCACTGGCACCCTATGTCCCTGTTCACCCCTAGAAATTGTCCATATCATGTATCCTGCAACTGACTACCTGCTCTCACTTCCTACTGTACCTATCTGAACATGGCAACAGTAATGGCTAAATATATTAACCAGTTACGGAAACCTGCAGTATGAATGCTGTTTTCTGCCCATGTCCATCTCTTCTCATTTCCCTCTTCTCTTGAGTCCCACTTGGTGTGTAATCTTGTGGTACTTATTTGAGTGGCATTTATCAAGTGGAAAAATTAATGTTTCCATCTTTTATTTATTGTAATTAACTACCTCCAGCAGCAGCACCCTTGCGAGGTGGGTTTTCTGTCTTTGAACTTACTATTGGCGGACATCGGCTGAGAGACTCAACACAACAGTTGTCCTACTGAATGTTTTGTGGATTTTGCCATGTTACTCTGTAAGGGTACTGTGAGATGGGGGGCTCTCTAGCGACTGCAATACTTCTTACTTGGGGCAGCACTGTGATTCTGTTACCTCTATTGTACAGCTATTTGGACTTGAATTTCTGCTTACCTGCATGATTCAACATAGTCAGAGGTGGAAATCACCATCTTTCCCTATCTGTATCTGGTGGTGTTAGTATCGTGACATAGCCCATGCATGTGCAGTGCAGAGTAGCGATCACGGTCTCCCGCTGTATACTAATCAGACTCTTTGTCTCCACTCCTCATATAGGCCTCCTGCAGTCCTCTGCCCCACTAGATGCCAGCCCACACACAGAGATCCCTCCTGGAGCAGAACCTATGCGGGTGCCGTAAGAGGTAATTAACTTCCTCCAGCAGCAGCACCCTTGCAAGGGGGATTAGCCCATTGACACACTGTCTGTGTTGACTGCCCCACCCTGGCTCGGCACTACCTATATAGGAGCTGTCTTGTGGCATCACTTCCTGTCTGTCGTTTTACTAAGTCCCCACTTTTCCATTTGCAGATTATACCTGCTAGCCACTAGAGGGACCCTCTGACTACTCACCTCTGTCTCTTCACCTGAATTTCCTCCTCCTCCTACTTCCTGGAACCCCTCTACCTGCATACGCTACTTCTCTCCCTTACTCTCATTTCTGCTTCTGCTCACACCTCACTCTCACACCCAGCCTCCTAGCTAGCCCTACTTACTGACCCCCATGCCCTACCACCGGATCCACACCCAGCCTGCCACTAACTCTCGTGACCACTAGGAGTCAATATTTCCACCCTGAATTTTGACCCAAACCCTGCCTGCTCTGAATCCCCCAGAACCTGGATCCCCATTCTCACCCAGGTGCCAGTTCAACTGCCGTACCAGGGTCTCGAACCTTGTACCCTGTCCACCAAAGTCTGTGACACTACCACTACTCCAAAGTGGTATCCACACTTTCTGAGGGGCAGCCAAGATACTTGAACCTTTCTGCCCTGCTGCTACCTTAGGCACTATGTTTGTACACCTCCTGCTCAAATGTCTCCCCCTCATTTACATGCTAGTGCCCACATCCCATCAGCCAGACATCTCTCCTGGCCCACTTGTACCAGCACCCATAACTCTCTCTGACCTAGTCTGACCCCACCCTACACTGACCATGTACCCTGGCCCATGGCACTTGCCCTCCCAACCCTTCGAACCCTGCCCATTCCTTGTTCCCCTATGGCCTCCTCCCCATCCCAACGTACCCCCTGGAAGTTGACATATTGCCACCCCCTGGTCAGAGCCTTGTCTTTCTACTACTCCTATCTGGTAATATACATCCAAACCCAGGCCCTGCCCCCTCCAGCCCACCTGCTGGGTCCACTGGTTTCCACATAGCCTCCATGAACATATGCAGCCTACTGAAAAAATTTGATGCCCTCCAGTGCTGGGCCATGTTACATCGACCAGACATCATAGCCCTGGTTGAAACCTGGCTGTTCAAGTCCACCCCTGACTCCTTTGTCTCCCTCCCAGGCTACACCCTATATCAGGAGGACTGAGTAGGCAAACACATGGGTGGCTGTGCAATCTATACCAGGGACACAATCATCCGACAAGCACTCCCTACCCCCGTTCTTGTGAATGGGACCAAGGCCCTTACCCTCAAAGTCACTCCTGACCCCTCCAGGGGCCCTCTCTATCTCACCACTGCCTATGTTCCTCCAAAGAACCAGAACCCAGTGCTGATATCTATAACAGAATATCTTGCCACCTTCCACCACAAGGTGGAACAAATCCTAGTGGGGGACCTTAAATTGAACTGGCTCAGTGCCTCCTCTTCCACTATTCGAGATTCTTTTGCTGCCTAAACCTGACACAACTCATCTCCCAGCCCACTGGAGTAAACCCAAAGAGAGGAACCAGTACCCTTCTGGATGTAATTATCACCAACCGCCCCCCAAAAATCCATAACATCCAGGTTCTCCCACACTCCCTAAGTGACCACTCCCCTATCCTATTCCTTTGGGCAGCCCCCACTCCCAAACCCACATCCCAGAAAACACTCCACAGGCACCTCCGCCGTGGTGGGCTGATAAAACTCAAACAGTTTCTCGCCAAGATTAATTGGTCCCCCATTCATCATGCAGCCGACATCGACACTGCCCTCGCCTTTTTCTCCCAAACCTTTAACAAGGCCTGTGACCTCTTTGCACCCCTCACCAGAATTTGATCCAAAAAATGTAATGCACCCTGGGTTACCCCTGACCTACTACAAATGCTCAGAAATAGGGATAACCTCTAGCACCTTGCCACTGAAACGGGCCGGATGGCTGATAGACAGGCCTACAATGCTGCTCAGAACAGGTGCACATGGGCCACCCATAAAGCTAAGTATGACCATTACCAGGCCGCCCTCACCTCCTCCTGGGGGTGTGCCCAGACATTCTGGGACAATGCTAAAAAGCTAAATGGGAAATCACGCTCCCTCCCCCATCCCAATTCACTATTGATGGCTCTACCTCCACCAACCCTGCCTGCATTTCTAACTGCCTTAACACCTCCTTTACTAACCTTAGCTCTGTCCTCCCCAGTAATTTCTTTGACCCTCCCCCAACCCTACCTCCCCCTGTCCTCCAGCGCCCCATCTTCCACCTATGCAAGGTATCTGCCCAGGAAGCCAGACCTCTCCTAATTAAAGTGTTAAATAGCAATAGCCCTGGCAGTGACTCCTGGACCCCAGTATTCTACAGCTGGTGCTGGATGAAGTCCTTGCCCCACTCACCAGCCTACCTAACTGATCCCTCTGCCTGGGGCAATTCCCTACTACATAGAAAACAGCCATAGTCACACCCATTCATAAAGGGGGCGACAGGTCCTCTGCTGAGAATTACCGACCAATCTCCATCCTCCCCCCATCTCCAAAGCCTTAGAAAAAGTGCTGGCCATTTAAATCACTGAATATCTGACTAAGCATAACATCTTATGCCCAGAGCAGCATGGCTTCCATGCTGGTCATAGTACCGGCACTGCACTAGTTGAGTTGTCCAGTTTCCTACACTCCTCCCTGGATGCCAGCTCCCTAGCTGGTGCAGTGTTCATTGACCTCTCAAAGGACTTTGACACAGTCTCCCACCCCTTCTGCTGGATGCCCTCTGCCACACTGGTTTCTCTAGTGGTCCCCTTGCATGGTGCACAAGCTATCTATCTGCTCGCTTCCAAGGTGTAAAAATCAGTGGGACACTCTCTGAAACTCATCCCATCCACTCAGGAGTACCCCAGGGCTCCATCCTGGGCCCCCTACACTTTTCACTCTATCTAAACACCCTGCCCAGTACATGCTGTGGCAAAATTCTGATGTATGCAGACGATGCTGTCATTTTTGCCACCCACCGCAATCCCATCTCCCTCCAGGACACCCTACAACAATCCTAAAATGATGCCAAAGCCTGGTTTAAGGAGCACAGACTCATCATTAATCTCAAAAAAACAAAACAATGTTCTTTGCTTACCCCCAAAACAAAGCCTGCAACTACCCACTCCCTATCCTCCCTAATACCAAACAACCACTTGAACAAGTCTACTCCTACAAATACCTTGGGGTTACCTTCGATTCTGCCCTCACCTACCACACCCACATTGATGCCCTTGCATCTGCCACTAATACACGGCTTGGCATCCTCTACCGCTATAAAAACTGCCTCCCCCCTGATGCTCTCTGACTTGCTGTTACGCCTTCAGTACTGTCCCTTGTAGGCTATGGCCTGCCAGTCTATGGTGCTGCTGACACTACCGCCCTCAACAAAATTTGCCTCACACTAAATAAGGCCTGCAGGCTGATTACTGATGCCCCCAGGCTCACACATACATGTCAACTCTATGACGAGGCAAAACTCCTTAGCCTAAATGAATGGCTACGCTATCAAACCTACCTCCTCACAAAAAAAACTCTACTCGGGCTCTCCCCTCCTGGGTTGACTGCATCCATCCACCATACCCAACCCAGTATTGCAACCTTAACCTCCAACAAGACCACTCTACTGATACCCAGATCAAGGACCGCCCATGGTCAGAGGTCATTCTGCTACAGAGCCCCATCCTGGTTTAACTCTCTCCCTGCTCCTATCTCCAATGCCCCCACAATCTCCAACTTCAAAACTGCCCTTCAGAGCCAACTGTTTAACACTCGTAGCTGCTCCTGTGTCTAAATGTGGCCTCGATCACTCCACACTTGACAACGCCCACTGGACAGCACTCCACCGCATCCACCCCACTTCTCCCCCTGTTGCATCCTGCCTCCCTTAAAACCATCATGTGCACACCTGTATCACTGTAATTGCTACTAAATTGTATAAATGTATGAAATCATTCTGTGTAACTCTAAGTCAGTGACTTGTATTCTGTAACCTAAATTTGTTCTGTCTGTCCTCAATGTGATGAGGTACCTTTGGAAATGAACCTCTGGCTCAAAGGTTGTAAACCAATTTACAAATAAATAAATAAATAAATTGTTACAGTTTGGGTACACTGCTGTTGACCTACTGTCAAGTAGAAGGCGTGCAGGCTGCAACCTTTTCTCATTTTTCTGTTTCGGCATTGTCACTGTGCTATCTGCTATAGTGGTATATCCTCTTCAATTTTATACCCCCACTATTAGACCTGCAAGCCAGTCTCCACTTTTATAGCTTCAGAAAGGCTGACTTACTCCTAGAACAATGCCCCAATCTTGCTACTTGAAGCAGATGTTGTTTTTATGCCAAAAACAAATTATCCCCATGCCTGATTCATATAGCTGATTTCTACACGATAAAAACTCAAATTCTTACATGATACCTCACTCTGTGCTAGTTTTGCTACTACACTACACACAGTAATTACCTACCACTTTTCTAACATTCCTCTGCAGATTTCTAACAGTGTTTAGTTACTACACACACTTGAGTAACAATTCAGCTTTGTTCATTTAAGCACTCGCTGTCCTGCTCCAATGTCATGCTCTCAAATGTCATGAGATCTCATGACACTACTGTCACAATGTGAGATGTAAAGTGCCCAGCCTGTTAGTGAGCAACTTCAACAGGAAGTTATCCTCTCCCTCCCAGGAAAATGAGTAATAAGCACCATTGTACAATTTGCACAGTTCCCAAAGAGCATTGCCTCTTGATAAACCCTATGAAAAGTGTCACCTTGGATAAAGGCACCTCACCCTTTGAACCAGAGTCTACTGCATACCAGCAAGCCCAGGGCCACCTGACCCAAGAACAAACACTTTAAGCTCCTTGTGATGCATTATGAGCTTGCGTTCAGCCAACCCTTGTTGACAGGAATAAATGGAGGCACTTAATTCTGCATAAAATCCTGGTCTTGATAACATTTAGCACTCCTGAAGGACTCTATATTTTGCCAGGAGAGGCAGCTTGCCAGATATCGAGACAACCACAACAAGCATTTGTCAATGCTGAATATTTGATGCTTGTAAAACATTTTTTTTTTAGATTTTGACCCTAAATTTTGAAGATACTTGTTTTAGGATTCATCTTACAGATGTGACATGTACCATTCATAGTATATTGACTAAAATGTCATTTTGCATCAGAGGTGTGAAAACACATCTCATCCAGGATTTAAAACATTACATATGCCACGTTTATGATGTGGTGTGGAAAAATGGCTATATTAAAAGGCTGGAGTCAAAATAATGAAAATCAGTGAAGTTATGAGTGCACACTGAAATATTATAACGTTCAGTAATCACCTACCGTATTTGTACACCATATTTTCAGCATAGCCTTTTTATTACCCCACCTAAGGAACCTGGTAGGTGAAAATGTTCAAATCCCAACCACAACGTCATTCAGTACCACTGAAATGTCATTCCATGCCACAGGTACGGAAATTTATTTTGGCCAGGATTTGAAAAATTGCAGCTGTCATATTCATGACGTGCCATGAAGAAATGGCTATGTTGAAAATTTTGGTTAAAGTTTTGAAAATTACCAAAGTCACAAGCCTGTGTTTGTAAATTTCAATGTACCTGTAGACTCATAACATTTGTTGTTTTTTAATATTTTTGCCCCAAATTTTCAACATAGCTTTCTTATAATCCCACCTCATGAACAAGTGCAGAGAACATTTTCAACTCCTGTCAAAAAGGTGATTTCATGTAGTGACTGCAAAATCACCTTTTGGGACATGAAGCAACATTTTGGCCAGGAT
Source organism: Neoceratodus forsteri (assembly GCA_016271365.2). Lineage (NCBI taxonomy): Eukaryota > Metazoa > Chordata > Ceratodontiformes > Ceratodontidae > Neoceratodus > Neoceratodus forsteri. The sequence continues at coordinate 169,985,664 of CM057456.1, read as the reverse complement.
TTGAAAAATGACGGCTGCCACATTCATGAGGTGCTATAAAGAAATGGCTATGTTAAAAATGTGGGATCAAAATATTCAAAATCACCAAAGTTATGAACCTGCGCTTGCAAATTTCAATGTGGATTCATAACTTTATTGTTATTTTAATATTTTTACACCAAATTTTCAACATAGCCTTCTTACGACCCCACCTCATGAACAAGGGCAGAGAAAAGTTTCAATTCCTGCCTGAATGGTGATTTCGCATAGTGACTGCAAAATTACCTTTGGGAACAGATTTGCCTAAATTCACTGTAATTGTTCATGAGGTGGGGTCCCAAGCATGGCATGTTGAAAATCTGGAGCAAAAATATTAGAAAATGGCCAAGTTATACCACTAAGTTCAAAACCCCATTAAAAAACATTCAACCGCATACCTGATTTCCTCAGTTTGTGGTTCAACTTTGAAGAGTGAAGATGTGTTTGTGGTACAGAGATGATTATGATGTTGGACCTTTGGTGGGTGAGTAAGGGCTTGGGGTGGGGTGGGATGATGGGTGCTGAGTGGGAGGGTCAGGTGAGGGTAGCAATGGTGCAACAGACATTGATGGACCATTTTCTATTTTACAGGGTTAAGGAAATGAGGTACAGTTTTTCATATTTAGGCGATGACACTGAGGGATTGGGCAACCCCAGTGTCAGTGTTACATTTATGGGTGTGTATGTGAGGTGATGTGTGCTGAGAGGGAGGGTCAGGTGGGAGGAGAACAGTTACGGGGCACCAACAACAGACATCGAAGGACAGTTTCTATTACAGGCCATATATTTCTATAAATAAAAATGACACTGGGGGATTGGGCACCCCCAGTGTCAGTGCTATGTTTGTTGGGGGGGTGTGGGGTGGTGGGTGCTGAGGGGTCAGGTCGGGTGAGGAACAGTTATATAAAAAAAAGAAACACAAGGTGATGACACTGGGTGATTGGGCACCTCTAGTGTCAGTGTTATGTTTGTTGGGGGATTGGATGCCGAGAGGTAGGGTCGGGTTGGGAAGTGTTATAGGAATGCCAGCAAGAGACACTGATAGAAAGTTTTCTTTGTTGCAGTCATCATATAATATAAAAAAATACTCTATGAGGTTTTCACTGTGGGATTGGGCACCCCCAGTGTCAGTGTTATGTTTGTGGGGGGGTGGGTGCTGAGAGGGAGGTTCAGGTGGGGGGAAGTTACAGGGGCACTAGCAACAGACATTGATAGAGAGTTTTTGTTGTTACAGCACTTCATATGGCAGCTGCACATGGATGACGGGTATCCAGTGAATTGTGCATGGGAAAAACATCAAAGAAATCTGGGCAAGACAATTAGGGCAGATGCGATTGGGGTGGTCAGGACTTTGGTGCATTGATGCTTGTGGGTGAACAGGAAATGTTTTTTTTTAATTTAGTCTTTTGTTAACTGGGTAAGAAAGATCCACTAAGCACAAGTGCCTGTTTTCAGGGGTGACCTGGGAGCACTCGGGGGTTAAGTGACTTGCTCAGAGTCACACAGTATGCAAGTGGAGGTTGTGGGCATCAAACCCAGTTCTGCCAGATGTACCAAGCTCTTTCACAGCTTGTTACTCTAACCTCTAGGCTATACATGGGGCCCTAATTCTGGTCCTCCTTGCCTCAATGTGTGCATGGTGGGTGGTGTTTATATTTATTTGAGGGGGGTGCGAGGGAGCAAAGTCCCCCCTGCTATGGGGCCAACATGCAGTGCACCCAGCCAGGTGTGCAATGCTGTTCCCTGTCACATACCTTGCTGTTGTCCATTTTCCTGTGCCCCAATTGCCCACAGTGAAGTTGTTTTCACCCTATTATGGGCGACCCCCAGTGATGTCTGTAGCAAACTACCAGTGTGCAACTGGTAACTTGTTTTGAAAGGCAATCAGCTGTTTGCTGACCTGGCTTCATACAGATCAAAGAAGCAATGCCCTCTCTGATTAGAGTGGCTTGGCTCCTTTGAAGTACATGTTTACACCCACCAAGCAGAGAGTTGCATCAGGACTACAGTGTGGGCACTGGTGTAGACTGCTGAGCCCTTGCTGTTGTGAACTACAACGGACTCAGCAATGGCACCCCCCCCACATCCCGTTTCATTTGTCCCAAAATGTTTGGTGCATAGGCACATGAAATGTAAAAATGGCCAATAAATATAGTAATGTGAAGTTTGCTATGTATGACAACATTCTGGAAAGGAAGTAGACTCAGCATTATCCAAGATATGGAGAAAGAGCTATAAAACTTATTGGTGCTGAAACTTAGCTTCAGGAGATGGTAGAGAGTAAACCGTGCTAATTATATTTGTTGTCAGAGTTTTAATGAACAATAGCCATTAAGCCGCAGAGACTTTTTAATGTTTTGTGCCTGCAGTAACTAGTATGATGATGAAGGTCTTGTGTGGGGTGTGAAAACAGACTGGAGTGCATGTTCAGCCCCTGCGCCATGTCCCTTATGTGCAACTCCTATGACACCTAGACATTTGAGATGAGCTCCAGGCACATTTGCAGGTTCCCCTGAATGATTGGAAGGGAAAGCCTATGCTCAAAAGGCAGGCTTTAGCACCATCTTGGGCTGTGGAGGAATTTCTGGGAGACCAGTGATGTAAGCTTCTAATCGAATGTGCCATATGTCTCTGCCCAGGGATTGGGAGCAGTGTTGTCAATAGCTGCACTTTAACTACTGCTGCCTTGGAGCTGGTGGTTTCCACCCTTGCCACCAGTTTACCACCATCTGCCATGATGATGCTACCACCACCACCTTTTTTTTAATTCAAGTTTATTGTTATACCACCATTACAGAGCAAGACATACAGTGAAGAAAAACATCGGAAACCAAATGTACAGAGTGATGTATACAGCTTACTCTACCCCGCCCTCCACCCCCCTTCCCACATCCCACCCATCTTGCATACCCACAGACACAAAAAATTCAGGAGGCGACAACTGATGACAATATACTCAGAAAAGTTCAACTAGATTTAGTGCAGGATCCTGATCTTCAAGCTGAACCATCAAGAATACGAATCAGAATCTTGAAGTACGTGCAGAGTATGAAAAGTTTCTCATGTTTCAGAATAGCTAAGGAAGGAGTTATTCATACTGGCTCCCATTTTCTCCATGCTCAAGTTAAATAGCAGTTCCTGGAGCCACTCCAGGTAGGTTAAGGGGATGTCATCAAGCCAATGCTTTAATACTACCTTTTTGAGCAAGAAAGAAATGGCAACCATATAATATCTCCTGACCTTCACATTGATCCTATTATAGAAGCCAATTAAGCAAATTTGTGGTGTGAAGTACTCATCCAAACCAAGCAAGAGATTCACTTTGATTTTAATCTTACGCAATAGGGCCTTCACTGAGGGGCAATCCCAAAATATATGGAGGGATCCTTCTTTCTGGTGGCATCTGTTGCAAACAGGAGGAGGAATTCTCCCTATCCTATGGAGTTTGACCAGGGTCCAAAATAAATTATTCAGAAACTGAAATTGCATCAGCCTGAGGCAGTCCTGTGAAATATATCTATAAGTATTCAGCCATGTGGTAGGCCAATCAGCTACTCGATCCAGAAATAGATCCTCCTAGTATTTAGGAGTACCGAACCGATCCCTATATGCTTTTTCATATAATTGTGCATTCAATCTGGATACTGGGTGTGGGTCATACACTGTCTTGGAGAGGAATTCAAAGAATTCCTCTGGAATTTAACCTGATTTAAACTCAGCTAGTTTTTGAATCAGTAAGTGTCTTATCTGGTAAATCTTAAACACTTGGTTAGGGCCCACCAAAAATTTTGTTAGGATAGGCTGCACTGAGCTACACCCTCCATCTTGTATTAACTCCCTGATTCTTACCCCTGACAAAGGGGGAATACATCTATCATTTTACCCCCGATTTTAAGATTTGTGTTACCACAAAGAGGTTCATTGAGATCTTTATAATGGGAGTATTTAAAAAAGGAACATAATTTGGCATGAATCCTCAGAGAAGTGGCTAATGGGGTGAGAGACAATTTCTTAGGGAGGTTTTTTTGACTAGAATATAAGCAAGCAATAGGATCAAGACCAGCCTCCTTCAACATCCCAATTTCCAGTTTTACCCAAGAGGGGACATAGAGTAAAGTATTCTCTATGTCTGGTGTCAGTAACCACTTAATGTACTTACTGATGGTACTGGCCCAGTAAAACAGACAGAAATGTGGTAATCGTAACCTCCCCAAATGTTTAGGGGCAGCTAGTTTATGACAGGCCAGTCGGGGTGATTTACCTTGCCAAATGAAGTTCAAGATAATTGAATGAATCCTGGAGAACCGTTTTAGTGGAAGCCAATAATTGAGCATGTTAATAGGGTAAAATACCCGAGGAAGGACGTTCATTTTAACTAAGTTTATACGACCCCAGAGAAAGTTGGGAAGTGTCCGCCATCTATTTAAATCATGTTTTATGTTATGTATAACAGAGTCCAGACTGAGTTGAATCATTTTGGATTTGCTTCTTGCTAGCATAATGCCTAGATAGTTTAATTTCTGTTGACTCCATTGAAAGCCCAGTTCGGAGATGTAGTTTTTCTGTAGTTTCCCATTTAGAGGAAAGACAGTGGTTTTCCCAATGTTTATTTTATAGTTGGATAGCTTACTGTATTCTTCTATAGTTTCTAAAGCCACCGGGAAAGACTCCAGAGGATTCCAGAGATGTAAGAGAATGTCATCCGCATATCCGGAGATTTTCAAATTGAGCTTGCCAATCTGTACTCCTCATATTCTAGGGTTAGATCTGAGCCTACAAAGGCGGGGTTCCAAATATATATTAAAAAGTAGAGGGGACAAGGGCATCCTTGTCTGGTGCCTGAAAACAATGGGAAAGCAACAGAAAAAAGTCCATTACAATAGATCCGAGCTGTTGGATGATTGTATACGGCTGAGATCCATTTGATATATGTGGGAGGAAACTCTAGCCTACACATACCCTCAAATAAAAATTGCCAGTTCACTCTATCGAATGCCTTCTCCGCGTACAGGGACAACAGACCATAAGGATCATCCGAGTCCCTGGACACGGAGAAGACATGGGACAATTTACAGAGATGATCTGAGGACATTCTCCCTCTCATAAACCCCACTTGATCCAGATGGATGATATGAGGCATAACTTTATTTAGCCTATTAGCTAATATTTTAGCTAAGATTTTAACATTGCAGTTAATTAAAGAGATTGGGCGGTAGCTACTAATTCTATCTGGGTCTTTACCAGGTTTGGGAATGACAATTATAAAGGCCTCTAGAACACAATTATCAACCATGTTGCCCTCAAGTAAGCAGTAGAATAATCTTTTCAGTCTGGGGACCAGCTGAGTGGCAAAACATTTGAAAAAATTGAAAGAGAACCCATCCAGGCCAGGAGCCTTGTCTAGAGGCAAAGAATGGATGGTCTCTAGAATTTCAGTGTCTGTAATTGGAGATGTCAGACCCACCTTTAAATCATTAGCAAGAACAGGCATCGGTGTGGCAAGTAGATAATCCTTGACAACAGATGCCTGGGGCTGGGGGATCATTGGACTATATAGTTCTGTATAAAAGGATTCAAACTCCTGCACTATCTCTTTGGGATGCAATTTGACTGAGTTAATGCTTTGGGATCTAATACTGTTTATAATTCTGGATGCCTCTATTGCCTTGAGTCTCATGGCCAGAAGATGGACAGGTTTCTCCCTGTGGGCTAGATACTTCTCTTTTGTTTTAAAAATGGCATACTCAGCTTTGTCCCTAAGGATGTCATTGTACTGACTTGTGAGACAGGATAGTCTTAACCTAGTTTTCTCTGGAGTGTTAGGTATGAGATTTTTCTCCATGCTCCTAATTTGGGCCAATAAATCCAGGGCCTTACTATCTCTTTCCTTTTTCCTAGCTGCTGCAATTTTGATAAGTTCCCATCTTAGTACGCATTTGAGGGCCCCCCATTCTATGTCCCCCTTCCCTGTAGAATTAATGTTGTCCTTAAAAAAAACACTATTTTTTGTTTGATGTCCTCTATCATCTGAGTGGATCTTAGTAACTGATTATTAAATTTCCAAATGGATTGTTTGGGAAGGTTATGACTAAGTCTTATGATACATTTGACAACTGAGTGGTCAGAGAAAGCCTTAGAATCAATCACACAATCCGATAAGGAAGAAAGTAAACAGTTACTCAACAGGAAATAATCAATACATGATCTGGAATTATGCACTGGGGAGGAAAAGGTAAATTGTTTGAGAGTAGGATGTAACACCCTCCAAGGATTACATAGACCTGTACTGTCTAACATGTCACGAATCACTCTCTGGGCTGGGGATAGGCTTTTAGGTCCCTTCCCACCCTTATCCAGGATGGAGGAGAAAGGGAGGTTCCAGTCACCTCCTAAGATGATGGGGAGATCTAGAAAAGGGAACAAAACATCCAGCAAATGCATAAAAAAATCTGGTGAGTCTTGATTAGGGCAGTATATACTCCCCAACAAAATTTTTGTTCTATCTAAGAGTCCAATTACAAGGACGTAACATCCCATGGGGTCAGTTATGACTTGCTCACACAGAAAGGGGGTAGTCCTGGAGACTAATATTGCTACCCCTCTGCTTGTTGAACTATTCCCAGCTGTAACTACCTGCCCTATGAACTGCCTTCTAAAAAGATTAGCCTCTGATTCCAATAAGTGTGTTTCTTGAAGGTATATCACATTACCCTGAAGCAACTGTAGATGTTTGATAAGTTTGTATTTTTTAGTTTTATTTCTAGAACCCTTTACATTCCATGAAACCCATACATAATTACTTCCCATGGAGTACTACTGCTTGCTGTTATTACATGGATCTAAACAAAAGACAGCCTCTGTGACCCCACAACTTGGTTTGCTAAGTCTATTATGTTGCCTCCATTGCATTATTAAAAAGTATGCAAGACCCCTTCCTCCCAGCCAAATACCCACCCTCCCAATCCCCCAATCAAAAACAGAACCTATCATTAATGAAATACCAACTTATACCTATTTCTAACCCCTTCCCTGACTAAGAGATAATATAGTGAAAAACTGGAAAACAAAATATAGTAATAAACCCTCCCCTCCACCCTACAAAAAACTTTTACGGCTCATGATCCCAGGTCAGGGACTGCCCACTCCCCTTGTCCAAGCCCCACCCCAATCCTCACTTCCAATGTGTGCCAAACTTAAGTGTGATTGCAAGCTGAAATATGAACCCAACTGGCAAACCACACTCAGGCAGAATAATTACTAACCTCTCCCAATAAGTTTTTATTGAGAGGGGGACTATCCCCCGCATTTACTGCTTGAACTGGGATGCTTGTTCAGTGACACAATTACCAGCAAACTTGTGGTACATGGGTTAATGGCACTTCACTTCAGCCCATTGCCCCTATACATCATACTAAAAAAAGGGTGACCACGAACAGAATCATTAATGTCTTGATAGGTCAGCCTAAAGTTAAATGTAGACTCTCGGGACTTGAATCTCTCTTTAGAGAAATGCCAGGCCAACTCAACAGACTAGGTCTGCAAGTCTCCAGAGAGCCCATGTTACTCAGATTAAATGACCACCCAGAAATATGATTAAATGAACACAATATAAGCCTAAGCGGTGGGAAACAGCCAAAAACATTTCACCGCTATATGCCACCCTTATAGAGCACCCTTAAGCCCTGGTGCATTAAGTTTCCCTGCTCAGCAAACACTAACCAGGATTGAGAAACAAACGATGGGTGCATAAAACATATATGTGACCTTAAATAAGTGGTGGTGGATCTCTGTGCACGTAGTAGAACCGTGCTAACAGGACTCATTATTATACTACTTGTCAAGGAGCTAAAACTAACAAGTATAGCAAGGCATATGAATGGGCCAGAACCAACTTGGGGGAAAAGTATACTAGAGTCCATGAATCCTACATCAGATTCCAAATTGCAGGCTCCCAAAAGTCAAAATCCAAACACAGAACAAGAACTGGAGCCGCCGGTATTGTATGACCCAGAATGTTACGGTACTGTACTGCCCTCCAGCGGTGAATGATCAGCATTACTACAGGACAGTAACAAAGGTGTTCATCATCCATACATTAATCCTCCACAGGACTATTAAGGGAAATACCTCCTGTGGCAAATTGCAGTCCAATAGATCCGATCCTCGCCACAGCAAGAGACAACAGCGCACTGACAGCGAGAACTGGCATTGCAAGATCGGGAAGATAGCAAAACTGAGGTTCCACAGACCTCCTATTTGAGTTCTGACAAATCACCCCTCAGATAGCATTTTGCCGAAAACTCCAGGAGTCTCACTTGAAGTAGAGAATTATCAATGCTCTTTAAACAATTCAGGGAGAGCAGCTTTTCATCCTTCAGCTGCGGCGCTGGCATCTTCAAAGTTTTTCCAGGAGCCGGCTAAGAGTACTTGAAAGCAGGCTGGGTAGCCCATATGGAACCAGGTGCCTGAGACTATCAATTTTTGCACCAGCGGATGATAGGTAGCCTGCCTTTGGCGCACAGACAGTGGAAAGTCCTGAGCAATTCTTATAGTGGCCCCTTCCCACTTGACTTCATGGATCTCCTTAGGTTTGCTGAAGAAATGCTGCTTATTGAGGTAGTTTAAAAAGTGTTAGATGAATGGCAGAGATGGGGTGCCAGGTGGAGGGATGGCTCTCAATGCCCTATGAGCTCATTCGATCATGTAGCTCGGGCCGAAAGAGGATAGGATTATCTCCTTCCTCCCTCTCCGGCAATTCAATGATGACTGCGTTGTTCCTTCTACTCCTTCCTTCAAGGTCCTTGCTCTTGTACTCCATTTTATTTAGTTTTTGCCTAAGGAGCATGATCTCAGGATCCTGTTTGTCTAGTCACTTCTCGAGTGATGTGATATGGGCTTCCGAATCACTGGTTCTTTTTGAGAGATACTCGAGTGAGGAGGTTACAACTTTTAATATGTCTGTTACAATAAGGAGATCCTCATGGAATGGCTTAAACTCTGCTAAGTTAGGACCGTTCCTCTTCAATGTTTTTATAAGCGACATTGCAGAGGGACTGGAAGGAAAAGTATGTCTCATTGCAGATGACACAAAGCTCTGCAACAGAGTTGATGTACAAGGTGGGGTGGAAAGCATGAGAAGGGACTTGGCAAGGTTAGAGAAATGGTCAAATGTATGGCAGCTTAGATTCAATGCTAAGAAGTGCAAGGTAATGCACCTGGGAAACAAAAACCCAGGGCAAGAGTACACAATGGGGGGTGAGATACTAACAACAACAAAAATGGAAAGGGACCTGGAAGTAGTCATATCAAATGACTTAAAGGTGGGCAAGCAATGTGAGAGAGCAGTAAGGAGGGCTGGGGGATACTGGGATGCATAGGGAGAGGCATCACCAGTAGAAAACCGGAAGTTGTTATCCCTCTGTACAGACAGCTGGTGAGACCCCATCTGGAGTACTGTGTGAAGTTCTGGAGACCCAATCTCCACAAGAACATAGACAAGATGGAAGCTGTCCAGAGGAGGGCAACTAAAATGGTACAGGGTCTGCACCAGAAGACATATGGAGAGAGAGACTAAAGGAGCTTAATATGTATAGCCTAGAGGAAAGGAGGGAGAGGGGGGACATGATAGAAACTTTCAAGTACCTCAAGGGAATCAACAAAGTCCAAGAGGGTAGCATCTTTCAAAAAAAGAGGTGTGCAAGAACAAGGGGCACAATTTGAAGATGAAGTGGCTCAGAGGTAATGTAAGGAAGTATTTTTTCCAGAGAGGGTTGTGGATTCATGGAACAGCCTTCCAGAGGAGGTTGTGGAGTCAAAACAGTGGTTGAATTCAAGCATGCATGAGACAGTCATAAGGCAATTCTAGGGGGTTGGGGTAGAAAGAAGTAGGCTGCTGGTTAACTAGGATCTGCAGCTTATCCATTAGGTAGGGGAATGGGCAGACTGGGTGGGCCAAGCGGTCCTTATCTGCCGTCAAATTCTATGTTTCTATGTAAAAAACAAGCAAGAGTTAGCGGTTCGTGCTCCGAAGTAGTCGGATCCATTTCTGAGCCAGAATTGGAGGACGAGGCATTAGATTTTTTTGCGGCCTTGACTGGTGAAGACAGCGCTGTGTGTTTCAGCGGGATTTTCTTCATATGTACATCCATCAAACAAAGAATCCAGTCAAATGGGTACCAGGTCTAATCTGCCAGCAGGTAGTATCAACCTGAAGTTGCAATAGTCGCAAATCCTCGCATTTTATGAGCTTAAGTGAGGTGGTAGACTGGAGCAGGTGAAACAAGCTGCTACTCCGTTTTCTGCATCACATGATTCCCCCCCACCACCACCACCTGTACTATCATTGTCTGCCAATATGGGCCCATATGAGACTCATACAAGACTAACTCAGCAGGCTGAGGTGATCAGAAGAGATCCTGCACCAACTCACAGCCTTCTCCCACAAAATGCATTTGTGAAGCCTGGGGTGAGGAAATGACAGAACTCAGTGAGATGTCCAAGGTCTGCATCAAGGAGGAGAGCAAGGATTATGAAGAGCTAAACAATTCTTAGCTAAAGGTGACTGAGACTGCCTTTTTGTTAAATATTGCTTTAACTTTTCATACTGTCAGTGTTACACTATTAATGATATGAGCGTACTGTATAATTGTACAGGGTCAATACTGTGTTGAGCATTGAAACATACACTTCAACACATGGGATTGCACAGTTTGCTTGCTAAAACTCAATTATTTGCACATTTGGGTTATAAAAAATATCCATGGCCCCTGAAGAATATCAAACCGACCTATGAATCAAGTCAGATTTTGTTGAGATGGAAATATTCCACTTTATATAAATGATACTACTGGGGTGCCACTGCTGCTCAAGTCTTTCTCCAAAAACTCTTAGTGCCATGCTGATCCCTTCCAAATGTCATACCAATAAGAAGATTATTATTTCACTATATCAGGGTCCAAGGATTTGAGCTGAGTTAACTTTGTGTTTAAGCAGATAGCTCATTCTCCTGGTTTCGTTCTAACCATTACACTGGGGTTGAAGTTCTATAGTGTCTGTGCTGGGAAATGTTAGCTGGGCCATTGAATAATAATGCTTAAAAGTAGGCAGGGTTTATTCTTCTTCACTGAGAGGTCTGGTAAATATAAATTTCTTAATTCTAGTTTCTTTGTACCACCACAGTATGTTTGGTAACAAACACAATTTGACTGTGAGAAGGAACATGACATATGTCAACAGGAGAGTTCTATATTTCACAGTTATTTATTTTTTTGTACTCAAAAAGGGCTTATAGTTTAGTCATATAACTCTGAGATATCTGATTAAGGATATCTAGTCCCAACTATTTAAAGAAACCCATGCTCTGTAGTGCAGTACAGGCGAGAAGAATTACAGGCCTTGTTTATGGATTTTGGTGCCAAAGTTAACAGGATCATTCTATCAAAAAAAAGTCAAGCAACTCTGGAAGAGCTTTGGTTAGCGCTTTAAAATACAGAAGTACATACTCTCTAACTGATGGTATCATCTGTTACCCTGAACCTGCACACTGCCCTGCTATATTAGGATGTGCTTGAAATGCCACTGCTAATGGCTCAATACAGAAAGCCACACAGACATACTGCAGACAGGCAGATAGAATGTCAGATAGATTTTTATTTATATAGCCTTTTCTATAACCAAGGAACAATATATAACTAAAGAATTACAGAAAGTACCTATACATTTACATAAATACACAATCCAAAATTACTTCAAAAATTAAATACAGTACATTATCCATGGGGACAATAAATAAATAAACATACTAAACAGCTATGTTTATTGATGCTTCTTTTTCGCCACTACTGAGCCCACTAAGAGCCTTTTCAACTCCACCATTGCATGGGCATGTCTGTATCCTTAACATAACATATAGTAGGTGTGCCATGCCTTATACCTCTAGCTAAAGTGAATGATGTTGACAAGATTGAATTAATTAGGACTTTGGCCTGGTGGGCTAATCACAAAGTCAGTATCCAGAAGTGAAGCTAAGGACTAAGCCCAAAATGTTTCAGTGTATACAACATGAACTACCACTCCCCCTGTATCGGGTCAATATGTCAAAATAAAAACCTTGTGTAAAAATCAGCATGCACAAAACAGCTAAAAGCAAAATAGCTACAGGCAGAAAATAGCGAAGGTAAATTTCCACTATTCCTGTAGCTATATTGATTTTATGGAAAGATGTGAAAGCCTCTGTTTGGCTGGGTGCTGCCAATCAACAACTATGGCCCAGAGGTTAGAGCCACAGGTGGGGAGGGCAGTAGAGTGTCAGTATCCTGGGGTTTGATTCCCCTTCCAGGACATCTGATTTAATTTTTTCTTGTATTGTGACCCTTTCCATTCCTCAGGAATGCCACCCCCGAGGTTTCTCCCTATCCATGAGTTTCATCCACTCCCAGAGTTAGTTATTTAAATGTGGGGGGGGGGCTCGTATTCAGCAGCCTCCCTTAACTGAGGCTGTGGGGTGTGCAGCCTCCTGCAAATATACATTATGTGTGTCCTGTACCATTTGGAAAGGTAGCACTCACTATTTTGGTAGCACTCGCTGTTTTGATGAGCGTTACCTTTGATTTTGGCATTTTGGCTGCAAGCTTTTTGACAACGATGTAAATGCCATTGACGTTATAACCCCATGCCCACTCCACCTGGTCAAATGCCTTCTTAATATCCACTGAGAGAAGACAGGCTACGTGCCCCCCCCCCCCCATTTTCAGATAATACTCAAGGTGTCATATGTAGTTCTCCACCTACTCAGCCAACCCTGAGACTAGCACACATTGGAATTCATATTTATCTATTTGGTTCACTGCTTTATTCTTTATCATTTAACATAGCATAAGAACTCCTTACTTTGGTAACAGCATTTTCATTAATGGTATCTGAAATTTGACTCTCTTAAATGTCCTTAAACTTCTCCCACCAAGTCTGTGGATGAGCAACAAAACACCAGAGCTCATTCTCATATGCTGGTGTTGCCTGCTGCTGTTTTGGTCACATGACCTTCCTTGAACCCAAGACTGTTAGTCACATTCTTGAGTTTTTCCTTTCCAGGATATTAGAAATTGATCACCCATGGTCATTGTGCCCTATTATTGTCCTCTGTTATACCATGGTCATTGTAAATCTGTAGGCACCAATCTGTGAAATAACAGTCTGTGTACTATGGTAGTTATGTGTGGTTTCCTATGTTGTGTGGGAGTTGTTACAGTTACCCCAACCCCAACAACAAAACCAGAACAAGAACCATCATTATCCCTATCTCTCCATAGGTCCTCAAATGGCCGGCCACAGCTTCCACTGTAAAACTGATGGATTTTCCATATAGTGATTACTTGCTCCCACCACTCTCCAAATGTATTAAGGCATATCAAATTGTTTATAAATCACATTCGTTATATAGATGACTACTACTCAGATAACATACATACTATAATCAGAAATGCTCCGTAGACAAGGTGGGTACAACTTAGTCCATCAGAGGGCTAGGCACAGAACTCAGGGCCATTGCTTGGGTATGTGATCCCTGCGAAATTCCTGTAAATGTAAATAGTTCTCAATAAACAAAGTTCTCAGAAAAGCCAGTGTCTATAAAAGAGACCAATTATGCAGTAAGCCCTAGTATATACCACACAAATACAATACCACTTCAGTTATACTGTATATCAGTACTGCAGCCTGCTGGTGGTGGACTGGTATTTGCTATGGTAAAGTTATCCTTGCTTGATCCACTGTTGGCATGGCTTCCTCGTAACCTTGTCCTTGTCAGTCTAATGGTCTTCTCTGAGATCAGACTGTCAGGAACTATAAATTCCCATCATGGTGTCTATCCAAGCGTTTTGGCTTGGGTTCCATGCCATGTACCAAACTTCTGCAATAGACTGTTTGTGTTAATTATACAGTCAGCCAGAGTGACTGATCAAATATCAGGCCAGGTAGTTTTCTTTTTTGGGCTGCTGTCCTACTCCCTCCAGCAGTGTACTTTCACTTAAATAAAAATGGCTGGAAACTTAGGATCAAGAGGAGATTGATCTGTCTCAGCAGCAAGGATTTATTGATTTAACCATGCCTTGAGGGTGAGTAAATGTGATAATTGGCAACTTTAGTTTGGCAACAATTTAGACCTCCAACTTCAATTCCACTTTTCTACTTCAGCCAAACATACTATGGGTCCTTGATATGGGGTGTAACAGGCTAGAAATAGAGGAAAGATGCATTCTTCTACTACCCCTTGTCTACTACAATCAGGTGTGGTCTCTTCAACTCCCCCCATTTGTCCAGTCTGTTTGTAAAAATAACTCAGCACCTGGCAAACTACCTAGAGCAGAATTTTATTTTATTAACAACAATGTCCAGAGAGGTGGGGAGGAGGGTTAAAATTGACTGGGGTTGGGAAAGGGGTAGCCATAAGTCTTTTCTTGCCCACTGGGGAAGGATTAGTGTTATTTTTTAATTATTTGGCCAAAGGTTGTAGTGATTCAAAGTGGCCCAAGAATTTGATTGTGCTGAATTGAGGTTAAAAGTGCCAAATTTCTAGCTGGCCCAGTGGCATGGAGGGCTACGGTGCTGAGCACCTTACCTCCTGCCACATCAACGATCCACTTTCAGGAAACAGCATGGGTTGCCAGGGCTTGGCTGGGGGTCTGGGAGAGGATTGTGCAGCTGACTGGCAGCTCTCCAGTCCTGAATCTGGGTCGCTGACCATCTCAGCTCTTGGCTGCTACCAGGTGGAGGACTGGTGGAAGCTTATGGAAGTTCTGGGAGGCAGACATAAGTCAGGGGTTGAGAAGGGAGTTGCAGTTGCAGGATGCACATGTGCTTCCATATGTATGTACCACCTGAGCATACCACCATGGTGGGAGAGGGACAATGAAAATCAGGAGGAACAAATGAAGGCATGATCAGGGCGTATGATGCCTGTACACCACATCTCCATCTGCCATAACACTGGTGATGTCTATGGTGACTACTGGATTTAAGCAGTGGAGGAGGATGTCCCTCCCCCTCCTGATCCCACCATTGGGGGAAATACAGTATGTAGGGGTACTGATTCAACATGTAAACCCAGGAAGAATCAAGATGCTGGGGGTGGTGGAGTCTGGCAGAAAGGCATAATCCTGTTTTGGCCACAGAGGAACAACAGATTATAGAAAAAAGTGTCAAATTCCACAGCATTTACTGAACACAAATTTGGCATAATCTCATCCTTACCATGCCAGTCTCCAAACTAAACAGATACATGCTGTCTCTGCTGCAATTACAACCAGGGGCTGATTTTGTTAGCCACCATACATCTCCTTTAAAAATAAGTACAACCCACAAATTGGATCTCAGATTATGAAATCAACTTCCTGAGACAAAGGGTCGACTCTGATGAGCAGCACACTTCAAATGGAAGAGGATCCTTTCATGGCCACATTTTTTTTTAGATTCTTTTTTTTTACATTATTCCTTAAGATATACATATGATACATGGAACACACATACCATTTTAGGGCAAGAATAACATAAAGAGCTCTCATTTAATTTCCAAGAAGAAATTCATATAGATATGACAATTACAACTGTCAATACCTATGAAAGCAATAATACCCAACAGGTGGGCAGTATTGGGCTATACCAGACAACCCCAAGGTCCTAATGAGGCCCAACACCACAGGTGGAGGGCCTTACAGCACTGTAAGGTCCAGTATAGACCAATACTGCCCAACCTGGAAGATATCATTACACACAGAAAATGTTTTCCCCCCACATTTTTATGAAAGTCTTTAAAAACATAGAAAAATGTGAAAAGTAGACTTACATTACTTAAGAAATAGCCGTTTTGTCAAAGTAGTCCCTACACTGCTGGAACTCATTCTAAAGTGTACTGTTGTGAATGGTACAATATGGGAAGGGATGTTGACTTTGCTTGTTTTAACTGGTGTATTCTTTTCTTTGACCAAAACCACTATTTCTCCAGCCTGGTCCCAGACCCCAGTGCAACACCGCTGTTATTCTTAGAAACTTTTTTTCTTTTTTTTTGTGTCAGTTTCTGAAATAAATTTACAGATTGTTTGACTGCACAAAAAAGAAGCTGAAGAATTAGGTAGTTAGTGGCTAAGGAGCTTACAAGGAATGGCACAGTACCAATTTCTGTAGAGCATGGTGACTACAAGTCCAGTGAGGAAAAATAAAGCAAAGTGTTTTTTTTTATTACTATGGCAGAAATGTTGAAAGTTTAATGGTAGTTGTGGGGATAAGTGGCTCTCATTTGGTGACTCCCTGTCAGAACTGACTGTGTGCTGTGTGGCTATGTAAGAAAAAAAATGGCAGCTTTCAGTTTCAAAAAATGCCAAGTGCTCCTTGATGTCATTAAATAAGCAGTCAGTTGGTAAAAGGACTTGTTATTTTCCAGTTACTGTTAGTATATAAATGTACCCCCTGGGATGGGGTACAGCCAGATCAAAGGCTGGGGAATATCCCTACCCATTTTCTAAAATAAACCTATAGTAATATGTTTAAAACAGGCAAAAATAATATATTAGTGAGTTATCTACTACTGTACAGCAACCCATCTGGTGCAGTTAGTATATTCAATATTGTCTAAAGACGCATTATCATCTACATCAAACAAACACCCATTATGTTCCTTTAATTTACTATAAAAAGCAAAGAACATATAAGGAAAATAAACTGTATACTAAATACTGTACAAAAAGATGAACCATAAAATTAATAAACCAAAAATATATTCCTCAGTGTACTCATAGTTTTAGTATTTTCATTATCCAGTCATCCAGGTATGAGAAGAGGGGCCAAACAGCAGGTGGAGGGAGGGAACAGAAGTGAGGGAGGGAGAAAAAAAAAGGACTCAAAATTAGGGGCAGATAAACATTGCTCAAAGATTTATTTTAAAAAATGTTGGTTAACTATCCAATATCTTTTTACAAGTTGTATAAAAATATTCTTCATTATTAGAGCTGTACAGAATATAAAATTCTGCCCACAGAATGCCAATAGAATTACTCTTCTGATTCTGCAGCATATCACAGAATTTGCATGAAAATTCCACAGAATTTTGCCAAATTTTAAAGTTAGGTTATTTTGCGATACTTTTTAAAATGTATTTATTTATTTAATTTTGGTAACTGGGTAGGCCCACTGAGACCAGCATTAGTCCCTTTTTCAGGGGCGACCCTGGATTAATTACATGTACAACAGAATATATAATTTGCAATAGAAGGTCCAACATACAATTATTTTCATTTCAAATGAGGTGGAAAACATTTTTTTTAACATATGCCACAAAGCAATTATTGTTAATTTCTTAATATACATTAACTAACATCATTTATCACATTCAGAAATCATAGAAGCAACAGGATCATAGTTGAATATCAATGGTTACAAGTGCATTGATTTAACTCCAGCAAGTGTGTCTTTAGACCCTTTTTGAAGCCCCCTAGTGATTCATATTCTTGGAAATTTAATGATAGTGCATTCCAGATGGGGGAGGAAAGAGGTCCGAGAAAGCCCTAGAACCTTGGGAGGACTTCATCTGAGGAACCTTCAGGAGCTGTCTGCTTGAGGACCTTAGTGCCCTGCTATTTGTTTTAGTTTGTAGTAACTCTGCCAAACTAGGGTGAGCAGTAGCCAGCCTGAGTTTATATGATAGGCATAATGATGGATATTGTAGTCTGCCTTCCAAGGTGGGCCAGTTTAGGGCCTGCAGGACCTGACAGTGGTGTTCTCTTTGGGGTGCCCCCATGACAAATCTACTAACCCTATGGTACAGGGTTCTAAGTTTCTTTGTCTCAGTGTTTTTACCAGGGAGTAGCACAGGGGAGCCATAGAATAGTTTGGGCAGAAGGGTACCTTTGGCAATCTTGGCACATGAGCCCAGGGTAAGATAGGGACTAAGTCTGTACAAGAGACCAATCTTTTGGTTCAGTGTTGTTGTTAGCTGATCCATATGGGTCTTGAAGGTGAGTTCCTGGTCTATGGTAAGACCTAGGTATGTTAATGACTCAGCTACCTCCACCCTTGCCTCAGACAAAAATGAGAGATTTAATTTCTTTGATCTACTAGCCTAAGGCTTTTAGGCCCAAACAGCATCCCTTTAGCTTTAGTGGCTGGCAGTATAGCCTAGGGGTTAGAGGAATGAGGTGTGAACGAGCGTGATACATCCAGCAGACCAGATAAGAGTTTGATTCTCACAACCTCCACTTGCATACTGTGTAACTCTGAGCAAGTCACTTAACTGCCAAGTGCTCCTAGGTCACCCCTGAAAACAGGCACTCGTGCCTAGTGGGCCTTACCTGGTTATCAAAGACTAAAATAATAATAAAAAAAATAAAATTAAGTTTTTTTACTATTCAGGCCAAGTTTATTTTTTGATCAGAAAGTCCTCCAGTTTCTGTAGGTCTATGGAGAGCATTCTGCTTAGATCATCAGGGTCCTCTGTGGACCTATAGATCACTATGTCATCTGCATAAAGGGTGACCTTCACATTGTTACAAACTGTAGGCAACTAGTTAATGAATAAAGAGAATAGCAGTGGTTCCAGGATAGAGTCCTGAGGGACATCATCTTTTACTGGGTTCTTGTCAGATGTGGTACCCTGCCATCTAACTAGTTGGGACCTGTCCCGGAGATCATTTGTAAACCATTGCACTGCCAGACAGTCAAGACTGATCTTTTTCAGTTTAGCTAGGAGCAGTTGGTGATCTACCAGATTGAACTGTTACAATTATGCATCCTAGTGACACCTTGTTTGGTACATGGAAAGCCAGTAATGGTTTACATAAGTGTACCAAACTTCAGGGTCATATTTCAAAAGGGAGCAGAGTTATGGGTAGCCAAACATTTAATAAAAATTTGATTTTCAGTTATTTTGATCAAATTTTTAAATTTCTTATCCAAGTTTCTCCACAGTTTCAGGATTTAGAGAGACTTACAACATGAGTATGAGTATGTGCACCATGTTTTAAGTCTCAAGCTTCAATGGGGTTGAGTTATAGGTAGTCAAATAGTTGCTAAAATTTAGATATATCTGTTATTTTAGTATAATTTTGATAGTATTCATTGAAATGTTATAACATTTTACAGATATACAGCTTATCACTACATTTATATATTTACATAGCTTCACATGTCTAGCGCCATATGGGGCTGAGCTATAGCCCACCTAACATGTTGCCAGAATTTAAATTTCAGTTATTTTCTTTTAATTTTAAAACAACATATCCAAATTTAATCAGATTTGAAACATTTAAACTACTATTCCACATGGTCAGTCTTGGCAGCGTTCATATTTACAGCTTTAAATGGACTGAATTAAAAGTAATCAAACTTTCACAACATTTTTAAATTCAATTTTGCAAGAATGTAAACTGAAAATTTATAAACCCCTAAAACTTAAAAAAACAAGAGAATAGAATTCCACAAAATGTTGCAGGTTCTTAGACATTACAAGGAGATTGTGTGTGTCAGTTTTATTAATTGCTTGCTGTCAGAAATTGCAAAATAACATTTGTACTTAAAGTCAAATTCTACAGATCTTCGTGAAAATTGTGAAATTTCATGAAAACTGCATAAAATTTGAATTTTTTAATTTCACTTAGCCTTCTCAGGTGGATTCAAATTAAAAGATATGGGCATGAGAGATAGGTAGATCAAGGTGTCACTAGCTTCAGGGGTTAGATGCATAGTTTCACAAAGAACAGGCCAGCTGATCTTGGTAGCACACCAGTGGTAGATCCCCCAGTTGGAGCAAGGAAGCACAGAGTATCAACAATTCCAGCCTGAATACAGGATATATAAGGATCACACCCAATAAATTGATGATCAAGGGAGCTTGAAGTATATGCAAGTCTAGGCCTTAGAGGTACTCAAAATGACATAGTGCATGAAGACAATGTCTGGGGCACCAGAAAGGATGAATTCTGGCTATTCCAATGGGATAGGTTGATAGGAAAATAAGTAGGTGACTCTCGTTTTAAGGGATTTTGTCACTGTAAAGAACAAAGAGACTATCAGTGGGATCAGTAGTTCTACTGGGTCAATCAGTCTATGCTAAGAGAGGAGGGAAGGCAAAATAGTCACCAGAGAGGAACAGCAGGACTGCAAAAAGCTCATCCCAGCTTATCAATTGAACAATGATATTTGCATTGTGAATGTTAAATTAAACAAAAAAGAATTCTGGATGATTCTTCTATATGCTACCATAAATATTTAAGAAAATGTTACTAATTGTTTTTTCCAATGTAAATTTAAAACTGCTAAACCAATTTATCCAGTTCTATTAGACACCAGGATACACATTGGGTATGCATGTCAAATGTTAAGTCTATGCCTGCAAGAGCAGAGAAATTACAAACCCCACATTTTTGAGTTTTCACAAAAGTCTTCACATAATTACATAGTAAACATGTCAACCCCTGTAACTTAAGATTCTCTAATCCTATTATCTCCATATTTAGAAGATTCTATAACCATTACAAAAAGGTTATTCATGCTAATTTATACATGTCAATCTCCAAAGGTGCCTGAGTTATATGCATATAAAATGTTTTATGAAATTTCCCACAAACAATAAAATGACAGATTTTAAGCACATATATGTTTGAGATGATGCATCCTAATGGCATGAAGTTTTGCACATTTATAGAACACCTACCATCAATTAATCATGCCAAACTTAATATCTCTGGCCCAATAGATGGTTGAGGTATATGCAGATACACATTTTCATTTAATTTCCCACAAAAAAATAACATGACAGATTGAGAGCACCTATAATCTTGAGACAATCCATCCAAATATCATGGTACTTGGCACATCATTAGAACCCCCTCCCCCCCCGACATTAAGCTTGCCAATGTATAGAGCTCTAGCTCAATTGATGGCTGAGTTACAACCAAATTAATACATTTTAAAAAGTCTATGGAATTTCGATGAATTTTAGAATTTTCTCATTCCACACTGCTCTACTATTTAAGGCATTACGGTATCGGTGAAAAGGTTACACCACCTGTTCAGTCAGAAGGAAGAAAAATACATAGAATTCCAGTTGCTCAAATTAATCCTTTCAACCACCATGGTGGCCAGTGAACAAATACAGGCTTATGCAGGGGTGAGATCTGAATCATAAAAATCATTAAAACACATAATTCTATGGAAACAGCAATTTGGTTTTTATTATCTGGAGAGAGGTATTTAACAGTCATACCTCCATCTTTGAATCATGTCACACTGCCATATCATGTGGAGCAAATGGCCTGTCTAGTTCCATTCATGCCAACATTCACCATGTGGCATAATTCCCTTCTGTATAACCTCAGTGGAGAAAAACAATCCCAGGAAATTATCTTAAATTGAGTGAATTTGTTTCTGGTGTTTTTATAAAATTTATTACTTCCTTTAAATCTATCTTGCCAAATTCCATATTCTTGTATTGTGCCGATCTTTTATGTCCAGCTTTGCTGGCTACATTTTAATATAACTGGTTCCATTTTCTGGGTCAATATAGTATTTTGTTAACTTAACTCTGAACCTATAGGTTCAGAATATGTCTTGTTTCTGTAAATAAAAATGTCAGAAATGACATAGACAGGTTGGAAACAGTGTGGAGGAGGGCAACGAAGATGATTCAGGGGTTGTACCAGAGGCCATACGAAGAGAGACTGAGGGAGCTGAACATGTACTCTCTGGAACAGAGGAGAAAGAGGGAAGACATGATAGAGACTGCCTGTCTATGGCAAGGAAGATGCTAGAGTATTCCACACCATGGGATTCAATGAATGGTTGAAAAACTGATGTGGAGTTCAGGGATTTGGCTTCATTGGGGACTGGGGAGCCACCTGGAGGGATGCAGGCTTATATTGGTGCGATGGTCTGCATCTGTCCAGGGGGAACCAGGATCCTAGGTGACAGGTTTAAATGCTTCATTGGCAAGCATTTAAACTAGCCAAGCGTGGAGGCACTGAAAAGCAGCAGGGAAATCCCAGCCTCCCCCCACAAAACACAGTAGTTAGAGAGGTAAACACCAAGGTAGAGAAGTCAGTAAGAAGCAGAACAGGGATAAATGCAGAAAAAGGCGGTAAGGACAGGGATGGGGATAAAAGGGGTAAGGCCATAAAAAATAAATGGAGGGTGATGAGTACCAATGTCCGCAGTCTGTGCAGCAAGCTCCCTGAACTAGTGGCCTTGATGGAAGAGGGATGCCTGGATAGTGTGGCAATCACTAAAACATGGTACACAGAGAACTATGACTGGGATGTCAAGATGCCAGGATACAGTCTACAGGAGGGACAGGGAGGGTAAAAGAGGAGGAGGAGTAGTAGCTGTCTATATAAGGGAAGGGATTAAAGCAACAGAACTGAAGAGTAAACAGGAAGTTGATGAGTCACAATGGATCACTCTGGAGACAGGGAATGGCACCACAAACCGCATGGGGGTTGTGTACAGACCCCCATCTCAGGGGGAGGAAATGGACAAGGAAATGATAGAAGGCATCCTTAAAATGGCAGAAAAAGGGGAGATATTGTTAATGGGGGACCTGAATATGCCAGATGTTAACTGGAGTACCTTTGCTGAAGGCACATCCAAGAGCAGGGTCATTCTTGATGCCCTACAGAGAGCATGCCTCAGACAGCTAGTGTTGGAACCCACTCAGGAAGGAGCAATCTTAGACCTGGTACTCTCAAATGGGTAAGGAAAAAGGATCTCAGATTTAGAAGTGGGTAGCCATCTGGGAACAAATGACCACTAAACTGTGTGGTTCACAATAAACACAGCCATAGAGTCAAGCCATACAAAAACAAGAGTATTGGACTTTAGGAATGCTGACTTTGGGAAAATGAGAGAGTGCCTCAGAAAAGCACTAGCAAATGGGCAAGAAGGAAGGGTGGAGGAACAATGGGGAATAATCAAAACAGCCATCGCAGAGGCAACAAGCCTTTGTGTGAAGCAAATCAACAAAACCAAAATGAAGGAAAAAAACACTATGGTTCTCAAAAGAGGTGGCAGGGATGGTTAAGGAGAAAGGGATAGCATTCAGGAACTATAAGGAAACACAGAAGGAGCAGGACAGAGAACGTTATCAGTTAAAGCGGAAGGAGGCAGGGAAGGCAGTCAGAATAGCAAAGGCACAAACTGAGGAAAAGATAGCCAACTCTGTTAAGAAGGAGAATAAAACCTTTTATAGGTACATTAGGGAGTGAAGTAAGGCCAAGGGAGGGATACAGAGACTTAATAAAGGGGAGGGAATGTGGGTAGAGGGTGACAGTGAAAAAGCAGGGATACTGAATGAATATTTCTGCTCAGTATTCACAATGGAAGAGGAGGGGGAGGTACCTAAACCAAACAAGGGAGAAACTCTGTATAGGGGGGTTGATACCAGTCCATTCACAGAAGAAAGGGTTTTGAAAGAACTCTTGAAACTGAATGTGGACAAAGCAATGGGGCCTGATGGGCTTCACCAAAGAATTCTAAAAGAACTAAGGGTAGAACTAGTAATACCACTGACTACTCTGTTTAACAAATCATGGGAGGATGGGGTGGTACCTGAGGACTGGAGGAGGGCAAATGTGATTTCACTTTACAAAAGTGGGAGGAGGGCAGAGGCAGGAAACTACAGACCAGTTAGTTTGACTTCAGTGGTAGGGAAAATGATGGAATCAGTTCTGAAGGAAAAAATTGTTGAGTACCTAGAAGCCAGTGGGGCACAGGACCCAAGGCAGCATGGTTTCACAGCAGGAAGGTCATGTCAGATGAACCTTATAGATTTCTTTGACTGGGTGACCAAAGTAGTAGACCAGGGAGGGGATGTGGATATGGCCTACCTAGATTTTAGTAAAACATTTGACAGTCTCACACAAAAGATTAATATACAAGTTAGCCAGTCTTGGAGTGAGTACCAAGGTGGTAGTCTGGATAAAAAACTGGCTGGACAACAGGAGGCAAAGGGTAATAGTAAAGGGAGTCCACAGTGAAGAAAGGAGGGTAACTAGCGGGGTACCACAGGGTTCAGTACTGGGACCGGTCCTCTTTAATGTCTTTATAAGTGACATTGGAGAGCACCTGGAAGGAAAGGTATGTCTCTTTGCAGATGACACAAAGATCTGCAACAGGGTTGATACACAAGGTGGGGTGGAAAGAATGAAAAGGGACTTGGCAAGATTGGAGGAATGGTCAAATATGTGGCAGCTCAGATTCAGTGCAAAGAAGTGCAAGGTAATGCATCTGGGAAACAAAAACCAGGGGAAGAGTACACAATGGGGTGTGAGTTAATAACAACAAAAATCGAAAGAGACCTAGGAGTAATTATATCAGATAACCTAAAGGTGGGCAAGCAATGTGAGAAGGCAGTAAGGAGGGCTGGGGGCATACTGGGATGCATAGGGAGAGGCATCACCATTAGAAAACAGGAAGTTGTTATCCCTCTGTACAGACAGTTAGTGAGACCCCACCTGGAGCACTGCATGCAATTCTGGAGACCTCATCTCCGCAAAGACATAGACAGAGTGAAGGCTGTTCAAAGGAGGGCAACTAAAATGGTGCAGGGTCTGAACCAGAAGATATACGAGGAGAGACTAAAGCAGCTTAATATGTATACCCTTGAGTAAAGGAGGAGAGGGAACATGATAGAAACTTTCAAGTATCTAAAGGGAATTAACAAAGTACAAGAGGGTAGTATCTTTCAGAAGAAGAGATGTGCAAGAACAAGGGGGTACAATTTAAAGATTGAGGGGGGACGGCTCAGAGGTAATGTTAGAAAGTATTTTTTCACAGAGAGGGTTGTGGATGCATGGAACAGCCTTCTTGAGGAGGTTGTGGAGTCAGGAACAGTGGAAGAATTCAAGAATGCATGAGGAGTAGGAGGAAGTAGGCTGTTGGTTAACTAGGATCTGCAGCTTATCCATTAGGTAGGGAAATGGGCAGACTAGGTGGGCCATACAGTCCTTATCTGCTGCCAAATTATATGGGACAGGCATAAGGCAATTCTAGTGGGGGGGTAGGAGGAAGTAAGCTGTTGATTAACTAGAATCTGCAGCTTATCTATCAGGTAGGGAAATGGGTAGACTAGGTGGGCCAAGCGGTCCTTATCTGCTGTCAAATTCTATGTTTCTATATTTCTATGAGACTTTCAAATACATCAAGTGTTTAAAGAAAGTTCAGGTAAATGAACTTTTCCATGTCAAGCAAGGTGGCAGAACACAAGGGGCATGACCTCAGACTATGAGGGGGCAAGTTCTGGACAAACATCAGGAAATTTGTCTTCACAGAGAGGGTGGTAGATGCTTGGAACAGCCCCCCCCCCAGAGGTGGTCGGGGCTGAAATTATAGAAGAATTTAAGTGAGTATGGGACAAAAATAAGTGCTTCATTACCCAGACTGGGTAAATGGGGGTAGAAAATTTCAAATCCTGGGCAGACTAGATGGACCTTGAGTTCCCCTTCTGCCATCACCTTCTATGTATCTATATATGTATCTGTGTAAATAACCTTTGAGCTTAGTTTGGTTTATATATTCAGATAATCTTAATAAAGTTGATTTTCAATTAAGCAATAAATCATGACAGGGTGTGGGTTATCCTGGGATTTACACATGCCTGGAGTGGACTGGTCATGTGACCACAGGCTGGGTGCCCAAATCACACCAGGAGTGGGTAAATCCCAACATAACCCTCACCTTGGAGTGGTTTTTTGTGATTATACAATGTCCCCTTTTTGTGACAAAAAAATAAAGACAAATATTTTTTTTTTTCATTTAAATTTGTTTTTTAATGTATTGCTACACAAGATAAAATAGTCCTGGATTGCTAGGGCTCCAGTTTTCCTGTGCATGGGGTGTAGTGTTTTGTCATTCCTAGCCCTAATGCATTCCCTGGGGCAGGGAAACCTTGAACACTGTGTCCATTTGCTTCATTCCTTACAATTCTCATTCTCCCCATGCCTCCTTTGGTCCAATGAGATAAAAAAAAGCAATTTTAAATTACTGAACACCACAAGGCACTTCCTGACCCTAATCCATGCTGCTCCAACTGATGCTGTGGACAACACTTCACAAACCCACCCCCCAACACACACCTCTCTTTCACTTGGAATGGCAATGCTGGAGTCTTTTTGCCTTCTTTTTTCCCCCTTAAAACAAAAATGAATGAAATGAAGCTAACCAGTGCATGGCAAGGAAGCAAAAGTAAAATGCTGACTGCGCACCTCTTTGTGTTTGGCATATGAAATGATGTAGTGTGATGTGTCATTAGAAAGCAAGTGATTGTAAGTGTGACCTTAACCTAGGCACTTTAAAACTTTCATTTAAAGACAAGTGGTCTGATTCTAGTACAGTTATGCCTGGTGTAACAGCACTTGTGCCATGTAGAATGGCGCATGTAGCAACTTACTCCTGCAATTGCGACATGCACGATTCTACAAAGTGGCCTGCCACATGGCGCAGGCCACTTGCACCAAACAGCAGTTTTGTTCCCAGTTGCACCATAAACCCCCTGCGACATGGCACTAGGGGGTTTACGGCAGCCATTGTGCCCCATTCCAGAAGGGTAGCAACAAAGTCCCCAATGTTGGCATTCTACAAGAATCCCCGGAGGTGAACCAGCAGCGTAAGTTACACCAGCATTTAACTGGTGTAACATACGGCTGACCCCGCGGGGGGCCTGTAGACCAGCCTACAGACATGACAACATGTCCACCCCCCATGCTAGCATACCCCAGTGGGGCTCTGTAGGGCTACCTCATCCCCCTATCCCCCCAAAACACCCGTTGGCACAAGCTTCAGAGGGTGGCGCTGCCATCCCCCCACCCGTGCCCCGAACCGTAAATCGCCAGCTGCATATGCAACAATTACCCTTCCCTGGTAGTCTAGTGGCTCCTCAATCAGTATAGATTAAATAAAGTTCCCAAATCCCTAGTAGTCTAGCGGCCCCCCTGATCTGTATAAAATAAATAATGTACTCCATATCCCTGGTAGTCTAGTGGCCACCTCACCCTCTCACCTAGCCATGCCAGTCTACCTAGCATGCCCCCCATCCCCAGCTGGAGACTGGCACAGCCCACCACACACCTTCATGGCCAGCCACCGACTGAGTGCCGTAGGAGCGCTTACTGTAAAGAAGCACTCAGAAATTAATTCCCAAATCGTTTGTGAGTTCTATACCTAGAAAAGAAATGGACCTGTGGGCCCAGTGCAATCCTAGCTCCTCCACTGCAGTTTTAGTACATGACGGAGTTAAGGCTAATACTGAGGTTTTGTTTGAATTCAGTTTATATCCGGACAGGAAACTGAAGTTCTGTATAGTGTCCATGGCTGCTTTGCAGGGATGAATGCCAGGAGGAAAGATGTAAAAGAACATCGTCTGCAAACACTGAAAATTTATATTCCTCCATACCTATCCTTATTCCTCTGATGGTCTTCACTGCCTTAATTTTCCAGACTAATGGCTCCATATATAGATTAAATAGCATTGGAGACAGGGGGCACCCCTGTCTAGTACCTTTAGTCAATCCAAAACTGTCAGAAAGAGCCCCATTACAAAGCACCGTCGCAGATTGGAAACTATATAGATCTGCAACCCACTGTATAAAGTCTAAGGGAATTCCATAACAGGGCAAGAGGTCCAATAAAAAGTTCCAGCTGACTCTATTGAATGCTTTTTCCACATCCAGGGAGACCAGCACCATATCAGCATTGGGCTCCCTGGACGCAGACATCAAGTAACACATTTTTCAGAAGTGGTTGCTGGACTGTCTACCTGAGACAAATCCTACCTGTTCAAGCCCAATCAAGGTGTCCTAAACCTGTTTTAGATGGAATGACAAAATGCTGGATCTGGGTGGGGGCTTATTATGACTTAACTCAAAGGATGACCTCAGGGATCAGGCTGGGGGGCTTATTATAACATAAGTCAAAGGGCAAGTTTGGGAATCAAGCTGGAGGTCTTATTAAAACTTCAATAAACATGTTACATCAGGGATTGGGATGGGGGCTTTATAATACTGATACAACAGTGGCATCAGGGATATGGAACAGCACAATATTATGTGGGATGGGGATGTATATCGTATTACATTACCACAAGTGACTTTGGGGATGGAGGGTCACTTCCATTTGGTGCATGAAACCTGTGGCAGACCCTTTCTGTGTGCCAGGTGTTTGCCACATCAGAAGCATTGCCCCAAGTGTGCTGACTTAGGCACTGGGACCCCTCCTGTACCTAAATCTGGTGCAGGGTCCCTGGCACAAGGGGATTTGGCACAAGCTGCTGTCTGATGCACTTGCGCCGATGTAAGCCCCCTTTGAGAATCAGGCCCACGTGTGACTGAACATGATCATGGCTGTGAGTAACAGCTCATTGCGGTGGGGCACAACTCAGTTCTGGATAACTCAGCTTTTTGGTTAAGTGGGATTTGGATAAATCAGACTATACTGTACAGATTGTCGTGTACCTCTATATACTAACAGAGCTATGCCTTCTTAAAGTTGCAATTTTATCCTATGTGAATTTTACATTTTAATTTTTAAAGTTTTCTATAAAGAACCTGAATTATTTTGGAGGGTAGTATGTGTTAGACATTGAGGACCTATATTCAAACTGTGCTCAAAATGTGCGCAACAGCAGGAGCAAGCTCAAATCAATTGCGCATATGCGCAACAGATGCGATATTCAAACATGGAGCAGAACAAATTGTGCAAGCAACCAGCGTCTGAATATCGCACTAACTGCGCCATAAGCGCAACCAGGAAGGGAAGCTGAGCAGTAAGGTTAGCCATAGCATAACAAGGGCAGCCCAGCTGAGCAGTCCAGAGGTGCCATAGTGCAAGCACAGAACCCCCCCCCAGCAGAGCAATGGAAGTGCACAACCAGGGAGGCAGACTGGGGCCCACCGCCAGCCATGCCACACAGGAGCACAGGAGCACACTGCAGAACCAACAAGACACCTGCACACCCCAAGCACAGCATCACTGGGGGTGGGACGGATGATCTACTGGCCCATGGGGACAAGCCAACAAAGCACAGCAGAGCCATGATGCCCCAGCACAACCACTGGCAGGCTGAGAGTGCCACACACAGGGGGTTGACAACCACAGTGCACATCAGCCCTACAAGCACACCCTGCACCGTGACCCCAAGACACCACCCATGTGCAGTGACTGGCACTGCAGGAAACACCATGCATCCCCGCACACGCTCAACCCCATGCAGCAGAGAAGCATACAAGCCAGACCCACCCTGTGCACCCAGCAGTGGGTGGCAGCAGACGGCAAGACCAACAGAAAGTCACTGCCATGCTGGAGATACCTCCCCATGCACACACACGCGCGTGCGCACACACACACACACCCAGGACCATACCACCCCAGATGGCATGCACACCACTGCAACTGAGCAACCATAGCCAGCTGCAAATCAGAGACCAACACAGTATTCATAACAAAATATAAATGTATTATAAAAATGTAAATCACAAAACAATCAACACCATAACTATTTACAATGGGGGTAGGGGTGCAAGGTAGGGGTGGGAAAGGGGTAGGGATGAACAACTTGGAGAGGGAAGGCAGGGTGGGAGGGATGGGTGAAGTGGGAAGGGGAATCTGGCCTAAGACCCAGCAGGCTGGTCCTCCTCCGCCCGGTGCTGCTGTGCCTGGTGATGCCTCCTCCGCAGGCCATGTCAATGGATGTCCCTGAGGATGGCCTGGTTGTTCAAGGACACTTGCGTCAGCCCATGCAGTTCCCGCTGTATCCTCCTGAGAACACTGAGGCCTAGGAAAATGGGAACACAGTCAATGGCTGTGACTGACCACAACCCTGAACACCACCCAACCTGCAAGCCATATAGCCCAATGTCCCGCACCTGTGATGGCATGCACCCACCCACAGTGAACACGCACATGGCCATCACAAACAGGCGGCACCAGCTATGTGCACCACTGCACACACACACACTGCCCATGTCCATCATAGCGCAAACAAGGCTGTCAAGTGACGTGGCAACGTGGTGCTTTGCCAGTTACACAGCCATGTGCCCAGTGCATGCATGGACCACCAGTGATGCACACACAGACGTGCAGTGACACTGGACAGTGATGAATGTCACCTGTGTCATGCATGGCTGTGTTGTGCATGGCTGGTGGTCATGCCCACCCCCTCCAGCATGCAATAGCATCCATGATGTAATGATACTCACATTCCGCAAGAAGGTGTGTCTGCTGCTGCTGCTGCTGCCACTGTTGTTGTGGCCCACCTCCTGCTGCACCACTGACTGGCACTGGGGCCCTGTCACGGCCCTCCTCGGCATGTGCCTGCATCCTCACATCCCGGCCTGTGGGAGACATATGTTGAGAAAAACATCAGTGTGACTCCAAAGCTGACTGCCCCCTGCCCCAGTGAGGTGCCTGCCCACACAGCCAGCCCCATGCATCTCACACCTGCACACACTGACACAGCCAACCATGTCAGAGCCATCACCTATGCACATCCACCAAAACACACTCACACCCTACAGAGAATACAGGTGCATAGGCGGTACACCCACCTGGCCTAGGGCACCACGCCCTCCTGGCACGTGAGCGTGGCAGCTCATGCAGCTCAGGCTCCCTCCTGCGGAGGTCACTGTATCTGTGCTGGCACTGCTCAGCAGACGGTGCTGCCCAGTGACCCCCCACCGAAGTCACTGGCCACTTGCTACCAGACCTGGGTCCTCACCATGGTGAGGGCACCTCACCATACAGTGCCCCATAGTGGGGCTCCACCAGGGCCACCAAGTTGGCTACACCCATGGGGCCCATTGCACTGCCCTCCTGCGTGCCATGCTACCAAGTTTCGAGAGCAGGCAATGGCGCCGCTGTGCCGCAACCCCACGTGGAGATGTTGCGCAATAGACCACCATAGGTTCCAATCACGCTGTTCGAACAGCGCCGTCAGTTCACATAGCGCTGTCACCAGACAGCGCAATAGGGCCGTACACATGGCAGCCGAACAGCGCCAGGGGGCAAAGGTCAGACACCAGGTCAGGGGTCTATGACGCAAGGCCACGCACAGTGCCATCTGACGTATACACATCCTGCGCGACTGACCACCTGTGTGCCAGTGCCACAGTGGACTATTGCGCAGTAGTGCCACAGTGCCATATAGTGCCCAGTGCTGTAGCACCACTGGCACAATGGTGGCTATGGTCTGAATTGCCGATCGCGCACAGCACGTCATCAGCGCGGCAGACGCCTGCGTAAGCTACCTGGGCATGCGCAATGCAGTGTATCGCACAGTCACAGATCTGTGCTATTGGCTCAGCCGGATCAACCATCTTGCGAAAAGCGCAATGGCACGATATTCAGCCGACACATGCAAATCATCTGATCAGCCATTCAAAGGCGCAGTGGCGCGATTTGCATCTCATTACAGTTGCTCCTCTCCTAATTTGCATGCATTGCGCTATAAAAGTGCGACAGAGGGCTGTGCTGGACAGAGTCGGTTACTGCAGGTGAGAGGTGAGTTGCATGCTGTGGGATGTTCTGGACAATGGGCATGGGATAATGCAGTAGACTGCACAGTGACAGGTGTCCACATACACCCATACAGATCACCATGACCGAGCAGAGACAAGGTGAGGGTGAGGATGGTGGGCGAAGGAGGAGGCCCAACTTCACCACTGCAGAGACTGAGGCCCTCTTCCAGGCCTACCTGGAGGATGAGGCACTACTGTGTGGAAGCCGGGGCACCCCTCAGGCCCGTGCGGCTGCATGGGAGGGGGTAGCCCGGGCAGTGAACCTGCATGGAAGCCACCAGCGCTCCATGCAGGAATGCAAGAAAAAGATTGGGACAGACCGCAGGAGGGTGAAGGAGAAGGTGGCTGCCCTCAGAGCGGCACGCGCTGGCACTGGCGGGGGCCAGCCAGTGGTGGTGGAGCTGACCCCGGCTGAGGACCAACTGGCTGCAACTATGCAGCACAGTGCTATTGAGGGCGTACCAGGAGGTGGATTCCAGACAGGTGGAAGCCCATCACTGCACGGTATGACATGGTGGTGGTGTTGGGGGAGGAAGGTTGGTCACATGCACTCACATGTCCTCTCTTTCTGTTGCAGATCCTGTTCATCTCCAGGAGATGGTGGTGGTGGGACCAGGCAGTGAGGATGACCTGCTGGACATGGAGGAGGTCCATCCACCTCTGTCACCAGCCAGCATGCACTGCACCAGCATGCACCAGGGCTGTCAACTCTGGTGTCGGTGATTTGGTGTAGGGGTGCACAGCTGTGTCTCAGCAGTCTGGCATGCAAGCATGCCATCACGCCAGACTGTGGCTGTAGCACGCACCTGCACCATTGATGATGCAAGAACTGCAATGGGCAGTGACATGTGTGTGTCCCATGACGGACACACAGCAGGCCATCACGCGCCCCTGGGCCTTGCTGGTTCCAACGTGCGCCAGCATGTCGGCACAGTCCCAGGCTGTGCCTGTCAGCACCGTGGGGCGCACCGGTGGCTGTGCAGGTGTCTGGCACTGTTGCGGCCACAGCGGTGGAACAAGTGGACTCTGTGGCACAGCGGTTGGAGGGGCAGCAGCAGCAGTCACCCACCAGGTATGGGGGTACAGTGTCCAGCGGTGGCACACGCCCGCCGCCCTGTGATGCTCCAATTCCTGGTCCTGGTGAACAGCGCCCACCCTCAAGGGGTGTTGTACATCAGGACCTTCAACACCCTGGGTGATAGGCTGCCGTTGTGGCAGAGTACCCATTGGACAAGCACACCCGCCTGCTGTGGGAATCAGTACAGCAGCAGAGGCGGGTTGCAATGTCTGTGGAGGCACTGTGTGTGGCTGTGGAGCGGCACAGCAGGGAGTGTGCTCTGGACCATGCAGAGATGGTCCACATGCAGATGGATGTGACCGCCGCCATTGACAGGCTGACCCAGGCAGTGGTCTCTGTCGTGAATGCATTGGGCACACAGTCAGGTGACCCTGTACCGCACACCCCACACAGTTCATGCTCCACTCCCCATTCCTGGCATTGTGCGACACCAGGCCTGTCGAAGCCAGGTTCTGCTGTGGGCATCCCAAGCACCCCTGGTGCAGGTGTGTTCGGCATACTGCAGACCCCTGTGCGGGCAAGGTCGCGTTCGCACAGTGGGACCCCTGGTGGTCCAACAGTGCCACCCCATGTGGCCCCTGCTCAGCCTGCCAGTGTTGTTGGGTCACGGCGGGGCTGCCCACGCATCCGCGGTGGCCATGGGACAGTGCTACATGACTGACCTGTCTCCCAGTGCGGGCCCTGTCTGGTGCTGCCCTGTGTGCAATGTGTGTCATGGTGGGCAGTGCACTTCTGGGTGCTCTGCTCAACACGCCGACACACGGACCACCTGCATATCCTCCCAACTGTTGCCCACAGGTGCGTGTGCATGATGATGCCTGCATTGTACTGTACACCGAGGTGCAAGGGTGCCCAGCATCTGACACACGTACTTGGACAGTACAGGTGGTGGGGGTGGTCGGTGGTGCTGTGTGTTAGCAATGTCGGTTATGCTGTGCTGTGCATCTGCCCATGTACACTCTGTGCCTGGTGTGTGTGTGTCCATATGAGTGCTCACCCCTCCTTGATGGTGTGTTTGTATGCCTGGACCCTTCCACTCCCCTGGCCTTCATGCACCCCTGGTGTGTTACCCTGTGTGCCTGTGGTTTGCGCATGGACAGTGTTGGTTGCACATGTCCCCTTGACTTACCTGTGTTGCGCATAGTGCTCCTCTGTGATGGTGTTCCGGTGCAGCTGGGCCTGCCGGATCAGTCGGGGGTCCCGCCGTCCTGGGGGGGCTGCTCATCGACATCAACACCGGCGCCACTGGCGTCCCCATTGCTGTCCCCCTCTTCAACCTGTACGGCTATCCCACAGTCCTTGGCCATGTTGTGCAGGATGCAACAGGCCAGGAATATCCCACAGGCCTTGGGGCTGTACTGTAGGGCACTGCCAGAGGTGTCTAGGCATCGGAAGCATGCCTTGAGCATCCCAAACACCCACTCTATGATGTTGCGTGTGGCAGCATGTGCCTCATTATAGCGTTGCTGTGATGGGGTCATGGGGCGCCGGTACGGTGTGAGCAGCCAGGGACGGAGTGGGTACCCGCTGTCACCTGTGTGGAGATAGTGGAGATCAGTGTCATGTTCAGGTCCATTTTGCCCATATCCCTGTGTGCCACTACCATGGCACCTGTGGCATTCCCACCCTTGCCCCAAGTTTGCATTCCATACATGCGTACTCACCCACTAGATGGCCTGTGGGATGTCCCCACTCTCAAATCGATGGCACAGTGCAGACTGATGCCATATGAAGGCATCATGTGCTCTGCCAGGGTGTGTGGCACAGACATTGA
The DNA here is from genome assembly GCA_016271365.2 of Neoceratodus forsteri. Lineage (NCBI taxonomy): Eukaryota > Metazoa > Chordata > Ceratodontiformes > Ceratodontidae > Neoceratodus > Neoceratodus forsteri. Next base: position 169,951,253 of record CM057456.1, on the reverse strand, counting down.
TTATTTGCCCAGTGGCATCACACACCACCTGGCAGTTGACACTGGAGTAGCCCTTTCTGTTCCTATACGCTGCCCCATCGGGGCCAGGTGGCGTGCAAATGGCCACATGGGTGCAGTCTATGGCCCCTAGCATGCCAGGCATACGTGCTACCCTGTGGAACTCCCGCATGTTTGCTGTACGCTCTGCTGCAGTGCTGGGGAAATGGATGTGCTCCGCAGCATGTGGCAGCAGTGCGCTGAGGAATTGGGTGAGGATGCATGACGTGGTCGACTGTATGATGCCTGTGGTGTCCCCTGTCGGCCTCTGGAAGGTGCCCGTGGTGAGCAGGCACATGCAGGCTGTCACCTTGGTCTCCACTGACAGAGCGTGACTCCGTCGTGAGGGTGCCTGCATCACATCACTGCACTGCTCACAAAGCCGCCTCAGTATTGCCCTGTTCAGGCAGTACGGCCCACCGACTCTACATCTGCATACAGCTCATAGCTGCTGCAGGCACGGTACTGCCTGTTGGGGTCATACCGCCGACGGCCCTTCCACGGCCTCGCCCCCTGCAGCTTGCATTCTCACCCCTCATTATAGCTTTCATGTGGAAGCTGGCACTGTCCATCTCCCTGGCTTCTGCCCCCCCGGCTGGTGTTGCTGTGTTACCCCCGCTGTCCTGACTGCTACTTCCACTGCACCGGGCACCCCCCGCTAGCCTCTGCAGCCTATGGCCTGCAATGCTTGCCATGCCTGCCCTAGCCTGTCACTGTCTGTCTGTCTCTCTCTCTCTCTCTCTCTCTCTGCCCGACTTGACATCCTTGTAGTGTTCTTGCGCCGCTTCCTTGAGCCTTTTTATTTTGGCTCATTTCCGGTAGTGTGCAATTTCCGGCAGTTCCGCTCTTGCGCCAATGCCAAGTCTTTCAATTCGCATTACGCTCTTTATGCATGGCTCCACCCACATCGGTTGCGCGATGCCTCCTTTGCATTGCGCTGGTTGCTCAGCATAAGCTGGGCGCAACTGCCTCCCGCTGAATATCGCAGAATACGTGACTTTGGTCTTGCGCAGGCGAACCTTATTGGGCATGGCGAACCCTTTTGAATATCCCACCCACAGAGTTTTCTCTAGATATATAACTTCCCCCTTAACTAAAAAGACTGATGGAGTTACACTGTATTTCTTCTTAAACTAGCAATGTTATCCTGTGGGAATTTGAATTTTCAATTTTTTTTATCTTTGTTACACAGCCGCTGCATTATTTTGGATGGTATTATATGTTAGTCTTGTAGCAGTCATTGAGACCTTCCTTTTAGTATAGCTTTTCCCTTAACTCAAAACATTGATGGTGTTATGCGTTCTTAAACTTCCAATGTTATCCTATGGGAATTTAGATTTTTCATTTTTTATCCTCTTTATATGTGTATTTTCAATTGCTATTCTTCATGCACTCAGTGTTGTAGTCCTCGTTGTGGTCTTTCTTTTGAAATATAGCTTCTACCTTAAGTCAAAAGATTCATGGTCTCATGGCTTATTAAATTTGCAATGTTATCCTATGAGAATTTTAATTGTTCCTTTTCATATTTTTTAAACATCCCCTGAATTATTTTTAAGTGTATTATGTGCTAGTCTTCTAGTACTTATTAAGACCTTTTTTGTGATATACAGATTGTCCCTTAACTGCAAATATTGAAGAGTTGTGGTTTATTAAACTTGAAATGTGGGGGGGAAAAATAAGTCCAAAAATGTGTTTTCATATGAAGAGATCTTGTGATCCTTTTTCATATGAATGAGACAACCTCACAAAAAAAGAACCTTCATACAAAAAAAAAAAAATAATGGGGAAAAAACAAAGTCCAAATTCTATTTGTTTTGTATAAAGTGATCTTTTCTATGAGGATGTCTAATTCATAAGAAAAAAAGATCTCTTCATACAAAAAAAAAAGAATGTGGAAAAAAACTCATTCCAAATTCTTTTTTCATATAAAGAGATCCTTTTTCATGAAGTTTTATCATTCATACAGAAAAGATCCTATTCATATAAAAAAAGAATGTGGAAAATTAAAATTAAGTCCAAATCCTTTTTTCATGTCAAGGTACCTTTTTTCATATGGCCCTATTTCTTTTTCATATGTCCATACAAAAAAGAAATTTGAATCACAAAAAAAAAAAAAAAATTCAAATGAGTTCAAAACACGTTTGTGGGTCATTTCTTAAAAAAGTAACTGCAGAATCCACCTAATGGGGTCTCAGTTAGTGAGATACATGAGTTGATGTCCCTACAGGATAACATTTCAATGGGTTTTCCAAAAACATTTTTTGAAAGAAAAACGGAAACAAAATGGAGGCCGTACAAAAAATGATTTTTTTCCCTCGAAGGAAGATTCCCCCACATACCATACCTCTCAACTGTACCACATTACGAGGAACGTTCCTCATTTTACTTCACAAAAGCTCCCTGTTCCACATTGTGAGGACTTGTCCCACATTCAGCGTTAACATTTTAAAGCAAAAATCTATAGTAAATGATGCAAAACATATGTTATTTAATTAATAACAGACTTTCTGAATATAAATGAAAACATTTTAACAGTGTTCTGAGCTTCTTAGGTAAAGATTTGATTAAGTGTTCCACATTTTGCTCATTTGTTCCACATTTTGAGAGGCAATGTTCCACATTTGGGGGACAAATGGTTGAGAGGTATGCCACACACAAAAAAGAATATTTTTTTCTATGGCTCATCTTCTTTTTTCAAATGAAACAGCTATCCAAAAAACTATTACAAGCATGCTCAGAACTGAAATTTCATATCATTATAACTCTGGAACAGATTAATACTTTTTCACCAAACTAGTGAAAGACACCAATCTGGGCTAAGCCCTTTCTACTCTGAACATTTTGGGCTGAAATTCCAAACTGTCTGGGCACTAGGAGATGATAAAAAAACAGCAACCCCCCCACCCCCATAATCTAGGTTTCCAGTAGGAAAATAATACTAAACCGTTTAATAATGCTAACTATATCTGCTTCTTGAAAATATCCCTTCCAGCCCATTCATGTTCCAGACTAGAATTTGTATATCATTTAACTGGTTGTCAGCTTGTGAAGAGTGGATGAAGTTGACCCTCCTATATAATAAAGATTCTTCACGTTGTAAAATGCTGTGGGCTGGATATTCAAAGGAATTGCTCCAGCACAACCCCAGAAATGCACCCCAGGAAAATATTCAAAAGGGGAAATTGCACAGCGCAATGCCGGATGCACCACGTTGCAAAGATAATGTATGCAATGCATCTCCGGAGGCGTGCCCATGCATATGTGCCACATCTCAGTATTTAGCTGAGATGTGTGGTGCATATTTATTTATTTATTTGTGATATCGGAAATACCTTTGAGTGTGAGCTCTTTTACAAAGGTTCCACATCAAGGTGGACAATAACACAAAACACAAATACAGTAGTTACAGGGTTCAGCACATTAGGCATTAAAGAGCAGTTACATGAGAATTTTCAAAAAATTGGAGAAAAACAAAGCATTTGTAAGAGGATTCAGGCTATATCTAGGATGTTACCCTGGGTAGCTCAGCCCTGGAGACCACCAAAATCCATTGATAGACTATGGTTGAGAAAGTCGGTGAGGGGGGCTGGGAGGGGCAGTACCAAGAGCAGTAAAGAGGATTAATAGCTTAGTTGTGCCCCTGGCTAGGCTGGGATGGGAAGGTCTTTCTAGGTTTCCATGCTGGGTGCTACCTATGGTGTAGGCTAGTCTTTCAAGTAGGGCCTGAGAAGCAGGTGCATTTTGAGCTAGACATTAGGTGCCATTTGAGGCCTGTTTTGAACTGGGGCAGGCTGTTTGTTTGTAGTTGCGACGGGAGTTCATTTAACCAGAGGGGGGCTAGGTAGGAGAAAGTATGCTGCCCAAGTGAGGTTCGCCGGAATGGGATGGACAGTGCTCCATTCTTCCTCCCTCTGGTGATGTGGGATGGGAGAGAGGACTCGAGCTAGTATCTTACACAGGGTGGGTTTTTTTCCGAAGAGTGCCTTCTTTCCCAGGAGACAACTTTGGTATTTGATCCTGTCTCTTTTAGGTTAAGCCAGTTTGTATGCTCATACAGGGTGCAAGTATGAGTGTATTGATCTGCGCACAGGGTCAGATGGCATGCCTTATTTAGTGCAATTTGGACCCTGTTGAGTGCTGTATCAGTGGCAGCTCCATAGACCACTTGCCCATAGTCTATCATGGAGAGTATGGAGCTGGAGACTGAGATTCGGAGTGCTTCTGGGGTGAGGGGTTTCTTATGTCTATAGAGGACTCCAATCTTTGCATTTACCAATCTGACAAGGGAGTCAATATGGTTTGTATAAGTGAGACAGCCATCAATGGTGACCCCAGGTACTTAAACAATTCTACCTGCTCAATCTTCTCACCAGCATTATTGGTGATTTCAAGGGGAGTGTGCCTGCATTTATTGTAGGGGCTGGAATGAAGCATGGCCTTGGTTTTCTTGTAGTTCAGTAGCAGATTTTGCCTACAGAACCAGTCCTCAAGTTTGTTGAACGAGGTCTGTAGTTCTGTTTGTAGGGCAGCCTGAGAGGTGCTGCTGCTCAGCAGCATGGCATCATCCACATACAGGATGAGTTTGGTGACACAGGCCATGGGTAATTTATTAACAAAGAGGCTGAAAAGCAAGGGCCATAGAATTGATCCTTGAGGAACTCCTAGGAGTACATCTCTGGAGCTGGATAACGTCTGTCCGATTTTGACTCGTTGATTCCTGTGTGATAGGTAATCATTGAACCAATTTAGGGCATTTGGAGCCACTCAAAGTCTTTGGAGCTGGAGTACTAGTAGAGGGTGGTTGATGGTGTCGAAGGCTTTGGTGAGGTCAATGAAGATGGACCCCACCAATTTGCCTTCATCCAGTGCCTTGTGCACATAGTCAGAGTATGCCAGCAGTGCTGTGGTGGTACTGTGTTTTTGCCTGAAACCATCTTGGTTTGGGCAGAACAGATTGTACTTGTTGAGGTATTCTGTGAGTTGATTTGCCATGACTTTTTCCAGAGCTTTGGATAGTGGGAAAAGGATAGATATTGGCCTGTAGTTTGATACCAGTGCCTTATCTCCATTCTTGTGTACTGGAGTTACCAGGGCTTGCTTCCATACTTCCGGGAACTGAGCTAGGGCCAAGGATTTGTTAAATAGCATTGTTATGGGTTTGATCAGAACATCAAGGGTCAGAGATAGTAACTTCATGTCTAGCCCATCACTCCCCAACCTAGTTTTGCCTAGGACTTTCCTGACCATTGGTTGGGCCTGCCTCCTTTGCTGTCACCTTCTTAAAGTTGAAGACTGTGTGGTTAGCTGTGGTCAGATTGGTGCAACCTTGGTCCTCCACTGGCAGGAGGTAGTCTGGGGGCAGTACAGGAGACAGGTCAGTAAAAGCCTGGTTAAAGGCATCAGCAATGGCTAGTGGATCTGTAGAGGGTGCGTTATTGATATTGAGCATTGTGGGATTCAGCTTCTGGTCTTTACCAAGGGTGTTCTTGAGGTTGTCCCTAAACCTCTTTCCATCTCGCCAAGCATTGTTGAGCAGGGTCTTATGGAAGTTGGCCTTCGTGATCCGGATAAGTTTAGTGCACTGATTTCTAGTGGTTTTGTAACATTGTAGGTCATGCTTACAACCTGAGTTTAAGGCTTTTGCCCAGAGGCAGTCCCTTTCTTTTAGGAGAGAGAGAGGAGCTTACCATCCAACCAGCCATTCTCCGCTCCCCGAATTTTCCGTTTAGTGCATGGAGCATAGACATCACAGATGGAGTTGAATCCCTCCATGAAAAAGGTGAGTGCCTGGTCCAACGTAGGTGCCTTGTGTATGGGGGAGCGGTTGAGGGCAGACAGAGCCGATTTGAGGGAAACAAGATAGCCTTTTCACAGGACCCTGCTTTCGAAGAGGCATGGTGGGCTTTTGGCAAGTTTAGTGGTCCAAAGAAAGGAGATCGGAGAGTGGTCACTCAGCACGTCTGGGAGAACTCTGAGTTCAGAGAATCGAGATGGTGTGCTAGCCAGGACCCAGTCAATTAGGGTGCTGGTACCAGCCTTGTAGTTCTGCCTGGTGGGGTGAGTTACATGTTGTGTGAGATTGTGGGAGGTGATTAGGTCTCTGGCGGGTGTTGCCTCTTTACATAACCAGTTAATGTAAAAGTCACCCGTCAAGATGAGGTCTGAGCTCTTTTTGAGGGCGCTTATTTCTTGCATAACCAGAAGAAGGCCTTTCTTGGATTTTTTGGGGGGCAGGTAGGTTGTGGTAATGGTAATGGTCTTGCCATTTAGGCCAGCTTGAATTTTTACCACTAGTAGCTCATATTCCTCCGTAACTTTGGAGATGGGGATGATCGAGCAACTCAGTGAGTTTCTGGCATACAAGAGGCAGTCACACCCCTTTCTTGCCTATTCTATTGAGTTTAAAGATTTGGAATCCTTCAATGGTCACCTCACCATCTTTAATCTTATTTGACAGCCAGGTTTCAGTTAGGCAGAGTATATTCAGGGCATGAATGGTCATGCAAGCCTGGAGCTGGTCGAATTTTGCAGTTAGGCTGTAGAGGTTTAGCTATGCTATCTTTAGGCCTTTTCACTGAGTGTGCTTCCTTGCTCCTCAGGGTTGTTGGTCCATGGTTTAGGTGAACATTGCCAGAGAGTAGCAGTAGCATGAGGATAACCTTTCTGGCAGATAGGGTGATGTTTATCTTCCCTCGTGTCTTCTGTCACTTGTGCTTCAGGTGGGGGGGCGCCTAGACGCCTGTGTTAAATTAGGGGGGAAGTTAACTGTTAAGGTTATAGAGGGGGAGGCTAACTTGGTGATAACTGTGTATGGGAGGTGTGGGGGGATGGGGAGCCTAACGTTACCAGAAGTGGTGGTGGCCATGTGTATGCTTTTGATCCAGCATGCACCCAAAGAGGTGTTCAGTGTGTGGAGGTTGGGGTCTGAATTTGAATGTGGTGCCAGCAATGCCAAAAGAGGTAGAGAGGAGTAGTATTATGTAGTTGTACCCCATAGTAGTTTGTATGGTGTGGCTGTCCTGCTTTAAGCTGCTCGCTGGTGAATATGTGATTTACTTTGTGACTTTAGGCTAGATTCAGAGTGCTAGAGGGCAGGAAAAGAGGGAGGGATCTACATACAAGTTTAGGAGTAGGAAAGAGACACAGTTAAGCTGAGAGTGGGCACTGAGGGAGAGCTAGAAAAAGTAAGGAAGCAGCAGGTTAGGTGCTCAGTTTGGGCAAGGAGGATCGGATGAGGCTGAGTGTGCTTTATCAAATATCATATGCTAGCACACCCCAGAGATGTGCCACATACCTGGGCACAAAGTTGAGCATGGAAAAATCATGTTCAAGTGGAAGCCATAATGCAAGGTGCAACACAGTAGCCACCAGCCGTGGGTGGCTTCCCCCCCAGAACACTATACACAAGCACGCACAAAAATCCCTGGTGGTCAATTGGTTCCCCTCTCCCCGACCATACCCCCAATCACCATTCACATGAATATTAAAGTCCCTGGTGGTCTTGTGGTCATTGATTCACAAAGCTGTGAATGAGTATTACAGTATGCACTGCAAGCCCATTAGTCCACAGTGTGGACCAATGTGCTTGCAACAGATACTGTAAGCTGTCATTCAGCAGGCAGCCATGGAGGTATACATGTGGGTTTGCTGCCCCTGATGACCAGGAGGGCTGGGTGGGCTGGGTGCCCTGTGTGTATGGGGGGGTTGGGGGTACCACTGGATTACCAAGGATTTTAACATTAATGCAAATGGCGATCAGGGTTATGGGTGGGGATGGGGGAACCACTGGACCACCAGGGATCTTATAAATATATTATTACAGTGATTGGGAGTACAGGCAGGGAAGGGGGAACCACTGGACCACCAGGGAACTTAACATGTCTTTGTTACAGCTATAGGTGGTATGGGATCGGGAGGGGGTACTACTGTGGTACCTGGTACTGGGATTGCATGCTGTGCTAGGCACCAGGCTCATTGTGCTGGCCAGCCCTGCACAAATCATGCAAATTGGGCCATAATGACATGCAAATTGCCCATTTGCACCTTGCATACATTATGGCCACATTTGCATTTTTGTTTCTGAATATCAGGAATTTGTGCATGGCGTATCTCTGATGTGCTGGTACATTTCTCATTCCTGGAATTCAGACCTGTCTGGGGGATGCACCAGAGCACTGTATTTGGCCGCAGGCATTTTTTGGTATATTCAGATGAGATGTGCCATGACACAACTCTTTTGAATATATCCCTTTGTTGCTCCAGGGCACCTCAGTTGCACGGAGCAACCACTTGTGTCATTGCCATTGCCAGGCGCACTTTTTAATATCTAGCCATGTATCTATTTTCATCCCTAAATGAGATGGGTTCAGAGCATTCAGCTGATTCACTGTGATTAATGTGTGTCTCTGAATAGCACCCCCTTCCATTTTCTTCACTTCTTCTTCTAGAATAATGCTACTATTAATTTTTGGTCCCTTTTGTAACCTTCCCCTTACTACTTTACAGTCATCTTGAAATAACGTATTATCTGGTGAGCATAAAAATTAAATCTTTTCAGCTTGTTTCATGTACAGTAATTAGTTATCCAGTTTTCATCTGAGGAGATAGCTGGTCCCTTTTTAGTGGTTTTCTTCTCTTTTTCTGAGTCATTTTGTATACTCTGACATTTACATAATTTCCCACTTTAGTTGCCTCACTCACTTTGTTGGTATTATCTTTACCAGTGGTAATAGATGCATAGATAGACACCTATTTTATTAAAATCATTAACCATTCCAAGCACTTTTGTCCTTGCCTCTTTACTTTGGATAACCAAGCAGACCTATCCTTTACTTTTCCTTACTTTGTATTTACACACTGAGGCAATATCAGACCGCTTAAAGGAGAACTTCTGTCACACATAAGCAGCCACCGCTGCACAGATTGGGGCTTCAGTACCCCTATCCCCTGCATGCACAGCTTCATTCAGGTGTGTCCATACCTGAATCCTCCTAAAATCTGTGAAGGCTCTTTTATGCCATGCCTGTACTCACCCCGTGAGATCACGCTACTACTGATGCAATATCATGATACGCCAATGCCCCTTCCTGTATTGTGCCCTTATGTATGGAGAATTAATAATCTCTGTATCTCCTATATACTGTTCTATTTTCACAGACTTTGCCTTAATGCCATGTGTATACATAGCATACACATAACATTTAGCCAAAGTCTGTAACAATAGAGCAGGGCATATGAGATACAGATATTATTAATCTCCGTACATAACAGTACAATACTGTAAGGGCCAGTGATGCATTATGATATCAGATTGTTAGCAGCACAATCTTGGGGGGGTGAGTACAGGTATGGCACACAATGTCGTTTGCTGCAAGATCCTTCACAAATTTTGTGAGGATTCAGATATGGACACATTTAAATGAAGATTGTGCCTGCAGGGGGGTATTGGGGTATTGACGCCCTGATCTGTACAGTGGTGGCTGATTTATGTGTGACAGAAGTTCTTCTTTAAATTTATTTCCCATAAACCCCTTGCATAGATTAGATAATTGAATTTTCAATGTGGATTTATTTTCATAGTTCAGTCTTTGCAGACTTTTCAAAAATAAAGTAGGGAGGTAATATTCAGGCTCTGTTAGTCTCTCTTTTCCTTCCACTTCCATTTCTTCTGGTCCCCTTTCTTTTCTGTGTATATTTTCTACATAACCGGAATTAATCAGAGGGTTTTCTGAATGAGATATAGAGTTTCATTCAGCTCCTCTGTAACCCTTCTAACTCTTTTTTTTTTATCATTTTCGATATCTGAAATACTTAATATTGTTCCATTATTGATCACTTTACCAAACAGACAGGATGTACCTGCCTATTTTCCAGATGCATTTTTTGTTTATTTTTCCCATATTTATTTTGGTGGAAGGCTCAGTTTTTTTTTGTCATTTTGACATTTAGTAAATTATTTTCTTGATTTTTACTTGTTAAGGCAACACTTTCTCTTAATTCATTATTTGTGATTTTCTAGGTTCTGTCTTTTGTGGCCTCTTAGTTTGTTTGTGTTTTTTACTTATTTGATGTTTGCTTCTGTATGTTCTGGGGATTAATCTGTTTCTCAGATTTTCAGGATTAGTTACCTTCAATAAAAGGGGCCGCTGTATTTTCTTTTTTCAACAAGGTTCTCCTTAAAAGAATAACCATTTTCATATTTAGTTTATTCTTTATAATCAGTTTTTTTAATATCCTGCAGGCCCACCATAACAATTGAATTAATTTTGTTACTTAGGGAGGCATTCTTGATTACTTTCTCTTCCTCATTTGTTGTTGGCTCTGAATTTGTATTGTTCCATAAATGTGGGATGTCTGAGGGGTGTTCTAATGGTTATCTCTGAATCTACTTTATTAACATAGGGGGTTAGAAAGTCTTCAAAGTCCTTCCAAAAACTACATTTAGCTTTATTTTTGGGATTTTTTCCAGAATTTCCATCCGTCTTAATTAATCGGTCAGAACTACCCCCCCCCCTTTTTCAGTGGACTATGCCATAGTTGGGGTATTACAAGACTGTAGTTGAGTTTCATTGGGAGGACAGTTAAAGGACACTGTCAACCCTTTTCACAACTATTTCTGATTGAAAACCTACATTTTATGATTGCTTAGCTTCTCTAAAATTCATTGGTGTTACTAGTTGTTTAATCTGTATCCTGTATTGGTAGAACTAAAATGCATGCTAATGGTGTAAATGTATTTTTTGTTTTAAATCATTGATCTACCTTTATTGTATACTTTCTAAACATTAGGAACACTCCAAAACTGAGTAGTAACTCATGATGTAATAGTCTCCTCTCCTCCCACTGCATCTTGAGGGGCTAGACTCTATTGGGTATGTTCCCCAGTCCAGAAAAGATACAGTTGGAGCTGATTCAGGAATGTAAACAGATGTATTTTGGTGTGTTAATACCAGAATGTTGAGTGAAGAAAGAAAGAAAGAAAGAAAGAAAAAAAGAAAGAAAGAAAGAAAGAAAGAAAGAAAGAAAGAAAGAAAGAAAGAAAGAAAGAAAGAATCAAACTGCCAGCTGCATCAGCACATCATACAGAATGTGAATAATCATAAAATGCATTGTTTAAACTATGGACAGTTTGAGGACATGGGGGGGTTGACAGTGTCCCTTTAGTTTGAGCCTCAATAACAATCTCTTCCTTCTGCTTCTTTATTTTATTTATTATTTTTATTTAGTGAAATTGTTTCACCAGGAAAGGCACACTGAGCAAGAAGATGCTTGTCTCCCAGTGCAACCTGGGGGGAGGGGGTACAGAGGGAGATAACACGCAGGTTATCAAGAGACATACATTTAGGCAGTTATACAGGTGAGATTATAATTATGCACATTACAAGACAAAATGGGAATTGTTGTAGACTAACTAGTATTATGAGGCACATAGCTTATAATATAATGATTGACAGTAAACATTGGCTGCAGTTTGGGTTGGATGAACAAAGAATATGTTGGTTATGGTTTAGCCAGAACCCAATAGAATTTGATACCACTGAGATGAGCAGACACAGTAATAAGTGCACTATAGGACAGGACAAGAAAAACACAGACAAGTAGTGCTATAATTGGTTTTGAATAAGCTAGATTTCATAGAGTGTGCTAGGTGCCGCTAGTCAGGCAAGGGGGGGGCAAGACCAGTGGGAGGCAATAGAAGGAATCAAGTGCAGGTGCAATTTACCAGGAGGTAGTTTGCCAGTGCTGTAGATAGGGTTAGAGGAGGAGTGGTGAATTTGAGGAGGGAGCTCATTCTAGAGTTTAGGAAAATGGTGTGAGAAGGCAGCTTGCCCGATAGTGGTCCTCCGCCTTGGGTTTAGTGGTGATGGTAATCTAGGGATCTAAGGGCATGAGTAGGGGTGGGAGTAGGGGAAAGTAGTGAGGAGAGATAGGATGGGAGGGCATCAAGCCAAAATTTTGAGACAAATTTGGTGCAGTGCAGCAGTCGGCAGTTATCGAAGGATGGGAATGCAAGGGAATGGTAGAGGTCGCACTGATGGGTGCGGGGGTAACATCGAGAGTGAAGAGACAGAAGGCAGAGAAGAGGGGGTCCAGTCTGGCTAGGGTGGATTTGGGAGCAGCACTGTAGACTATGTCACAATAATCGAAGGAGGGAAGGATCATCTTCTGCACTTGTTCATGCCTAGCAGTAAGGGGGAGGGTATGGCAATTCCTGTAGAGGACACCGAGCTTGGGGTGAAGTTTTTTTTATGATTGCATCAATGTGCTCAGATAAGGAAAGATGATGGTTGAGCCATACCCTGAGGTACCGGACGGAAGTGGCATCCTCTAGTATTGTCCCATCAAGGGTGTGGAAGGCGGGGAGGGAGAGGCACCTCAATAGACGTTGATGACTGCCAAAGGTCATGGTGACCATCTTTTTAGTGTTAAGTGAGAGCTGATGAGAGCTGAACCAAAGCTGAACTTTGTTGAAATCAGACTGGATGTTGGCTGTTACCTCATCTAGGGAGGAGCCAGAGGCAAATAGAACAGTATTGTCTGCATACATATGGATAGATGTTTTTGAGCACTGTAGAGGGAGGTTACTGAGAAAAATGGAGAACAGAAGGGGACCGAGTACTGACGCTTGGGAAACACCGGTATGCATGGGGAGGGGAGAGGAGGTGGTGTCAGTAATTCTAACTGATTGTGTCCTGCCAGAGAGGTAGGCAGTGAACCATTTTGTGGCTGAGTCAGAGAGGCCAGCTTCTGAGAGGCACGATAACAGCAGGGGTTGAGAGACAGTGTTGAAAGCTTTGGCAAGGTCAGCGAAGGTAACTGAGGTAATCAGTCCTTTATCCATACCAGTGAGGATGGTGTCTGTGAGCCTGATCAGGGAGGAGGTGGTGGAGTGTCTTTTCCTGAATCCAGACTGGAACGGCGTGAAGAAATTTGATTCAGCGAGAAATGAGGTGAGTTGGTTGAGCACTAGGTGTTCTTGTAGTTTAGCAAAAGCTGGGAGAAGAGAGATAGGGCGGTAGTCTGAGGGGGAGGTGGGTCACCCCTCTTAGGGAGGGGGATAATGACAGCATGCTTCCAAATCTGGGGGACGGATGCAGTGGAAAAGGATAGGTTTAGGAGGTTGGCAAGGGGGGTTGCGATGGCAGGAGCGGAGAGGTGGAGGAGTTTGTTGTCTAAGCCATCAGGGGATTTACCTTTTGATGGGTTGATAGCCCATAGAGCCTCTAGGCATCAGTAGGTGAGATATCATGGAAGGAGAAATTGAGTGGCCCGTGTGTGTTCTTTAAACCAGTGGGAGGAATGTGCGGCATGGGAGAGGGCAAGGAGGAGAGGAGAGCAGAGGCACAGGAGGAGAAATATGTGTTGAATTCTGTGGCAACAGCATGAGGTTCTGAGAGGAGGGTGTTATTCATGATTAGGAGTGGGGAGGCATAAGCAGATGGTGGGGTGAAGAGGGAACGAATTTCCAGAATTTTGATGGACTATTTAAGTTCAAGTGGAGGGAACTTTGGTAACTGTAAATTATATTCAGTTAAGGATGGATGTTCTACAGGATTAGTTGTGTCCTTTTTATGTTGTCTTGTGCAAGCAACGTCTTGAGGTAGTAGGAGAAATGCAGAGGTGTGTCAGTGTTGGCAAAAGCAGGGTACAGTTTAGTTCATTCCCCAATTAGCCAGCATGCTAGAGCTGACACAAGAATTATGTAAAGTGGACACAACTTGTAAGAAATGTGCCACTGCAATCAGAGACAAGCTTGTCATGCAGTGGCACAGATGACACACCTCCTGTACTTGCCTTTCCTGGTGAAACATTTCAATAAACATTTCAGCGGCCTGCTGCTGCCACACAATCCACAAAGAAGGCTGACATTGTGGGTGCAATCCTCGTGTCGACATGTCCACAACCTCCCATTGTGTGGCACACTGGGAGCCCACCCCAGTGTGGCCAACATCACCCCCCCAAAAGTCATGGGGTACACTGAGAACCACCCCAGTGTGCACAACATTTGTTTTATTTCACCTGTAAAGACAGACAACCGTCCCGTGGCACAGTGTCCATTTTTGTGTTTTTTTTCTCCCTGAAAAAAAGAAAATCGTCCATTGTTTGCAGTGCCCCCTCCTCCAACTCACACCCAGCCTCAGTGCACACCACCTCTCCACCCCACCCACCCCATACTTACCTCCAGAGTTCTGGCTCTGTGATCTTCAGTGAAGCAGGAACACATCTGGACTCTTCAAAGCTGAACTGCAAAATGAAGAAATGTCGGTAAGCTGTATAATGGCATCAAATGGGGGGGGTTAAGTTAGGTGGATATCTCAGCCATTTTTTTGAATTTTGGGTCCACATTTTCAACATAGGGTTCTTGGGACCCCACCTCATGAACACATGCACTGTCATCTCATTATTCCATCCCAAAATGTGATTTTGCGGTCACTGCACAGAATCACCTTCGGGATCGAGTAATGAAATGACAGTGCCAATGTTCATGAGGTGGGGTCCCGAAAAGGCCTATGTTGCAAATTTGGTGAAAAAAAAAAAATGACTGTGTTACAAGTGTGCATTGTGCAGTTTCCATGCACGCTCTTAACTTCAACAATTTTTAACATTTTCGCTCCAGATTTTCAACATTGCAATTTCTTCACATCTCCTTATGAACAGTGTCATTTTCCACATCTTTCCTGAAATCTGTTTTTGCACATTGGTACACAATGGCATGGTTGCTGTGGGAAATCACCTTTTGGGAAAGATTAACAAGATCACAATGCCACTGTTCATGAGTGGAGGTCCCAAAATGCCTATGTTGAAAATCTGGTTAGAAAAATCCCCAAATAATTGCATTACTGGTGTGCATTGCACAGTTTCTACACACGCTTGTGACATCACCAATTTTTCATATTTTCACTCCAGATTTTCAACATTACCATTTTTTTACACCTTCTCATGAACAGTACAGCTGTCATTTTTAACATCCTGCCTGAAATGTGTTTTTGAACCTGTGGCGCCAAATGGCACAGTCACTGTGCAAAACTACCTTTCAGCTAAAGAACTGATAGTGCCACTGTTCATGAAGCAGAGTCACAAAAAGCATCTGTTGAAAATTTGGAGTGCAATTACCAAAAAATGCCTGAGGCATTAGGGTTTCCAACCATAATGCCCCATCCTGTAGAGACTGACAGGTATCAGGGGTGTGACTTGGGACTGTCGGCTGTAATGCTTACGCCAATATAGCCCCACCCCCACCCTGCAGCCAGTGACAGACATTGAGGTGTGCCTTGGACTCTTCAGCCCCAGAGTTCACCCCATTTTCCTATACTGCAAACATCTCAGTGTATTTCCTTATGGAATGGGGTGAGCATAAGGCCTGAAGACCCAAGGCACGCTACAAAGCTTGTCAGTGTCTGCAGGTAGGGTGAGGTGAAATGGCGTGAGCCTTATGGCCGATGACCCAAAGGCACACCCCAATGCCTCTCAGTCTCTGAATGGTGGGGGTAGGTTGGTGTCAGTTCAATACTTCATTGCCATTCTTATTATGTGTCTCTCTAACTCCTCCACTACCAATGCCAGCAAGACAGCATTCGGCATTGGCAAATGCTTGTTCTTACCTGGATCAGAATTACTATCCTGTAGTAATTTTATTTATTTCAATAACAGGTTATCTGATGTCTTAGAGTTTTGAGGTGGATTATTTATCTTGATTGGGGAGGAGGTTAGATGGGCAAATATAGGACCTTTACTTCACAAGATTTCTCTTCTGCCTATAAGATCTATCTTATTTTCAGAACCTAAAGTGTAGCTGGATATTTTCTTACATTTCTTTCATTTTCTTCTTTGTGTTTTTCTGCAAGAACAACAGTCTACAAGTGGGTGTGGATGTTTGTGTGGGGGTGTACAAAAATTATTTCAATGTCATCTAGATGTGTGTATTTCTGCAGTAACTTTAATTATAGCAGTTTGCCAGCAGTGCTGTTAATTACTGTAACTGAAATTCTGTCAGCTTAGCCTGACTGATAGTTTCTGGCATGTGGTGTTATCTGTAGCTATGCAGGGCTTTGTTCTTGATATTATGATTGCCTTAAGGAACCTAGTGGGCTCTGAGTACTAGTTAATTCAGAGTACATACAGGATTTTCATTTATCTGTTCAGGCTGCTCCGGAGGACCAATATTTAGAAACATAGAAACATAGAAACATAGAAGTTGACGGCAGATAAGGACCGCAAGGCCCATCCAGTCTGCCCATTTCTTTTTCTACCTTATAAATGTGCCATCGGCCTTTGCGATGTCAGTGACCTATCTATTCATAGTCATTTGTATTGCTCCCTTATGCCTATCCCATGCCTGTTTGAAGCCCTGCACTGTATTCATAGCCACTACTTCTTGTGGTAAGCCATTCCATGCATCTACCACCCTTTCTGTGAAAAGAATTTCCTCATTTCCCCTTAATCGGCCTCCCTCTAATCTCATGCTGTGTCCTCTTGTCCTGCTATTTTCTTATATTTAAACATGTTAGACTCTTTCACCTTGTTTATGCCCTTAAGGTGTTTAAATGTCTCGATCATATCACCTCTCTCCTCCTTTGCTCAAGGGTATACATATTGAGCTCAGTTAATCTGTCCTCATATGTCTTCTGATGCAGTCCCTGCACCATTTGGTTGCCCTTCTCTGGACTGCCTCAATTTGATTAATGTCCTTGTGAAGGTGTGGCCTCCAATACTGCACGCAGTACTCCAGATGGGGCCTAACCAATGTCTTGTACAGAGGATTATTACCTCCCTCTTACGACTTGTGATACCCCTACTAATACACCCTAACACCCCCTAGCCTTACCTACTGCTTTAGAGGTCTGCTTGGATGATTTCAGGTCATCAGTGATGATGATGCCCAAGTCTCTTTCTTCCTTTGTGACTGCTAGCAACTCCCTCCCAGCCTATAAGTGGCTTCAGGGTTTCTCTTCCCTATGTGCATGATTTTGCACTTCTTTGCATTAAATCCCAGTTGCCACTCTTCTCAGACCATTCTGCTAGTTTATCCAGATCTCTTCTCATTCTGCCACCCCATCTGGATCATCTACTCTGTTGCAGATCTTGGTGTCATCTGCAAACAGACAAGCCTTACCCTCTAGTCCATCTGCTAGGTCACTAATGAGATGTTGAATAGGACTGGCCCAGGACTGATCCTTGAGTACCCACTTGTGACTTCATCTCTTCTGACTGTATACCATTTACCACCACTCTCTGTTTTCTGCCAGTCAACCAGTTTGCCACCCAGTTGACCAACTTCTGACCCACCCCGAGCCTACCTAGCTTATTTATCAATCTTCTATGTGGAACAGTGTCAAAAGCTTTGCTGAAGTCAAGGTAGGCGACATCAACTGCTCCCCCTTGGTCCACCACTCTGGTTACCCAGTCAAAGAAATCTATGAGATTAGTTTGACGGGACCTTCCTTTTGTAAACCCATGCTGTCTTGGATCCTGTGCCCTATGGATTCCAGGTGTTGCACTATCCTTTCCTTAAGGAGTGCTTCCATAATCTTGCCCACTACTGAGGTAAGACTGACCGGGTCTGTAGTTCCCGCCTCCTCCCTGCTACTACCACTCTTGTGGAGTGGGATCACATGAGCCCTTCTCCAGTCTTCTGGGACCTCTCCTGTGCTCAGAGACTCACTAAACAATTCTGCTAATGGCTCTGCTAGTTCCTCCTTTAGCTCCTTAAGTACCCTGGGATGTATGCCATCAGGTCCCATTGCCTTATCCACCTGAGCTTAGCAAGCTCTTGTGAGGACCCTTTCTTTTGTGAAGGGAGTAGTGCTCACTCCCTCCCCTGTGTCCATGATGCTGAGATGTGGGCCCTGCCCTACTTTCTCTTCAGTAAATACTGCGCAAAAGTATCTATTTAGAATAGATGCCTTTACAGGGTCTTCCTCCTCACATGCTCCCTTTTCTCCATTAAGCTTAGCAGCCCCCCTCTGGACTTTCTCCTTTCACTAATGTATCTATAGAAAGTCTTGTCACCTTCTTTTACTGTTTGTGCTAGTGTTTCCTCAGTTTGGGACTTTGCCTGCCTTACTGCCTTACCTGCTTCCCTTAGGGCAGTTTGGTATGCCCCCCTATCTTCATCCCGCTGTGTTCCCTTATATTTTCTGAAGGCCAGCCTTTTGGCTCTGACCTTTTCTGCTACTGTATTTGAGAACCAAAGTGGTTTCCTTCTTCTTTTGCACTTCCTTTTCTGTCTAACACAATGGGATGTTGCTTCAAGTATTGTATCCTTAATGCTTGCCCACTTTGCCTGTACCTCCTCACCTGTGTTTCTTTTGCCAGGGCTAGCTTAACTCTGTTGGCCATCTTATCAAAGTCAGTCCTCTGAAGTCCCATATTTTTGCCTTGGAATGGGATGATTTAGATGTAGTAGCCAAATTGAACCATACCATGTGATGGTCACTGGCCCCAGGTGACCTTCTACCTGGAGATCTGTGATCCCTTCTTTGTTAGTCAGTACTAGATCTAGGATAGCCCTGTCTCTTGTGGGTTGCTGTACCAGTTGTTTGAGGCCCTCCTGCAGGAATCCACTATGAGTCTAGTTCTGGCAGATGTTCCTGCTGGTATTGACCAATCTGTATCTGGCATGTTGAAGTGTCCCATTATCAGAACCTCCCTTTAGCTGTCATGTTTTGTATATCTTCTAACAGTAATGTGTCTATGTCCTCCTCTGGTCTGGGGCCTGTAGAACCCCAGTTCTTATGGCTGTCCCATTTCCTGTTTCCAGGGTGACCCACAGTTCTTCTGGCTCCTTATGTGTATTCTGAATTTCTGTAGCTTTGATATTTTCATTAACATACAGGGCCCTCCTCCCCCTTTTGCACCTCGGTCTCTTCTGAACAATACATAGCCAGGTACTGAAGTCTCCCAAGTGTGGTTACTGGTAAACCACGTCTCACTAATTGCTACTATGTCCAGTTTAGCCTCTGACATTATTGTCTGCAGGTCTGGGATCTTATTTCCCAGGCTGTGAGCATTTGTGTACATGATTTTCCATTGGCCAGATTTTGGTGTGTTAGTTGTTGGGTGAGGTTTGGCATTACCCCTGTGCATCGTATGGGGAGACAAACCTTTTTTCTTACCTGGTGATGCAAATGAATGGCAAACACACTGAATTCCGGTTTGACCACTAGCTGAACAAGCGAACACATGCCCAGTTGAAAGGGCTGATTCTTCTTTGTTTGAATTCCTGTCATCCCTCTAAGCCTTTGTTCCCTCTACATCTTTACAGGCTCCAAGCAACCCCCACTTGCTCCATTCCCAATCAACGGAACACAGCTGTGGCCAAGGGAGATGATGAGCAAGGTAACAGCCTGCAAGAACAACATCCTACAAGTGGGTGTGGATGTTTGTGTGGGGGTGTTAGCCCATCAATGCTATCACCCTGTGTTCTCTCTCTAACATGGATTGCTGTCTTCTTGGCTACTACCTGTCCTCTTGCCCCTGGACAATGCAAGTCCCCCCTGCCCATACACCCTCTTCCTCTCCCTCCTACTCCTAACTGGAGATATTGAGTGTAACCTGGGTTCAACAATCTCCTGTATTAACTCCTCCACTTGCACCTGGGAAAACACTGCAGGGTTGAAGTTTGCTCACATTAACATCTGCAGTATCCCCTCAAAGTTCCCCAACCTTGAGGCCTGGGTATCTCTGCACAAGCCCCACATGCTGGGACTGTCAGAAACCTGGTTTAAACTCCATCTATCAGACACCATGTATCAGTTACCTGGTTACTTCTCCCTGCACTTTGACAGATCCGGCAAGAAAAAGGGGAGGCATAGCATTGTTCCTCAGGGAACCCCTCTCTGCTACTGTTGTTCTCTGCTCTGATACCACCTCCCCCAGTGAATGACTATTCTTCAAGCTGACCTTAGGCTCAACAAAAAAGTTCTACATTGGCTGCTGCTATAACCCTCCAACTGCAGGGTTCTGAGGGCCTAAAAAACTTCTTATCTGGCTTCAGCATGCTCTCCTTCACCAGAGACACCATTCTCCTCAGTGATTTCCACTTAAACTGGTTGAGTGCCAATCAATTGAACTATGTCTGCCTACTTAAACAGCAAAGTCTTGTCCAGTCTATAATGCTACCCACCAGGCGAAACCCTCGTACTGCCATCCAAACCCTCCTGGACTGGATCATCACTAAAAGAGAAGAATGTGTACTACAGGCTGGAATAATGGCTGACTCCATCAGTGACCACTCACCAGTGTTCATCCTCTGGTTAACCAAGACCAAGTACCCTCACCCCAAATACCTATCCTTCCAAAACTTTCACATCCCAGACACCCCCCTCCTCCTTAGCGAAGCTAGGTCACTGGATGGTCTCTAATTTACTCCCTCATTGATGCATCCTCAGCGGTAACATCCTTCACTCAGACTCTGCTGGCACACCAAGAAAAGCACTCCCCTATCAAAACTGGACGGGTCTGTGGTGTCTGCTCCCGCTGAATCACCAAAGATCTTATCTCCAATATGAAGGTCAGGGACCATGCCTGGAATGCCTACAAGGCGTCCCCCTTCCCCCTCCTCTGGGATGCCTACAGATGCCTGAGAAACCAGTGCAAACACCTGGCCAAATCTCTGAAGCAGAACTACTTCTGTAACCTCCACAAAAAGAATCTCAGTGACCCAAAGAAGTTCTGGGAGTCTATTGGATCACTTCTAACCCCCAAATCTGGCAAGGCTGTACCTCAGATCAGTTCCCCTGTTGGTCTTGTAATAGACCCTCTAGAAGTGGCAAAGGCTTTTAATGATACATTTACTGACCTCTCTGCACTCCTCACCAAACTCCCAAGTTGCCTACCCAGTGGAGCACCCTACCACCCCCATATTGACCCCTCTCTCCCTAGCCCCCTTCCCCCTTTTTACTTCGAGGCTGTTTCCCCCATTGACACCTCAACATGTCTTAAATGCCTACAAAACCATGGCTCTCCCAGGTCAGACGGCCTCTACCCCACCTTCCTCAGACTCATCTCCCCTTCTATTGTCAAGCCCATCACGTTTATTTTCAACCTTGTCCTATCCACCTCTACTATGCCCAGCCCCTGGAAAACAGCCAAAGTGATATCTATTTTCAAAGCTGGTGGCCCGCTCTCCACTGACAACTATTGGCCTATTTCTATTCTCCCCCATCTAAGTAAGCTCCTCGAGAAAGTCATCTACAACCAGCTCACCGGACAAGTTGCAAAGTACAACCTCATGTGTAGCCAGCAACATGGCTTTCACAAGCCATAGCACCACAACTGCACTTGCACTGCTGACTGACTGACCACATCCTCAGGAACATAGACAATGGTTCACCCACTGGCACAGTTTTTGTAGACCTCTCCAAGGCCTTCCACTTGGTAAATTACTTCCTCCTTCTCTTGAAACTATGCCTCCTTGGCTGCTCCCACAAGGTATCAAACTGGTTTCTCAGTTACCTCTCTAATCGCTCCCAATTTGTCTGCATGGGCCCCGTCTGCTCCCCTACCCTGCCTGTCTCAACCGGTGTCCCCCAAGGATCTATTCTGGAACCCCTGCTTTTCTCCTTATTTAACAATTCCCTTCCCTTGGATAGTCTTACCTGTCACTCCCTACTATGAGGACTTTTGTCAGCAATAAATTCCCATCCCACATTACCGTAGCCCTCATCCAAAAACTATGGAGCAGCCCATAACTGGTTTGCTACCAACCTCCTCCAGATGAACGTTAAAAAAACTAAGTCTATGCTATTTGAGGCCAAGCTCTTCCTAGCTACGGTCAATTCTCCCTCCTCTCTCCACATTGTATCCCCTGATGCCCAGGTTCTTGAAAATGCTGAAACTTTCAAGTATCTTGGTGTCTTACGCATCCCCTCCCCCTTCCTCTCTGAGCACATTAACTCTGTATTTTACAGGATTCCTCAAAAAACGGGTATAGCCTACAGCTTCAGGTACTACCTCATCCCAGAGGCCTGGCTTGCCATTGTTCAGGGTAATCTGGTCCCAATAATCGATTACTGCTCCTCCATCTATGCTAGGGATTCCTCTTAACTCACTGCAAGCTTCTCCACTCCATAAAACAGTGCCTGCTGCTTCACCTTTCTGGCCCCACTCTCCACCTACCACTGTATCCTTTATCTGTCTCTGGGGTGGCTCCCAGTCCAAGGCCTCTTTGACATAGCCCTTTGCTGCTTGGTCGATAATGCTGTCTGCACTGGCCAAAAGTCTCCTCTTGCAGCCCTATTCCTGGCCAGAACATCAAGCTGCTGCCTCCTCTCAAATTCTACCCCTGCCTTCCACGTTCTCAAGGTATCTACCAACATGGGCGGAAGTGCCATATCTGCTGTTTCCCCCTCACTATGGAACAAGTTGCCAGCCTAGCTTTGCTCCTTGGATGCCCACCATCACTTTAAATCCCACCTCAAAGACTGGCTCCTATCCAAGTTTTACTGTTGGTGTTTCTCTGGCTAGCCTCTTTCTCCCTTCTCCTCCCAATACAGTAGTAATCATCTACCAGACACTGCATTTCCTATCTGCCTCTCATTTAGCTGTAATCTGCCTCTGAACTCAATATTTTGTACCAGTGTTGTAAAGGTCTACCATCTGTATTCACTTGCATTTGTCAGGCACCATTGTATTTGACTTGTGCTCTATGCGTGAGTGTATTCCATTTTGCTTTTGTATTCTATATTTTATTTTTTGTTAACTGTATTTGTTATTGTATATTGTATTTTGTTTTATTGTACCTCCTGTGCCATTGCCATGGCTTGGGTCATGCCTGAAAGTGGTCCCTGGGCTCAGTGCACTTACCCAGTTATAAAAATCATAAATAAATACATATGTGGAGGTTTTTTTCCCTAATTTTTAGTGCTGTTTTTAGTGCAGTAGCCCCATGTTTATCGTATTTTTGTGTTTGTCTGTGTATCTAGTTTCCATTATGAAACTGTGGAGAAATAAAATAACAGTTTTCAGTTAGATTCTGATAACAAAGTTAGTCTTACAAGACCGTAGGGTAATAATTTTCCTAAAAGCTTCCAAGAAATATGTTTATTGGGAATTTTTCACACTAGTAGGATAAGGGATGCTATTTCCACAACAGATATCAGCTAGGAAGCTTGCAAGAGTAGTAGATCATGTTGCCTAAGTAAAAACCCAAATACAATAATTTAAGCCTGAAATACTCTCCAAAAAAAAAGTTCACTAAAAACGACAAATACTTTTTTAAATTGACATTATAAAACTATAAACAGGTGTTCTTTTGCTTATTTTATATGACACATACTAGGGAGGTTTTATTTATATATTTATCTATTTATTGTAATCTAATGCTAAAATCAGCAAAGATTTATACCAAACATTTGAGAAAATAATAAAAACTAACCTTACTTCATTGCCACTGTATATCAGCAAGAAGTAATGTTCCTGTACTATCAAGCTCTTAACGGAGTGTTACTTGTAGAACAACAGGCAGAAATAAGAAAACTGTTTTTTTAATTATTTATTATTATAGCAAAAATAGCAGCTGGCACTGGCGTATATAACTCCCAGTTTTGGATTAAAACTAAGTACAGTACCTACAATCCCTCCTAAGAAAAAATCATCATCCATGCAGATTGCTGTAGAGTAACTGAGAAGCAGCAGTATCAGGAACTAACAACTAATTGAAAGGCACTGCTTTTATCTGCAAGTGACATGGATGTGTCATGTGAGCTCAAGGCAGAAAATCCAAATGCTCAAAGAACAGTACCTTATAAAACAGTTTAGGCATAGTCCTTTTAAAAGTCATTTTAAAAATTAGCATAAATGTTTCTACAGAAACAAGCTCAAAAATGTGCATAAATAAAATCATCCCTTTTCTACAATCATATGAATTCTTTGACGGACATAGGATCAGCTGTTTAACTTAATAAAGTTTACAAAACAGGCCCACTAAGAAAATATCAAAAAGGATTACTGCTACGCAAATCTTAGAAGTTTACAAGGTTCCCCAGCTGCAATCAAAATAGGCACATACAGTGTATACCTATCTAAGAGAGTCATACATTACAGAGCTACAACAGCACAAAACAAAAGACTTAACACCAAAGTGCACCATTCTGACTTTGTCTCTTTATGTCCTTTTTCCCCTTTTTTAATTATTTTTTTTGCTCCGGACTGGTCAGGCCAACCACAATTGGCCAAAGCATGCTACTCTCCTTTGGCACTACACTCACTACTGAGCTCATGCTTGGCTCATACTCCACACACATTCTGAATCACATCTAAAAACAGCCTCTGCAGGAAACCTTTTGCTCACCACAACCTGAAGCACAACAAGGGATGCCTCCTCCTTTCCTCTAGAGAGATTCCGGGCCAAACCAGCACCAGTGAGTCTTTTACTTTGCTTTACTCTTCTTATTCACTTTGAAGCTTTGTGGAGGCAGAACCAGAATTAAAAATACATCACCAGCTTATCACTGCCATAAAAATTGGATTCCAACCTTTAGACTTTCATTCCTGAAACACTGTTCTTTTCCAGCACTAGTAGCCCCAATAGGGGTAACAGCCACTGAAGTCTTAGAAGTAGCCATGTAGTGCAGAGATCATGATCCAGATTTCATTCACAGACTACAAGGTGAATTTGATAGGGGAAAAACAAAAGCAAAAATCCATGGGGCATCCAAATCAATAAAAGAACTTTTCCAAAGGCAGCACTGAATCTGGGAAATGATTGCACATCTTTTCCTTTCTTGTAGTATTGCATACACACTCTTTGCTGAAAGGCTATCAATCAACATCAGTCAATATTTTTTTTATTTTTCGACTTAGTTTCAGTTATGACAACAGATAAAATCATATAAATGGCATAAATTACATATCAAAAATGTATACATGTATGTACATACACTCTTTAGGCAAAGACAATGTACAATGGATTATCCATATCTTATGCAATCTTATGTGCAGGGACTGCATTATAATTAAGAAACATAGAATCTGATGGCAGATAAGGACCGCTTGGCCCACCAAGTCTGATCATTTCCCTACCTAATGGATAAGCTGCAGATCCTAGTTAACTAACAGCCTACTTCCTCCTACCCCCCCCCACTAGAACTATCTCATGTCTATCCCATGCATTCTTGAATTCCCCAGTTTTTGACTCCATGACTTCCTTAGGAAGGCTGTTCCATGCATTCACAACCTTCTCCATGAAAAAATACTTCATCACATTATCTCTGAGCTGTCCCCCCTCTATCTTCAAATTGTGCCCCCTTGTTCTTGCACATCTGTTTTTCTGAAAGATACTACCCTCTTGGACTTTGTTGATACCCTTGAGGTACTTGAAAATTTCTATCATGTCCCTCCTCTCCCTCCTTTTCTCAGGGGTATACATATTAAGTTCCTTTAGTCTCTCTTTGTATGACTTCTGGTGTAGACCCTGCACCATTTTAGTTGGCCTCCTCTGGACAGCCTCCGTCCTGTCTATGTCTTTGCGGAGATGGGGTCTCCAGAACTTCATGCAGTTCTCCCAGATGGGGGTCTCACCAACTGTCTGTACAGAGGGATAACAACGTCCTGTTTTTTTAGTGGTGATGCCTCTCCCTATGCATCCCAGTATCTCTCCAGCCCTCCTTAATGCCTTCTCACATTGCTTGCCCATCATTAGGTCATCTGATATGACTACTCCCAGGGCTCTTTCTATTTTTGTTGTTGTTAGTATCTCATCCCACATTGTGCACTCTTACCCTGGGTTTTTGTTCCCCATGTGCATTACTTTGCACTTCTTTGCATTGAATCTAAGCTGCCATACATTTGACCATTCCTCTGACTTTGCCAAGTCCCTTCTTATCCTTTCCATCCCACCTTGTGTATCTACCCTGTTGCAGATCTTTATGTCATCTGCAAAAAGACATACTTTTCCTTCCAGTCCATCTGCAATGTCACTTATAAAGACATTAAAGAGTACCAGTCCCAGTACTGAACCATGCAGTACCCCGCTAGTAACCCCTCCTTTCTTCCAAGTTACTCTGTTTACTATTACCCTTTGCATCCTGTTGTCCAGCCAATTTTTTACCCAGGCTACCACCTTGGAACCCACTCCAAACCTGGCTAACTTGATTATTAATTTTTTGGCTGGGACTGTGTCAAATGCCTTGCTAAAGTCTAGGGAGGCCATGTCCACAGCACATCCCTGATCTACTACTTTGGTCATCCAGTGAAAGAAATCTATTAGATTCATCTGACATGACATTCCTGCGGTGAATCCATGCTGCCTTGGGTCCTGTGCCTCACTGGCCTCTTGGTACTCCACAATTCTTTCCTTCAGAAGTGATTCCATTATTTCCCTACCACTGAGGTAAACTAACAGGCCTGCAGTTTCCTGCATCTGCCTTGCTCCCACTTTTGTGAAGTGGAATCACATCTGCCCTCCTCCAGTCCTCAGGTGCCACCCCATCCTCCCATGATTTGCTAAAGAGAGTAGTCAGTGGTGTCTCTAGTTCTCCCCTTAGTTCTTTAAGATTTCTAGGGTGAATCCCATTAGGCCACATTGCGCTGTCCACCTTCAGTTATAAGAGTTCTTTCAGAACACTTTCTTCACTGAATGGACTGGTATCAACCCCCCCCCATACAGAGTGTTTCTATTATTTGGTTTAGGTACCTCCCTCTCCTCTTCTTTTGTGAATACTGAGCAGAAGTATTTGTTCAGTATCCCTGCTTTTTCACTATCACCTTCTGCCCCCATTCCCTTCCCTTTATTAAGCCTCTGAATCTTTCCCTTGGTCTTTCTTCATTCCCTAATGTACCTATAAAAAGTTGTATCCCCTTCTTTACAGGGTTGGCTATCTTTTCCTCAGTTTGGGCCTTTGCTATTTTGACTGCCTTCCCTGCCTCCTTCTGCTTCAACTGAGATAGTTCTCTGTCCTGCTCTTTCTGTGTTTCCTTATATTTCCTGAATGCTTTCCAGTTCTCTTTAACCTTCCCTGCCACCTCTTTTGAGAACCATAGTGGCTTTTTCCTTTGTTTTGTTTTGTTGATTTGCTTTACACAAAGGTTTGTTGCCTCTGTGATGGCAGTTTTGATTTTTCCCCATTGTTCTTCCACCCCTCCTCCTTGCCTGTTTGCTAGTGCTTTTCTGAGGCACTCCTGTTTTGCCAAAGTCAGCCTCCCTAAAGTCTAACACTGTTGCTTTTGTATGGCTTGACTCTACAGCTGTGTTTATTGTGAACCACACTGTTTGGTGGTCGCTTGTTCCCAGATGGTTACCTACTTCTTAATCTGATATTCTCTCTCCATCCCCGTTTGAGAGTACCAGGTATAAGATTGCTCCCTCCTGAGTGGTTACCAACACTAGCTGTGTGAAGCATGACCCTGTAGGGCATTGAGAATGACCCTGCTTTTGGATATGGCTGCAGTAAAGGTCCTCCAGTTAACATCTGGCATATTTAGGTTCCCTATCAACAATATCTCTCCTCTTCCTGTCATTCTAAGGGTTCTTCTATTATTTTCTTGTCCATTGCCTTCCCCTGAGATGGGAGTCTGTAAACAACCCCTATGCAGATTTTTGTTCCATTTCCTGTCTCCAGGGTGACCCACAGTGCCTCCTGCCCTCCCTGTTTACCCTTCAGTTCTGTTGCCTTGATTCCTTCCCTTATGTAGAGAGTTACTCCTCCTCCTCTTTTACTCTCCCTGTCTCTCCTGTAGATTGTATACCCTGGTATGCTGACATCCAGTCATGGTTCTCTGTGTACCATGTTTCTGTGACTGCCACGATATCCAGGCATCCCTATTCCATCAAGGTCACTAATTCAGGGAGCATGTTACACAGACTATGGGTATTGGTACTCATCGCCCTCCATTTTTTGATGGCCTTACCCATTTTAGGCCCATCTCTGTCCTTACTGCCTTTGCCTTTTTCTGCATTTAACCCTGTCCTGCTCCCTACCGATGTCTCTACCTTTGTGTCTACCTCACTAACTACCCTGTTTTGTGGGGGGGGGACTGGGATATCAGTGCTTCTCTTCAGTGTCTGCCCCCTTGTCTAATTTAAATTTTATCTGAGACATCATATATTACTTCATAATGTTTCAATAAATGTTTGAAGCAGTTATCCCAGGGGATGATTGTTTCATCAAGTAATTTATTTTTCATTATTCTTATTTAGATGCAGTTTTTTTCCCCTAGATTATTTTTAGGAAGAAGGTCACAGGGATCAATATTCTTCCTGTTTGGGCTTTTAGTTAATATGTTACCAAATGCTGTGGCTCATATTCTAGGGATGCCAGTATGTCTCCCAAAAGAGATATTGGTATTTATCATATAAGGGACAAAGAATCACCAGATATGTCAGATCATCTTGATCTAGTTTACATCTGCACAATTCCCAGTTTCCCTGCCTATTCTTGATGTACTGATTTGTTTTCCATTGACTGGTAAAACATTCAAATCTATAACATGTAATTAGCTTCCTGCAGCCAGGTCTATTGACCTCATATAAGTAGCTTTCCATCTTATAGTTTCTTTTGTTTTGTAAGACATTTGCACACCTTATACTGCTTATACATTTCTAAGTCCCATTGAGTGAAGATGTCCCTAACTCTGTTTCTTATATCTACCTTGACCTGACTTAAAGGGGACAGGAAATTTGTGTTAAGTGGCAGCTGTTTATAAAGTTCTTATTCTCAGAAATGACATGCATTCCTCTAAATTATCCATATTTAAGTATACCTGAATAAAAAGTGATACAAAAAACTGTACTTTGCATTGTTTTGTTTTTATGGGCAGCATTATGTTACAGTTCTTTTCTTGGAACCAGTAATTTGGAGTTTTTACTATGTCATGGTTTGGGTACAGAATGCTAATTATGAGCTGTTAGAGTTCTGTCCACAAACTGTGACATAGGTAAAACCCCAAATTACTGGTTCCATGAAGAGAACTGTAACAGAATGCTGTCCATAAAAACAAAACAATGCAAAATACAGTTTTTCACATTACATTTTACTCAGGTACAATTAAATGTGGATATGTTAGAGGAATGCATATCATTTTTGAGACTAAGAACTTTATAAACAGCTGCCAATTAGAAATGATTCCTGTCCTCTTTAATGGATATCTGAGGCTATCTGAAATACTTGATAACAGTCCATAGGGTTTGATGACTTTTTCAGCGGTGTATATTCTGGGGAACATCACTTTTTGTTTTAGATAGTTTATTGCATCCTCAGGGTATAACTGATGGAGTCTCTTTTCTCCCATTCCATATACTTTTAGCCAATAGATGATTAGTCTTTGTTTTATCTGACATTCCACAGGTAGCTGGCCTAGTTTGGCCCTCACCAGTGCAGATGGTGTACTATTCAGTAATTCCAACAGTTATCTATAGAACTTGTTTAAGCAAGGTTCTATGTTAATTTTAACCTGTACACCTCATATTTCTGCCCCATATAATAGCTGGCTCCTTATTTTTGCATTTATCACATTTATGTTTCCTTTTATTGATTTACCCCTATATTTATATGAGAAGGGAGTCATAATTGGTATTACTCTTTTAGCTTTATTTTCTATTTTTTTTATATGATGTGTCCACATACTCTCCTGATTAACCACTAGACCCAAGTAGCAAAATTCCTTAACCACTACCAATTTATGATTACTTACTATGTATTTGTATATTCTGTTATTCCCTCCAAATACTATCATTTTTGTGTTGTTATAATTAATTTATAGATCCACTCTATTGCATTCTAACTAGAATTTATTCAACATTCTTTTCATGCCCATATAACTCATAGGGTCACATTGGCAGCATATGCCAAATACGGGCACACTCTCTCTCCTATTCTTGATATATGGAAATCTGGTTCATATAAAGTGTGCAAAACTGCATTGAAATATAGATTAAATAGAATGGGGAATAAGGTACACCCCTGTTTGACTCATATATTAGACTTGAACCATTTGCTGACCTCTCCCTTATTATTATATCTGACAATTGTGTAATTGTCCTTAGTAATTTAATCATATCCATGATTGATCTTTCCATCCCCAATGCTGCCAGCCTCGCCCAGAGCAAGCTTCTATTGACCTTCTCAAAGGCTGCTTTTAGGCCTAAAAAGGTGCAATATATTTTTTGGTTTTTCACTGTCTTATATTTGTATAGGAGGTGTGCTAATGTGAAGCATTGGTCAATTGTTGCATAACCTGCTTTGAAGCCTGCCTGTGCCTCATCCAGGATTCTGTATTTGTCTACCCTTTCTGTTATTCTATTATTTAAAATCCTTGTGATCAGTCTGCTAGGTCTATAGCATTCAGAGTTATTCTCATCCCCTTTTTTGAATAATGAGGTGATTATATTTAATTTCCAACATTCAGGGATATTACATGATTCCCTGATGTAATTAAATAATTTATTCAAGAACAGTACCCATTTGGACCTTGCCTTCCAAACTGCATCTAGTGGCTCCCACCGGGGCCTGTAGCTTTATGGCTATGGAAGGAATCCAATGCTTGTTCTATCTCTTCTATGGTTATTTGTTTTTGTGGCTTGTTCCATAATCCTGTTTCCTTAATATTTTTTAACTGATTTATATACTCAATATCATCTTTATAAAATTAATTCCTCAGGGTCTATATACTGTATGTTTCCACTCTGTTATTATAGTCCTTCATGCCTTTATTAACTATATTCCAGAAGTTTTTTGTATCTTTTAGGAATGTTGCCTTCTTTAGATCTGTCCATAATTGTTGAATGTATTTCTCTTTATTGTTCTTCAGAACTGTCCTATATTTTTCCATAGTTTATTCATCACTCTGTTGTTATGTATGCCCGGGTTTCCTTTTAGTACCCTCAACTGTTTATTTGCCTGCTTGCATTCTTTATTGTACCAGACATAACTCTCCTTCTTCTGTATGTTTATCTCCCTCAGGATTATGCTTGATATGACACCCATAATTATATTGTATTCTGATATAATTGCTTCATTATCTACACTGTGATTACTGAGAGGTTTTCCAATATTCCTTTTCCTTCTAGGGACTGTATAAAGTCCCTTCCTTCTATTATTTGCCAGCCAATGCAGTTCTTCTTCATTATTTCTAAAGGGTCCATCTTCATAATATTTTTTGAGTATTTCCCTTCAGTTATAATCTTAATTTCTAAAGCTGAGTGTTGACTTTCTGGTTTCCTCACTACCTTTGTAGCCATACATTGTGGTCTCATATTAATATTTTTCCATACATAGTCAATTACTGAAGAGTCATTGACTCCCATATAAGTATAGTTACCCTGCTGGTCTCCACACAGTCTGCAATTTAGTAGTATAAAATTTCTGTCTCTTAAATTTCTATGTATCTCTATGCCTCTTTTGTTTGTTATTTGGTCCCTTGATTTTCTTTCCAAAACAATATCCCCTGTTTCCATCTGTGCCATGGAGTTCTCTACATCCTCTAATACCCCCTGTAAGTTCCCTACCCTTGCATTAAAATCACCTACTAGAATGATGTTCCCTGTGGGATTATTTTGTTGTACTGTATCCAGCATTAGTTTCAAATGAAGTAACCAGTCTTTGTCACCATATTTGCTATTTTCTGGATGTACATAAATGTTTATTAAAAAAAAATAATCTTCCTTATTTCCATCTGAGATTTTAATTGCTAGTGTGCTTTCACTGTCACTGTGAACTTCTCCTGTTATTATTTTACTACCCAGTCTGCAGAAGGTGACCAGTCCCTCAACATTTCTACCAAATCTGTTGTGCTCCAATGCATTCTTCAAATACAATTTGTATCCATTTAGGAATACATTACTTGTTACCCAGGTTTCCTGTATGCATACAAAATCAAATTATTGCGTAGATCTTTCTACTTCTGGGACTCCTAATTTGTCCCCTATGCTTGATGAATTCCAGGATAATATCTGTGCTACTCCTTTATCATACTCCTGTGGATTGTGTTTCTGTATTTTTGCTGATTTTTATTTTTATAGGATCCCTTTGGCCTACTTCCCAATGATTTCAGTGATAATTGTCACTGCTTCATATTGGTTAAAACCTCATATTTGTTTGATGCTTCAGCCACTATTCCACCCCTAATAGCCCCAATAATTGTAACAGCCACTGAAGCCTTAGAAGTAGCCATGTAGTGGGGAACAGGATACAGATTTCATTTACAGAAGACAAGGTGAACTTGATCGGGGAAAAACAAAAGCAAAGATCTGTGGGGCAGCCAAATCAAAAAAAGAACTTTTTAATAGGCAGCACTCAGCCTGGGCAATGATTGCACACCTTTTCCTTTCTTGTAGTGTTGCATATACACTCTTTGCCGGAAGGCTAACTCCACAGCATTTCAACAATCAGCAGCAATCCTCCACCTCCACCTTGCCTGTCTCAACAGCAGTCACTGATACCAATGTCCCCTACAGCCATTTCCCCTATAGCCCACTAGTGTTTTGACACCAGCTTTTCATTGTCAACCAATAGTGCCTCACAGCCATCAACTACCCCTCAGCCCTTTGTGGTATGGAAGAGGGCTGTTGTCCATGTCTGTGGGTTGTCAGGAGATTTTGTGGACTCTAGCTATGGGGGTGCACACCCATTATGGCAGTCCTCTGGCTTACATAATGGGCCCCTACCTCAGCACTGGCCCAGTGGAGCATATTGGGCATCACACATGCTGCAGTCCACCTTTCCAGTTCTTATATGCCCTCTCCCCACCCCCTGCTTGTACCAGCCACTCAACTGCATAGGATCCATTGCTGATTGACCTGAGCAGGGATGATCAACTGGTGCCTAAAATTAATTCATCTGTGGGTGTCCATTGGACACCCTGGATATGTAAATCTCAGCTCTATGTGCCACATATTTTGGGATGTAGGATTGGGATACCACAATATGTAAGGCTCACTGACAGAAAATCAGTCTTAACTTATTTTCATTAAATTCCCCATCCTTCCCACAACTCCCACTCCACCGCTATATAGTGATGCAGCTCTAAGATCTCATGCACCTTATTATTACCCTCATGTTTAGATAAAAGAGTGTTAGGATCTTCAAAGGCATAACAATACAGGCTGCTAGAAAAAAAAATAGTGGCTAAAGAAAAAAGGCTCCCAATGTTTAATTCATCACATTCCCACAGCACCTGAAGGTATAAATATCAGCATTTTTTTAAGGAAGCAGAGCTCCAAAAATTCAAATTATGTACATTAAATATAGGCTTCTGGTAGCAATAAGCATCTAGAATCATGCAGGCTCTTAAATTCAGTAGAACACATTAGGAATAGAAATTATCAGATGTGGAATGGTTTTCCATTTGGTGTCCATTCTTAACAGTTTATGAGAAGAAACAGTGGGGTAATCTGGTCTTCATATCTTTCTATGCATCTTCTCTAGTTGTATATATTATTGTATACTAAGTAATTACTACTCTCAGTCCAACAGGAATTACCATGATAGCACAATATATTTTATATACATTATCCCATAATAACTTTCTTAGACAGTCAGAAATTAGCATGATAGCACAATATCCATATGTGTTATCCCATAATAGCTAACATCTGTCTTCTAAAATCTCTGGTGGTATGTCTTAGTAAGCAGTTATTGCAGCCACTTTCAGAATTATATGTTTCTTCTTATAGGTCACCTGCACAAACATGTCATTTTTGCATGAATGAAAAAAAACATAATATGGGTGGAGCATTTTCTGATTGCCTTCTTTGCAAAGTCCTGTGAATCCTGTCTATTTCAGAAATTACTTTATTAGTAAGTGGATCAGTCTCAGGCCCTGTCCACACTACACCGCTCCATCCTGGTAATGGATGCAGTCTGTTATGGCCAGGGAGTGGTGCAGTGTGTCCACATTGTGGCGGTGTCCGTTATGGGACCGGTACCGCCGGTCCACACTAGGGGTGACCATTACGGAGGAACCCGTTCCCAGGATGCAGCTTGCGCTGCACTACGGGCCCTGCAGGGGGCGTACCGCAGCGTCCATACTTCACCCGGTAGCGTTACGAGGCATAATGGAGTTTCATAACCGTTGTTGAAACCACCTCATATGTGGTTTCAACAACGGTTATGAAAATGCCTTCTGTAATGTTACAGGTGTAAACGTAAACCATAGCGGTAACTGTTTGGGCACTCTGTAATGTTACAGAGGCGTATTGTGGACAGGGCCTCAGAGTCCAACAAGAAGGCATTAAAAATGTTGTTGGCAATTTCTCTTAGACTGGTTGATTGCTCCCACAACTCCAATATATCAGTTAAGTTCACATTTTTACTGTACTTGCTCTCAAATTTAAATATATTAGCTTCTCATACAATTCTGTGTCTAATTTCTTATCTTTGCCGCTGTCATGTGGTTATAAGTGCTTCATGTTCTATGTTTGCTGGCCTTTGCTCATTTAACTTGTGTTATTTCTTCATTGTGCTGACTTTCCTTAACTTGATTTTTTACTTTTTCAACCTCTGCAGTTAAGTGCTCTACTTTGTGAAACCTCTTCTTAATGTTAACTCTTTCAGGATTTTTTTTGCCCAAGATGGAGGCACCTGAGTCCCCATCAGAGCTGACCTCATCACTCAAATCTGTTTTGATTGAATCAAAAGCAGATTCTAGCTGCTTATTAATTCCCACTGCTTAATGCTTCAGAAATATTGACCCATGAGTTTGCAACTCAATATTAAATAAGCAGCTAAATAATATATAGAGTGGACAAAATAGAGGATAATGTATGGTCATCGATGGTTAACTGGTTTGTTAACCATCGAGAGGTTGCCAGGGCGACCATGTAAACCTCGAGAGTGAAGCTTGAGAGGTTTACGTCATCATAGCAGCCTTGAGATGGGCTAAAAAAATGGTTAACCATCAATGTACCATACATTATATTTTATAGTGTATGGTACCATTTAGGTTTTTTAGAAAAGATTGCAGTTCCTTACTGCAGTTTTTTTTATGTCTCCGCTGCTTTGCCCTAACTGCCACAGCCGTTTCAAGGCCATCTGATCCAATTGTGTGCACATGCCCAGACTGTTCCCAGTTATTAACCCATCGGTGTGACGTACCATCGATGGATTAACAACATTGTGTCGTCACATCGATGGTAAAACGTTGTTATAAAAAGATAGATTTCTACCTATAACAACGTTCTACCATACATTATAGGATAATTACCTGAACATTGTTCTTTACCCAGACCACTAGCATTGTTCTCAATTATTGCTTAAACTAGTCTCAGGGTATATCTCAGGTGAAGTCATATCCTCATTTGCTCAAGGTAGAGGGCTCAGCAGTGCCATCTAAATAAACTCACCAGGTCTGTTTACACAATCTTTTTCAAGTGTGGTAATGTCACTGTTTTCTTTATTTTGAGCTTTCAGTGATTGGTTCATCATTGTCAGAGGGCTTAATCATGGTGGTAAGGCAGATGTGACACTAGCTAAAAGTGTTTTGAAAATTTATTGGGGTGGGGGAGTCTCCACGCTGGACAGGGATTGGGTATTTTTTTTTTGCCAAGATGGAGGAACAGTATGTACTAGTCAAGCTTACATATTGTGTATGTCCTCTTATATCTGATATACTGTGTTTTATATGTTGTTTTCTTTATTGTGATTTGTCATGATCATATGTATGGATTAATAAAAAACAATAAAATATAATTAAAAAAGTGGTTTTGTTCATAGTTGCCTTCTCAATATTGTCAAAGGATAGGTAATTCATCCTCTTTTTACTATATAAGCATATAAGTACCCAGCTTGATCCTTGTGACCTCCTACTCAAGATGGTGGGGGACACATACAGGTCAGGGTAAATGTACCTAGGATTAGCTAATTTGGTTGTTTGGTATGGCTGTGGACAAAATATGGTCCACAGAAGTGGACATTTTTTACAAATGAGCATATTATTACATCTGCTGACATTTGTGACCTTCCATATAAATATGTAGTATGAGATCAATTTGGATGTGGTTTTTACACACTCTGATAAATCATGGGAGGCACAAATATCTGCATTAGGCTGAATATATTTTATTGGTTATGACTAGATGCTGGTGTGCACCCATGCAGATATCGTGGAACCAAAGTACTGTAGTTGCTATGAAATTCTATATGAAGTTATTTTTCTTTTTTTAGGTTCTGCACAATTTTATGCACCTCATGTATGTGTGGTATTTTTATTTTTTGCACCATGTTAGTTACACTGTATTTTTAAAACTATTACAGTATTTAAGGACTGTTATTGTGTCAGACCGGCCTCCCTGTAGAACCATGCGTGTGTGAAACCAATCAGGGTCTTTTCTAGCATTGCCTTGTTCTTTCTACTGAACTCTGGAGTGTTTCTAACTACTTGTTGCACTGCACTGGAATAAACACCAATCAATAAGCAGTGTTTGGTCTCAGTGACAGTTTTCTTTTGTAACAGTTCATTATTTAAATGTGGCATGAATGTGAGTGGAGCTGGTTTGCCTTGTCTCAGAAAGCCAGACAAAAACCGTGATTGAACCAAGGCCAGTACACAAAAGAAAATTCATGTGGATACTCCTAAATGTTTTCTTAAAGTCCATGTAGCTATAATCTATGTGAAATCAGATCTGGGTACTGTGCGCCTCTCTTCTAATTCCACTCCCCTGATTGCCTGCAAATGGTTAGTAATGCAACTGTAAGTAAGACCAGAGACTGATTAGTGTCTATGGTAGCACAGTAGGTAAAGCCTTTAGGGCAGACTAGGTTGGCCAAGAGGTCCTTTTCTGCCAACAGCTTCTATGTTTCTAACTGAACCTATGCCTAGGTATCAACAAACTCAATATATGCTGCGTGTATAACTCCCTCCAGACTTGGCATCAAGGGCCTTAGAGATGTAGCACACATAGTATGCACCCTGGATCACACCAGATTAATACTGCTAAGATACTTCAGCTTAAACTGGCTGTCAAACACTGTAGCATTAAAAGAGGTTTCAATCAGTTGAAACCTACATCAGATTCTGTCCACTCCCATTAGGCTAAATTTTAAAACAAACCCATTCCATCTTGACTGGTTACAAGTCAGCAACACCTCCAGGATCAGATTATCTGGCTAGCTGCCAGATAAAATCACTGACCACTCTGCAATTTACTGCCTCTGGCAAGATAGTGTTGTAGGTAACCCTGCCCCTAAAGAGCTTTTATTCCATAGATACAAAGGCTTCAACCCCCAGGCATCTAATGCTGATCTTGCTGACATGAATTGGTCCAGTATGGATATAATCCCAGATGTCAACTGTGCACTGGACTTTATTTATTTTTTAATTTTTGCAATTTAATAAGCTTTATTGGCATTTAAAAAAAAAAACAGTACATACAGTGCATCACATTGTAGCATCGAACATGTCAGATTTTTAACTCATTAAATGCCCTCCCTCCTCCTTCATGCAACCCCTTGTCCACAATCATTTATAAACATTATAGCATAGCCAAAAGCTTGCTTCCCCTAACTAAACCCCCGTACTCCCTACCCCCTTCCCTAAGAAATATCAAGTTCGCAAAAAATTCACATCAACATTTCGTCTCCTGCAGAACAAATTATGATATATTGATTATATCTAATCCAACATATCTATTTCTTGCACACAGAAGTTGGGCTATTAATCTCTTAAGAATCCTTGTACCTCTCAGCTACGAAGCGTGTAAACTGCTCCCATCTGTAATTAAAAACATGTAAAACATGATATTGCATGGCTATTGCTCTTTCTACATTATAAGCTACATGAAGTTCCTGTATCCATTCTCTAAAGGGGGATGAAGTATCTTTAATCCAATATCTCAGGACAAGAAGCAGTGCTACAGCAGAGGTAAGAGCCATATAATATTTATGTGGCTGCGGCATCAGGGCTGAGAGGTTACCAAGTACACATATTTCTATATTGAAATTGGCAGTGTCTCCAAATAGGGGTTTCAAGAAGTCTTTTATTTTTTGCCAGAATCTTTGAATTACGAGGCAAGTCCATATCATGCGCAACAGGGACCCAGGCTCTTGGTGGCATATCTGACAAGCTTCACTTTGTTTTTTCCTCATACGCTGCAACTTAGTTGGTGTATAATATAAATTATGGAGGATATTAAACCTGATCAGACACAGTCGGTCTTGTTTTACAAATGGATAGTTATTCTTCCATATGGATTCCCAGGATATAGAATCGTGTGAAAGATCTGCCGTCTGCTGCCAATAATATGCTGTCAAAGAGTAATTGGCCATAGCCCTACTGGACAACTGCCTATAAAGTTGGGAGATAGGCCTTGACTGTAACACTATATTAGATAATTCTGTAAGAAATGAAAATGTCTGTGATGACCAGGAATGGGGTCCCAGAGCAGTATTAACGTATTGCCTAGTGCACTGGACTTTATAATTACTGAATTTATGAAGCTGCATGACAAATGTGCTCCCCTTACCAAGCATAGAGTCATATATCTGAATTTAGCTTGTTTAACCTGTGACCTTTTCAAATGAATGAGAACCAGTGACTTGGTGGGGGATTCATAAAAAATCAAATTCCAGATCTTCTCCGGAGGTCTATGGACATTTTAGGCACAAATGTAAACCTGAATGCAACCTGTCCAGAAGTTTGTAACTCAGTGTTAAACAAGCTACCAGCCTAAGCCATCCCAAACAATTCTTTGCTTGCATAACTAACAGAGTCAGCCCCAGAGCCCCTGAGGCCCAAATGATCATTCAAGTAAATGGCATTAAACATATTAATCCCAAAATGGGGCAGATCTGTTCAACAGCCATTTCTGTAATCTGGAAAAATGTAATCAGCCCATCACAGAAGACAAGA
The DNA here is from genome assembly GCA_016271365.2 of Neoceratodus forsteri. Lineage (NCBI taxonomy): Eukaryota > Metazoa > Chordata > Ceratodontiformes > Ceratodontidae > Neoceratodus > Neoceratodus forsteri. Next base: position 169,912,436 of record CM057456.1, on the reverse strand, counting down.
CCCATAAACCCACATCAGAGTTAATAACAGACATGGCCTTCATGTTTTCTACCTAATAAAGGTGGCTGTCAATGAAGATTATACAATTGTAGCCAGATTAAACACTGACAAATCTGCCTGCAGTGATGGACTGCCTCCAAAATTACTTAGATTGGCTGAACCCAAGATTGTGCTTCCAATCAACAAAATCTTTAACCTTTCCTTTGTGACTCAATCTGTTCCAGACATTTGGAAGTCAGCCACTATAGTGCCCTTATTTAAAAAAGGTAAAAGTACTGTCCTGAACAACAATAGGCCCATTTTTGCCACTTTGGTCATTGCAACGGTGCTGGAAAGAATTGTCCACTACCAACTAACTGCATATTTTGATCTGCAGAAATTTAACTGCAAGGTGCAGCATGGTTTCAGGAAGGGTCGTGGAACCTGTACCATGCTGGTCAGCTTCACAAATTCTGTGTACTAAATTATGGACAAAGGCTTAATGATTGGTGCAGTGTTAGAATTAGACCAAAGCTTTTGACCTGGTAGACCTCAGTCTGCTACTAAACAGGGTAAGTACCTTGGGCCTGGCTACTGCGGCTACCCAGTGGTTCTCGAGCTAACTTGAAAGTAGATCCCAGTCTGTCACGCTTGGTAAAGTGATCTCTAGTGCAGACACTGTCACCTGTTAGCAATGCCCTCATGAATTACTTCCATTCTCTTCAACGCTGGTTTCTTCAGGAAAAAAGTGGTCTTAAATGTGCCAAAGATGAAAGCCATGCTCCTTGGTACATCTTCTAAAATTAAGTGCCACTCCCAAGAAATCAGCATCTCTACTTTGGATGATACCCAGCTTGATTCAGTTGCTGAATTCAAATACCTAGGAGTAACCTTAGACCCATACCTTACTTTCGATAATCAACTAAATAACACTGTAAAGTCAATACATCAGAATCTGGATCAGCTTTAGTGCATTTAAAGGCATCTCACAGCTGACACTAAAGGAAAGTGCAAAGCAACCTTCTCCCTTTATTTGTCTATGGTGCCATCATAACAGATACCACTCCCAAGTCCATCTGCAGTATGCAATGAAAAGAGCCGTTTACCCACAAGATGGCCAGATTTTCTACTTCCAAGTGCCCAAGATTTCATCACTGTGCCAATCTTGAGCAGCTTGGCTGACTTCAAGTGAAACCCAAAGTACAACTTACACTAGCAAATTTTGTATAAGATACTCTGCACAGAAACATACCTCAGATGCTCACTGAGCTGCTTACACCACTTTTCCTCCCTCACTTCTGATCTACTGTGAAAAATTCTCTAACGATGTTGCATACACAAACAGGCTTTTGGCAGAGATCCTGCTACCATGTTGCCTCCCTCTGAAATTCCAAACCCTCTCACGTCAGGTTGTCATCATCCCAAAAATCCTTTGTGCTTAAAAGGAAGGACAACCTAGTGAACCTCAATGCATGCTCTTGTGCTTCAAAGCTCTAGCATCTTGCACTAGCTTAACTCTGTTTGGGACTCTGCTGCTTAATCCTGTTGAACAACGTGTGTTGCTATTATTTGCCATCACATATACATGTGTTTGCACAATGTAAAATGCATTTGTATATTATTATATGCCTTCATATGTACATTTGTTTGCACTATATATAGTACATAACTATGTTTCTTTTGTACCTTGATGTTTGCAATTTGTCATTGTTTTTAGCTATTGTATCACGTTCTGTGTCCTTATTTTTGTAGTTTCAGCTGTGTACTTGCAGCACCCAGGCCATGCCTGAAAAAGGTACCCGGCACCAGTGCACCTACTTGGTCAACAAAGAACAAATAAAGTATTTCCAAATGATCACCAAAATCAGATGCAGAGCAGTAACAGCTGGTGGACATTCAAATTGTGTTAGGCCATTTTATAGTGTCTCGCTGCTCATTCCAACCTCATCAGTAGGATAGCATTGTCTTGTTCTGCTGCTTATAATATTTTCAACTTCCATCTCCTCAGGAAAACAGCAGCTCTACTTACTAAATTATATCCATAACTGAGCAAGGACTGGAACTTATACACCCATTTCTGCTAATTTAAGCTTATAGTTTATGATCTTGAGGGTCTGTGGTGCTGTCACTTGAAAAATCTGAAAAAAAATGATCATTCTCACAAATTTGAATATCCTCCTTCTCCTTAGCTATGCATAGTACTCGCTCATCCTCTTTACATATTCCACAAGAGCTGCAATCAGAGTGGGGCCAACTTAGATACATTATTTCTGTTAGAAAATAAATCTGAACTGCCTCTCACATGACAATTTAGCAGGAATCCAGAATTCTCTCTGCACCTTAAGGCTATCCTCAAAGAAATGACAAAACAAATGTGATGCTCTAATAATGACATATTTTCACACTTCCTCTCTTTCCCTCTCTTCCTCTCTCAGGAAATTATTCATGTGTTCAAGCCTCATATGGATCATGTTACAGCAAACCATCGTATACCACATGAGAACAGCAACACAGGAGGCTGCATTCAGAAAGTGAAAAAAGAAGCCATCACTGGTGCAAAATGTTGAAAATGCATGATTTATTTGGCAAAGAGCAGGAAGCATGGCACAACAGAGCCCTGGTGTTTTGAGTCTGAACTTGACTCTTTATCAGGGAGCACACTCCTGTCAAAGGGTCACATGAGTTTTCTACATTTTGCAGTAGTGCTGGATTTGTGTGTTCACTGAGTGGCATCCTGTGTTGCTGTTCTCCCTGTGTTTTGATGCGTAGAAACTTAGAAACATAGAAGCTGATAGCAGAAGCAGACCACCAGGTCCATCTAGTCAGCCCATTGTATTTTAGCCTAGCCTTCTAACTGCCTTTGGGTTTGAGGGCTCCCTTGTATCTGTCCCAAGCATTCTTGAAACCTACCATTGTGCTTACCCCCACCACCTCTGCAAGCAGGCTGTTTCAGGCATTCACCACTCTTTCTGTGAAGAAAAACTTCCCGGTGTTGGTGGAGAACTTCCCTCCTTGCAGCCTTAGATCATGTCCCCTGGTTCTGTTGCCCTTCTTAAATTAGAAGAGATTGCCTATCTGCACCTGGTTTATGCCTTTTATGTACTTGAATGTTTTGATCATGTCTTCTTTGTTCCAGGGAATACATGTTCGGTTCTTTCAGTCTATACCTGTAGGACATCTCGAGCAGTCCCTGAATCATTTTTGTTGCTCTTCTCTGCACTGTCTCCACTCGGTCAATGTCCTTTTTGAGGTGGGGCCTCCAGAACTGGACAATTTACTCCAGATGAGGCCTAACCAGTGATCTGTACAGTGGCAGGATCACTTCCCTCTTTCTGCTTGTGATTACCCTCCCAATGCATCCCAGCATACCGCTGGCCTTTAATGCTGCATTCTCACACTGTTTACCTACCTTCAGTTTGTCTGAGATAATGATTCCCAAATCGTGGTCTTGGGTGGAGGCAGTTAGTCTTTCCCCTCCAAGGTAATACACCTTATTTGGATTTCTTTTTCCTATGTGCATGATTTTGCACCTTTTGGCATTGAATCTCAACTGCCATGCTCCAGACCATTCTTCCAGTTTCTTGAGGTCAGCTTCCATCTTGTCCACTTCCTGCTGAATATCGACCCTGTTGCATATTTTGGTGTCATCTGCAAACAGACACACCTTTCCCTGTAGTCCATTAGCTATGTCTGATATGAAAATATTGAACAGCAGGGGCCCCAATACTGAACCCTGGGGCACACTGATGGTTACCCTACCTTCTGATGACAGTGCTCTGTTTACTTGCACTTTCTGGGTTCTGCCCTGTGACCAGTTTTTAACCCATCTAACTACTTCTGTTCCAACTCCTGTGTGGTCTAGCTTCTTTGTTAGCCTTCTTTGTGGAACCAAGTCGAAGGCCTTGCTAAAGTCTAAGTAGACCACATCTACCAGACCATCGTCATCTATAACCTTTGTAATGCAGTCAAAAAACTCAATCAGGTATGTCTGACATGACCTACCCACTGTGAAACCATGCTGCTTGGGGTCCTGATGGCTGCTAGCCTCCAGGAATGCAATGATCCTCTGTTTGAGTAGTGTCTACATTAACTTCCCCACTATGGATGTGAGGCTTACTGGCCTGCAATTTCCGGAGTCCTCACTGCTGCCTGATTTGTGGAGCAGGACCACAATTGCCCTTTTCCAATCTTTGTGTACCTACCCAATTTTTAGGAATTTGGTGAATAGTTTAGCCAGTGCAGCGGACAACTGAAATCTCAGTTCTTTTAGATCCTGTGGTGTATTTTGTCTGGCCCCCATAGCCTTGCCAACTTGCAGTTTATTTAGGGCCTCCAGTACTTTGGTCTCTGTGAAGGGGCTAGTATCAACCCCCTGTCCAGGGGTTTTGAGCTTTACCATTTCTAGGCCATCTCCTGGGTCCTCCTCAGTAAATACTGAGCAGAGGTACTTGTTGACGATTTCTTCTTTTCCTGGGTCATCTTCTGTTGTTTTCCCTTCCTGAGTGATAATCTTGACTATACCCCCTTTTGTTTTCCTTATCTCCCAGATGTATCTAAAGAAGGATTTGTCTCCTCTCTTTGCCCTCTCTGCAATACTTGCTTCTGTCTGCACTTTTGCCCACCTTACTTTTTTGCTGTCTTCTTTCATTTTCTCCTTGTAAAACACCCAGTCTTCTTCCTTGTTCATTCCCTGGTATAGCTTGAACACATGAGAAATTTGTTTTATTTGCATACCAGATGGCCTGTTAATTAACAGCTGTGTTCTGGGCCTCAGAAACATTCTTTTAAATACTGAATATGCTATGTAGTGTTTATTAAAAGCATTACATAAATGCTAATATTTCTTCTTTTTCTACTATTCTGTGACCATAAATGACTGATTATGCAACCAAAGTGGCCACTGAATTATTTCAGCCTGCAACCACCATCTATAGGTGAGGTAAAAATATCCCATATGTGAAAATATAAATAACAAGGAAAAAAATAAGCCTTGAAGACCAACAAAAATGTTTGAAAGTCTTGCCCTCTTTGTTTAATGCCTTACTAAGTTCCATAAAAAGGTGAAAAGCAAATAGCATTTAAAGTCTGATAACCATCGTGGGGTCCATATTTGTGAGCCAAGTTACTATTTGCTCCAAAAGAATGCAAAGAAGTCTCAACTCACTGAGTTAGTTCATCTTCATGTACTGTAATATTTATTTTAACTTTCCAATCAGAAAGAGAAAGGGTTCAGGGAACACATGAAACCCACAAGGATCCTGACTGAGATAATCTGACATTTCAGATTGAACAGAAGTTAAAATATAACAGACAAATAGCTCTAAAATATCAACGTATGCTATTAAAGTTGAAAATTCTCAAAACTTTGGTCTGCAGTTTTGGGTGTCAAGATAAAATCAATTTGACATGAAGTCGAACTAATGTAGGAGCTGAGTCTGCATTGCATGCTATTGGAGCTCACCCTGAGGTCTTACTGAATCAGATCCTCCATTATATACTTATCCACAGCCACTAGAGGGCAGTGGGCAGCCTGGGTTTATTGTGTCTAGCAAGTTATGATTTGTATCATCAACACAGACCAAAAGGTAGGGCATATAACTCATTTGATGGGCACAAAAATTTTACTCTGCAAATATAGCTGGAGTTTCAAGCCATAAACATCTGTATTTTCCAGCCTTCACACAAGTCAGTTATTTGCAAAATATAGCCTGCAATTCAATTTACTACAGATAAAGCTCTTAAGAGGCACCATTTGAATTTTGAATTTGAGTCCTGGAGTGGAAGGGTGATCAGGACACCTTTACTGAGTTATGGCAGTAGTATATTCTATATCTGCTGTATATCCCCCAAAAGTAGTGTCACTTCTTGCTGCAAAGCTTATGCTCCTTAAATCAAATCAAATTTTATTGGATAAAAAATTGAGAGAAACTCTCTTTTTCAATTGCATCCAAGTACACATAACAATAAACAATACAAAAAGGACAATTAACGCACATTGGTCAAACATTATAAATATGTCTGTTAAAAAGCTGGATATCAACCGTAACATGCACATGGCTTGTGTAGGAAGTTTGTTACAAGCAATTTAAAATGTGATATAGAAATTTTTGCACCCAGTGTCAGCTTATTTTTTAATTCCTCCCAAGTCTTAGACACTGAAACAGATACAATGTATTGACCTACTTTTAAACACACTCTAGGTATTTCAGATTTTGGTAGAAACTGAGGAAATGGATGCAATGTAGCTTCAGTGACAGGGAAACTCACTTTTTCCTATCTCTAGTCCAACAGCTACAGGTATGGTCAATACTTACAGGTAACGAGCTAAGAGCTCCTAAAATAGAAGGTTTCCATCTACTACTTTTTACTTTTACAGTGCAATCATTTTGAATGTAATATTTTGTAGAGGTTTTTTTGTTTACTTTTTAAGGTCATACTTATTTCACTATGCTTTTCAAAATGCATCTGACTGAGCTGGCCTGGTGGCACTGAGGGTTGAGATACCAACTGCCACACCTCACACCATGCTGGCAGCATGGGTTAAGATTTGGACTTGGGTTGCCAGGGGTTGGCTGGGGGGCAGGAGAATCAAGCATATGAAGGACTGCTTTCCTTTGCTGGGGACAGAGGACTTGCTTGCCTGGCCTCTGGCTATCGCCAGTGGAGGCCTGGTGGTAGTGCAGGCATGGGTGCCACAGAAGGGAGAGGCTGTGGCTTTGTGATGCATGTGTGCACACACACACACACACACACAGACACTCACATCTGCTGCAGCAGGAGAATGGAAAGAAAAGCAGAAAAAGGAGCTGGGGCTTAATGAAGCTCTGCATGTCCATTTGTGGACATGCACTGTCGCCTGGGACCACCTTGATCCAAACAGGACTATGTTGTGGGGAGAAGGAAAGCCCTGCCTCCCCTGACCCTGCACAGGAGTAATCCAGGGGGATACAATGATGCATGTTGATCTTGGAGGAGACATGTGCCAGTCTGTGGACTCTGAGACAGGGCTGATAGGCCTCCCCAGACATCCTACACTGAGAAAAACCTATATGGAAAAAAACAACTGACTTCCCAGTTGACCTCACCATTGCTGTTTTCGTGATATCACAGTCTGCTGTCATATTAAGCACTATGATGCTAGAAACAAAAGCACTGCTGGGTCTGTATGGGAAAGATAAATGTTTTGATATGGATTCTATGTACTGGCTGCCAAGGTCTGTTATTAACCTCAGTAAGAGAAACTAAAATTAAATGTTACATATATATATATATATATATATATATATATATATATATATATATACACACACATTATAGGAGCACAGTCGCACCACTATAGTTAGGGTTCATTCTTCATGTCTATGTTAAACTCAAACGTTTGCATTTTAATAACTTTGCAAGCATTCAAGAGATTTGTATGAAATTTTGCATGCACCATCAGGGAACAAGGATCTCCTGATGTGGCAAGTTTTATTGCGATTGGATGTGTGGGTACAGAGAGAAAGAGTGTCAAACAATGTGTAAATTACCATTTTTTTTTGTAAAATTCTTTGCTACACCGCTGCACAAAAATGGTGTTGAATTTTGGTCTTAAATTTTCACTGTAAAAAGGTATTGGGTCACAGATGTGCCATTTGAAGATTTGGTGAAGAATATTAATCTGTTCAAAAGTTATTCAGTTTTAAAATGTACCATTATTTTCAATGGAAAATGTTAGATGTTCACTTCAAAAAAGGATTCTATGTCGCAAATGGGGAATCCATTGTCACAAATGAGTAATCTTTTGTTGTAAATGGGAAATCCTTTTTGTGCTGCCACCATCTTGTTTTCAGTTAGTGGTGGCAACAAAATGCAATAACTAAAAAAATGAGGGCTTTAGTAAACACCAATGGTTGTGTTTGTCTAATCGGGGCCCACAGAGTCTGATTCTGGGCTTAGTTTTTTCATTGGTTAGTTAGAAATGCATTTTTTTAACATGCCAAAATCTGAGAGGTCACGTAATGCTCAGCCTGAGGTAGCTGTATATCTCTAGCACTCCCATCTCCTTGTGCTTTAAACTTATCATTTTGACTATTTAAAACGCTTACCTACAGTAGCTAGTCGATTTTGCCTACTAATGTCTACTACTGCATTTTTTGGTGGAGAAGTGGTCATATTGTTCTTTAGAATGGATGCAGAAATGAAATTGGCTCTACCATGGCACACCTCTCCAGATACTCCCAAACAGGATAAAGTGGCCAAACATTCTAAGGTCCAACTAACACCCGATCTGCATCTTCCTCACCGGCTCTCTCTGAGAAGTTTGTTCAAGAATTTAGGACACTAAAAGAGATGATTGTTAGCTTAACAGATGAGGTAAAAGCTATACTGGGCTCCTAAGACACTCTTACTCTATGGGTTGGGGACAATGAGACCCGCACCAGTTCCCTAGAGGACTGGCACTGTGAGATAGACCTGGAAATAATTTTATTATGACAAAAAAACCATTAAAATGGAATCTCATCTGGAAAACCTTGAGGGACATAGTCAGAGAAATAATGTAGTCACCCTTGGTCTTCCAGAGCATGCTGAGGGTACCCGACCAATTATTTTTGCACAGTTCTGGTGGAAAAACTAGCCAGTCCCTCACCGAATGGCCTGGGATATATCATAGAGCGGGAGCACAGAGCCTTAAGAGCCATGCCAGCTGATGGAGCCCCACCTCATCAATTTATTTTTAAATTTCTGAACTTCTTGGACCATCAGCAATTATTGACTAAAGTTTGAGATTTAAGTGAGATCCTCTCGGAAGAGTATAGATTCTGCATAGCTCAGGACCTTCCTGCAACAATACACTAACATAGAGCTGCCTTCCACTATATAATTTCTAAAGTCATCACTGCCGGCATACATTTTAGAATGTTATATCTGGTGAGATTGCAAATCCAGCATCAAGGAACCTGGAAATCCTTTGCTACTGTGGAGCAAGCAAAGTTGGAAGTGAGGAATCTGCTACCTGACCTTTTGAAAAACCCGTGAGACCACCTGATGATGGCTGGGGTAGCGACTGTATCAGTTGGGACTCCTGGGTATCACTGTTGGACTTTGCTACTACAGTCAAAGCCAAAGACATGGTCAGATATTCCTGAAATTTCTATGATATTTCTAGAGAAATATCCTGCTTTCTGCATTTCCACAGTAGGTGCAGCAGAGATAAACTATTTAGAAATTTTATGAAATATGTGGAAATATCTGACCATGTCTGTGGCTACTACTTAACCATGTACAATATGGACTTGGGAGTTCTGTCCCCAAAAATAAGGTTACCTGGCTACTTGACTGTTCTGATTGTTACAGGTAACTCCTCACTATCAGAGACTGGAATATTTGTATTCACTATGCTTATGGAGTCCAACTTATTTGTGCAATGTATTGGTTTAGTTGTTGAGATTTATCTTGTAGGAGGCTTTGTTTAATGTTTTTAATTTCAGTCCCCCATTTGAAATTCTGCCACCTCAGTTGAGAATATTATGATCTTCTTACACATTAACATCTTGTGACTTTCTAGCATTGGTGTAGGCTAATTGGCTCCTTAGATTTTGAGCTCTGGTTTTGCCAGCACTTCACCTTGGATTGAAGGACCAAAGCTTTAAACTTTCCATCAATATTTGCATACTTGTTTGTGGATGGCTCTGGGACATGAGGTACTTTTACTATGTACCATAAGTAACCTATTCAAAGGCTCATTTTCCTATTTCATGTCTCTGGAAATTTACTTCTGGTGAAGCTTGGATCTTAAATTAATCTGTGGTTCTCCGATACCAAATGTACCTGACATGGTTCTCATTTAGTAGGGAGGCTTCAATCAAGACAGTTGGCATTCTCAGTATTCAGCTGGAATAATTGGCGACTATATGCCCTGCCTTTTTCCTCTTTCCACTCCATCGCGTTGGATGTTGGCTTTGGTTTAGGAGTTTATTCTCTGAACTTTCAGATGCTTGCATAGATCTATATCCATCTCCATTCTTGCAGACCCTAGCTACAGTATGGCATTTATCACAACTCATTTGGGATCTCTGCAAGTCAGATGTTCAAGAACCTCCATGAAGCACTACACTGATATTCTTACTTGGTTTTCCTGGATTTGAGTTATATGTTGAAACTTTTTACTAATTCACAGCAAGACTATTCATTATTGGCACTGCCTTAGACTGTATTGGGGGACTGGAGGTGGAATATCCTTATAGATCTTTATCATGTCCTATATTTAATTTCAAGGCCTCTGACTTATACATGTTTTTATTACTTGTCTCTGTATATGCATTATGTGGGGATAAGGCTTTTTTCTTAGACAGTCTGATTGTGCATATGTAATTCTACAGTTTTTTATTAATCTTGAGGTTGGGTTACTTACTAACATTCTGGATTTACTGTAGAATGATATTTTATAGGGAACTCATAGTGACATGGCTCTTTGAGATAGCAACAGACTTAATGTCTAGTCGGTGAGACTAATAATTTCTTTTTTATGACAAAGCTTTCGCTATACTGTAGTTTTATGGCTGATTTTCATTTTTATCTTTACTTTTTTCCATTTAGTCCCCCCCCTCTTTTTTTTTCCTTCCTTCATCCCCATTTATCATCAGGTATATTTGGGGCATTTTACAGTCCTCTTTTTTATTGTTAATTACAATTGGTTACAGATTTCAATACTGTAAATTGCTACATATTGTTAGAATTTGGATCATTTTGCTTGGGGTAAGCCATACTGTCTCTTGAGTATTTTATGGTTCATTTCAAGGGACCTATTCCACTTTATCAATGGTAAGGGAGATCTGATATAGGGATTCACTTTTTCTCCTCCTTTTTGGGACGTAATATTTGCCCTTTGAATTTTTTCTCCTATTTTAAGCTTTGTTGGTTGTTAAAGCAGTAGTTGGTATTACTGTATAAGGTCATGCTTTTTCTTTGAGTATATCTTTTTCCTGTCCTTTTTCTTTTTGATTGAGGTTGGGTATGAGGTGTTAGGGGAGGGAGTACTCTGGGTGTTAGTGGCAACTCAGGTGAGAGTGAATACATCATGGTCTGGGTCAAATTAGGAGGCAGTTATTAGGACCGGGGAAGAGGCTGTGTGCTAGGGCTGCTTTGTTTTTGCAGGTTTGGCTTTTGGTGCGGGGGAGAGAGGATGGATCCTTTTATTCCTTTTCCAATCATGGTCTTTGTTTCCTTTCTTAGTTATAGTTGCTTGGTCAGATGAACAGGTCGGGGGTAGAATTAATGGGCCCAATTCATCAATGGGTGGAGTGGCTGCATGCCATGTATCTGGGGTGAGTAGCCACTATGCACTCAATGTGCCCCCCATGTAGGATGCAATAAGAGGGGTTCACAGCCCCGAATGCACCCGATCCCCCTGGTCTGCAGACCGCACTGTGTTGAGGGCAGGCTGAGGGCATGCCAGCACTATGCACCATACACAAAGGTGTGTGGTGCTCGCCCTGGAGGTGCATGGGGGGATGCAGGGTACACCAGGGAGAACCCTGCTGTAAGCCCCATATGTGCCCCATGCAGACACTGGGACTCCACCCAGACAGAGTGGATAGCCCACTCACCCACCAGAACCACTGCTGCCATACCCACACCATGGCTATCCTGCACCACCACCCCCATCACACAGAGGTACATGGCCCCTAATGGGTGAACCCCCACCCAACACACACCCTACATTGGGGCATCGGCCCAAGGATGCTGCCCCCACCCCCTGAATGGCACCACTGGCCCACAACCACCACCGTCTCTTCCAGGCATATGATGGGTACAGTGCCCAATCCAGCACCACCAACAGGCCCCCCACCCCATCCTGCTCACCGCTCCAGTGTCGCCATCATAGGAGGTCTGGCAGCTATGTCTTTCTTTCACCTGCATAGCTGCCAGCCATTAGACATCCACTGGGTGCACTTCCAACATGTGCCCCATCACATAGGGGATCAACTGAGCGACCCAGTCTAGGCATCCAGTTGAATGCCTGGTGGGGTCTGCGACTACACCCCTGGCCGCACTGTGGAGTCCTGCTCACTGGGAGTGTGTGTCCATGGACAGGTGGCAGCCAGTGCTGAATTCTGTCACTGCTCATTTGTCCACAGGTGGGCAGGATACATGCCTCTGGCACATACTGTAATTCCTGCTCATTGGTGAATAGGACCCCATTATTTGTACAATCTTTTGTTGGGGCTGATTCGTGGATGGGGTTACAGTAAATGGGTGGGGAGGAATAAACAACAGAGTGTGGATTTTATGACTTTGTCCAACTTGTTTTTTGTGGCTTGGACCCATCATTTTTGCTTTTCTGGGATGTTCAATTTATGCTTATAGGCACAAAATATGAGACTTGGAATGTACTGTATAAAGAGCCTGCTCCAGGGTTAAAAGATTTCAAATCATCAAACATTTGCAGCACCTGTCTTATTGCCATTTTGCAAGAAACCCATTTGCTTCCCTCAGAAGGGCTTCTCTTCCACATTCAATCAATAGGGCAAGTTTTTGAATCTGGCAATAGTACAAATAACAAAGGGGTAGTCATTCTGATATCCAGGAAAGCTAGGTTCCAATGTTTACAGTGTCTCAAAGATCCACAGGGCCGCTATATTTTTGTTAAGGGTTTTTTGGACTGTTCTGAAGTGCTGCTGGGTAGTATATATGGTCCAAACACTGATACACCATCCTTTCTTTACTGAATTAGATACTCTTTTATTTCCATTCTTTTCCCTTCCTATTATATTGTGGGGAGGGGGGGCTGGAATATCACTTTTTACCCAGGACCTAGATAGGACCTATAGGCCACATGTTTGGGCTGTCTCCTGCCCAACACTCTCGTCAAGACATGATTGATACTGTGGGGCTTTGTGACCCATGGCGTATGTTGTATCCATCTATCTGAGATTACACATACTGTTCACCAGCTTACCGTTCTTATTCCTGTATGGATTACTTTTTAATCAGCAGAAATGTCATGAAGGGTGTGCTGGGCAGTGAGATAGAACCACAGGTCCTATCTGATCTTTCCCTAGTCTGACTGAATCACAAATTGATTTCCAACACTTACAAAGTCACAGTATGGAAGTTGAATACTAAGCTCTTAAAAGATGAAAAAATTATGCGAGGATCAAAGACATGATAGAAGTTTTTGTCACTCAGAATTGAGGTAAAATATATATGGAATGGAGTGCACTTAAATGTTTACTGAGAGGCAAGTTCATTCAGTTGGTAACTAAATGAAAGAGAAGTATGGTGACAGAAACCCTCCTTCTCCTGACTCGTATTAGGGAGTTAGAGAAAAGACTATCTCCTACATCCTCTTAGGAAGTCCATAGAAAGTTAATTACACTCCTAGACAAGTATGCGGAGTGTCTATGTGAAAAGGCTGAATATGCCATTTTTAAGACCCACTCCACATACATTGATCAGGGGGAGAAGGAGGGCTACCTTCTTGCTCTGCTCCTTTGGAAGAAGGAGGCTTCTCAAATTATTTTATCTAGACTCTCAGATGTTGATAATACCTCTAAGACATCTCCCTGGGATATAATGCAGGAGTCTGAGACCTATTATCATTCCCTTTATGGTTCTCCATCTGATCCACACTTAGTATATGATCTACAAGACTATTTAGGTGGAATAGCCCTCCCCAGGTTGACACTAGCTGAGTAGTCATTCTTGGAACAGTCCATAACCCAACAAGAAATTCTAGATGCCATCAAGTCACTACCTTCTGATAAAGCCCCTGTGCTTCTCTTCAAACTTTTACAAAATCTTTTCAAAGAACTGCTGCCTTTTTTGCACCATCTCTTTTTTTCCCCTTTGTGAATGTGGTGTAACAGACCTGTCTCTCTTCAAAGCCATGATAGTGGTATTGCCCAAACCGGGTAAGCCCTCAGAGTTGCCAGTTATCAGCTCATATCCCTTATGAACTATGATTCTAAAATACTATCCAAAATATTCACTACTAGGATTATTCAAATTCGGGAAGGGCTCATAGGCGATGAGCAAGTAAGTTTTGCGCATTCCCGTTCTTCAGCAGACCACTTTCATAAGCTGTCACATATACTGTCTGTGTCCCAGGAGGCCAGAATCCCTTTGGCTCTGGTCTCTCTGGATGCAAAGAAAGTTTTTGACAGCATGGACTGGACTTTTATGTTCACTACTCTCAAAAAGTTTGGGTTCCCCTCTAAATTTACTGATTCAATCAAGGTTTTATACACTTGTCCTAGTGCAAAGATCTATTGTAATGGGGTTTTCTCCTCCATGTTCCCTTTATGTTCTGGAACTCAGCAGGGATACTCCCTTTCTCCTCTTTTATTCAATTTATATTTAGAGCCTTTTCTGCTCAAACTTAAAGAATCTCCTCTTCTGACAAGGGTGCGGATAGGGCCTTTTGACATGAAGCTCTCTGCTTATGCAGATGACATATTACTGCATATTACTAACCATAAGATCTCTATCCCAGTGACCCTGTCAATTATTGAGGAGTTTGGGAGATTCTCTTATTATAGGCTGAACATTGACAAAGCCTCAGTGATGCCCTTAACCCCTAGCATCCTCAAGTTGGATATATTAGAAATGGAATTAACCTGGGCTCCTCATCTTAAGTACCTTGGCATTACTCTCACACACAGTGTTGCACTGATCCAATAATTTAATTTAGACAACCTGGTAACTACTATTCAGCAAGATTTAAAATGGTGGGCTTCCCTGCCATTGACCCTCTGAGGCAGAATCAATATTATTAAAATGAATGCTCTTCCCCATGATTTTTATCCTCTCCACTCTTTAAATATTAAACTTCCTTTGTCCTGGTTTAAACGTATGCATCAATTAATTTCTGATTTTATTTTGCAGGGTAAACCCCAGAGGAGGGCCTATAACCGAATTTTAGCATCCAAAACCCAAGGGGGACTCAGACTACCTAATTTTGTCCTTTATTATTTTGCCAGTCATGCCAGGAAGTACTCTAAATGGCCCATGCAGGCTCTCAAAGAAGGTGGAGCCCTCTATGCACCTATCTGGGTGAGATTAGAGAGGTCCTTGATTGGAGAAGTTGGATTGTCTCTCTTGTCTATGTTTCACATTTCTCCCAAATCTCTACCGGTGCATCTCCAGGACTCTGTGATACACACCTCCCTGTGCATTCATGTCCCACTGTATAAACAGTTACACTACAACCCCATTAGAGATGTATCTCAGCTGCTTTGTTGTAAGCCTAATTTTAAATTGGGGGGTGTAATGTTAACTGCAGCCTGGCTGCCCTAACTAGGTGAGAAGAGAGTGTGTGACTTGCTTCAGAATGGCTCTCTCAAATCTTGCCAGGACATTCAGACTTTGCTACAGTTAAATAATGGGCTTTTGTTTAAGGTTTTCCAACTTTGTCATGTCTTACTCAGTTGGTATGGCCCAGTGCTTTGGGAATGTGATTATGATGAGTTTGTGCAATCACTCAGGGACGTTGTGGTACAACCACATTCAGTGTCTCATATATCTGCCTGTCTCTTTACTGAACTTTATTCTGATCTTACAAGGCAGTCAGCTTATTGGTCTTCAGCCTTCCCACACATATCCTACAGGATACAATTTGGGATGACCTTCATAGATATGTTTCTAATGACAGGCTTCATCTTACTCAGTTTCATATTTTATATAATATATACTTTACCCCTTTGAAACTGGTCAAGATGGGTTAAATATGCTCCCCTATTTGTACAAGACATGGGCAGGCTGAAGGATCACTACTTCATATTTTTTTGGGACTGCATGAATGTTGCACCATTATGGGAACAGATTAAAGCCAAGGCTGATCTCCTGCTAGGGTTAGACAGGCTTTTTCTACCAGAAATCTGTATCATAGGAGACTACAGAGGGATAGATGTGAAGGAAAGGAAATGCTACATGGCTATGCTTTCCTTATCGGTAAACCGTGTTGTACTTATTCATTGGTTGGAACAGACCCTAATTACCTATCATGAGTGGTTGAAAGAGCTCTTGTTTAATCTCCAATTGGAGAAAATGATAGCTAGTACTCATAACAGACTTTCTGTGTACGATAAGAAGTAGAGTAAATTGCACAACTCTATATGTTGTTTAATTTCCTTTAGAGCGGGTTTCACTGGTGATTTGTCTTAGTTTTTGATACTGCTTATTAGTCTTATTTCATATGTGATAGGGTCATTGATGTATCTGTTTAAGATTTTGCTCTTATGGACATACTACCTGGATGCTATACTCTCCTTGTGGGGGGAGTGGGTAGGGGGAACTGGGGATGGCTGGTTGGTTGTTTTGTATCTGTTGTTTGGATTGTTTTCTTGTAAAATGCAATAAAGTATACTGAACTTTAAAAAAAATATGCCAAAATCATTTTTTGCAAATTGTCAAAAAGAAATCATGAAACAGGATCCTTTTTCATAATTAGGGAAAAAGGATTTGTTCTTTTGCCACAAATTACAAAAAAACAACCACAGAAAAGGATTCTCAGCAGCAAAGAAGGATTCATTTTGGCAAATTGCGAAAAAGGAACTATGGAAAAGGATTCTTTTTCATAATTTGTGAAAAAATGACTGCTCAGGTGGTCCCTTCCCCCTTCCCTGATGTACGATCATTGTCTCGGTGTAAAAATATATATATTTCCCTGGTAGTCTAGTGGTCTCTACCTCAATGTCTGATCACTGTCCCCATATAAAAATATGTCTCCCTATATACAAAGGTATCTATTTCCCTGGGACCCTAGTGGCCCTTCCCCCCCGATGCCTGATTAATATCCCAGTACAAAAATATTTAATTTCCTTGGTGGTCTAGTGAACCCCCTCCACCCTGTTAGGTAGTCACCCACCACCCCACTGCTTCCTCAAATCCTGATTCTCAGCCGACGACCAGCACAGCCTCCTCTCACCACCACAGCTGGCCACTGACCGAGCTGTAAATGAGCGTATACTGTATACAGTACATGCTCATTCAGTGCTCAGTAGGATGTCAGCCATGGTGGTGAGAGGAGGGCTGTTATGGTCACTGTGTGGGAGCAGGGATGAGGGGAGTGGGGTGGTTGGTAACTACTTGACAGGGTTGGGTTAGTTTCTCAAAAAGTAAGGAAATTCTTTGCATAAAACATCATTAATGCATCAGTTAGGGTTCCAGTGACAAAAGTTTGGAAATGCTGTGTTAGGGTTTTCAATCCTAACACCTCGCCCCCACCCTGCATACACCAATAGGTGTTGGTGGTGTCCCTTGGGGTCGTCAGCCCTCATGCATGCCCCATTCTTCTATACTGTGCCCATCTCAGCTTATTTACTTATGGAATGAGGTGAGTGTTAGGGTTGATGCATTAATGTTTTTTTGCAAAGAATTTCTATATATATTATAGTGGCACAGCAGTGCCACTATCTTTAGGGTTGCATGGCCACTTCTATGTTAAACCCCAAAATTTGCACTTTAATAACTTTGCAACCATTTATCTGATTTACCTGAAAGTTTGTGTGAGCTGCTTGGTATTATAGAACTCTGGATCTGCCAGGTTACTTTCCAGTCAGATGTGCAGTTGTGGAGCTGTGGAGTGCAAGAAAAAGTGTGGAAAAATCCTCACTTTTTGGCAAATTATTTGCTCGGGGCCATGGCCCAAAAGGTTTGAGGTTTGATCTGACATTGTCAGGGTATATGGGATCTGGGTCACTGATGTGCCTTTTGAAGGTCTGGTGAAAAAAATATTAATCTGTTCAAAAATTTTTAAAGTTTAAAATGTCCAATTATAGCCTATGGGAAAAAAATATATGTCCGCCTCGAAAGTACCTTTTGCTTTTGCGAAACCACTTTTCACTGCTGAAAATGGGTTGTTCACTTTTGTGTTGCTGCCATCTTGTTTTCAGTTAGGGATGGCAAAAAATGCTGTAATTCAAAAAATGCTGCCCCTTGGTAAACACTAACAATTGTGTTTACCTGATCAGGGCCCAAGGAACACGGTCCTGACATTATTTTTGTAAAAAAGTGACTGGAAATAGGTTTTCTGAGTTTCAGCCATTTGTAATGCTGCAATTTATACCACTTCTTCTGCAAAACTGCTGCAAATTGTGACAATTTTTGCCCGAAGACTGGCACTGTTGCACGAAAACTGCCACAAATTACTGCACAGTTTCACAAAAATTGCTGCAATTTGTGGCAATACTTGAATGGGAAAAAACCCATTGGCCCCAGTACAAAAAAAAAAAAACCTTTTGGGCCAAATAATGTTGTCATCATGTTCCTTGGCTCCGTTTAGGTAAATGCCTGTTGGTATTTACCTAATAAAAGGAGATTTTTCTCTGTTTACAGCCTCTAACTGTGCCGAGGCATGTTTTATTTATTAAAAATGTTTCTGATGACATCGGGGTTTCCAATCCCCATGTTGGTGGTAGGAACAGCCACACACACACACACACACACACACACACACGCACACTTGCCACTGTGGGACACTGGGCAGCCCACTCACAGTGTCTCCATTTTTTTTTTAAATGTTTCTGCCAATATCAGGGTGCCAAATCCCTATGTCAGCAGTAGAAATCCCCACCACCACCACCCTGCCAGTGTGGTACATTGAGGAACCCACATCCAGTAGTGTACCAAAATATTTATTTGAAATTCCCATTTTTTTTCCCCAACATAGGGGTGCCCAACCCCATGTTGACACTACCCCCCCCTCACAAAGTGGGACACTGGGTAGCCCACTACCAGTGTCCCCAGTTATGTGTTTGCACTCCCCAGTACAGTGGGATTCTGGGGAGCCCACCCCCAGTGTCCCGATACATTGGTTTTTGTATCTGTAAAAAAAAAAAGAAAAACAGTCCCTCAAAATCTTTTTTTTAAACAACCTGAAAGAAGAAAATGGTCCCTCATCATCTTCCCCAGTCCCCCTCCCTGATCCTGACCTTTCCACTGATCAACCCACCTCCCAACACCCTCTCTTCCCTATACTTACTACAGGAGGCCATCAGCTGCCATCTTCTGTTGACTGGGAGGGACACATCTGCACTCTTCAAAGCCAAACTATGAATTGTAGAATCAAGGTAAGTGCAGTATAATGACTGTCTATGGTATTCTGAACTTATGGCGGGGGAAGTCCCATGTCTGCCAACCATACTGGACACCATTGTCATTCAGAGCACCCTCCCTCTCTTGCCCTGGCAGATCACCCATGCTGGCCTGGGGGCTTCATCCTGCCGTGGACCCTGATTTTTGCTGTTTTTCTCCCCATTACCCCAAGGCCCCAGAGCACAATTACACATGTACATGGAGGTGTGCATGCTCATCACTGCTTCGGTGAAAGCCTTTCTACCCTCCCCCGGCTTATTGCCAGGACCCTTCTCTGGCCTGGCACTGCCATCTTGCCACCACTGGGAGGTAGCCAACTGCAGGAGAGACCTCTATGTCCCTACCGAGGAGAGCTGCCTGCCAGCAGCTCAAACAACTCCTTGTCCTCCCCCTTCTGGCTGACCCACTGTACCCCAAGCTTGTGCCTGAACCTGGGTCACTGACTTGGTGCAAGGTGTGGCATCCAGTGCTTTAATCCTCGGCACCAGTGGGCCAGCTCTACAGCTGTCATTTTTCTCATCCTGCCCGAAACATGTTTTTGCACCTGTGGTGTAGAATGGCACGGCTGCTGTGCAAAATCACCTTTCAGGACCGAGGAATGAAATTACAGTGTCACTATTCATGATGTGGGGTTCCAAAAAGGCCATGCTGAAAATTTGGTGAAAACATTCTTAAAAATGCCCGAGTTACTTGCATCTGTTGAATTTATTCTACGCATCTGCATAACTTTGGTACTTTTCAATATTTTGCAACCGAATTCTCAACATAGCCATTTTTTCACACCACCTCATGAACAGTTCAGCTGTCATTTTCCACATCTGCCCAAAATGTGTTTTAACACTTGTGATGCAGAATGACATTGTAATTGTGCATGACTATGCTTTGCCTTGCATTTTACAATTTCTCTGTTCTGGGGTACATGAGATGGGGTAATAAGATGGCTATACTCACAATTTGGTCACTGTTGTTTGACACATGGAAGCACAGGGCCCAGAGTGCCCTGCACTTCCACACCTAGATACATACATATGCACATCTACGTTAGGATCAGAGTTTGGACCCTACACTCCCACACTAAAATAAGGACACTATTAAAGTATCTCAAAAAGAAGGGAAATTCATTGCAAAAAACTATGTTAATGCATCAGTTAGGGTATCTATTACAGCAACAAAAGTCTGCAAATTCGATGTTAGGGTTACCAACCCTTACCACCCCACCCCCACCCCACCACCCTCCATGCACCAACAGGTGTCGCTTGTGTACCTTGGGATCACTGGGCCTAACTCTCACCTCATTCTCCTATATCTGTACCATCTTAGCTTGTTTACACATGGAATGGGGTGAGAGTTTGGGCTAATGACCCCAAGGCAAACCCCGATGCCTGTTGGTGTAAGGAGAATGGGAGGGAGGGTAAGGGAGGGTAGGGTTGGTAACCTAACACTGAATTTCCAGACTTTGTCATGGTAATAGAAACAATAACTTATACATTAACACAATTTTTTGCAATAAATATATATATATATATATATATATATATATATATATATATATATATATATGTGTGTATGTATATATATATATATATATATATATATATATATATATATATATATATACACACACACGCACACACAAGGCAAGAGCCCAGAGCAAATGCCTTGTGGTAAGGGTTACCCTTGAAGAGTATTGGCCATACAACCAAATTTTAAAGAAAAACACAATTGCACATACCCCAATAATGCAAAGCATCATGGAAAGCATATGCAAATCCCCATTCTGCTAAAAAATTGTAGTAGCTGAAAAAATTATGTTTATGAAAGTACATCCTACTACAGCTTTTTAAACAGATTTATTTCCATTACCAAGGACACACATTCCCTTCCCTGTTGATGGATGCTCTTGGTGTTGGAATTCCACAGGGGTATGCACCACAATTCCCAGCTCCAAAGTATCTTTATTTATACTGTACTGGCAGGAGAACTCAATTTAATAACTGGGACACCATACCACCTAAAGCTAATGAAATATAATTCCAACACCGATAAAGTTTCCATTTAAAAAAAGACACTTTGTAAACATCAATACCTAATACTTCTACAAAACAGCATAGGCACAGCTTGCACAGCTTTAGCTGTAGTTGCAAAAACAACTGATTTGAACCAACAATAAAAAGAAAAAATACTTTTTTATAATGCATTGTACCATGAGTCCTCCAGATCTAACATCTGAAGTAATTTATAGTGGTACCCTTTTGCCACCCAACACGAAGAACATGAAGCACTGTACCACAAGTAGATCAAGTGGCTTGACCCAAGGACTCACGGTGCATTTTGCTCACACACACACACACACACACACACACACACACACACTTAAAGCCAAAGACTGAATTACATGTGCCCCCCTATCTTTAATTTGACAGACAGACTTCTAGCTGAAATCAAACCTGGGGTCTTACCAAAGGCAGCAGTTCCAACCATTTAGCATAAGGGAATTTCCCATCAGTTGGACTATTTAGCTGCTTCTTTCATTTTATACACTGCAATCTCAACAACCACTACCAGAAAACTTTCTATCATTACCATTTATCTGCAATGTAGGACTATATCATTTTGAATGAATCTCATTTCAGCCCTGTCTTTCCATTGGCAACTCCCTTGATGTCTTCAGCATCAATTCTGATGGCTGCAATATTGAAATAAAGCATTACAGATGTAATATTGAAATAAAACAGTACCTTACATTAAACAAGTTGTGCCTCAGTTGGCCTAGCTGGTGTCATTTATTCAAAAACTATAGTTTATAAATATATACTTTCAGGGTATCCATAGAGACAGACAGGATAAGATTAACAATTATTCTGTTTTATAATAAAACATTAATCCCATGAGGGGTTATGTAAGATACAGCTTACTGCTTGGACAATTACTGCATATCACTCTCAAATATGTTTGTGCTAATAGTATAGAATACAAATAAAGAAAAACAGCAGATTTCAACAAATTTCACAGCCCTTGATCGAATTCTCAAGCAGGATATTTATTCAGTACTCACAGATTACTCTTGCTTCTTTCATGACTTTGCAGTAGTTCCCCACAACAAATGCAGTGAACAATGTTAGGCTTCTTTACTACTCCATCCTGCCTCTCTGAGGCAGGTTGAGACATGATGTTTTAGCAGACTACTGGTAATCCAGACCCTATTTTCTTAAGACATTGTTCTTCAATAGGCTTGGTACACACCGGTAGGGGTGTTTACAAGTGTGCACTGCATAGCAGGCCCAGTTGTGATGCACAGAGCCAGCATACACATCCCTCTGCATGGGCGTAAGTACCTCGAGCACAACCACATAGATTCACACTAGGGTCAGCCCAGACTTCCTGACCAGGATCCACAGTGGATCCCCCACTCTGAAGGAAAAGAGATCATGGGACATAGTGGCCTGCATATAGAATGCAGTGTCCCCGACAGCAGGCAGAAAACATTATGGATTTCCAAGTCAGCACCCTGAAGCCTACCACCACCTCCCAGCCCTCCAAGGCATTGAGGGAAGCTGTGGTCAATGACTGCAAAATGCCAGTATGCCCTAGAACATCAGGTTGGGTGGGCCCAAGGCCATTACAGTATCCTTCTGACTGGCATAACTGTAAGGCCATCCTAGCAAAGCACAAATTGCATCATGCATGATGAACTCCTCTGGCCTTCCCTGAGCACACCTACTCCCCACCTAGACTGGCCACTTAGTTGTTTAGGATCCCCTGCGCACAGTTCCTGGGCCAGGGGACAGAGTGGATACATGTTGTTATTGCATCCCGTGGGGTGTCATCAGATACTCATGCTCACAACATCCTGCTATTTAAATCTGGGGATCCCTGTGATCTAAACAATTACAGGCCAATTTCGCTACTCCCCATTCAGTCAAAACATTTAGAAAAAATTGAGAATGCCCAGCTAAGAGCCTTCCTAGAAAACACAAACTTTCTAAACTCTATGCAGCCAGGTTTCCGAGCTAACCATAGTACGATTACGGCACTGGGCAAGGTAACAAATGATTGGCAGTGTGATCTAGAGAACAAAAAGTTGGTCTATGCTGTTTTCCTAGACCTCAGTAAGGCATTCAACACTGTCAACCATTGCCTACTTCTTTCTTCGTTAAAAGCCTTAGATCTAGACACCACTTCACTGAACTGGTTCCATGATTACCTAACAGATAGGCACCAGCAGGTCAAGGCAGAAGGAGAGCTTTCCTCCCTCAAACCATTATTAAGAGGTGTCCCACAGGGCTCCATCCTGGGACCACTCTTATTCACTATATATATATATATATATATATTAACAGCATAGATTTTGGCATCAAGGAGGCCAATATTCGCCTGTTTACAGACGATACACTACTCTACCTAAGTCGGACATGACGCGAAGCTGCCTGTAAAGACCTACAACTTGATTTCAATATCTTGCAGTACCAGCTTCTTAGCAAAAAACTGCTCCTCAATGCTAAGAAAACAAAGGCAATGATACTCTCACCTGGCAACCACATAGCATACCCTGCTACTATTGGTACTCTACCCCTATCACCACCGTATTAGGAGAAAACTTGGAGTTTGTAACTAAGTTCAAATACTTGGGGGTATGGCTAGACCACAAACCCTCCTTTGTGGAACACTTGGAGGATTTGATGAAAAAACTGAGGCAGAGGCTTGGCCTCTTCTATCGGATAAACCGTCTTCTAACCACAGAGACAAAAAGGCAGCTAGTCCTGGCCACATTCATCTCCTTAATTGACTATGCCGATTTCATTTATAGCCATTGTAACACCTCATATCTGGGTAAACTAGGCATTCTTTACCACAGAGCACTGCGATTCATTACCTGTCTCCACCTTCTAACCCACCACTGCTCTTTATATGCTGCAGTGGGGTGGACCTCCCTACAATACGTGCTCAATAGAAATGCAGCCGTATGGACATTCAGAGCAGTTACCGGTAAACTACCACATTATATCATTGATTTACTGCCTCTAACCGGGCTCTGAAACTGTGCCATAAGGAGCTGCTCCCTAATTTCTTTGAGGATTCCCAGGGCCTGCACCCGCTTTGGGAGAGTGGCCTTAGGCTTCTCACTACCGACTATCTGGAATAAGCTGCAGAAATCATTGAAATCAAGGTCCCCAGTTAGTCTTGCAGTGTTCAAGACTTTGTATGCAAAAACAGTCACAGAAGTTTTCCACTGTTTCCACCGTCTATAGCTGATCCCCACCTGCGCACTTTCACCCTCTGCCCCTCTTTTTGCCCACAACAAACTTTACCTATCAGAAACCCTATACTGTAATTCCTCCTGCCTTTTCTTCCATCCTCCAAACCCCCTAACCTATCCCATAAGTGTATATTCCCTGCATCATTCCGACCCATGCCCTTCTCACTCCCTTACCCCTCGATACCTGCGCTTAGTGTGAGGTTCCTATTAATTTTGACAGTGTATTCCCCTCTCTTTATGTAGTTCCCTTACCAATAACCCCTCTTTCTTCCTGAACATGATATGTATATAGCTAGGAACATTATACATGTGCTCAAATTATACCTTTTATTTTATTGCTACATAGCTTGTTCTATTATGTATACACATGTTTTGTCTTACTGCCTGTACATAAATGCATTGTATCTTGACCTTGTGGGATGCAGGTCCAACTTGTAAATGAGATTTCTGAATGGTGTCCACCTGGATAAATAAAGATTTGATTGATTGATTGATTGACTGATACCCAGGATGTGTGAATCCCGGCCCTATGTGCCTTGAAAAAAGTGCGTAGGGCCACCATACCCTTAATGCATTGGGCACATATAGTGGCTATGCTGTTTATGTCATTTAGACACAGATGATTAAATATCAGACATGACCATGCAGTGCATGCCATTCAAATCAATTCTGTTCCATCCATTTCAAGTCAGTTTAATTCAACGCCCAATCAATGACCCTAGGTCCTGATCCCAGCTTACTTCTCAGGAGTTAATTTGAGAAACAGACAGGAACAGGTTACAGCTATGAAAATAGATAAAGCTCCAGGGCCTGATGGGATGCACCTAAGGGAGCTCAGGGAATTAGCAGTGAAACCAACTGAACCCCTGGTAAGGCTATTCAATAGCTCACTATAGTCAGGGGTACATCTGAAAGTTTGGAGGGTAGTGGACATGGTTGGAAGCAATGGTGCTGCACTCTCAACCAGGGCAGGGTGCAAGTGCAGAGCTACAATGCACAATTCATAAAGAAATAAACACACAGTACTCACACTCCAGAGCCAGGAATAGTAACTCCAATGAAGGTAGAAAATGCAAACGTTAGTGCAAATTCAATGCAATTTATTGCTGGCTGTTATCATATTAGGGTTTGCATGAAGCACTACATTCAATAGTAACACCTTTTCTTTACTTTCGTTTTGTAATTATTTAGATTTTTTATTTCTTGTGGTATGATACATGATGTCATCACATTAATGGTATATTATGGTGTGTCCTTTACCAGGTGGACATCCCCTGATGAAGCCTTAAGTGGTGAAGTGCCATGGCAGCCAGACACATAGATTTTCTCCTGTTGGTTTACCTTTGTAACCTACTTTAATTTGTTTCAAGAACTGGCAATAAGTTGCATTGATTTTGCACAAACGTTTGCATTGTTTACCTTTATTGGAGTTATTACTCCTGGCCCTGGAGTGTGAGTGCTGTGAGTTTATTTCTTAGGGGACATGGTTCCATTCATTAGGGAGGCAACATGATGCAACTGGGTGACTACAGACCTGTCAGTTCTGTCTTCATTGTGGATAAACTGATAAAAACACTAGTTAAAGAGGACCTAGTGGACTACCTGGAAAGAAGTAGCTCCAAGATACTAAGCGTCACTGGTTTGTGGCACGGAGGTCTTGTCAGACTAATCTGCTATTGTACTTTGACTGAGTAACTAGGCTAGTGGATAAGGGGCAAGCAGTGGACTTACACAACTTCAACCAATGCAAAGCATTTGACTCAGTGCCACACAGAAGATTGCTGAATAACTTACTTTAACAGGGAGCAGCGAGGAACCTAGTTAGATGGGTGAAAAGTTGGTTGGAGAAGAAACAGCAGAGGGTGGTGGTAGATGGGGTCAAATCAAGGGAGGTCTTGAGTGTGGTGCCACAGGGGCTAGCCCTGGGACCAGTCCTTTTTAATATGTTCAGCTGTGACATAGGAAACGGAATACGGGGCAATATGTGTCTCTTTGCTGATGACACCAAGCTTGTGAGGAGGTAGTAAGGGGTTTACAGAGGGACCTCCAAAGGTTAGAGAGGAGGTCCTAGATCTGGCAGTTGAAAGTCAAAGCCAATAAGTACAATGCGATGTACATTGGGAACAAGAACACCCAGATGGATTATTGGATGTGAGGGCTTAAGCTGGGCACTACTTATGTGAAAAAGGAACAGGGAGTCATCATAAGTGACCTCCGTAAAACAAACTAGCCAATGTAGCAAGGCCTACAGAAAGCCAATCAGAATTTTGCGGTGATTTGGGAGGGGTTTGGCTAGCAGGAGGAAAGAGGTAATACTACCTCTCTGTAGATCACTGGTGAGACATCATCTGGAACACTTTCCACAGTTCTGGAATCGTTACTTAAGGAAAGACAAAGACAGGCTAGAGATGGTGCAGCATTGTGCAACTATAAATTATTTGTGGCAAGTAGGGCAGATCCTTCAAAGACCAACTTAAGGCACAAAACATGTACTTGCTGGAGACCAGAAGGGAGAGGGGCAACATGATAGAGACCTTCATGTCCTGAAAGGAATGAACAAGTTATTCCGCAGGACTGGCAAGTTAAAGACAAGGGGACGTGTATGGTACCTACTGGGGGTGGAGATGCAAGAGGGTTGTGAGAAACTTTTACTTTACAGAGAGAGTGGTTGAGCCATGGCACAGCTTACAGGATGGACCAATGGTCTTTCTCTGTTGATATTGTTTGTGTCTGTGTTTCTTAAATCCTGTGACCCTATGCCTCTTCACGTGAACATTCCCAGGTCCGTTATAGTTTAACTGGGTAGTGCTGACATCCCTGTCAGTTAGTGGCTCTCAGAACATCAACTCTAAGATTTTTATCTTTCCCAGCATTGCTCTGAATAAAAGCAGTGCCTTTCCAATCGGTTTCTTCACTTCATTTCTGAGATGTACCCCGATGCCAAATGAGCTTAGTGAGTGAGTACAGAGAGCCTGACGTGACTGTAATTTAATTCACCAACCTCTTTCCCAGTTTCACAAAGCTGCAGAAGGACAAATGAACACTGGCTACAAAAATACATGCTTCTTGAAAAGAAATGTAAGTATCATGTTATCTGTGTTTGTATTTCTCCCCTCATCAGTATATTTTATCTTCCCCAAGCTAACCTACCCAACCATGGGCATAGCTCAGCAACCATCTCGTACCACACTTCTTGTGATATACATCCCTCCTCCATCCCCTTCCCACACTTTACTTATATCACATCCATTATGATTTATATTTATACATCCCTGTGCTCCAGCTATACTTCCCTCCTCCAATGCCCACTTGCCCCAGCCCCTCATAAGCGGGCACGTTCTTGCCTGTGTAGGCTCCTGTTAAGCGCCCTCACAAAACTCCTGTCACTGGCACTAATTTGTGCGGGTAACATTGAACTCAATCCTGGCCCCCCACTTCCTATCCAGGCTCCCTCAGAGCTGCCTGGCCTTAAGGGGCTATGCCTGATTCACATTAATACCTGTAACTTGTTAAAAAAGCTAGACATTATTCAGTTTTGGTTTAGTATTGCCTCCCCAGATATTGTTGTGGTAACGGAAACCTGGCTGAGGTCTTCTACCCTGGACCACAAGATAAATATCCCCTCCTACTCCATCCACAGGACCGACAGGCCAAATAGGGGAGGGGGGTGGCTATCTATTTCCCAGAACAAATTCCCAGTCTCCATCGTTAACTCTACTACTGTGCCCCTGGAATCTGAATGTACCATGCTAAAAGTACAGCTTCCCTCTTCAACCCCCATTTATGTACTAGGTTGTTATAGGCCTCTCTCTGCAGGGAATAAGGTGTTACAGCACCTAACCAGCATATTATCCTCCTTATGCTCCGAAGTGATTATTGCAGGATACCCTAACCTGGGCTGGTTCTTGACCTCTTCACAACCCCTTAAGGAGTTATGCGACAACTCCGGGCTATCACAGCTCATAATGGAGTTCACCCTTCCTAACAAAAAAAACACCCTAAAAACAGTACCCTACTTGATGTTATTCTAGTTAACAAACTTCACCTACACTCCCACTCTGGCATTTTCTTTAATGACCTCAGTGATCATCGTGTTATAGCCTGTGTGAGGACCTACCCTAGGTTTATTTCCTCCTCTAGCTATGGCCTTAAAAGATCAAAATTACATTTTGACCCTAAAGGCTACCTCTTTGACCTGCAGTACGCATACTGGCAGGACTTCTACCTGGCCCCTTCAGTTGAAGAAGCATTCGCAGTCTTCCAAAACATTGTTCTCTGTTCCACCAATAACTATGCACCACTTGTAAAAATCCAAACTAATAAGAAAACATGCCTTTGGTTCTCATCAAGCTTGAAAGAAAAGCTGCTCCACAGAAACTCGTTTTGGAAGAAAGTCAGGAAGACCAAACAGCCTAAAGACTGATCAGCTTTCAGAGCTGTCAGAAATCACTGCACGAGAATGGTCAGGGATGCAAAATCTAGTTACTACCGGTCTGAACTTAACTCTTCCTCTAACAGTACAACTAAATTCTGGAAAACCTTAAAGGAAATTCAAGGCCACAGTTCTGCTAGTCCATTCCTGCCAAAAATCTCTTCTGGCAACTCGGTTGTTACTGACGAGCAAGAAATCCTTGAACTCCTTAATAATCACTTTGCCACTGCGGGCCTAGTGTTTGATGACTCCCCCACTTCTAGCCTATGTGCACAGCTATTTACTCCTAGCTCAACTTACCCAGGTCCTGCTCTAACCTAGCCCCCTCCTCACATGACATTATCCTTCTCCCCTGTCACAGTAAAGGAAGTTGAGGACCTTCTACTCCATCTGAATTGTAGGAAAAGTGCTGGGGCAGACCTGATAGAGCCCTTCTTCCTCAAACTTGACTACCACATTCTGTCACCTACAATCACCCATCTCTTCAACATGTCCCTTACCCAGGGCTCACTCCTGACCATCTGGAAAACTGCCCATGTTATTCCACTATTTAAATCTGGCAGCACTAGTGATCTTAATAACTACCACCCCATCTCCTTACCCATACTCTCTCTAAGCTTCAGGAAAAAGTGGTTAATACCAAGCTTTGACAGCACATCAATGACTTGGACCTTCTAAACCCTGCTCAGTCTGGTTTCTGACCCCACCATAGTACCACCTCAGTGCTTGCTAAGGCCACAAACGACTGGTTGAGAGCCTTGGATGCCAGAAATTATGTGTGCACTCTGTTTCTCAACCTTAGCAATGCCTTCGACATGGTAGACCACTCCTTGCTCCTGGTTGCTCTATGGAATATTGGTGTCAGTGACATGGTGCTAGAGTGGTTTTCTAACTACCTCTTTGATCGACGCCAACAGATCAAGGTTGGGGGGTCTCTCCCCCCTAAAAACACTCTCTAAAGGAGTACCGCAAGGGTCCATCTTGGGTCCTCTCTTGTTTGCCATTTACATAAATGAACTATTTGCTAGAGTCAAGTCAGCTGGCATACACCTGTTCGGGGATGACACTGTGTTGTATGTAGCCAGACCTACTGTGGAACTCACATGTAGTGACCTCCAAATATAATTTAACCACTTACAGAACAATCTCCTTTACTCTAAGCTTCCGTTTAATACTAAGAAAACAAAGGCTATATGATCTTCTGTCCCCTGTAGTAAACTCCCCCTACTCTAGCACAGTGGGGACAGCCCCTCAAATCCACATCTTGCTCAGCGAATCGCTGGACTATGTAGATTCCTTCAAATATCTGGGGGTGTGGATTGACTCCAATCTTTCCTTTGAAGTCCTTATTGAGGAACTCTCCAAAAAGATTAAACAGAGGCTTGGGATTTTCTTCAGAATCAGGCATCTGTTAACGCAGGAGGGAACAACCAGGTTGGTTCGAACAATGTTCTTGCCTCTCATTGACTATGCAGACCTTCTGTATCGGCACTGCTTTAGTGTGGCCCTTGCCAAACTAGACACTCTGTACCACCGGGCGCTCAGGTTTATTACCGGTGCCCCCTACTCAACGCACCACTGTACCCTCTACAACATTGTAGGTTAAGGTTCACTTAGTCTTAGACCACAGAAGAACACTGTGCTCTGGATCTATAGGGCCATCTCTAACAAGCTGCCTCAATATTTTAAGGATTGCTTACCTTCTTGAATTCCTGGCAGCTATCTGCTGAGAAGACTAGTATTGCCCTTTACATACCCAGAGTTTGGATGCACTTTGGTCGGGAGGCAATTAGTCACACCTTACCAGTCATCTGGAATGCTGCTTAAAATTTACTGCAGCTCATTTCACCTGTACCATTAGCTGCCTTCAAAAATCTTATCCAACAATCATTTATGGAGTTCTGCAACTGCTTCCGGCACTGAATTTCTGACTCCCCCTCCTACCTGCCTGTCATCTTCCCCTACTAATGGCACCTTTTCAACCCATACCTTCACCCTTTCCCTTAGATCTACCACATCGACTAATGCGGCTATGACAATCCTGAAAGTATTACAATCCCCCCCCCACCCATCCTAACCTCTCCTCCCTCCACTATCCTTGGCACATCCTGTGCCCCCAGTGCCCTTGCTTTGTAGTCTTCTCCTAGGCCACGTAATGCTTTGCTGGTCTAGACCTCATACAATATAATATTGTACTCTACTGTTTATCAGAGATCTGCCTTGCACAGAACTCACACATAGCGGTATGCTGACTGCCTTTGGTACTACGCCTGTAAATTATGCTGCCTTGTTCTGTTCTCAGTGTAAGTCTTATGCTGCTATTTGTAAATTATTGTTCACCACTGTGCCAAGTCATGCCATTCTCATTTGTAATGACTGTACATAGACTGCTAATGTTGCTAGCCTATGCCAAATTGTTGTATTGTGACTTGTTGTTGTTTAAACTATGAGGTCCATCTTGTAAATGAGCCCTGCTCAATGGTGTTCCACCTGGCTAAATAAAGATATTGATTGCTTGATTGATTGATTGATTGATTGATTGATTTCATGCCTCCTTAACTGCACTGAAATGTCAGGGCAGCTGCAGTGCTTCATACTTGGTCTCATACAAGATTGTTAACATTCCCCACCCAACCTTACATCTGAAGCAGAGAAAGTCCACTTTTAAGCTCTTTCACATTTTCCCAGCGGTGATTTTTGGTATGCTGCAGTAGAACATCTCATTCTTGCTTTTTAAAAGCTTTTCAGTACTAGCCTTGTTCAAGCAGACGGCTAAGGCATTGTCCAAAAAAAAATGATTTCTTCATTTGTTAGAAGTCTGTCTGTTATCTAACTTACTTATTGGCAGAAGTTGGCATCAAGTGTCCACAGCCAAAAACAATTCACAGTAGTCAGTGGAATCCAAAAGGAAGTTCTTTTTTGAGATACCAAGATACAAAACAATCCAAAAAGATAAAACGAATCCCAAACAGATCAAGAGGCCACCACACAGCCTGTGGCTGACTCCTCCCCAAAATAATCAGTCCAGTCAAACGTTTTCACTCCAAAGAGCACTTTCTCAAGACTGGCGTGATCTGGTAGTGTAGCTATTTAAATAGCAAAAACCTAAATGAAAGGTATAATGTGCAAAAATAAAAATGTTAAATCCCCATTAATTAAATGCTGCCACCAAGTGGCCAGATGTATTAATCGCAGATGCAATGACTACTAACCAGACAAAAAATAAATAAAAATTAAAAATGGGAAAGAATCATGCTAACATGTTTCTAATAATATCTCTATCATAAACATTCTGTTGGAAGTATGAAATATAAAAAAATGTGATGAGAAAAATAATAATAATAGCTGAATAGGTTTCTAAAATATATTTCCACATAGCTTTTTTAGAAAACATATACAAAATGTGTAGTGTTCATTCTAAGATGATTGTCATCCAAAAATGTGCCCACAAAATTATATATATATATAGAGATAGAGAGAGAGAGAGAGAGAGAGAGAGAGAGAGAGCTAATAGAGCTAATCAATTGTATGATGCTTATAAATGCATATATGGTTAATAAACTAAACATTCACAGGGAAAAATGTTATGTATATGCACACATGGCAAACAAAGATGCCTATATGCATAATGAAACAGCATAACATAACAGTGCAAAGTCTCTAAATGAAAGTCTCATGTGAAAACTTATAGATACAGGGTCAACTGGAAAGATTCATTAAGTCCTGGTCAATTAATTGTTCCAAGAATGAACTGCCAGTAGGTTTCTCTTTTCAACACCTTATTGTTCGGGTCACCACCTCTGATGCCCAAACTGCCTTTTTCAATTCCTTGAAAAGTAAAATGATTGTCAGAACCACAGTTCTGGCAATGTATGGCCAATGTACTCACTCCATCAAGTTTTTGGATACTGCATATATGTTGGCCAATCCATTCTTTTAGTTTCTGTGTCATCTTGCACACATATGAAGCCTGATAGGCATTACATTTTCCAAAATAGATTATATTCATAGTCTGGCATATAATTAAATCTTTACTATTGTACACCTGGTTATTAGTTGGATATGAACAAACTTAGCAGGTAAAATACATTTGCAAAAGACACAGTTGCCACATTTGTGGGTACCTAGGGGTAGATTATACAGCTCATTTTCTTTTTCAATTCCTTTCTCTTTTCCTGTTTTAGTCCAATAAGTGCTATGGACTGGAGTGTCTTTGATGTTGGGTCCCCTACGAAAAACCATGAGAGGGGTCACTGCTATCACTTCCTGCAATTTCCTCTCAGATTCCAGAATATGCCAGTTATTCTGGATAATATCCTTAACTAGATGTGCCTGTGGACTGAAAGTAGTTACAAGGAGTGGTGTACTATTGAAAGTCATATTCTCTGACTTTTTATTCTGTTGTAATAGGGTCTCTCTTGATATTTTGTTTGTTCATTCCTTGGCTTTTACCAAAACATTTGCATTGTACCCTCTAGAAATGAAATGAGATGTAAGGGATTCAGCTTCTCTCAAATCATCAGTTTCCAGTGTACAGTTTCTCTTACACCTGAAATATTGTCCAACCAGAATGTTTCTTGTAACATGTGCTGGGTGACAACTATTAAATTGCAATATAGAGTTCTTTTCTGTATTTTTCCTGAAAATGACCATAGACATAGTCCCAATGAAATTTTTCTTTATGGTGCTATCCAAGAAAGTCACATCACACCATAGGTTAGAATTCACTAATTCCAAGTACCATACAAACTCAGTCAATTCTTCAATGATACCTTTCCAAATCAAGAAAGGATTGTCTATGTAGCACCTGTAGATGTCAATTTTGTCAAAAAAGGTATTGTCCATGTTGTATATAAATTATTGTTCCCAGTGTGCCATATATATCACTGCATAATTAGGGGTCATGGCCACCCCCATTGCTGTCCCCTTAGTTTGAATATAGAGGTGGTCCTTAATAAAAAAAAATGCTACATTTAAGAACTTTTGCAATTATATTGATTAGAAATTCAACAAAAGGTGCAGTATATGTTCTTTGTTGGTACAAAGTCTGGCATACGGCTTTCACACCACCCTCATGAGGGATGTTGGTATAAAGAGCCCTCACATCCATAGTTACCAAAAGGGAATCAGGTTCGATCACAATATCTTCCAAGATGTTAAGTAGGTCTGTGGTGTCTTTCAGGTATGACCTTGTCTTCTGTGCTACCTCTTTTATATGGCCTCAACAAAAATTGCTAATGGTTTAGTCAAGGAGCCATTACTGGCTACTATTGGCCTGGCAGGTGGTTTATCCAGGTTTTTGTGGATTTTGGGAAGTCCGTAAAGGACTGC
Organism: Neoceratodus forsteri; assembly: GCA_016271365.2. Taxonomy (NCBI): domain Eukaryota; kingdom Metazoa; phylum Chordata; order Ceratodontiformes; family Ceratodontidae; genus Neoceratodus; species Neoceratodus forsteri. The sequence goes on along the minus strand of CM057456.1, from coordinate 169,878,360 downwards.
CTTCACTGGATGTTTCACTTGTAGAAATGCAAAAGTCCCCTGGTCTGTCAAACTATTCATAAGTGCTTCATACAAAATTCTGTCAATATTTGACTTAAATCATGCAGTAGGGTCCTCATATAATACTTGGTAAAAGTTGATATCACTAACTTGACTTAACATCTCAGTTTCATAATCCTCTGTATCCAAAAATAAAATTGCCCCACCCTTATCTGCGGGTTTGATGGTAATGCTTGAATTTTCCAATAGGCTTTTTAAAGCTGCTTTTTCTGCAGCTGTACAGTTATAATATCTGACTTGTGGGATCTTAAGATTTTCTAAGTCCCGAATATAAGTGCGTTCAAAGACTGATACAGTATAATTTGTGGAGGAATTAAAGTAGAGCTTGATCTAAAAGCTATAGTTGAATGCAAATGTTCTGGTGAGTTATTCTGGGACACAGAGCTCATGGAGGCAGCACGGTCACTTGACAAGTCAGTTTCCTTAGAGAAAAAGGCTTTAATATGGAATTTTTGAGTGAATTTAAAAATGACAACAGCTGTTTCAAAAATACTAAGATCTTTCGTGGGAATGAATTTCAAGCCTTTCTCCAAGACAGCTAGTTCACTGTTTGCAAGATTACATTTAGAAATATTAACAACTAAGGAAACATTGTTTTCAGGATATAATATCTGTGATTTCTGTAGGTGTTCATGTGCTGAATCTCTGGGGGACTGTACTATTCCTGCATCTCCCTCTGTCTCTGTCCCTCATTGTTCCTCCACTGTTGTGCTTGTGTATATGTTTGTTCTCTCCCCCTCCCTCTCATCCTGCCCCTCCAATAACTCCCCCATCCCCTTCCTCTGTTCTTGCCCGTACCTCTTTCTCCCTCTGCCTCTGCTCACCTGACTAGTTCTTCACTGTGGAAGTGGGCTATTCTGTGGCTGTTTCTGAGAGTATGTTCTGGCAGTGAGATTGTGCTCTGCAATTGTTGGGCTAGTGGGCAGGATGTTTCTGGGGGTGGTAGTGGCACGGATTGTGATGGCAGGTGTAGTGTAGTGTTCTATTGGGTCAAAACATGCCAAATCTATTGTAATGCCAAGACGGCTTACTGATTGGGCAAGAGTTCCTCTTGACTCACATCTATAAAAGGTTATGCATTTTCAGTTGTAGCATCAGAATCAGAGCTGCTAGTATATGTGTCTCTTGGCTTGTATTTCTGACTCTGATATGCAGAAGTCTTTTTTAAGATCAGTTTAATCAGACCAGGGTTCTTTTTCCAGTTAAAGAGTCTGCCATGTAAATAATCATGTCTGTCCCATTCAAATTTATAAAGTTTCACTTTTTTAATGTGCTCATCTTGTTTCTTAAAATTGTTGTTAAGTTGTTGCATAAAAAACTGAAAATCTAGATGGCCAGAGAAATTGAGAACCATTTTTCTCCTTTTCAGTCAGTCTTGAGAAAGTGCTCTTTGGCATGAAAACATTCAACTGGACTGACTATTGTGAGGAGGGGTCGGCCACAGACTGTGCAGTGGCCTCTTGAACTGTTTGGGATTTGTTTTATCTTTTTGGATTGTTTTGGATCTTGGTATCTCAATAAAGGACATCCTTTTGGATTCCACTGACTACTGTGAATTGTTTTTGGCTGTGGACACTTGGTGCCGACTTCTGCCAGTAAGTACGCTACATTTCTGTTGAGCACCTGTGTTTTCAGGAATAGCTGCCTTTCAATATTTGTTTGTCTGTCATCTAAACTCACTGATGTGCTGTAACAGCACTTCAAAAGTTAACTACCCCAAAAGGAGTCCATGGATGCTTCCAGATGATATAAGTTGTTGGAAAACAAACTACAGTATCCTCTGTTATGCCTTTTGTATCTGAACTGATTTTTCTAGTGAAAAAGTACTGTAGCTCCTATTCTTCATTTAAAGATTCTGGACGTTGGCATGAAGTGTTTTTATCTTGTAACTCAGGAGATGTACAAATGGACTGTTTTATTGTTGAAGCAGCAGTGCATGTTACAGTGAAAGATTTTAACCTACTGTATACAGTATCTTTATATTCTATAGTATTTTACAGTTCCCCTGTTCTCCAATAATAAAATGCCCTGTTACCCAATTTTAAGAATGTTCTGGCATTTCTTTTACATGTAAAGCATTAAAAAGGTGTGATCATTTTAACATGGCTGTCCCCCAGACTTTCATAATTTTTTTCAGCCGTTTTTGAATGCCTATTCTTTTTATATATTTTTTTCCTTGTGACTAAGGTGAACTACGATGAAACACACACTGTTCACTAGCCTTATGGGACAATGAGTGCACAAAAAAAACAGAGGAGAATAATAGTACAAACATGGTGATAACTAACTGTAATATAAGAAACATTTCTTTTGTTATGACAAATAAATACTAAAGTAGACACAAAATAAAACAGAACAAAGGGCATTTTACAAGACATTAGAACAAGAGAACTCTAAAAGAAAACAATCATTGATCAGTCCCGATCATGTTTGGTTGCATGATTTTATAATGCAAATGTGATGTGAACAAAGTTGAGACAGATGTAATGAGAAGTTTCTTGCTGGCATTTCATCTGGGCTGTGTGATGTGGCAGATGGTGGGGTAGATCTGCTCCCTGTGGCAGACACTTTTGGCTGGGGATTCTGCTCCTCAGTAACCCTCCCCCATGGCTCACATAGGAATCCCTTTCAGTTCCAAGGAGAACAACGCAAAGCACAGCTGAATGACAGCTCACTTCAGGAGCACAAAATCACTTAATGACTCCAAGCCAGGATAGCGCAGTGGAGATGCAACTTCTTATTTCCAGTGCAAGCCTGCTTCTACTGGTATTTGCAGCTGGGTGGACAGAAGCACTGGGAGGTTAAGTGCCTTGCATAGTATCAGACAGTGAGTTTTTGGCTTCAGCAGGATTTTAACCTGCAGTCTCCCAGTTCCAAATGGTTCTTTAACCACTGGACCATGCTGCATTATGGGGGTCTGAAATAGGCAGGCAACTGCCAGCATTTGTTTTATTCACAATTTTTTTCAGCAAGGATAGGTTCGCTAAGATGCAAATCCTTGATTCCACTGGGATCCAGCTTCTACACATTTTTACAATGTGTTTACCCAGGGCAATCCGAATGAGTTGCAACATGTCACTTTCAAATAGATCCTGCTTCAATCTGCAGTCTGAACTACAGTAGTCCCCAATATACATTTCAGGAGCACAATGAGAAATCCCTTCAATTTAAAATACTGACATACTGACCAGAAAAACTTCTAAACACAAAGTGAAAATAAATCACTTATTGCAACATTCAAACTTCTCCTTATGATTTTGGTCATATTATCACTGCACTTTGCCACCCATCATCCATGTCCTCAATCAGCTGCTAGTCACATCAGTTGGCCATTAACAAAAAATTGAAAACTGACGCTGGGGATGGACTCCAATGTTTGTGTTTAAAAAAGGGAAAACTGATTCAGTGTAATGAGTGCAGTTGTACCATAACAGGTTATTCACTTAGCATAGGTAGTAAATAGTGGCTCACTTATATGTGCCCTAGGGAGCCTGTTATGGGAGTTTTGGTCAATGTCCAGTTTGTAACTGTAAAATAAGAATAGAAACATAGAATTTCTCAGCAGAAAATGACCTCTTTGCCCATCCATTCTGCCCAGGTGGTCCCTAGTCAGTCTCGGAAGACCATAACTGGTTTCTGGCAGCCCTTCCTCCTCCCCCCTGCCCATTTCTTAATATTCCACTATAACTATTCTATGCATGCTTGAAGCCCCCTACTGTTTTTACCTCTACCACTTTGGTTTGCACTCTATTTCAGGCATCCACCACTCTTTCAGAGAAGCAGTACTTCCTCACATCCCTCCTAAACTCCCCCGGCCCCGCTTCATCACATGCCCTCTGGTTTTGGTGCTTTTGCTCATTTAAAAGAGATTCCACTCCTTGTGGAGACTCTGTTTACTTGTTCCCTAGGAGGCCACTATGCTATCGCTATGTGTAAAACTTTGATGAAACTTGAATTTACTGAATATTGAGTACTTGGAGCCCTGTCCATACAGGACACAGGAAGAGGAGTTGTAGTTTCTTAACACACTTGGTGGAACTACAACTCATTCATAGGGCAGTAATTGTGTCCATTTTAATAACAGTGCACTTTGTTTTAGAAGCTAGACTATATATGAGTGGTACTAGTTTATATTTTACATTTTAAAACATTGTTTTTGCAATTGAATGACCCGTGACCCCAGAGACTACTTCTGGGTCACAGACAGCTATATTTACTCACCCTGAGGCAAGCGTCAGTGTGAAATATACTTTCCTTGAGGAGACTCTGTTTATTTGTCCCCTAGAAAGCCACCAAGCTATCGCTGTGAGTAAAACTTTGATGAAACTTGAATTGTCATTACTAAATAGTGAGTACTTGAAGCCCTGTCCATACAGGATACAGGAAGAGGAGCTGTAGTTTCTTACCATGCTTGGTGGAACTACAGTTTGTTCATAGGGCTGTAATTTCTTCTAGGTTGCTTGAAAGGACAGAGCAAAAGAACCTTACCAGAGCAAGGGATGACTTCTTTTGGCTAGGCAGATTTACTGTGTGTTGTTATTTTTATTTTGTACTCACAGTGATTGTTACTGTTTGTTGCTAACATTTTATTGCTTTATTTCTCTGATTCAAATTGTTGTTGCTGGGTATACCTTCTGCTGCATTATCACAAGGTGTGCCTACAGGTGTGTGCTAACAAATTACTGCTGTAATCTTCTGATTCAAATTGTCTTTTGCAAGGTATATCTTCTGTTACTGCTTTATTTTTCTCTGTAGCAAAGTAGTTTCTTACAGGGTATATCTTCTGTGAAATTATTACAGGTGGTGTTTTACAGGTGTTATAGTTTTATCTATCATTTGGATAAGCTTTCAGGGTTACTGCATTTGTTGCTGACTGATTGTTTCTGCTCTTTCCTCCTTGTTTCTTTTGTCTCTGGTTCTTCTTTTTCAGCAGGGGAAGGGCCCAGCCACCCACCCCATCCCCAACCACCACACACTACACTCCTTTTATAGGGTAGCACAGTTGTGACATTTCCTGTGGCAAAGCAGGAAGGGTCGGATCACTGGGGCATCCACACAGTGACCTCATTTACAGGGGCACTAGTAATTTAACTTGTTATAACAAGTTATACAAAAACAAACAAACAAAACACAAAATCAAACTTTTGCTTTCATTTTCTTCCTTCTAATTACTCTGACCAGGTTATAAACCCAGCAACTTATCTGGAATGGATATCCTCAACTGCAGGTACTGCTGAACACTTTTCAGAAGGGCAGTTTTACAGGATTTAGGACACTGTCCTACATGTTGGGCCATTGGAGATCTTAGGGCTCAGCTCCAGGCAGCATGGGCAGATATTGTGCATCTCAAATTTCATATTCAAGAGGAAATATATTATAAGAACCACCCGCCATTTCCACAACATCCAACAGAAGCACCTCGACTGCAGAGGGTAGTTGGTCCAGGAGGTTGTCAGGTGGATAGGAGGGGCAAATCAGGTGCCCCATCACTCTGAGCTCTCCAACATATTACCTCCTCAAACCATTTAAAAACTACAAACACATATCTGCCTCTATCTCCAAGATCAAACAAAGGGACAGAGGACACTGCAGAGCAGGACATGGCAGCACAGGAGCTAGCACAAAAAAACTCACCCAAAACAGGAACCAAAACAAAAAAAAGCAAAAAGGAAATCCAAAAAATTCTCATCATAGGAGACTCCATGATTCAGGGAGTTGATACCTATCCCCAGCCATGGGTAATGGTCAGAAGTTTCCCAGGCACATCAGCATGGAGAGACACTGACCGCATTGCTAAATTTGTTCAGGAAACAGGACAAAAAATTGAAGTCCTGGCACACATAGGGACTAATGATCTCACCAGCTTGTCAGTTATGGAGACCAGGGAACACCTGACTAGGCTGGGTGACAGACTATCATCCATTTTGTCTGGCATCTCCTTCTGTGAGATCCTGCCAGTCTGGGAGAGGGAGGGTAGATGGATGGAAGGTCAGAGAAGAAGAGATAGGGGAGTTAAACATCAGGGCTGGTGCCAGGAAAAAGGACACAGATTTGTAGGGAACTGGCAACATTTTTGGGAGCAAAAGTTCTTTAAATTTGATGGACTGCATCTCATTAAGGAGGGAGTCAGTGCATTGGGGCAGATGTTTGATGTCTTTGCAGAATGTTTAAACTAGCAAATGGGGAGAGGGGTGCAGCATCCCATATGTCAAATGGGAAGAACACCCCTCCCCCCTCAGCTAGTGGTCATACAGGAGTTCAGCAAGTTTGCAGTTCATTTGCATCACCAGGTCAGGAAAAAGGTCCAGCTCCCCATACAATGCACAGGGGAAACACCAAACCTCACCCAACAACTAACACACTGAAATCTGGCCAATGGAAAATCATGTACACAAATGCTTACAGTCTGGGAAACAAAGTCCCAAACCAGCAGGCAATAATGACAGAGGCTAAACTGGACATAGTAGCAATTAATGAGACGTGGTTTCCCAGTAACCACACTTGGGAGACTTCAGTACCTGGCTATGTACTGTTCAGAAGAGACTGAGGTGCAAAAAAAGGGGGTGGAGTGGCCCTGTATGTCAATGAAAATATCAAAGCTACAGAAATTCAGAATACACATAAGGAGCCAGAAGAACTGTGGGTCACCCTGGAAACAGGAAATGGGACAGCCATAAGAACTGGGGTTGTCTACAGGCCCCCAGATCAGGGGAGGACATAGACACATTACTGTTAGAAGATATATAAAACATAACAGGTTCTGATAATGGGTGATTTCAACATGCCAGATACAGTTTGGTCAATACCAGCAGGAACATCTGCCAGAACTAGACGCATAGTGGATTCCCTGCAGGGGAAAGGCCTCAAACAACTGGTGCAACAACCCACAAGATACAGGGCTATCCTAGATCTAGTTCTGACTAACAGGGAAAAGATCTAAGATCTCCAGGTAGAAGTTCACCTGGGGGCCAGTGACCATCACATGGATGGTTCAATTTGGCCACTACAACTAAATCATCCCATTCCAAGGCAAAGATATGGGACTTCAGAAGAGCTGACTTTGATAAGATGGCCAACAGAGTTAAGTTAGTTCTGGCAAAAAGAAATACAGGTGAGGGAGTACAGGCAAAGTGGGCGAGCATTAAGGATGCAATACTTGAAGCAACATCCCATTGTGTTAGAGAGAAAAGGAAGTGCAAAAGAAGAGGGAAACCACTTTGGTTCTCAAAAACAGTAGCAGAAAAGGTCAGAGCCAAAAGGATGGCCTTCAGGAAGTATAAGAAACACAGCGGGATAAAGATAGGGAGGCATACCAAACTTCCCTAAGGGAAGCAGGGAAGGCAGTAAGGCAGGCAAAGACCCCAACTGAGGAAACACTAGCACAGACAGTAAAAGAAGGTGACAAGACTTTCAATAGATATGTTAAAGGAGAAAGTCCAGAGGGGGTATTGCTAAGATTAAAAGAGATAAGAGAGCATGTGAGGAGGAAGGCCATGTAAAAGCATCTATCCTAAATAGATACTTCTGCTCAGTATTTACTGAAGAGAAGGTAGGCAGGGCCCACAGCTCAGCACCAAGGACACAGGGGGGAGGGAGGTGAGCACTACTCCCTTCACAAAAGAAAGGGTCCTACAAGAGCATGATAAGCTCAGGGTGTACAAGGCAATGGGATGTGATTGCATACATCCAAGGGTACTAAAAGAGCTAAGGATGGAACTAGCAGAGCCATTAGCAGAACTGTTTAGTGAGTCTCTGAGCACAGGAGAGGTCCCAGAAGACTGGAGAAGGGCTCATGTGATCCTGCTCCACAAGAGTGGTAGCAGGGAGGAGGCAGGGAACTACAGACCAGTCAGTCTTACTTCAGTAGTGGGCAAGATTATGGAGGCACTCCTTAAGGAAAGGATAGTGCAACACCTGGAATCCATAGGAGCACAGGATCCAAGACAGCATGGGCTAACAAAAGGAAGGTCCTGTCAAACTAGTCTCATAGATTTCTTTGACTGGGTAACCAGAGTGGTGGACCAAGGGGGAGCAGTTGATGTCACCTACTTTGACTTCAGCAAAGCTTCCAATACTGTTCCACTTAGAAGATTGATTAATAAGCTGGGTAGGCTTGGGGTGGGTCAGAAGTTGATCAACTGGGTGGCAAACTGGTTGATGGGCAGAAAACAGAGAGTGGTGGTAAATGGTATACAGTCAGAAGAAATGCAAGTTACAAGTGGGGTACCTCAGCAACCAGTCCTGGGGCCAGTCCTCTTCAATATCTTCATTAGCGACATTGCAGCTGGACTGGAGGGTAAGATTTGTCTGTTTGCAGATGACACCAAGATTTGCAACAGAGTAGATGATCCAGATGGGGTGGACAGAATGAGAAGATATCTGGATACACTAGCAAAATGGTTGGAAGAGTGGTAACTGGGGTTTAATGCAAAGAAGTGCAAGATCATGTACATAGGGAAGAGAAACCCTGATGCCACCTATAGGCTGGGAGGGGAGGTGCTGGCAGTCACAAGGGAAGAAAGAGACTTGGGCATCATCATTACCTATGACCTGAAATCATCGAAGCAGACCACTAAAGCAGTAGGTAAGGCTAGGGGGATGTTAGGGTGTATTAGTAGGGGTGTCACAAGTTGGAAGAGGAAGGTAATATCCCTCTTTACAAGACATTGGTTAGGCTCCATCTGAAGTACTGTGTGCAGTACTGGAGGACACACCTTCACAAGGACATTAACCAAACTGAGGCAGTCCAGAGAAGGGCAACCAAAATGGTGCAGGGACTGCATCAGAAAACATATGAGGATAGATTAACAGAGCTCAATATGTATACCCTGGAGAAAAGGAGGGAGAGAGGCAATATGATCAAAACATTCAAACACCTTAAGGGCATTAACAAGGTGAAAGAGTCTAACATGTTTCAATATCAGAAAAGTAGCAAGACAATGGGACACAGCATGAGATTAGAGGAAGGCCGATTAAGGGGTAATGTGAGGAAGTTCTTTTTCACAGAAAGGGTGGTGGATGCATGAAACAGCCTACCTCAGGGAGTGGTGGATATGAATACAGTGCAGGACTTCAAACAGGCATTGGATAGGGATAAAGGAGCAATACAGCCGAGTATGAATAGATAGGCCATTGACAGAGCAAAGGCCGATTGCACATTTATAAGGTAGAAAAAGAAATGGGCAGATGGGATAGGCCTTGTGGTCCTTATCTGCCATCAACTTCTATGTTTCTATGTTTCTATGACTAGAATCTGTAGGGATCAAATGTGTACCAACCAGCAAGCTTATGAACTCTAATACTAGTATTAAAACTATGAAAAAAAAAAATAGATGCAGGGAAGAGGAACATCCAGAGGAAAGGGATGATGACTAGTTTGAAATTCAGGCAGCCAAGGTAGCAAAATTTGGTAGAAGGGTGGCACAGTTTGTACTTGCCCTGTTAAATCATGTTGACCCACTCATGACACTTAGCAAACAACATTCAAATAATACCCCCACTAATATATGTGCTCTAGATGAACCTACAGTACTTAAACAGTGCTAAACCAATAAGATCAGGGTCACTGTAACATTGATAACCTGCAAACAGACAATTATGTGATGACCATTGGCAAACCTTTAATTGACCTAAGTGGTGCTGGGGAACAGAACACAACACTTATGCAGATTGAAGTCCCACCAGTAACAAAAGAGGTGATATTTCTGGGTGATTCTATTATAAAACACCTCAATTGAGTAATATGCAATCCAGATTAATCAACTAGACCAGTTTCAAGCTTCAGTGGGACCAGAATCAGTGGCATCACTAAGATGGCAGACAATATACTCAAGGAACAGGTACCAATCCCCTTGTAATCATACATGCAGGGTCTAATGATTCCTGGTCTGCACCAATACAAAACATTAAACAGGACTTCATAGCACTAACAAATAAACTCATGGAAAAAGGCTGTGAAGTAGTCATATCAGAAATTCTCCCAATACCTAGAGTGTCGAGGCACCATTGAATAAAAATTAGGGGTATAAGTAATTGGATGTGAATATGGTGTATGGGACAAAATATTAAATGTGTTACTCACTGGGAAGAATTCTACAGGGTGCCAAATCTATACTGCTTTAATGGGTTACATTTAAGTAGAAGGGGAAGCAGGATGCTAGGGGAACATATTGAACTAATCATAAACAATACTTTAAACTAGAGGCCCACAAAAACATGATAAAAATACAAAAAAAGAATAGTGACATACATGATTATGAAGTTGGCATACTATTGAATGCCAGAAGTCTGAACACAAAAATGGATGAGTTATAATACATCCTAACTGAAAACAACATTACAATATGTGGTATAACTGAGACCTCGGGTAAAGACAATGACTGGAACATTGAAATCAATGGCTACAACAGATTTAATAAAAATAGAAAAGATCGTAGGGGTGGTGGTATAGCCTTATACATACAAGAAGTGGTCAAAGCATATGAGAAATATGATACTGGCGGTTATGTGGCTGAAGGTATATGGGTAAAAATGTATTTTAAAAATAATAATCTGACATTGGGCTTAGTATACCGCCCACCCAGTCTAACAAGGGAATAAAATGCCAATTTGTTAAAAGTGTTAGAAGCCAAATATATCACAGGGGATTATGTCCTAATAGAAGACTTAAAACTCCCTAACATAGACTGGGTAACCTTGAATAGTACTGTATCTTTAGAAAATAAGTTTCTTGATATATTTGTTCAACAAAATCTGGAGCAGTTGGTTAACCATCCAATAAGTGGAGCAAATATACTTGACTTAATTTTAACAAATAGTGAGGAGACATTTCAGAAAATTAAGATACTTCCCCCACTCTGAGACTCAGAACATAAAATGATTTCTATTTGTTATAAAAATAATATAACCCACACTAAAGGTAACATTGTACTAAGAGACTTTCACAGAGCTGACTATCACAAAATGAAGACACGTTTAGCAAGTTGGAATTGGAGAAAGGAATTAGCTGGTCTAGACCTTGTCAATACATGGCAGATAATTAAACAACAGCTTGAATTCGGCATAGATAAATATGTTCCTATAAGGCCTAAATATAGCAGAAATCGAGGTATCCCCCCATGGTGGAACAACAAAATAAAGAGACAGATAAAAAAAATAATTTATTTCATAAATATAAGAAAAACACATCCCCAGATATACTGATTAAACTTAAGAACTGTAATAAAAAAATAAATTGTATGTTAAAGAGTGCCAAGAAAAATCTAGAAATAAAATTAGTTACTAAGGTTAAAGATAAAAAACAATTGTACAATTACATTGGGACTTTAAAGGGAAAACAACAATCCATTGGACCCCTTACAACAGCTAATGGAATAATAACAGGTGAAAAGGAGATAGCAGAAGCACTAAATAATTATTTTCTGAGTGTTTATGAACCTAGAGTCACACAGATTGATCCTATGGTTTTGGCTAATGACTGCCCAACAGAAGTCAGTAGTACTGATGTAGAGTGTATAATACATTCCTTAAAGGCCAATAGCTCACCTGGACCAGATGGAATATCCCCCAGGCTTCTTCAGGAATTAAAAATTGAGGTTGTTGAACCACTCACTGACCTCTACAATAAATCAATCAAGGAAGGTAATACAATGAAAGATTGGCGGGAAGCAACAGTCACAGCAATTCACAGGGGAGGCAAAAAGATGAGTCCAAAGACTATCAGCCCATCAGCTTAACATCGGTAATCAGAAAGATCATTTAATGGTTCTTGCAGGGGCTATTAAGTGAACATATAAAAACATGGGACTAATAGACCATAGTCAGCATGGATTTATTCCTGGTAGAGCTTATTTTACTAACCAAATCCATTTCTTCGAGCCTATAAGTGAGGCATTAGATAAAGGCATTCCATGCAATGTAATATTTCTCGATTTTGCTAAGGCCTTCAATAAGGTGTCACATTTTCTATGAATAATGGAATTGCAAAATATAGGTTTAACCCCAATATTATAAACTGGATTAATTCCTGGTTGGGAGATAGATACCAAAGGGTGTCAGTTAAAGGACACCTGTCTAATTGGGGTAGAGTGACCAGTGGTGTCCCAAAGGGATCAGTCCTGGGCCCCACACTTTTTAACATCCTGGTTGCAACAATGACAGTCTCAGATAATGTGTGGTTATCCAAATATGCTGATGATTGTAAGATTGGGGGGCTTGCAACTTCAATAAGCGACAGCAAAAATATGCAAAAACAGCTTGACAATCTTATGGACTGGGCAGATGCAAAAAAGATGTAATTCAGTATAGACAATTGTAAGGTAATGCACCTAGGGAAGAACAATCCATCCAATAACTACAAATTAGGTACTACCGTACTGCAGACAATCGAAGAGGAAAAGAACCTTGGCACATTAATAACAAAGGATTTTAACTTTGATAGGAATACCATTGTCAAAGTCAAGAAATGCCACAAAATTACAGGTTCAATCCGGGTCAACATAAAAAGCAGAAAACAGAATGTACTAATGCTTATCTATTCCAGTCTTGTCCACCCACATCTTGAATTTTGCTCCCAGTTTAACCAACCGCACACTATGAGAGGCTGTAAACTTATAGCGGGTATACAGAGGAAATATACTAAAAAGATAAAACAAATGAAAAATACAGATTATAATACAAGGATTAAGACACTTAACCTATACTCAGCAGGATACAGGAAAATCCAAGGTGATCTGTGCCTAACCTACTAAGCAGAAAATAATGAGTATCTTAGGGTAACAATTGGCCTGAAGTCAGATGAGGGTAGAGTTAACTCAAGAAGTAATGATTATAAGATCAAAGAGGATTTAATAAGAACATATAAAAGAAGTAGCTTCTTCACACGAAGGGTTATGGGATTATGGACTAGCTTGCCATCACAGGTAGTCTCAAGCACAGATATTAATACTTTTAAAACTAGATTAGATGAATACATGGGGAAAAGAAATAAGATTTCCACATTTAATTACAAAGGTGACGAGTTCTTGAAAGGGCAAACAGTCTATTGAACTTGTACTATACCTATGAAGCTATGAACCCTGTTAACCCTCGTAAGGAATTTGTAGGTCTCTTTCAAGTCCCCTCTCATTCTTCTGTCTTCCAGGATGTACGTGCTGAGATCCCTCAGTCTCTTCTCATTGGGCTTTTGGTGACATTGGTGACACTCCTGCACCATTTTAATTGCCCTCCTCTGGAATGCATCTACCCTATGCCCTTTCTGAGATGGGGCCTCCAGCACTGGACACAACACTCCAGGTGGAGTCTCACCAGTGAGCAATAGATTGGTAATACCACCTCCGTCCTCCAGCTGGAGATACCACTTCCTATGCATCCCAGCATCCCACTAGACCTCCCCACAGCTTTGTCATTCTGCCATGCCACTTTGAGGTTCATCAAATATGATAACCCCAAGGTTTCTTCTCTGCTTAGTGACTGACAGTACCCCCCATTCTATACTCAGGTCTTGCATTCTTATGTCCTGCATGACTTTGTACTTTATGGCACTGAACTGCAACTGCTATGCTCTTGACCACTCCTCAAGTTTTCCATGATCTGAGGGCTGGCCAGGAGAGAAGGACTGAGCATTCTAGGGACTGCTCTCCTTCTCCAGGGGGTAGATTGTCCAGCACAATCTGGACCCCTGGCAGAGGCTGGAGGTACCTGCAGGCCAGTGCTGTCACTTGTGGGGAGCAGGGCGGATGCACAATGTCATTACATGGCCCTGCCCCTGGGGGAAAAGCAACATACCAAAAATTGCAGCCGCCTGTTCATGATGCCCACTCCTGGCTCCAGTCGCTTCCTCTTGCTGTCCCCCTGCCGACCAATTCTGATGTCCTGGTCAGACACCTGGCAACTGGGGTTTAATGCCAAAAAGTGCAAGGTGCTGCATTTTGGGATGAAGAACCCAAGGAGGAGTTACCAGCTGGGGGGAGTGCAGCTAGCCCAGACAGAGGAGGAGAAGGATCTGGGGTTGCTCATACAGGGTCAATGAACAACTTGGCACAATGTAGGAAGGCAGCTGCAAAGGCCAACAAAATGCTGGGTTGTACTGCAAGGGGTATGTCCTCGAGGAGGGAGGAGGTGATTCTGCCACTGTATAGGTCATTAGTTAGACTGCACCTGGAGTACTGCATGCAGTACTGGTGCCCGTATCTGAAGAGGGATATTAAGTTACTAGAGGAGGTGCAGCGCAGGGCGACAAAGATGATCAAGGGGCTGGGGGACTTATCATATGAGAGGAGGCTGAGGGAATTGAACATGTGCTCACTGGAGGAGAGGAGGGCCAGGGGGGACATGATTGAAACCTTTAAGTACATGAAAGGAATAAACAAGACAGGTACAGAGGGGCTGTTCAAAGTAGGGAGGGGAGGGACACCAGGAGCCATGATATGAGGCTGGAGGAAGGAAGATTAAGGAGGGAGATGAGGAGACACTTTTTTACAGAGAGGGTGGAATGCATTACCTGCAGAAGTGGTATCCAGTAGAACCATGGACTGCTTCAAAAGGGGATGGGACAGGACAAGGGGGAGTGTCAATGAAGGGGAAAGGTGGAAGGGAGGGGCAGCTGCAGAATAAGGGGTGCTAGCTGCACATTCAAGCAGACTTGATAGACCTCTAGGCCTTTATCTTCTGGCAAATTTCATATGTTCATATGTCTGTGACTCTGGCTGGCCTCAAACCCCATCCTGGGGGGAAAGCCAAGATAGCAATATCAGTGGGCACTCCCCGCCAACACCTTCTCCTGTTGTCGAGAGGTAACTTAATTTTTTTGCAGATTTTGGCCCCTAATGTTGAATGTATCTCTTGTGTTACCCCACCTCCTGAACATGGCAGGTGTCATTTTTCAAATACCCTCCACAACTTCTTTCCACTGTCGCTCAGCAAAATCACCTTTCGGATGTGATTTTAAAAATGTCACCTCTCTTGATCATAATGTCAGGTCATAAAAAGACTGTTGGACATTTGGGGTTAAAATGTAGGAGCCCACTTAAAAGTAGATATTGCCTCTCAGCTGTCCTATCCTGGAAAATTACAGTCTAACAATGTGTTAAAGCAGGATACCACTGAAAATGAAACATTGTATCTCATCTGCTCTATATATAGTAAAAATATGTACAACAGCAATACCAGCCGTGAACATTCGGCATTGACAAATGCTTGTTTCTTTTGCTTTTACTCACTTCCTTCACACAGAGGTTAGTTGCCTTAATTATTCCCTCCCTTATTTTTCCCCACCGTTCATTCACCACTCCCTAGCATTCCTCCCCTATTAGGCAGTTTCTGAGGCAGTCTCTCAGTTCCTTAAAATATGTCCTCCAAAAGTCCAGGACCTTTGTCCTTGTGTGGTTTGCCTCTGCTCCAATCTGTATTCTAAACTACACTGTATGGGTTATCGCTGGTACCTAGAAGGCTGCCCACTGTGACATCTACAATGCTGTCCCTGTTTGTAAGCTCCAGGTCCAGCACTACCCCATCCCTAGTGAATTTATTGACTAACTGCCTAAGAAAAGCCGCTTGTGTGGAGTCAAGGATGACCTTGCTCCTTGTTGAAGCTGCAGCTGGAAGGCTTCAATCCACATCTGGAAGACTGAAGTCACAAACTAGCGTCACCTCCACCTTATCTGCCATCCTGATGATTTTCTCTCCAAGTGCCTTGTACAACTAGTCTCCCTGTGTGAGAGGTCTGTATATCACTCCTCTATGTATAGCAACCCCAGCACTTGTCCCCTCGATGACCCAGAGCACCTCCAGTCCTTCTTTCTTCTCTGGGTGCCTCTGCACTTCCGTAGCCATGATTCCGTCACTCACATATAGTACAACCCCTCCTCACTTCCCTGTCTGTTCATAACAGAGTAGCCTGGTACAGCCACATTCCAGTTATGGCTGTCAGTGCACAACTCCGCTATGTCCACCACATGCAGGCTAGCCTCCTTCACGATGGCCTCCATGTCCAGATTGTTTTCCCCAGACTCTTTGTTTTGGCGCACATGGCTCTACATATCTTACTCCTTGCCTGCCTCCCTGTTTCATCCCCTGCTTCTCTGTTTCCTGAAACTCCCCCTGCCCCCTTCCCTCGTTACCCTTTCTGTTACCTGTTCCTTTCACTCATCTCTTCTTGGTATCCTGATTTCTACCCCTTTTCCCATGCCTGGTCCCAATCCCTTATGGCGATGGGTCACAAAGGATCTGCAGTTTTTAGGTAGAAAACTGTATATAGAGAGAGAAGATTAAACATAAAAGAATAATTATCTGAAAGATAGGGACTCGTCCAGTCAAACCTGAAAAATTAAGCAAAAATCTAATTATTACAACACAGTGTCTGTGACCCAAACTGGTTTCATATTTTTCACATTGGGATAAGGGGGGCTATTTATGTAACAGAAAGTAGGGCATCTAGAAGACTTAAATGGGAGAGATGGATAGCAACATATAAATATATTAGTAGCATATGACAGCAGCAAAGAAACATTAACACCTACTTAATTTTCAGCAGTATATTCTATAGATGCATACTCAGTGGCAGTATAATTAGTGTCTCAGAGACACAATCACAGCATGGCTTGTGCATTTGTACCTGCTGAAACCATCTTTCTATTTACTAAATTCTCATATAAAGGATTTAAACACATTTTGTAGTAGCAACAAATAAGAAACTAGCCTGTCAATACTACTGTACCTCACCCATGACCGCAAATCATAATATAACTGTTACACATCACAAAAACTATCCCCATAATTAAACTGCTACAATACTTGTAGATAAGTATGTAACAGAGGAACATTAATCATTAGCCTTTGCATCTAAAATATTTCCTTAAACGAGTCTTAAACCCTAACTTCCCAGCATATAACACTACACTCAAAAAAAGGACGCTCATAACACTTCATATACCCAGCATGTTGTTCCATGTTATCAGAGCAATGAATATATATATGGAATAATGCATGGGGAAGTGTATTTAATGAGTATTTTATGCACACAAAATACAAATTTATTTAAACACTTCCCCATGCTTTATTTTTCATATTTATTGGTTCTCTGACTATTGCATTTTTTCTGTACTATTGAGTCATTAGTGAGACAGCAGTGTTGAAATGTTCTTTAAGTTTATCATAACACAAAGAAAAGAATGATTACTTTTTTATAGGGAACTGTTTAAATGAATTTTGCCAAAACATTTTTTAACATTTTCAACACTTTTCAAACAGGCACCTCTCACTAAAGTTCTGCCAGCAATTCCCATAGCAAGCAAACATCTGCAGATCTGAATTGCCTTGTGCTGCTAACATGCTCTCGCACCACACCTGAAGCCACCAAACAACAGTTTTTCTGTCAGGCACCACAGAGAAAAACATACGGTAGCGTTCCTCTATGAACTTTTGAAGTTCTGATTCAGTGCTTGGTGTGAATCAGGATCTCATTGCCATTTTGTTTATTGCTTTTAATGTAAATTCATTTAAACAGCCATGGTACTTTTTTTCTGCGGTTCTTGACAGAAAAACTGTTAGTCGGGTTGGCGATTTCAGGTGCGATGCAAGCATGTTGGCAGCACAAGGCAATTCAGACCTGCAGCTGTTTGCTTGCTATGGAAATTGCTGGGAGAACATTAGTGAGATGTGCCAGGGCAAACTCCTTTATTCATGGTTCATTATTCACATGTGTGAATAACAGAGTTTGCCAACTACTGCCTGCAGTTGATAATGATGGTCAACCAATAAATATAAATGCATTATTCTGTCTATATTATGACTAAAGGACATTTATCATTACAGAATCTACTAAAATAGCATTGACAAGTCTTACACATTTGTTGAGCAAGGTTTTCCTCCTATGAGGCAGCAGAAAATGTTAATATCAATAAATAACAATAGACAGTTTCTACTGCAAATCTGAACCAAAGCCAATTGCTAAATATGTGTGGGCTGATGTCCCTCCAGGTCCCAGTTGCTCTGGAGGATTAGATGCTTCTGACTTCTGGTCCCAGTTTCCCTGGCTATGTGTCTGATGGTGGCACTTCAGCTTT
Organism: Neoceratodus forsteri; assembly: GCA_016271365.2. Lineage (NCBI taxonomy): Eukaryota > Metazoa > Chordata > Ceratodontiformes > Ceratodontidae > Neoceratodus > Neoceratodus forsteri. The sequence goes on along the minus strand of CM057456.1, from coordinate 169,860,238 downwards.
CCCTATCCAAAGCACAGATTGGGCACAAAGGAAAGAGAGCCACTCTGTCTGGCACACGAGATGCCCAATTAGACAGAGGGAGCGCATTTCTGTCTGGCACTGAAGAGGAGAGATTTGGGCAATGGAAGAATCATTCTGTGAGGCACATGACAGGCCCAATCATGGCAGGGGAAAACACTCCATGCAGCAGCACAGAGGCCTGATTTGGGCAGGGACAGAGAGATGTTCCAATTGGCACAGAAGAGGACCAGTCAGGGCAGGGAGAAAGGCACACTGAGTGGCAAAGGACAGACCAAATCAGGGCATGAGGAAAGCTGCACAGAGCGGCACAGGGAGAGGGCAGGGTTGATCTGGTCAGGAATAGAGCCACTCCAAGCAGAACATGAGAGGCACTAGTGAGGCATGGGAGAGCCACTTTGTGTGGTACACACCAGGCCCAACTGGGGCAGGGGAGAGCTGCTCTGTGTGGCACATGACAGGCCCACTCAGGGTAGGGGAGAACCACTCAGTTTAACAGTAGGGAGACCAGATCAGGGCAGGAAGAGAGCTAATCTGTGCATCAAACAAGATACCCTATTGGGATAAATAGAGAGCAACTCCATGCAGCACATGCAGGCCCAGTTGGGCCTGGGAGAGAGTTGATCCATGCAGTAGCAGAGAAGCCTGATAAGGGCAGGGAAGGAACCACTCCATGCAACATTAGAGAGGGCCTCTCTAGTGGTCTAAAAGTGTTTTAAGGAGCTTTGCACTTAATATCTCCAAACTGCACGTATCATACAGGATGAAAGAGTAAAAATATCATGATCTGACCACCAAAGTAATTAAAGTAGAGTAGCTCTCCTTACAGATCCCAATCAGCTTTACCACAATATTTCAATAATTAGGAAATAGCTTATAAGTTGAACCACCTGACGAAGCTGGACATTGAACTATTCACGAAAGCCAGATAACAAAAAGTGTTTATCAATGCCAAATCTTTTTTGAAATTCAAATTCTTTATTGATTTTAACAAACATCAACCATTACAGAGATTATAGACAGGTAAGAAACTGGCTAACATAACAAACTAAAACCAGTACCCCCCCCATACCACCCTCCACCTCCCATCCCAGGAGTGTGCCCTTACCAGGAGAACGAACGATAGAGATTGTAGAATACTTTGTATGGAGAGTCAGTGCAATCAGGCAGAACTAATGCAGGTATAGGGAATATAATTTGTCCCACTTTTTATCAAAGAGCTTAAGTTTATTGCGAGAACATAGAAACATAGAATTTAATGGTAGATAAGGACCGCATGGCCCACCTAATCTGCCCATTTCCTTACCTAACGGATAAGCTGCAGATCCTAGTTAACCAACAGCCTACTTCCTCCTACCCCCCCACTAGAATTGCCTTATGTCTGTCCCATGCATTCTTGAATTCCCCCACTGTTTTTGACTCTATGACCTGCTCAGGAAGGCTGTTTCATGCATCTACAACCCTCTCTGTGAAGAAATACTTCCTCACATTACCTCTGAGCCATCCCCCCTCTATCCTCAAATTGTGCCCCCTTGTTCTTGCACATCTCTTTTTCTGAAAGATGCTACCCTCTTGGACTTTGTTGATTTCTTTGAGGTATTTGAAAGATTCTATCATGTCCCTCCACCCCTTCTTTCCTTGAGGCTATACATCTTAAGCTCCTTTAGTCTTTCTTCATATGACTTCTGGTGAAGACCCTGCATCATTTTGGTTGCTCTCCTCTGGACAGCCTCCACCCTGTCTATGTCTTTGCAGAGATGGGGTCTCCAGAACCGTACACAGTACTCCAGATGTAGTCTTACCAACTGTCTGTACAGAAGGCCAACAACATCTTGTTTTCTACTGGTGATGCCTCCCCCTATGCATCCCAATATCCCCCCAGCCCTCCTTACTGCCTTCTCACATTGCTGACCCACCTTTAGGTCATCTGATATGACTACCCCAGGTCCCCTTCCATTTTTGTTGTTGTCAGTATCTCACCCCCCCCCACATTGTGTACTCTTGCCCTGGGTTTTTGTTTCCCAGGTGCATTACATTGCACTTCTTTGCACTGAATCTAAGCTGCCATACATTTGACCATTCCTACAACCTTGCCAAGTCCCTTTTCATCCTTTCCACCCCACCTTGCATATCAACCCTGTGGCAGATCTTGAAGAGAGATATCTTCCCCTCCAGTCCCTCCACAATGTCACTTATAAAGACATTAAAAAGGACCAGCCCCAGTACTAAACCCTGCGGTACCCCACTAGTAACCCTCCTTTCTTCAGTGTGGACTCCATTTACTATTATCCACTGCATCCTGTTGTCCAGCTAATGTTTTACCCAGGCCACAACCCTGGGACCCACTTCCAGGTGGCTAATTTGTTTATTAATCTTTTGTGTGGGACTGTGTCAAATGCCTTTCTAAAATCTAGGTAGGCCATGTCCACAGCCCCTCCCTGGTCTACTACTTTGGTCACCTAGTCAAAGAAATCAATTAGATTTGTCTGACATGACCTTCCTGCTGTGAATCCACACTGCCTTGGGTCCTGTGCCCCACTGGCCTCTAGGTACTCAACAATTCTTTCCTTCGGAAGTGATTCCATCATTTTCCCTATCAGGAATTAATAAAACTGAAGGTGGATAAAGCAATGGGGCCTGATGGGATTCACACTAGAATTCTAAAAGAACTAAGGGAAGAACTAGTAATACCACTGACTACCCTTTTTAATAAATCATGGGAGGGTGGTGTGGTACCTGAGGACTGGAGGAGGGCAGATATGATTCCCCTTCACAAAAGTGGGAGCATGACAGAGGCAGGAAACTACAGACCTGTCAGTTTGACCTCAGTGGTAGGGAAAACAGGACACCTCAATTCTTGATATTGTGTCTGCTTGCAGAAGCAGTGCATTAGGGAGAGCAGAAAGGTAGAGCCAGCTGAAGCACCCACACCTTCTTCCATTTTGCACCAGAGGTAGTTGAAGGGGAAGGACCTGTGAATCTGGAAAGCAGTCTTGTTTTTTTCCCCTCAGAACCATTTTGCGTCTGTTTCAGAAGCAGTGAAATATGGTGAGCAAAGGGGTAGAGCCAGCTAAAGCCCCCCCCCCCACACACCATTCACTTTGCACTGGAGGAAGCTAAAGGGGACGGACCCATGAACTGGAAAAGTAGTCTCAGATTTGTTTCCCCAAATTCATGTTGTTTCTGCTTTCAGAAGCAGTGCATTATGGACAGCAGATGGTTTGAGCCATCTAAGGCTCATGAGGTTTGCAGGGAGCAAGTCAGTTCCAGGGACTGTGGGGTGCTATTCTCCAGGCGTATGATCTGGAGGAGGTGACACTTCTACTTCTGCAGGATCTTTGCAGAGCTCCATTCTCAACTGGTAGCAGTGAAGGAGGAGATATCTCTTCTACAGCATTAACTTAGCTGGAGCCCATGCCCCCACACCCCCAGAGGGCCACTGGTTCAGGGGTGAAGAGTGGTTGGGGGAAGGGTGGCAGGGGTCAGCATCAAGAAGGTCAGTCAACCCAACATCATCCTGATGACAAATTTCTTTGCACCCCTGGAGGAGACTCAGATACCTGACTCTACCAGGGGAACCCTGTGTCAATCAGGGAAAGGTGAGTGATGACCTGGTGGCACCCAGGGGTAAGAGTAGGAAGAAGGCAGCTAGGAGAATGGTGGTGTAGAGAATTCAATGATCAAGGAAGTAGAGAGGGTTTGGGTGGATGGAGAAGGATTGAGGAATGGTCAGGTCCCTTCCTGGGGCATCAGACATTGGGGCTGGTAATATAGCCTAGAGGTTAGAATAATGAGCTGTGAAAGAGTTTGGTACATCCAGCAAACCTGGGTTTAAGTCCCAAAATCTCCACTTGCATACCGTTTGACTCTGAACAAGTCAGTTAACCTCTTCAGTGCTCCCAGGTCATCCCTGAAAACAGGCATTTGTGCCTAGTGGCCCTTATCTGCTTACCAAAGAATTAAAAAAAGCCATCTGGGATATAGACTGAATACAGAGGATAGCGGAGATGAAGGGGGGAGCTGGGAGTGCTGATATACTTGAGTACCAATGATCAAGTGAACCAGCCTGTGGAGCAAGTGAAGCAGAATTTTCAGAGGCTACAGGATAGATTGCAGGCACACTAGGCCTCCCTGTCCTTTTCTGAGGTCCTCTCTGTTTGGAATGCGGGAAGGGCACCAGACTATATCGGGAGATTGCTGCCAACCACAGAGCCTTTTTCCTGTGGTCAAAGGATGCCACTGATTGTTTTTTTCAGGGCTAAATTTGTGTTTTGGAGTGCTGAATTTTCTTTTTTTGTTCAGAGGAGACTTCAGCAACTTGCAGGACTAGGTTGCATTCCTGAAGATCAGGAGTCAGACACTGATTGACTCCACACAACCAGGGACTCAACCAACCAAGAGAGAAAATTTAAAGTGCACCAAATTCAAAACAGCAATAGTAGCCTTTAAATAGCTGGGGTAAATGGGGAACTCGCCAGACAATAGAAGCCACTGGGAGATTGCTGCTGACCGGAGTGCCTCTGACTGTGGTTGGAGGACACCACTGATTGTTTTTTGGAGGGCTAAATTTGTGTTTTGGAGGACTAAATTTGTGGTTTGGAGGGCTGAATTTTCTTTTTTTGCTCAGAGGAGGTTTTGGCAGCTTACAGGATTAGGCTGCATTCCTGAAGATTGGGAGTCAGATTCTGCAAGACTTCACACAAGCCAGCACAGTACCCCCAAGGTTTCTGGCCCTCCCTCCCTCCCACCGCTCACCCACCCAATCAGTTTATAGGCGCAGACAACACTGACAACTATGCCTGAGAATTGCAGTGGGAGTTCTGAGTGACAAGAAGATGGAAGAAAAATAAGCAGTGAATAAGGGGCAGAGATAAATCAGATAAGTTGGATTCTGTGTACATTGGGGGCTTATTTACTGGGTGCATTGGGGGTGTATATTCTGAGGACATTTACTGGGTGCATTACAAGCTTACAGTCTGGGTTTTCATTGTCTTATCCTATTTTTTCTGGGTTGATCAAAAAAAAAATTAAGTGTAGGAGTACACTACTGAGTAAGCTTGTTTGTGTAATTGTGTAATATCTAACCTGGTGCTGATAAACTTTATTTGAGCATCTGCATGCTTCTGTGCATTGTAGGGTAATACCTGTATTTAGCTCCTAGTTCAGTTAGTGAAGGGTTGGCTTTATTAGTGAAGGGGTAAACGATGTACAGGATAAAGCAACAGGATTCAGAGGGTGCGCTGTAATTTGCAGTGAGTCTGCTGTCTAACTACAGATCGGTGGGAAGAGGTGTAACACCCTATATAGGGCAAGGAAAAAGAAAAGAAAAAGGGGTTTCCATAGAACAGAACAGAGAAAGGACAGACAACATAGAAAGGGAAGATGCTGGAAATGGTGCAATTCCGTGGCTGTGGGGAAGCAGTCTTCAGGAAGACCTTCTGGATGCTGGGCTGCTGCTCCATCTGCAGGCACCTCTCTGGCACCTTTCTGGGCTGAGGGTGGAGACTACTAGTCTCTGGGCAGAGTTGACTAGGATTTAGGAAACCCCCTTCCCCACCCTGGGGCCACCAAGTCCTTCTCCACTTCCTCAAAGGTTGTCTAGCATGAGGAATGGATGGATTATGATGGGTTCAAGGAGGGTGAAGGCAGTGGGACAGAGGCACATCTCTTATCCAGTACAAGTAAAGAACTCCTACGCTGTTTTGGAGGAGCGGGACGGTCCCACAGTGACAAATGAAGTTGTGACCAGAGGGGATGAGTGGGCCCTCCATAATGGACCCCCAAGGGTGGGTGGCAGATAACCCCAGAGGAGGAAGAAGAAACTCCTAGTGGGGGACTCTTTAGTAAGGGGGTGGACTTGGGAACAGGTAGTAAGAGGCAGAGGGTGATTAAGTGCCTACCTCGAGGCACAGCTCAGTGGGATGGAGAGCTGATGCAGTGGATCTCTATGCCGGTAGTTAGGAGGGGGAGCTGGAAGCCATTGTCCACCTGGGGATGCAGTTTAGAGCTGTGGTTTAAGGCTCTGAACTGCAAATCTGGTGACATCCAACAGACCAGACCTGGGTTTGAATCCCACAGCTTCCACTTGCAGACTGTGTGACCCTGAGCAAGTCAATTAACTTCCCTGTGCTCCCAGGTTGCACCAGTAAAAAAGATTTCAGCTTAGTGTGCTAGTTCTGGTTAAACAACTAACAAAAAAATAACAAATGACCTGACTAGGGATTGGGCATGGATAGGAAGAGAACAGGAAGGAATAGGGGAGGGGCCTTGGGCAGCTAGTAAGCTTTATGACTTTCTCAGAGGTGCTGTCTGTGTACAGCAAGGGGGAGGCTAGGAAGCACTGAACCAGGGACTTCAATGCATGGTTGAGAGACTGGTGCAGAGAGGAGAGTTTTGGCTTCATTTGGGACCGGGGACCCACCTGGTGGAATGAGGGCCTGTGCAAGGGTGATGACCTGCATTCATCTGGGGAGGGGACCATAATCCTTAGTGAACAGTTTAAATGCTACTGTGGCAAGCATTTAAACTAGCCAAGGGGGAGGTGGAAGGGGGCAGGAAGACAAAAACTATGCCTCCCACAATTGCAAAAGGCCAACAGCGAGAATACTGTGTGAGTAATACCAATAAAGAAAGCAAATTAAAATAAAAGCAACTGGTTAGAATAAATGATTTTAGCTGAAAAATATAGTAGATAATAAAAGGATGGGCAGAAGAGAAAATGGGGGGGGGGGTCAACACAACATGGAGAACCACATGTGCAAATGCTCAAAGTCTGAGCAACAAGATTGCTGACCTAGAGGCTACCGTAGCCTAAGCAGATCTGGATCTGGTATCCATCACAGAATCCTAGTGCAAAGAAAACCAGGTCTGGGAATTGACAATATCAGGTTATACTGTGTTCAGGAAGGACAGGGTAGGTGGGGGAGGGAGTGGCTCTTTACGTGAGAGGCAACATAAAAGCTACAGAAATACAGGGGGAGCAAGGAGGAGGGGAGGTAATGTGGGTCACCCTGGAAAAAAGGAAAGGGACCACTATACAGGAGTGATCTACAGGCCTCCAATACAGGAAAGAGAGGTAGATAAGGAAATGCTGGAAACGATCCAAAGGATGTCTCACAAGGGAGAGGAATTGCTAGTAAGAGACTTTAATCTACCAGACATAGATTGGAGCCTCCTTGCTGCAGCAACAGCCATGAGTAGGGATATCCTGCAGTCCCTGCAAGGGGCATTCCTCAGACAACTAGTTATGGAACCCACTTAAGAGGGGGGCATTACTGGACCTGGTAATGACAAACAGCAACAGAATTGCTGACATCACAGTGGGGGACCACCTGGAGGCCAGTGATCATTGCATGGTGTGGTTTAATATAAAATGGGGCAGAATCAAACCACACAAAGATGAGGGTCCTGGAATTCAGGATGGCTGATTTTAAGAAAATGGGGTAATGCCTGAGGGATGCCTTGGCAGGGATAGGGAAACTAAGGAGAGTCAAGGGACAGTGGGCAAAAATTAAAAGGGCATTGAAAAGACTACAAATCTATGTGTCAGGCAGGTTAGCAAAAGCAAGAGGAAAAGAAGACCACTATGGTTCTCGAAAGAAGTAGCAGAGAAAGTCAGAGCTAAAAAAATGGCATTTAGAAGGTACAAAAGAACACAGAAGGAGAAGAATAGGGAGAGTTACTGGGAGAAACCAAGGGAGGCAGGGAAGGCAGTTAGGGGAGCAAAAACACAAACAGAGGAAAAATAATGCAAAATGAGTAAAAAAGGGGATAAAACATGTTTTAGATAAATAAGGGAAATGAGAAAGACCAAGGGAGAGATAGTAAGGCTAAAAGGAGGACAGATGTGCCTGGTGAAGGATGACCAAAAAGCAGATGTACTGAACAAATACTTCTGTTTGGTTCCAGGTGGTGATTGAGCCAGCCTGAGTGCGCTTGCCATCAGGGTGCCAGGGAATTCACTGTGAATTCCCATTCTATTGTGGGGGGCTGCACCCCCCACACACCCCCTAACTAAGGATACAAATCCCAGGGGGGTGGACCTCAGGGAAGGGGCAGTGAACCCTGGAAACTGAGGCCCTGATAGCAGGCACACTTGGTCTGGCATACATAGTGCCGATAGTGCTTCTGTTCAGAATTTACAGGAAAGGGAGTGGGAAACAGGCCACTGTTAAAGGACAAGTGCATTAAGGAATGGGAGGTGGACACTAGTCCATTTACAGAGGATAGAGTCTTTAATGAAATACAGTAGCACAATTAAAAGTGGACAAGGCAAAGTGGAAAGTGGACAATGCAATGGGACCTAATGAGAAACAGTACAGGATACTGAGGGAATTCAGGGAGAAGCTGGCTGTACATGTGACAGCCTTGTTCAACTAGTCATTAGAAATGGGGGGGGGGACTTCTGGTGACACACTCCATCGAGTATGCAGCTCTAACCATTAGCTGCTGGACCACTTGCCTAATTTTTCTTTCATTTGCTCTTTAACCCCGACCAATCGATTATAGCCTGCTCCCTATTTCTCCCAGAGTTTATGGGGCGTCGGAAATATAAGCTTACTTCACGGCTGGTTGTCCCAAACTCATCAGTTTCTTCTTCGGTTGAACCCTCCTGTTTAGCCACGGCCATGGTGCATTAGGAAAATCAACCGCTGGTGCCTACACCTTTTCATCAACTTACTAACACTGCAATCCTCGAAGAACTGAGAGATTTTTGATCTGAATTTCAAACCTCGCACCAGGATCTTAAGCAGGCATTATCTGCCCTGGAGGATCAGGTAACTGGGCTTGAGACAGCTTTTGCCGACACCGACCCCCAAATTGACCGACTCAAATGGCTTATAGCAAAACTTATGCAAGATCACCAGCTTCTCCATGATTGCTGTGAGGACCTGGAAAATAGGTCCTGCAGGTACTATCTTCCACTGTACAGCATCAAAAAGGGAGCAGAAAGCAAGGACTTGTTCACCTTCTTGCAAGAATTCTTTTCATCCCATGTGAATATTGCAGATCTTGGCTCTCTGCAGTTTGAGAGGGCTCATCGTTCATTATTACCCCATCTGGCCTCAGACACAGCTTGGCCTAGATCCATTGTGGTTTGCTTTCTGAATTATGCGACCAAGCAGGAAATTCTGCATAGAGCATGGAAAAAAGGGAAGATTTTTCAAGCTGGTCTGTGGGTCTACATAGACAATGATTATTCCCCTGTGCTTCAAACCCAGTGTCAGGCTTATGCCCCCATACTGCACCTTGTGCGAGCCCATGATCTCAAATTTGTCACCACCTACCCAGCTCGACTGAAAATCTCCTTTCCTGACGGCGCCCAAATCTACGATGACCCAGAGGCAGCCCTCCATGAGCTGCAGCTCCGTAATCTCACCACCCAAGATGACCAAATGGACTTTGCCAATTCCAAGGAAAAGAATTCCTTGTAAAAGGAACAGTGGCAAAAAGTGTCCCCGTCAGCAAAAAGCACAGACAAGAACACAAGCTGGAAGACATAAAATCATTGTTGTAGAATTTCCCCCATGAGAACCCCTCCTGAGCTACATGTCATGCTTGGTTTATTTACTCTATGTGCCTGAGCCTTGATTATGTTTATTGTTTGAGGCCAGTCTAGCCACTGGGATTTTTGGAAAGGCAATGTGGTGAGCACCATTGGACTAGGGCTATTTGTCATGTTTCTTTTCCTTTTTCTCTCTTCTTTCTTTTTTTTCTTTATTCTGCTGCCTCTGTCTTACTTTCTCTTGCAGCTTTCTTTGGTTGTACTTTTCAGTTCTGCACTGCCTTTTTGTGAGCAATTCTTTCCCTTTGTTTTTTGTTTTGTTCTGTTTGCTTATCTGTTTCTCCCCTGATCATGATGCCTGGGAGGTTTTCTCTTTTTTTTTTTGCCCTGGAGGAGGTTCTCACTAAAGTAATATTTAGAATGCTATATTTGCATCTGATCATGGAGCTGATCCCCCCCCCTTGTTTTTCCCTCGATAGGTCCCTTTATAGGCTATAGATTGGGGGGGCTATCTTCTGTCCTTTGTGGCAGAAACACTTGACCTGGGAGTTGGGAGAAGTACGCAGTTATTACTGCCTGCTTTCCTTTTTTGGGAATGTGCTTAGAGGGACCTTCATTCTTTCTGCTCGGGTTACTCTCCTCCTTCTGGTCCATTCTCAATGCTGCAGCTACCCCCACTAATGCTGGGTCTCCTTTCTGTTTTTCTTCTATCCCCGGGACTTGAGGGTGATGAAGGGTTTGCGGCACTGACAATTGGGACTGCCGCCTGGTCTCCCTTTCATTTAGGTCCCATACTCTCTCCAAAAGCCTTTAGGATTTCAATTTTTTCTGGACTCCTTATTTTGTGGAGGAAGGTAGTGGTTTTGGCTTCAGCAGCCTCGTTTCAGTGTATCACCTTATTTCCCCACATTACCATGGCCATGACTGATGTCTTTGACCTGGCCTAGCTGCTATTCTCTTTTCTCAGAGCTCCTGTTAAGAGACCCCAGCTTTGTGGTGCTTCATTTTACATTTTTTATTGAGGTATTTATTTTTCTTGTGCATATCTCCTCCCCCACACCCACATAAGCACAGGGGCCTGATTTCTAGCATTCCCTATGTGGTTATACCCATTCTTTTTTCTGTTCGAATATTATTCTGTATAAGGAGCTTTTGTTTCTCTTTTTGGATACCCATTTCCTTCTCTCTTTATCTTGTATTGCATTTTTTTTCTCTTTCCCCCTCCTCCCCAGATGGACTAAAGTGATATGGAAGAATAATGTTATGGTCTTTAAAGGTATGTTTATTTTAGCCTCCAGGTTATGGTCATTAGAAATAGCTCTTATTTTTTTTTTTTTGTTTTATCCTTTACCTTTCTATTTTTTTTTCTTTTTTCTCTCATCTGTTCTTTTAGCCCCAGTGCCTTATGTGACACTGATATCATGATTCCTACTGCCCTCTAGTGGCTGATGATCATACTGTCTTAAGATGTTGGGTATTTTTTACCATGGTTAAATGCTGGTCGTTCTTCATTTTTGGTTTTCTAAGCATTATGAATTTTGACCTGCTGCAGCTGAAGATTATGGACTGTGCCCTTATATGCTTTTATTTATTGGACTATGGGCTCATAATGCCATTATTATTACAGAGAATGGATATACTGAGGGGTTTATTTCCTTCGCTTATGCAATTCTGGGCGAGAGGACCCGCTCCTGATGGCATCCAGATATGTATGTGTGTATATGTGTGTATATATATATATATATATATATATATATATATATATATATATCTAGAAACATAGAAACAAAGACTTTGACGGCAGATAAGGATCACTTGGCACACTTAGTCTGCCCATTTCCTTACCTACTGGATAAGCTGCAGATCCTATTTAACCAACAGCCTATTTCATCCTACCCTCCACGAGAATTACCTTATGTCTGTCCATGCATTCTTGAATTCCCCCACAGTTTCTGACCCCACAACCTCTTCAGGAAGGCCGTTCATGTATTCACCACTCTCTCCATGAAAAAATACTTCCTCACATTATAGATTGGGGGGGCTATCTTCTGTCCTTTGTGGCAGAAACGCTTGGTCTGGGAGTTGGGAGAAGTATGCAGTTATTACTGCCTGCTTTCCTGTTTAGGAATGTGTTTACAGGGACCTTTGTTCTCTCTGCTCAGGTTACTGTCTCTCTATTTAGGGTTAAAAAAAGAAAGAAAAGAAAGAAAGAAAGTCAGTGTGTGTTCTGTGCTGTGAAGGGTACTGTGTCAACTTACTTTGCTAAACCAGTAGGAGGAGAGAGAGCTTAATTGGGGGTGTGGCTTAGACACTATAAAAGCAGGTGACTCAAATTACAACTTCCTGTTGCTTGCCTTGCTTGTAGATCAGAAAGATGCTAACTAAAAGAAGCTACATTTGCGTTTGTGCGTGTCTGCTGTGTCCGCTGGGCACGCTGAAACTGCTGGCATTAGACAAACTTGCATAACATAATTTTAGTATATCCTCTACTTAGTAAATATACACCTTTAATAATGGAAAAAGAACTTACTAAGGTTATGCAATGTTTGATGTATAGTGAAGGAAAGTATGGGAGCGAGTATGTATGTGCTAATTGCCATCTGATTACTTCTCTTGAAGCAGAGATAGCGGTTCTGCTTAATATTAAACCAGTTTCTACCGATATTAGGGAACTGGAAAGTTACATTGATCTTATGGATGAACAACTTCATTCTAATGAACAACTTCCTTCACATTTAGGTAGCATTTCTATGCCTTCTGATGAGGAGACAATTGTAATGACTAGTACTAGTATACCTGTTGCCTCTGTCCCTTCTTATAAGGTGGATGATTATCCACCCTCTTCTCATGATAATGATGACTGGACCATTGTTACAAAGCCTCTTAAAAAAGGAGGGGCAGTCAAATACACAATAGTGCCCCTATTGAAACTCGTAATAGGTTTGAGCAATTGACTGTATCAAATAATGAAGTGCTACATGATTTATCCTGTGCATCACCCTCTGTTGATAATAATGGTTTAAAAACACTTTTCAATCAAGAGTTAATGCCCATGAATACTTGTCCTAGTAAATGTCAAGCTACCAAATCAATACCTATTAAGTTAATCGCTCCAGAGTGTGTTAAACAATCACCTGTTTCTGATTCTTGTACCCCTACTGTCTCAAAATAAGTGTTAGTCCTGGGAGAGTTAATCATTAAGCACATTAACAGGGCGGTATGCAATAGTGACAAGAGCAACCGCACTTGTTCTAGCTTCCGTGGGGCCAGGGTATCTGATATTGCCTCCATGATGCCTAAAATTGTACAAAATGCGGCGGGAAATCCATTTGTTATCATACATGCCAGTGTTAATGATATAAACAACACCCCATTTAATCAGTTACAAGAGGACTATGTGGCATTATGTAACCTGTTACTTGATAGGGGATGCTTTGTATGTGTATCTGAAATGCTACCTGTCCCGAGGGCAACATCTACCATGATGCAGAAAATCAAAGCCCTAAATGAATGGCTGAGAAAGTGGTGTTTTAAGCAGGATATACCCTGTATTACCCACTGGGAATCATTTTCAGATCGTTCTTCCTTGTTTTGCTGAGACGGTTTACATCTCAGTCGTAGGGGTAGTACACTTATGGGGAAAAGTATCACTAAAATCATAAATCATTGTTTAAACTAAAAACAATGGGGGAGAATGGGTCTATTCCCAAGTCTCTGAATACTTACCAAAATATTATTACAACTAAATGTAAATTCCTAGCTTTGAATGCAAGATCTTTGAACCAACTCAAATTGGCAGAACTCGAAGCCAAATGTAAAACTTTAAATATAGGTGTGGTGTGAGTAACTGAAACTTGGTTGGACGCATCTTCAATTTGGTCCAGAGAAATTTCAGGTTATAAGTTATATCATAAAAACAGATTAGATAAGCAAGGCGGTGGAGTTTGTATGTACATACGAAATGATATTCCTTCTTCTGAAGTGTGTACTCCCTTTTCTTTGGAAAGTATATGGATTAAAATCTTATTGAAGAAGCAGTCCTATATAACTATTGGTAACATCTATTGATCTCCATCTGCAAATTCAGATTACACAACTGATATGTTTAAAGAAATTACACATTTTTCAGAATCTCAAGATACTGTAATATTTGGTGACTTTAACCTCCCTCATATTAACTGGGACTCATTCTCAGGACAGTCCTATGCTGAGAAAGCACTAATAGATGTGGTAGTTAGTACTGGATTACAACAACTTGTTACTGAACCCACTCAAGGTCCTAATATTTTGGATCTATTATTTACTAACATAGAGCAACAAATTAGCAATTTACAAATTTGGGATCCACTTTGGACCAGTGATCATGCATCTATTCTTTCTGAAATTCAACAGTTTAAAACTACACAAAGGAAGTTATACTATACAAAAAATTATAACAGAGCAAATTTTTCTAAAATCAATGAATACCTAAAAAACATAAACTGGGAATCTAATCTTCTTAATTGTACAACACAACAAGCTTGGGACTTTTTAAAACATTGTACATTATTTGAAAATACCTTTATTCCATCTAAGAGGAAATTTAATAATAAAGGAAAATTCCCCTTGGTTCAACAAGACAATTAAAAATCAGATTAAAATAAAAATTAAGCTTTTTAGGAAACTTAAGAATAGTTCTGTTCCATTTAAAACTACTCTATTATATAAATACAGACTATCTGTGAAAAACTTAAAAAAATTCTATTAAATTGGCAAAAAATAAGCTAGAATTTAAACTACCTCACACAAAAGACTGTCACAAATCTCTTTTCTCCTATATAAATAGTAAAAAAGGTGTATCAAGGACCATTTGTCCCATTATAACAAATGGCTCTTCTCTATCTGATATAGAAACCTCTAATCTCTTTAATAAGTACTTTTGTTCTGTCTTCGCTCAAAAACCACCTATTAGTACATTTAAAGTTCACCACTTAGATTATCATAGGTTCTATCCAACTGACATTATACAGGCTATCAAAAAACTAAAAAAAAATGCTAGTCCGGGCCCAGACGGTATTCATTCATGGTTTCTGATTGAAACCTCTATAAATATTTTTATACCTTTGTCAATTATTTTCAATAAATCCTTACAAGAAAGCATTGTACTAAATGATTGGCGTTCAGCAATAGTTACTCCCATATTTAAAAAAGGCAATAGAGATTCTGTGCAAAATTATCGTCCAATTAGCCTGACCTCAGTGGCTGGTAAATTAATGGAACGAGTAATGAAGTCTCTAATAGATCAAGATTGTAAAAAATTAGGAATTTATGATTCAAATCAGCATGAGTTTACTCCCAAGTATTCCTGCACCACCAATATGATATCTTTTTACAATAATATAAGTAGTCTACTAGATGTGGGTATCCCTACTGATGTAATTCTTGTGGACTTTAGTAGAGCTTTCGATAAAGTCTCACTTGAAAAACTCATTACTAAAATTCACAATCTAGGTTTGTCAGCTGATACTGTCAACTGGACTTTTAACTGGTTGACAAATCATTCTCAGAGAGTCAGAATTAATGATATCTTGTCTGATTCGGGTAGGGTGACAAGTGATGTACCACAGGGTCGGTCTTGGGACCAACATTATTTAACCTCTTTATCAGTGATTTACAAACAGGACCCAATAACTTCATGGCTAAATTTGCAGAAAAAAGTAAATTGGGGGGGCAAGGTTAATAATCAAGAAAATATTTCTGCATTAAAGAAGGATTTGGAAAAATTAACACTTTGGGAAAATGAAAATCATATGCAGTTTAATCAAGACAAATGTTTAGCAGTGCATTTCGGTGTAAATAATCCAAAAACTATATCTCATGTAAATGGACTACCGCTTCACTCATCAAATTGTGAAAAAGATTTAGGGATATATGTTAATAATAAACTCACATCAAATGATCACTGTGTTAGAACTGCTTGCATGACCAATAGACTTTTGAGGCAAATAAAACGCAGTTTTGTTAATCACACTGAACAATGCCTTATTCCATTGTATAGGGCATACATTAGACCGTATCTAGACTATGGCTCCCCTTTCTGGAATCCAAACCAAAAAAGAAAAACATAGCAATTCTTGAACAGGTTCATGGGAGAGTAACTAGAATGATTCCAAGATTAACAAACTTGGATTATCAGAACAGATTAAAAGCTACTGGTCTCTTCTCTCTTCAAGCTAGAAGATTTACAGGTGATATGCTTATGGTTTTTAATTCAATAAATTCACCAAATCTAATGGAAAAATGTGGTCTAACACTCTCCAAAAGGAGACATGTTCCAAGACTGAATAATAAACAGATGAAGTAAAAACTTATAAAACCAGCAAAAGGGGAAACTTTTTTCCAATAAGAGCATCCATTGTATGGAACACCTTTCCACAAGAATTGGTAGAAGCAACTAGTGCCACTGTCTTTAAAAACAAATTATATGTTTGGTTGAGGGATAATAGATAAATAATGTCCCACATAGTGTGGGGAACAGTCTTGTTGGGCTCTGGCCTTCTTCTGTTCTTTCATACCAAGTAATACCAAGTAATACATTACCCCTGAGCCGTCCCCCCTCTATCTTCAAATTGTGTCTCCTTCTTCTTGCACATCTCTTTTTCTAAAAGATGCTACCCTCTTGGACTTTTTAGATTCCCTTGAGGTACTTAAAAGTTTCTATCATGTTCCCCTCTCCCTCCTTTCCTCAAGGGTATACATAATAAGCTCCTTTAGTTTCTCCTCATATGGCTTCTGTTGCAGACCCTGAACCCATTATTTATATTTATTTAAAATCTTTTTTTATTCCTAATGCCCCTGTGTTGCACTCGGCAGATGCAAAGAGCTGGGTTATGTATAATGTTTTTTCCTCTGCCTACTAATTTTGCAGTTTGAATGTTTTTCTATATAGTCACAACCCAGCTCACTAAGGGCACTTTGATTCCATGTAGTTCTAGGGCCTTGGGATTTTTCCCAGGTAATTCCCTAGGGGGATCTGACATCTTTCCCCATATAGAAGGACTGTTTTTTTCCTCCCTGCCTTGGAAGTCAATTGCTTGGATTCATACATTGCATAGTCAGTTCTATATTGTTACCTGTTTTGTATTTTGAACTTTGTTTTTACCTTGTTTTAATGTTAAGGGGTTTTGGATAAGGGATTTTTTCCCCTTCTCTAATGTTGACTTGTTTATTTACCGAAACTCCTCATTCCTAATTTTGGTGATCTTACTTGTTTCTGTATTTTTATTCTAGTTCAAAGACTATGTTGGGCATTTACCTTTTAGGTTTCTATGGAGTGTTTATATGTATGGTATTCTCTAGGGCTGGCAGTATAGCCCAGAGGTTAGAGTAATGAGCTGTGAATGAGCTTGGTACATCCAGCAGACCAGACCTGGGTTTGATTCCCACGACCTCCTCTTGCATACTTTGTGACTCTGAGCAAGTCACTTAACCACCCAGTGCTCCCAGGTTGCCACTGAAAACAGGCACTTATGCCTAGTGGGCCTTACCCAGTTACCAAAAGACTAAAACAAAATTCTTTAGACTTATTAGGCAAACTAATTAGCCACCATTTTTTTTTTAGATTGCCACCTTCTTAATGAGCCCTGAAGGCAAGCTGTGTGTTGGGTTGATTTCAGGTGGGTCTACCTGATTTCGGGACTGTATCTGTCTTTATTCTCTTCTCCTATTTTTACTGCCTTATTATGATGGTAATTTCCCAAAATGTGAATGGACTGAATAATCCTGTGAAGTGGTCAAACATTTTAACCTCACTAAAAAAGTTTAAACCTAGTTTCATTTTGCTCCAAGAAACCCATCTGTCTCAACCTGAGTACACTAAGCTTTCTTCTTGTGGGTTCCCAACAGCAATAGCCTCTACATACAGGCAGGGTAAATGCAGAGGTATGGCTGTGTTAGTTCCTCGATCCACCCCTTTTCAGGTTACAGCCTTGGTCACTGACTCCCAGGGTTGCTTAGCTATGCTGAAAGGGCTTTACCTTGGTCAGTTATTGACATTGGTAAGTGTATATTTACCCCCAGCTCCTCCATTTCATTCCTTAAGAGTATCCTACAACACATTATGACTTTTGAGGAAGATATTTTGCTTATCGGAGGATACTTTAACATGATCTTTGATAATAAGGATACTTCTAACCTTTCTCCTCCTAGATTAATGCATACTTAATGTTTTATTAAACCCTATTTGAGATAATTGGGATGGATTGACACCTGGTGCCATTTATATCCTTCCACAAAACAATATACACACTACTCAGCCCCTCAACATATACTAGGATTGTTTGATTATTAATGCCCAAGGAGCATGCACATTATCTCAGGACTAGCTCAATTTATCCTATTGTGCTTTCTGACCATGCCCCCATTACTGCAACCTTTGCATTTTCTAGAGCTAAAGGATCTACTATTTGGAAATTCGCTAGCATTTTATTAAATGATAGTGCATTTCGGAGTTGGTCAACCGATGTGCTAAACAGGATTATCTTCAAAAATGCAAATTCAAATGTTGCCCCTCATATTCTCTGGGACACGATTAAGGTAATATTTTGGGGAGAATTAATTACATACTCTTCTCATTTAAAAAAGGAGCATGAGAGAAAACATGATATGCTACAGCAAATATCAGCCACTCTGCAAGCATGCCATGCACAGGGTGACCGTTCTGTCCTTACTGAGTTACTGGAAATCAAAAACAAAATTCAAGCTGTTCTTAATTACCATACCGAGGTAGCCCTATGGTATTTGCAGCAGAAGTATTATGAGGGCGGCACCCAGGCAACAAAACACTTGGCTAATAGACTCTGGCAACAGATAGCACAGCTCTCTACATCTCAGATTTCTCACCCCACTACCATACGATTAACTTCTACTCCTTCTGATATTCTGGAAGCCTTTAAATCTTTTTATGTGCAATTACCTGTATATACAGTACTCCTGAATCTATGCCTAATCCCGACCTTATTCAGCTGTTTCTTTCACAACTTCCACTCCCTAACCTATCTCAGAGTGATCGAGATAGAATGTTGGCCCCTATAACTACTTCAGAGCTGTCATTGGCTATTAGAAATCTTTAAAATAACAAATCTTCTGGACCCGATGGGTGTACAGTGGAGTTTTACAAGACCTTTTCTTCTACTATTAACTCCGTCTTTTGTCAGTTTGCCAAATCGCTTTAGCTAAAGATTCTATTCCTCCAACTTGGAAACATGCTACCATCTCAGCTGTTTTGAAACCAGGCAAACACAAACTTTCATGCTCTTCCTATCATCCTATCTCTGTATTAAATGTTGACTACAAAATTTATGCATCTATTCTGGCTAAATATCTTGAGTGAACTCTTCCAATGCTCATTGATGGAGATCAGACTGGATTTGTTCCTTCTCATCAAACCCAAGATACTATTAAGTGCACACTTCAGCTACTTCATCATGCCACCTGGTCCAATGTCTCTTTTCTATTGCTCCACTTAGATGCAGAGAAGGCCTTTGAATGGGTGGCATGGCCTTTTCTTTTTGCAGTATTGGCTAAATATGGTATCCCTCTCATTTTATCTCTTCCTTATGAGAAGAAACAAATCCAGGGGAAGAGTACACAATGGGGGAGGGTAGTAACAACAATAAAAATGGAAAGGGACCTGGAGGTAATTATATCAGATGATCTAAAGGTTAGCAAGCAGTGTGAGAAGGCAGTAGGGATGGCTGGGGGGATACTGGGATGTATAGGGAGAGGCATCTCCAGTAGAAAACAGAAAGTTGTTATCCCTCTGTACAGACAGTTGGTGAGACCTCATCTGGAGTACTGTGTCAAGTTCTGGAGACCCTATCTCCTCAAGGTCATAGAAAGGATGGAGGCAGTCCAGAGGAGGGCAACTAAAATAGTGCAGGGTGTGCAACAGAAGCCATATGAGGAGAGACTAAAGGAGATTAATATGTGTACCCTTGAGGAAAGGAGGGTGAGGGGGGACATGATAGAAACCTTTAAGTACCTCAAGGGAATCAACAAAGCCCAAGAGGGTAGCACCTTTCAGAAAACAAGATGTGCAAGAACAAGGATACACAAGTTGAAGATAGAGGGGGAACGGCTCAGGGACAATGTGAGGAAGTATTTTTTCACAAAGAGGGTGGTGGACACATAGAATGGCCTTCCTGAGGAGGTCGTGGGATCAAAAACAGTGGGGGAATTCAAGAATGCATGGGACAGACATAAGGCAATTCTTGTGGGGGGTAGGAAGAAACAGGCTGTTGGTTAACTTAGGCTCTGCAGCTTATCCAGTAGGTAGGAAAATGAACAGACTAGGTGGGCCAAGAGATCCTTATCTGCCAGCAAAGTCTATGTTTCTATGTAATTGTATTACTGGCTTTTAGTCTATGTTAAAATAAATGGTCGACTCTCTTCATCTTTTTTGCTGGTTAGAGGAACCCGTGAGAGCTGCCCTCTTTCTTCTTTACTCTTTGCTCTTTATTTAGAACCCCTAGCTTGTATGCTCTGTCAGAACCCCAATGTAACAGGTCTACATGTAGGGCGTATGGAACACAAGTTAGCCATTTACGCTGAAGATCTTTTAATTTACTTGTCTAACCCAAATACTTCTCTCCCATCTTTATGGTCGTCTCTTTCATATTTTGGCCAACATGCGGGTTATAATTTGAATACTTCGAAGACAGAAGTAATTTCTCTTCATTATTCCCCTTCTATTGTTATCAAAAAGCATTTCCCATTTAAATGGAATTTTTCATCATTTTCCTATTTAGGGATTACACTTGCTCCAGATTGTCAGCAGGTTTGGCATCTTAATTATGATGCTTTTACTACAATGATGCAATGGGATCTAGCAACCTGGTCTCATTTAACACTATCTCTTTTTCAGCTAGTTAATTGTATCTGGATGATCATTCTTCCTCATTTTCTTTATCTTGCTCAAGTTATACGGCTTACTCCTCCTTCTTCATATTTTTCTGCTTGGTGCAAAAAATAGGGGAGGTACCGGGGGACTGGAGGATGGCAGATGCAGTTTCACTCCACAGAAGTGGAACTAGGGAGTAGGCAGGACATTACACACCTGTCAGCCTGACGTTAGTGGTGGGCAAGGTAATGAAATCACTACTGAAGTAAAGGATTGGGGAATACCTTGTTGCCAGTGGTCTACAGGATCAAGGTCAATGGGTCACACTATGAAGGTGAAGGGGGAGACTCAGAGAAAATGTAAGGAAGTACTTCTTCACAGAGGAGTGGTGGACACATGGAACAGCCTCCTGTTAGAAGTGGGGGAGGTTAAGATGGTTACAGGATTCAAGAATGCATGGGATTAATAAAAGGGTATCTTGGAAGTAAGACAGGGGGTGAAAGTCAAAGACTGAGTAGGGTCTGCAGTGTAGCTGTAGGTAGGGGAAAAATAGGGCACACAAGATGGGCCAAGAGGTCTTTATCTGCCAACAGCTATGTTTCTATGTAAGTGAAAGATAGAGTAAAGAGGGAAGAGATAGAGGAATTAAATGTGTGGTTAAAGGGATGTTGTCATTAGGAAGGGTACCTCTTTGTGGGGAACTGGGGTCTTCTGGGACAGGAAGCTTTTAAATATGATGGCCTTCACCTGTCAAGAGAGGGGACCAGCATGCTGGGCAGAAGTTTGATGCCTATGTTAGGGAGTTAAACTGACTGTGGGGGACATTGAGGCTAGAAAAGCCACAGTAAAATAATTAAGGAAAAGATTGTAACTGGTGTTCCCACTGTAATGGGGACTGGTAGCAGTTAGGTGGATAATAATAAGGTTGAGGTTGATAAAGGAGTAGTGGAAGAGGCAATGGAGGAAGGTTCTCAGTATCTGCAAGCAACAGGAAAAATAAGAAGGTAAGGAGAATGGGAAGGAAGGCAGGTGTAGGATCACAGAACAGCAAAAGAGGTTCTGGAGTTAGCTGAAAGTGGATCTGCCTTAATGCCAGGAGTCTGGGTAATAAAATCAGTGAGCACCATGCATTGGTGTCAGACAATGAGGCAGACCTCATACCCATCACAGAAGCTTGGGCAACAGACAATAATGACAGGGATTTGTCAGTCTCAGGTAACAAAATGCTTAGACAGGATAGAGAGAATGGCAAATGGGAGGTGTAGCTATGTATGTCAGTGAGGGCACAGAGGCTCTGGAGAATGGAAATATCAGGGGAAGTAAAAGGGAAACAGAGACTCTGTGGGTTCACCTCACAATCCCTCAGGCAAGAAACTATGGGTGGGGTGATCTATAGACCACAAGGACAAGAGAAAGAGAGAGAGAGAGCGAGAGAGAGAGAGAGAGAGAGAGATAGGGAGCTTGGGGAAGAGACAAAAAGGGTAGTGAGGAATGGGGAAGTGGTGGTGGGTGATATGAGTCTGCTGAATATCGACTAGGAAATTCCAGTGGCCAGGCATACTAGATGGAAATAGCTTGGCAGAAGACTCCAGGAGAAAGGACTGCTGTGTGACTGAACTTCTCTGCTGGGACTAAAGTAGAAGAACTTTTGTATTTAGACCTTTAATTTAGGGTAAAAAAACTAACATACAAAAAAAAAAGTGTGTGTTTGGGTTAACTGAACTGAGTGGGTAACTGAAAAGTCATCTAGGTGTAAATCTCAGGTGACTAAAAGGACTTAACTGTTGTGAGGTTTAAATTACTTGTAGAAAGATCTGGTAAGTAGGGGTAGGCTAGCTAGAAGGAAGCTACATTTAAAGACTGCCTTAGAAAGATTCTGCTAATAGCTTGGCAGAAGACTCCAGGAGAAAGGACTGCGTGTGACTGAACTTCTCTACTGGGACTATATCCCTCCTTCCCCCTCCACCCCCCACCGAAAGCTAGTTCTATTTTTATAGGCACAGCATTTGACTGACAACAGGAACTTCCTGTTTAGGGGCAGAAAGTGAGTGATCACAGAACCACCAAGGACCCACCATCCTAGAAGGGCAAGAGTAGCTCTCCGGCCCCTCTAGCTGCTGGAGGTCTGCCTCTGGAACAAGTAAGCGGTCTACTGAGAAATATAGGATATTCTTGTCTCAGAACAGGAAAATCAGGAGCTTAAAGGGCACACAGGCAGAAAGTAAGGAGAGAAAAAAAACAGAGGAAAGAGTAAGGATTGCAAACAGTTAGGGGCCAGAAACAAGACATGATTGGAGTGGTGCAGTGCAGTGGCTGTGGAGCAACAGTCTTCAGGAGATGTTCTGGAGGATGCGGTGTTGTTCCATCTGCAGGCACCTCTCTGGGCTGAGGGAGGAGGTTGCTCATCTCCAGGCTGAGTTGGCCAGGATTTGTGGGACCTCCTCTTCCATCCAGGGACCACCAGTGCCACTGCCTTTGCCTCAGAGGTTGCCAAGAAGAGAGTGGTTGGACCACAGTGGGCTCAGGGAGGGTGAGGGTGGTGGAACAGAGGCACATCCCTCCAGTTGTACCTCTCCACAATTCCTATGCCATTCTGGCAAAGTGTGGTTCCTCTATGGAGGCACCTACAGTGGAGACCAAGGAGGATGCTGGGAGCCTCCACAAAGAAGACCCACAGGAGGGTGGCAGGGACCCTGCAGAGGAAAACAACTCCTGGTGGGAGACTCCATTGTTAGGAAGGTAGAACTGGGCAAGGAAGGGAGAGGGAGGTGCCTGCCTGGCGCCATGGCTTGGAGGGACAGGAGGCGAATCCTCAGGATTGCGGAGCAGCTGCACGAGGGAGGGAGCTGGATGTCATTGTCACTTAGGGACAAATGACCTGGCTAAAAGGGATTAGAGAAGTTCAGGAAGAGTTTGTGGAATTGGGGAGGGCCTTAGTCAAGTAGCCGCACAGTAACCTTCTCGGAGGTGCTACCCATCTATGACATAGAGAGGCTAGGGTGTTCCGTACCATGGGATTCAATCAGTGGTTGAAAAACTGGTGTGGAGCTCAGGGATTTGGCTTCATTGGGGACTGGGGGTCCACCTGGAGTGATGCAAGCCTATACTGGCATGATGGGCTGCATCTGTCTGGGAGGGGAACCAGGATCCTAGGTGATAGGTTTAAATGCTTCATTGGCAAGCTTTTAAACTAGCCAAGGCGGGAGGCACTGGAAAGGAGCAGGAAAATCTGATCCCCCCCAAACAATCTCGGTAGTAAGTGTGGCAAACACCAACATGGAGGTGTCGATAGGGAGAAGGGCAGGGGTAAATGGAGAAAGTGACAAAGGCAAGAAGGACAGGGATGGGGCAAAAGGGAGTAAGGCCATCAGGAAATGGAGGGTAATGAGTACCAATGCCCGTAGTCTGGGCAACAAGCTCCCTGAGCTGGTGGCCTTAATGGAAGAGGGATGCCTGGATATCATAGCAGTCACAGAAACATGGTACACAGAGAACCATGACTGGGATGTTAACATACCAGGGTACATAACCTACAGGCGAGACAGGCAGGGGAGAAGAGGGGGAGGAGTAGCTCTCTATGTAAAGGAAGGGATAAAAGCAACTGAACAAAAGAGTAAACAGGGAGGAGAGGAGGCACTGTGGGTCACCTTGGAGACTGGAAAGGGCACCACAATCCTCACAGGGGTTGTGTACAGACCCCCATGTCAGGCGGAAGGAATGGACAAGGATATGATGGAAGGCATTCTTAGAATGGCAGAGAAAGGGGAGATACTGTTGATGGGAGACCTGAATATGCCAGATGTTAACTGGAGCACATTTGCTGCAGCCACATCCAAGAGCAGGGCCTTTCTTGATGCCCTACAGGTGGCAGGCATTAGACAGCTAGTTTCGGAACCCACTCGTGAGGGAGCAATCTTAGACCTCGTACTCTCAAACGGGGGCAGTGAGAGGATCTCAGATCTAGAAGTTGGTTGCCATCTGGGGACAAGTGACCATCAAACAGTGTGGTTCACGTTAAACTCAGCTACAGAGTCAAGCCATACAAAGTGAGGGTACTGGACTTTAAGAGGGCTGACTTTGGCAAGATGGGAGAGTGCCTCAGAAAAGCACTAGCAAACAGGCTAGAAGGAGGTGTGGAGCAACAATGGGAAATTATCAAAACTGCCATCACAGAGGCAACAAGCCTTTGTGTGAAGCAAATAAACAAATCAAAATGAAAGAAAAAGCCACTATGGTTCTCAAGAGAGGTGGCTGTGAAAGTCAGGAAGAAAAAGATTGCATTCCAGAAG
The DNA here is from genome assembly GCA_016271365.2 of Neoceratodus forsteri. Classification (NCBI taxonomy): domain Eukaryota; kingdom Metazoa; phylum Chordata; order Ceratodontiformes; family Ceratodontidae; genus Neoceratodus; species Neoceratodus forsteri. The sequence continues at coordinate 169,835,547 of CM057456.1, read as the reverse complement.
TATAAGGAAACACAGAAGGAGCAGGACAGAAAGCTGTACCAGTTAAGGCAGAAAGAAGCAGGGAGGGAAGTCAGAATAGCAAAGGCCCAAACTGAGGAAAAGATAGCCAACTCAGTTAAGAAGGATAAAACCTTTATAGGTACATCAGCGCGCAGAAAAGACAAAGGGAGGGATAGTGAGGCTGAATAGAATAAAGCGGTGGGTGGGCAGAGGGGACAGTGAAAAGCAGGAATACTGAATGAATATTTCTGCTCAGTATCCACAAAAGAGGAGGGGAAGTGCCTAATCCAATTACAGAAGCACTCTTGATAAGGGTCGATCCAGTCCTTTCACAGAAGAATGGGTTCTGCAAGAACTCCTAAAACTGAAGGTGGACAAAGCAATGGGTCCTGATGGAATTCACCCCAGAATTCTAAAAGAATTAAGGAAGGAACTAGTGAAACCACTGGCTACTCTTTTTAATAAATCATGGGAGGATGGTGTGGTACCCGAGGATTGGAGGAAGGCAGATGTGATTCCCCTTCACAAAAGTGGGACCAAGACAGAGGCAGGAAACTACAGACCTGTCAGTCTGACCTCTGTGGTAGGGAAAGTGATGGAGTCACTTCTGAAGGAAAGAATAGTTGAGTACCTAGAGGTCAGTGGAGCACAGGATCCAAGGCAGCATGGGTTCACAGCGGGAAGGTCATGTCAGACGAATCTAATAGATTTCTTTGACTGGGTGACCAAAGTAGTAGACCAGGGAGGGGCTGTGGACATGGCCTACCTAGACTTTAGCAAGGCATTTGACACAGTCCCACACAAAAGATTATTAGTCAAATTAACCAGCCTGGGAGTGGGTCCCAGGGTGGTAGCCTGGGTAAAACATTGGCTGGACAACAGGACACAGAAGGTAATTGTAAATGGAGTCCACTCTGAAGAAAGGGTGGTTACTAGTGGGGTACATGCAGGGTTCAGTATTGGGTCCAGTCCTTTTAATGTCTTCATCAGTGGCATTGCAGAGGACTGGAAGGAAAGTATGCCTTTTGCAGATGACACAAAGATCTGCAACAGGGTTGATACACAGGAGGCATGGAAAGGATGAAAAGGACTTGGCAAGGTTGGAGGAATGGTCAGACGTATGGCAGCTAGGATTCAATGCAAAAAGTGCAAAATAATGCACCTTGGAAACAAGAACCCAGGGAAGAATACACAATGGGTGGGAGGTAGTAACAACAACAAAAAGGAAAGAGACCTGGGGTAATCATATCAGATGACCTTAAGGTTAGCAAGCAATGTGAGAAAGGCAGTAGGGAGGGCCGGGGTATACTGGGATGTATAGGAGAGGCATCAGCAGCAGAAAACAGGAAATTGTTATCCCTCTGTACAGACAGTTGGTGAGACCCCATCTGGAATACTGTGTCCAGTTCTGGAGACCCCATCTCCGAAGGACATAGACAGGATAGAGGCAGTCCAGGGAGGGCAACTAAAATGGTGCAGGGTCTGCAAGAGAAGCCATATGAGGAGAGACTAAAGGAGCTTAATATGTATACTCTTGAGGAAAGAAGGAGAGGGGGACATGATAGAAACTTTCAGAGTACCTCAAGGGAATCAACAAAGTCCAAGAGGTAGCATCTTTCGGAAAAGAGACTTGCAAGAACAAGGGGACACAATTTAAAGATAGAAGGAGGGCAGTTCAGGGGCAATGTGAGGAAGTATTATTTCACAGAGAGGGTAGTGGATGCATGGAACAGCCTTCCTGAGGAAGTTGTGGAGTCTAAAACTGTGGGAGAATTCAAGAATGCATGGGACAGACATAAGGCAATTCTTGTGGGGGGGCAGGAAGATATAGGCTGTTGGTTTAATAGGATCTGTGGCCTATCCTGTAGGTAGGGAAATGGGCAGACTAGATGGGCCTAGCGGTCCTTATCTGCCGTCAAAGTCTATGTTTCTATGTTTCTATGTCAGGCCCTGTTGGATACACTGCAGGACTGCCTGCTGGTGCAGCTGGTTAATGAACCCCCTAGACAGGTGGCCATTCTTTATTTGGTGCTTACCAACTCAGAGACAGTGTGTGGAGTGAGGGTGGGGAAGCCACTGGGGTCCACCAATCATAACTCCATTTGGTATGGCTGACCCTCTGGATCAGAGTGCCCCCTATCAAGAACTGATGTCCGAGATTTCAGATGAACAGTCTTCTACTGGAAGAGGAGAACAGGTCTGAGAAACATTTACTAGGGTGGACAACATCAGAGGTATAGAGAAAAGGTGGGGGGGGGCAATCACGGGACCATTTTTGAAACAATAGAGTTATGTACAAACATTATTAAAAAAATGAAACTGATACGTGAAGCCAATATGGTTTTCAAAAAGGGTCAGAGAAGCAGCAAGGGCCATGAAAAAGGCTTTCACCATGTATAAGGAAAAGCAGGGGGAGATGGAATGGGGAGAGTAACAAATAAAAACTAGGGAAGAAAAGAGCAGTCAGGGAGGCATGGCAGACAAGTGGCTGGATATTGTGGAGTGGGTCGAGAGGGAAAACAATTCTTCAGATATAGTAAGGTAAAAAGTAAGCAGGGAGGGGTATTATTAGGCAATAAGGGGGGAGGGTATTAGAGGAAGATGTGCAAAAAACATACAGCCTTTAAAATTACTTCTGCTCTCTATTCACAAGGGAAGACAGTGGTACCTGCCTGAAAGTGACATTAGAGCAGCTGTCAGGAGCATTCCTGAAAAGAGGTAGCCAGTATTTACTATAAAAAAGGATCCAGAAAGGGTTTGAAACCCTAAAGGTAGGTAAAGCCCAGGAATAGATGTGATGCACTCAAGGGTGCTCTAGGAATTAGCTGTGGAACTGACTGAACCCCTTGTAGAGCTATTCAATAATTAAATTCAGACGGGTATTTCCAAAAGACTGGAGGATAGTGGACATACTCCCACTGCATGAGGGGTGGATGAGGAGAATCTGGGGAATTACAGACCAGTCAGTCTTACTTCTGTAGTGGGTAAACTGATGGAGTCACTTATCAAAGATGACCTCCTGGACTAACTAGAGAGCAATGGCCTACAGAATAGTAAACAGCATAAGTTTGTGGCAGGGAAGTCAGAACGACCTGATAGTTTTCTTTGATTTGATAACGAAGATAGTAGATTAGGGCCACACTATGGATTTACTCTGCTTCGATTTCAGCAAGGCTTTTGATTCAGTGCCACACAGAACTTTGCTGCAGAAACTGAGGGACCTGGGTGCAGCTAGGGGCATATTTAGATTAGTGGGAAACTGATTGAAGGAGAGACATCAGAGGGTGATAGTAAATGGGATCAAATCAGAAGAGTCGGAGGTCATGAAAGGGGTGCCTTTGAGATCTGTCCTGAATCCTGTTCTCCTCAATATGTTTATCAGCAACATTGGAGAGGGCATTCAGGAAAAGTTGTTTCTCTTCACAGATGACACAAAACTCTGTGGTATAGTTGGCAGTGATGTAGGGATCAGGGAGATGCAGCAGGATCTACAATGGCTACAGTGATGGTCTAAGGTTTGGTGGTTGAAATTCAATGCCAGAAAATGCAAGGTTATGCACCAAGTAAAAAAAATTAATAAAAACAGGACAGAGTACCAGACAGGTGGGCTTAAATTGAACATGACAGGAGAGAAAAAGGACCTGGGACTCATCATTAGTGACTCCCTCAAGCAACCAATCCAGTGTAACAAGGCTTATAGTAAGGCTAATGGGATGCTGGGGTATATCAGAAGGGGTGTTGACAGCAGGATAAAAGAGGTACTACTACCTCTATATTGGTCACTAGACAGGCAACATCTAGACTACTGTTCCCAGTTTTGGAGTCCTTATGATATGATGAGGATGGTGTGTTGTGGCACGTCACTGGCCTTAAATTAAAAGTTTGTGAGGGTGCAAGTACTTCACAGTATGGGCATCGGTACCGTTATATTTTACGGCAGGGGTCAGAACCCCACATTCTGTAAGGTCTTTTAGGCATTAAGAGGTCATCTCAGTACCCAACAGTCAGGTGTTGGACGTGGTGGGTGCACCCGTTTTCCCGTGGTGGGGAGCAGTAAGTGCCACTGAAAACTAAGGAGGAGTAACAAAGGAAACAGATAAATGAGAAATCAAAAAATCCACAGTCAGCTGGAAACACATGCCTGCCACTTATACTCTAAAACTACTCTCATTGGATTCCAGGAAGGCTCATGGAAACTGTAAGCTACTACGGGGCCACAGTCATTCCAGCTTATGCTGCCCTAGCCCTGGGACTCCAGAGTTAGCCCTCCACCTCAGGAAGTGGTGGATGTGAATACAGTGCAGGGCTTCAATCAGGCATAGGATAGGCATAAGGGAGCTATACAGATGAGTATGAATAGTTAGGCCATTGACAAAGCAAAGGCTGATGCCACATTTATAAGGTAGAAAAAGAAATGGGCAGACTGGATAGGCCTTGCGGTCCTTATCTGCCATCAACTTCTATGTTTCTATGTTTCCACCCTTATTACCTCATCGACTCAAAGTAGGACTTGATTTGATTCCTTTTTTATTTGTTTATGCCTCCCAGCCCCTGCTTTAAAAGTCCTGGGGCTGGAAGGTCAAGAATGCTGGCAGCACACAGGACACTTTGATGGGTACTTCTGCAGTGTCAGAAAGGAAGTTACAGCTGATTTGAGATGCTGCCCACCTGCTGTAGTATGGTTTGTGAGGTCAGGGGAGAAAAAGTTCTTGAGGTTTTCTGGCAACTTTTTTGTTGCGCAAACAGCGCCCAGGAGAAATCCTACTGTCACGCTGTGTGATCTCTCCCCTCCGGTGCACTGTTCATGGGCTATGAATTTTGCATAGTGCACTGATTTTTACACTGAACTCCACAAATGGTTGACTGATGTTCTTAATAATGTTGGAGCTATTTCAGGATGCACAATATAGTAAATCATTCAACTAATCTCCTGTAAGTATTCATTAACAATAAATATATGGGGCAAACTGTTTATAGATATATTATTCTTTAAAATAAGAAAGCTCTACACCTTCTGGCCATTTGCTCTGAATTTTGAAAGCCATTCCTATGAATTTTAATGCTGAGAGGTTGAGAGGTATATTCCCAGGGCAGGAGAGTGGAGAAACAGACAACTCAATGACTGCAATGGTTTGGTGCATCGAGGCACTGGGAGAAGTATTGCTTGCTCCCTGCCTGGTGTTCTATGGTCATGGGGTGGTAGGGGGAGTGGAGAATACTGTGCTGCTAGCTGCTGAGAAGAGGCAGCTGCTGTGTATTTCCTGGCCCTGGTTGGTAAGTTTGAGAATAGGCTGAGAGAATTCTCTCCTTAAGTGGCTCACCAGACACAAATGAAGTAGGTACATGAAGGCAGCACAATTTGTCCTGTGCTCTCCAGCCCTGTTTGCCATCCTGGAGCTGCCCAAGGGAGTGAAGGCGCTAGCAGCTTCCATCTGCAAAGATAAGCTACTTAGGGAATGTTATTTAAAATCCAGAAAAACTGATACAGATACTACTTGGGGGTAGACTCTTGGTGTTGTTGGTCCCTAGGCAGAGGTAAGCTCCTGACTCGGGAGATGGGGTTACATTCTTAAACCTGAAGCCAACATGAAGGCTGTGTTTGGTACTTTTGTTATACTGCCTCATTTGTATGTGAACAGCCACTTTTGTCTGTTAAGGACCTGCCCTGAGAGATCTGTGCCTGAGGGGAGCATGTGGGATGGGCATTGAGCTGAGGTCAGGAAACATGGCCCCCTCTCCTGAGAGGAATGTGTGGATCATGGCAAAGGCTGCAGGGGACTGGAATGGTTTAATAATGAAATCAACATGGTGGGTCTCCTAAGTTGGGAGGAGGGTGTTGTATTAAAAAAAATCACATACCAGATATAGGCAAGGATGTTTTTTTTCCTGAGCTGGATGTATGGAGGATTGACACAGCACTGGATACATGTAACATGAAGTGGCACTGTACCTGGGGGCCAGGGGTGGGGATAGGGAGTGAGACAGGAGGTGCTGATTGCATAGCATCATCAAAATGGTAAAAGTGAGCACAGTTACTGAAGCAGTTAAACTCCTTTGAAAAGTAGGCTTTTCAGTTGAAAGCCTGCATCATCAGCCAGGCCAGTCACCACTGGCTGAAGTCTGGTTTTCAGTCATCTCTTTTTCTTACGGCATCCCACACCTCTATAACCTGCATTGCTTCACAAAGCTGCACTAGTATGCTTGATCTGCATTCCACAATGAAACAATAAAATTGTATAGGTCACACTTTTCACAGTAACATGCACTACTGCTTTAAAAGAACACACATGTATACATTTCTGCAGGAGGGCTGTTTCTGTACTGCTACACTAGTGAAGATTTCTTTACAATGGCAACAGTGGAACAAAACAAGTACAGTAAGTGGTTCCTTACAATACCCGATTACACCCCAACAGAAGCAGCAAAAAGCCAGTGGAAGGCAAATATCAGCAGAGTGCTTGCTGTAAAATCTATTTTCTTTTGACATGTGCAACATAGTTACAGTATATTACTCCTGTGGTTCAGGCAGTGTTTCAGCAATAGCTTCATCATCAGTATAATTTAGATTTATAATCCATGAACATCTGCTGCCTGATCCCTTGTCAGCTGCAGTCCCTACTTTAAAGTTGGAGTAAACACAAAATAATAAAAACAAATGGTGCCCCCAAGTTTGGCATCTATTGTTTGCCCAACAATACATTAATATACCATTTAGTGTTCAGGTTAATACCAGAAAAGTAGGGAAATGTTGCATTAGGGTTTCCAACCCTAACTCCCCAACCCCATCCCCAAGCAGCTAAAAAAAAAAAACAGAATAGAAAAAAATATATATGTTTTGAAAATTAGAAACGTTAAGAGTGAACATTGTAATACTGCAATGTTCACTCATAACACGGTCATTTTACCATATTTGTACATCAAATATTCAGTATACCGTTCTTATAACCCTACCCCATGAACCCAGTAGGTGAAAATATTTAAATGAAACACCAAAACATAACTCTGTGCCAAAGGTGCAAAAACACATTTTGGCCAAGATTTGGATAATGACAGCAGTCATGTTCATAAAGAGATGTGAAAAAATTACTTTTAAAAATTGGGATCGAAATATTGAAAATTACCAATGTTATGAGTGAGCATTGAAAAATTTCAATGTAGGCTCATAACTTTGTCATTTTAATATATTTTGACCTCAAATTTTTCAGCATAACCTTTCTTATGACACCCGCCCCCAGCAAGGGCAGTGAACATTTTCAAATCCCACTGAATTGGTGATTTCACAAAGTGACCATGAAATCTCCTTTCTGGCCAGATTTGCAGGATTCAACAACCATTTGTCATGAGGTAGGGTTTGAATAAGGTCATGTTGAAAATGTGGGGCCAAAATATGTAAAAGTGGCAAAGTTGTGAAACAAAGCTCTAACTCCATTGAAATAAATTAAACTGCACTTATTTTCTCATACAGCAATTAACAATTCCAACAGCAAGATGTGTCTTCAGTTGGAGAGTGGATATGCACCATGGGACATGTTCAAGTGAATGAAGCTCTGGGGGAGCATGGGATGGTGGATGGTGAGTCAGGGAGGTGTGGGTGAGGTGAGTGTGGGAGGGTCAGATCAGTAACAGACCAGTTTCTATTTTATAAGGTAAAAACCAAAAATCATCCAGTAACAGTTTTCTTTCTTCCAGGGGACATATTCCAACACTGGGGATTGAGCACCCAAGTTGCAGGCTACCATTCGGTGACATTAGGGTTGGCACCCCGGTGCCACCATGTATACATTAAGAACGAGTGACCTGGAGGGGAGGGGGTCAACAAAAGTGATACCAGTGGTAAGTACCCCAGTCTGCTAACTTTAACACTGAGAATGGGGGGTCTGGCAACCTGGAGGAATGGTGGAGAGAGAAGCAGTATCAGGTGTGGGCACCTTGGTCTGCTTAAGAAAAGATTACATAGATAGATAGGTAGGTAGGTATAGATAGACAGACAGGCAGACAGATACATACGATAGCAGATACAATATCAGATAGGATATCAGACACGATTTCAGACATCAGTAACAGTTCTTGGAAACAGTTCTCTGTAGAGAGAACTGTTTCCAAGATCTGTTCCCGATATCTGAAATTGTACCTGCTATCATATCAGATATCCTGTCTGATATCTGAGTAGGTAACAAAAAAACAAACAAATAGCAAAACAATTACAACAACAGCAAAAAAAATGCTTAAGTGGAAGGAAGTGGTGTTTCTAATTTTGCTCTTAATCAGTTGTCATTGCGGATTTCTGTTTTTGCACACAGGGGATCCTAAGGTGCTAGCAGTGACAATAACACTAGTCTTTTCATTTTAAAAAGTTGTCATCAAGGAACACATTAGAATGGGTGTATCCAGAGAAAAACATGAATTAAATAACTCCTAATGCATTATGTTGACATTTTATTTGACATTTCTATATATCCAAAAGGGGGAGATTGTTTTCTGTTCAAATTGCATGCGGATTCAGAAAGTAGACTTGACCCTAACAAATGCAAAACCGATTTCTTTTTGTAGAAGCATTTTCTTTCCTTCAGTTGTATGTACTGTAGCTGAAGCTTTTGGCTTAGCATGTATAATGTGGCTTTGATTTCCTTCTCAGAGGAGCACACACTACTACTGATATGTGTTTTTGTGTGTGTATGTCTATCTCATTTTGCACTTGGTTAAGGGGATGATTCTAGGCAGCACCCAAGAAGAGCGCCCCTAAGAAGGTGTGGGGATAGTGGATGAGGACAGTAGAGTGGATGCATATGGGCAGTGGTGTCATAGGACAGGCATGTGCCATTGAGCACCCCGCAGCCCTGCACCGTGCCAGGGATCCAGGTGTGTAGTATGCCATGTAGGGGTGGCACGGAGGGGGCCAATGGCTTTGTCAGTCTGCGGCCTTGCAACAGGGTACAGCCCACTTGGGCTTCTGTGCATCTGCAATGTGGCCACTGTCAGGTTGGAGAAGGGGGGGGTGTGACCTGACCATAGCCGTGGTAGTGCCTATCCCTGTCCCCAACTGTGTCTGCACTGATGTGGTCTGGGTGTTGTCCATCCACTCCAATCAGCACTTCCTGCTGCCAGTGTCCAGCTGCCCAGGAAAACAGAATGGCAGTAAAGGAGTGACTGTAGCTGCAGCCCCACTATGGGCAATGGACAGTGCAGCTACAGTCATGGAGTTGAGCACCTGGAGGCTTTGGCCCGAACAAGTGATGGCTGCAGGTGGTGTGCACCACTAAGGCCATGTAGACAGGCAATGATGGGGAGGGGGATAAAGGCAGCATGGCACCATTTGGACAGTGGTGCCATAGGATGGGCATGTGCCATTGAGTGCCCCACAGCCCTGCACCATGCCAGGGATCCAGGTGTGTAGTATGCCATGTAGGGGTGGCATGGAGGGGGCCAATGGCTCTGTCAGCCTGTGGTATTGCATCGGGGGGGTACAGCCCACTTGGACTTCTGTGCATTTGCAATGTGGCCACTGTTGGGTGGGGGAAGTGGGGTGGTGCAACCGGACCATAGCCATGGTAGTGCCCATCCCTGTCCCCAACTGTGTCCACATGGATGTGGTCTGGATATTGTCCCTCTACACCAATCAGCACTTCCTGCTGCCAGTGTCCAGCTGCCTAGGGCTTCATTGCCCATTCCCAGCTGCCCAGGATGTCATCACACATTCCCAGCCACCCAGGTTTGCCTCTGCCCACCTGACCATGGTGATATTGCAGCATGCCACATGGCTCTGCCTGCTGTCAGCGCTCTCACCACCAGTCGCTCTTCTTCCCAGTCACCCTTATGGCACTGTTCCTTGTGCAGTCACCTATTGGGGACTCATGCATTGGGAGGTGCCCTCATCACATAAAACCATGATTCTAGATTGTCTTTCAACACTGACCATTATAAACTCTACAGTGCATTAGACTTGTCCTGAGTGACATGAGCGAATTGCACTTCATGCTGTTCTCCCTGATGTGTGTTAAAGTTATTGTACCCTCTAATTCACAAACAAAGCTTACCTGCAAGTCATGTCCTAGATCCTTCTCTCCACTGGATCACTCAAGCTGATGGTCCCACACATAAATACAATTTGAGGGTCCCTTGTCTTTCTGTCACAGATGCCTAACTGCATGGATTTCTCTGCAAGAATCTTTATGCCTGGTAAACTGCACATTGCCCTCCAGTACAAAATTCATCAAACAGGCCTTCTCAGTCTTTTCTTGGCATAAACCTTGCTGTCATAATTTAGGAGTATAAAAGTTAGCAACAGCTATGAACTTCTGTACCTATACCACCTGCCCATGGCTTACTTTGCACTTGCTGCTTTGTTTTGCCTGTGTAAACATACAGTGCTTTGGAAGTTTGCACACACTGTAGCTAGGATTATTTATGTTTGTAATATGTTCACTTATCAGCAGTTTTGCCTTAACAGGACATTACTGTAAACAAGTTCTTTTTTTTTTACTCTTCACTCCCAGTCTGCTCCTCTTTGGCCATCTCCTGCTCCCGGCCCTAACACTTACCTTCTCCTAGACTTACCTATCAGTTCCTTGTTTCAGCCTGGTTAATCCTCCAGGATGAGATCGATGGCGAAGGCTTTGCCCCCACCAAAGTTGAAGCTCAGTTCAACATCAAGGTGCCAATGTCGGTGGTGTGGGGCCTGCAGAGTGGGAGTGGCAACATTCTGCCAGCTGGCAGGCCTGTCCTTTTACTTTTTTGACCAGCCATGAATGGCATGATGCACAAACCCAGAAGTGTGTCATGAGTTCAGCTCCACCAACATCTCCCCTTCCTAATTTGAGGCCCTGCATGCACCACCACCTGGTGTCACCCAGGTGGCAGTAACGAGGTGGCAGCTATAACACAACCGGTCTGAAGGGGGAGAGCATCCTCTGGGACGCTCGATCCTTCTCTGCCCGGCCGACTTCCAATGACTCAAACTCATTTCTGAACTCAGGTTGCTTGCATTGTGAGAAGTAGCACTACAGCTGTGCTGATGGGCTGGAAAGTTGTAAACATGGTCTGCTCAATGATTTTTATCCTGAATAGAGCTGAACTGAATGATAAGGCAATTCAGCATATCTATAAATGTGGTACAACTCCCACTGCAGGCCTTCCCTGCCAAACAGCCCCATTGTTGGGGGTGGTAGGCAATAACCTCAGAGGCAACACCCATGTCAATGGATATTGAGATGGGGCAGTCTCACCAGGTGCCAACCCCATGTATTCAACTGGCCCAGATTTGATAATTGAATCACATCCTTTGAAGCATGGGACACTCTGAGCAGCTATAAAGCCTGTGTGCACTGCTGTGGCCCTTGCTCGACCATCCTTTTTTTTTTACTTGTTTTTTTTTTCTTTAAACCCTATTTATTGATTTTTCTTTTAGACATTTAAGACATACACTGACATACACACAGATAAACCAAGAATTACTCCTGGTCCCCCAGCCCAAAACTGGCTGCGGATATTTTATACATACACAGCTACCTTAAAGTAACATTGCCTCTAATAGGCCAACTGAGCCGTATCCAACCCCCATAGCCAATCAATCAATCAATCAATCAAATCTTTATTTATTCAGGTGAACATCATTGAGCAAGGGTCATTTACAAGATGGACCTGATAAGGTCAAGGTTCAATAGTTGATACACAGCAAATACATCATACTCTTTATGACAGTTATACAGTACATACAGAGAAAAATAATGTTTATAACACAATGATGTACAGTGAATTCACATGTTAAAACTCTGTCAAAGGAAGGTTAAGCTAATATCTACAGTATGTACAGTACATACATATCCCAATGGGGGCCATGACAGACACACAACATAATGAATACTAGGATGGTGAAGGTATTATTGGGTGCCATAATCTGGGGGTGTCTGACTGGAAGGAATACGCCATATATGATTGGAAGCCAGATTTGTAGGATGACTAATCTAGCTCTAGCGGTAGCAACTGCATTTCTCTGTGAAGAAGGCTGTACAATGCCGTTTAAAGGATGCAAATGGAATGATAATGGACAGTTTTAGGGATTTTTGTAGGGTGTTCCATGCTATAGCTAGAGAATAGCTGATTGCTGCCCTCCCTAGTCTGGTGCTGACTTTGGGCAATTTGAGCAGGATGATATTGTTGCTTCTTAGGGCATAGGAGCTAGGAGTGGTCTGGTTGAAGCAGTCAGGATATAGTTTGGGAGTTTTTGATAAAGCTCTGTAAATCCATAGAGCTGCATTTCTGCTCCTCCTGATATGAAGGGAAACCCATCCAACTGCATCATAAAGAGAGCAATGGTGGGTATTATATGGCAGATCTGTAATGAACCTTATTGCTCTATGATATAAGGTATCCAACTTGTGAAGGTAGGAGATGGGGCAGTGACTATAAAGGAAGTCTGAATAGTCAATAACTGATAGAAAGACGGCCTGGACTAACCTCATCTTTGAGTCTCTATTAAGGAAGGGTTTTAATCTATAGAGGAGGCCAAGCCTTTGGCGAAGCTTTTTTAACAGTTCTTCTAGATGATGAGTGAAGTCGAGTCTGTTGTCAATCCACACACCTAGGTATTTGAAGTTTTCAACATACCTAGATTTTCCAAGTATAGTGCATAGCTGGGTAGAGTGATTGAAGAGGATGTGCTGGTGGAGTTTTGAGTTGTGAACATCATTGCTTTAGTTTTCTTTGCATTTAGCAGAAGCTTTTTCTCGAGTAGCTGATGTTGTAACAAGGAGAATTCTGTTTGTAGGATTTCATGAGCAACTGTAGGCGAAGGGTTGCTGACATACAGAACAGTGTCATCAGCAAAGAGGTATACTGAGGACTTGGTAAGGGTTGAATCAATGTTATTTATATAAATGGCAGAAAGTATAGGACCCAGAATAGAACCTTGGGGGACTCCTCTTGACAGTGGTCTTAATGGGGATAGGTCACCTTCAGCTTTTACCTGCTGTGACCTACCGGAGAGGTAGCATCTGAACCACTTAAGGGAAGGTGGATCTAGGCCAAGGGAGTGCAGGGATGAGAGTAGCAGCTCATGGTCTACAGTATCGAATGCTTTGCTCAGGTCCAGGAATACTGCACCGACATTATTCTTTTTATCCAATTCGATTTGCCAGTCATTTGTGACCTTGGCTAATGCAGTGATAGTGCTCTGTTTGGCCCTGAATCCAGATTGAGCTGGATTTAATAGGTTAGCATTGTCAAGATATTCCCTTGGCTGATTACTTACTAATTTCTCCAGCATCTTGGATAGCACAGGTAGAATGGAAATGGGCCTGTAATTATTAAGATCCATAGGGTCCCCTGATTTTAGAAGGGGGACCACTTGGGCTGTCTTCCACAGTGTGGGAAGTGGGGTAGGCTGACAATTAACTCAAATACTGTATATAGAATCTGATAGCTCATTGCCCACCTGCCAATACACTGAGATTGTATTAACCCCTCGTACTCAGGTCAGATTAATAGCTGTAGCTGCGTCCCTAGAAAAGAGAGAGAGTCCCCCCAACCCTGCCTACTTCACAGATCCTAATATTCCTATATAGTATCACCACAAAGTTATTTCCCAACTAATTAGCAAATATGCAAGAAAAGGAAAGAACTTAGCAATTAAGCAAACTTTCAGACTATTATTCATTCACTAATCTCACTTCAGCAGACAGACCCTCATTCTGGGCATCTATTAGCTGTATAGAATAGACAGCTTCCAAAGACTGCCACTTTTTTTTATATAATCCCATCTTACCCTCGTTCAACATATGCTTTCGTATCCTTCCCAGGGTTCTCATAAGATCCCCTACCCACTGTTCATAAGTGTAGACAAGGCTGTCTTTCCAATGCTTTAAAAACAAAGGATTTGACCAGGGCTGTGAATAAGGAGATGTGGTACTTAGACGTATTCCCCGAAACCTGAGACAGAGCCCCAAGTACACAAACCTCAAGCAATATAAGCTCTGAATAGTCTAAGATGGGGTCCATATTCTCCTTAATTTTAAGCCAAAGGGGCCAAATCTTGGCACAATACCACATCACATGTAACATATCCCCCCGTTTCTCATTACACCTGAAGCATAGGTCTGTCTGTATAAGGTTCCTTGCACATAGCTTTGCTGGAGTATAGTACATATTTTAAGAAATGAACAATTGCATATTCTTAAGTTTTGGTATAGTTATATAGTTGCAACTATTCCATACATCTTTCCAATTAGGTCTTAGGGGAGTCATAATTTTATCCCAATATGGGATGTGGGTTGGGGAGATTGAGTCCAGGAAATTTAAGAGCACCCTGTAAATTTGGAAAATAGGCTTTTACAAAATTCACCCCAATTAGTTCTCCCCAATTAAACCCTTTCTTTTGAGTTTCTACCATCCCCTTTTCACCCTTAGCAAGTTGATAAGCTGGATCTTCTTAAAAAAGGGCAATCCCTCACTTAGAGGCGGAAGAATGACCTTATCCTCCTTTATACAATCGACCAACTTAATTCCCTTTAACTGTCTAGCCCATTGTTTTATAATAATTTGGCCCCTTAACCAGAAATTTGGATTACCCATTATCGGTTGTTCCCATGCCTTGTCTTGTCCCCTCTTTTGTGCAGGCATTAAAAAAACCCACAGTGCATAAATTGTTTTTGCTATTGGAGTCAGCTTTGCTTTTATAGGCAGCTTGTCTGGGTGGGAAAGAAGCAGTGCATCTGGGGAAAGTCCCATTTCCCTTAAAATCCATCTCTCCATATGAAGCCAGATTGGTACATAGACCCCCCCCCCATCCATTCTACCTGCCCATTATTCCTAACTGCCCTGCCACATAATATAATTGAAGATCTGGCATCTTAAAGCCCCCTACGTTCTGTGGCAGATGCATAACCGTATGTTTCTTCCGTGCTGGCTTTGAGCTCCATAGGAAGGCCGATAACAACTTTCTGAATTTTATGAACCAGGACTGAGGGAAGAGATATGGAGCCAGGTGAATCAGGTACAACAGCCTAGGCAGCAGATTCTTTTTGACCGTTCCTAATCTAGCTGTAAAATTTAATGGAAGTTTATTCCATCTAAGGATGTCCCCCCAGATTGTAGTTAATAGTTTTTCCATGTTAATCTCTTCTCCCACCTCAACATTAGGAGTAATCCAAACACCCAAGTATTTGATTGCTTAAGGGGCCCAGTGTATCTGCAGGGGTTCAAAATCTACCCTAAAAGTATGAGG
This sequence comes from Neoceratodus forsteri, assembly GCA_016271365.2. Classification (NCBI taxonomy): domain Eukaryota; kingdom Metazoa; phylum Chordata; order Ceratodontiformes; family Ceratodontidae; genus Neoceratodus; species Neoceratodus forsteri. The sequence continues at coordinate 169,820,330 of CM057456.1, read as the reverse complement.
TGTAAGGGGTAAAATTTGTGTTTTGATTAAATTTAATTTATAGTTCGATATTGCAGAGTATCTTCATATAATTTCCAATGCCTGTTTAAAACTCTCAGCTGGATCCTGCAAATGCAAAAGTATGTCATCCGCGAACACAGACAGTTTGAGTTCCTCCCCCAGATTTGAATTCCCCGGATTTTAGGCTCTAAGTTTAGTGCCCTTAATAGGGGTTCCAAGTAAATATTAAACAAAATAGGAGAGAGGGGGCATCCCTGCCTGGTCCCATTCTCTAATTTAATTTCCTGGGACAGATATCCATTACATAACACCCTAGCTGTGGGGGTTGCATATACATTTTTAATTCCCCTGAGAAGGCCTTCAGGGAATCCCATTCTCTCCATGATGGCAAAAAGAAAGGAATGAGAGACCCTGTTGAAGGTCTTCTCTGTGTCTAAGGATATCAGTGCATAGATATTGGAGAATCCACCGCATAGTTAAGGATATGGTGTAGCTTCCTAAGTGCATCATGAGCCCCCCTGCCCGGCATAAATCCCACCTGCTCTTGACTAATTAAAGTTGGGGCCACATTCAAAATTCTGTTAGCCAATATCCTTGTCAGGATCTTGATATCCTGATTCATCAGTGCAATCAGTCAGTAGTTCTCCGGGAACTCTTTAGGTTTATCTGGTTTTGGGATAAGTGTAATGTATGCTTGGAAAAGTGGGGAGTGACATACCCCTTCTTGCATTACCCTAGTAAACAAGTCTTTGAGGAGAGGGAGTATTGTTGAAATATATGATTTATAAAACTTGGCTGTGAGGCCGTCAGGCCCCAGAGTTTTACCATTCGGCAATGATTTTACTACATCTAAAATTTCCACTTCACTTATTGGAGCTGTTAGGCTTTGAACCTGTGCCGGATTTAGAACTGGGAGAGGTATATTCCTCAAAAAAGCATTTATTTCTTCCCTACTGACAGTTCTACCCCCTTGATAAATTCTCCTTATAATAGACTTCGAAGGCATCAGCCATTTCTTGGGGGTCAGTTATAAGTGCCCCTTCTACTTTTATTAAGTTTACCGTTCATGCTGCTTCCCATTCCTTCACTCTAGCTGCTAAAAAGTGGCCAGGCACATCACCCTGCATTAGATACTTAGCCTGAATTTTCTCCAACCAAAAATCCACCTTGGTATAAATCAGGTTTGCCATCTCATCCCTCAGTTCCTTAAGTTCAGCATCCACCTCTGCAGCTGACCCTTCTAAGGGCTCCAGAGAGTCTATGACCCCTAGAATAAACTCCTCTCAAGCTTGTCTAAGTTTGTTCCTTCTTGCTGCATATCTTTGAGCTATCCCTGTATAAAGAATCTTACAGGTTGGCCAGGCTATTTCCTTGTCCTGCAATGTTGGTAGCTGAACCCTAATAATCTCACTAAAAGCTTCCTCTAATTTTCCATGTAGTGTGGTATCAGACAATAATGATTCATCCAATCTCCACCTATATCGTTCGGGGGGAACAGCTTTTAGTTCCCATGTCATCTGTATCGGAGATTGATCAGATAAGATTCTACTATGGGTAGCCATTTCCTTTATACCCACCAATGCTTCCTGATTGACCAGGAAAAAATCAATCCTGGATTGCATCTTATGGTCCCTTGAGAAAAAAATCATGCTTTTTGGTCCCTTACCATGTAGCTAGACAGGATCCACCAGTGCAGTAGCTTTCAAAAAGTGCCCCATAGCTTCCTGTTCTCTAGACAGGGGTTTCTTAGAAGGGTGGATTCCTATCTTCCTAGTTATTTAAACACAAGTTCCAGTCTCCTGCTAATATGATCGGATGTGTTGGCAATCCGACTACTTCTACCTCCAATGAAGCAAAAAATTCCGGGATAGGTGGCGTTTGGCCATAAATAGAGGCAACTGACAATTCTGACCCCAGAATAGATCCAGAGAGAAATATTCCTCTGTTGTCCCCATTTATTACTGCCCTCTTTACCGCATATGGTCATGTCTTCCCCATTAAAATGGATACTCCTCCTGAGGCTGTTGTATTCTTCACTCCAAACTCTTGACCCACCCACATTCTTTTTAACAGATCCAGTTCCTCTGTTAAAAGATGAGTCTCCTGCAAAGTCACAATTTTTGTCCCCAGTCATTGAATGTGTCTCAGAATCACCATTCTTTTTATCTTACCCCTAAGACCTTTTACATTCCAAGAAATAATTTAAATTTTTGACATTATACATATACACTCCTGTATTTATTGCCTCACTACGATGTGCCAATGTCTTGCTCCCAGTTGGTGGACTCTCTCTCTTTTCTTTTACCCGTCCCTCCCCCCTTTCCCCCTTCCCCGATCCTATGATCGCCCTCCTAAAACATTGACGATCCATGGCTGAGCCAGTTCCTGAGTGCCCCCCTAGACCCCTCTTCAAGCTCATACCAGGAATCCCAAGGAAAACAAAAAGGAAATACCCCTCTTTCCCACTCTCTTTATTCCCCCTCGATTTCACTTCTCCTCACTCACCTTCTCCCAACCCCCATTGACCAGAGGGAGATACTTTCCTGATACTGATGATCCCCAGTTTATATCTGTATCAAGCTATTCTGCCTGGTGGTCCTTCACCATGCCCTAATAAATACTGGGGGGTTTGCTGTCATAACACCCTTCACTTTCAATTATCCATCTTATCCCTATACCAACACTCTCCTCCACCAAATGACCCTCTCCCTTGCCGAATATTCCTCTTTCCCCTGTACTACCTAGGAAGCCGACTCATGCAGTCACTCCCATTAGTTACTCCAGAAAGAGCTTCCTCTTCCTTCGCCCCCCACCACTACTCGGGATGCGAAGGCTAGTCTGCTATACGAGAGCCCCACCTTACCCAACAAGTAAAGTTACCTAAAAATTAGTCACTGCTGCTCCCTCTGTGCCCCAATTGAATATTTATCACTCCTGGAGTTCCATACCCCTAACATAAACCTTCCACTTTCGTTTCTGAAATTCCCTGGTTTAGAAAAACCTCTCTCTCCCCCATCATGAACTCAATTATTTACTTAAACAAAAATCACGTCTGCCCTCTAGTGGCTGCACCCTCAAATCGCTTCACTGCAGCTCGTATAAGCCCTGGAAAAGGAGGCCTCCCGTACAATTTGCCAACCAAAACCCTGTCCCCATTGACTCACAGTGAATCTCAGTACCCCTTTCTCCCATTCATTTCCCAGAGCTGTCTTAACTCAAAAATATATTCAACTGTTTGTTTGCTTTAACCACCCTTAATAATATCAGTCAGTGCACAACATTTCCATATTTCCTGTATCTTGTCCAGATTAGTTTAATTCTCCCAATGCCACTACTAAGCCCATCAGGTTGGAAATTTGAATAGCGATGGGAGCTCAAATCTCAAACCCTCCAAAGCATCCCATGCTGTTAGGTATTTTTTGTCCCCCATTTGGAGCAACATAATTAGGGTCGCTGGATACTGCATCCAGAACTTGATCCCTGCCAGATAGAGCTTCTTTTTAATGTCCGAGTTTTCTTTTTGTCTATCTCAAATGGAAGGAGTTTGGTCCTGGAGCAGCCACAAAGTCGCCCCATTCCACTGTAGGTTTTTGGACTGCTTAGCTTTACTTAGAACAAAGGCTTTTTCTTTATAATTGAGAAACCTCATGATTAATACCCTCAGGTGAGCTCCCGGGGGCGATCTCTCTGAGTGCCTGATGCGCTGTTTCCAAATTGTATGTCTCCCCATATTGAGTCAGGCCTAACAGCTTCATCAGCAGGTCCTGCATAAAAGTTGCACAGTCCACCCTCTCCGTTTTTTCAGGGAGCCCTGCCATGATTAAATTTTTTCTTCTGCTATGCGACTCTTGGTCCTCCAAACGATCTTCCAGCTTTTTAACTTGCTTTCTAAGCACCACCACTTCTTTCTCTATCCCTGTTGATTTCTTCCCCTGCGACAAAACTCTGGCCTCCAAATCTCTCATTCTTCTCACCAACGCATTCAAAGTCAGTTTCACGGTTGAAAAATCCACGACCAAACCCTGCAGCAACTGTTTGATCTCCAGAATGTCATCCGCTTTCACGTTCTCTCCCCCTTCCACATTCTCTTCATCATCTTGATCCTCTGGCACAGATGAAAGGGGTTTCTGGAGTTTCACTGCCGGAACCCAAGCCAACAAGGGCTCTGAAGCGCCACACTCCATCTCGGCCATTCTGCTAGGCCTCTTCTGATCACCACCTAAACCAGGCAAATTACTTCCTATCTGCTCCTTTCTTTTCATTTGAGAGGCAGAGAAGCTTAAGAAAACTACCCCACTTAACTGGATTACAAGGTTGAGCCCTTACTTTTAGTTTAAGGATAAATTAAGCTGGTGAGGGCCCGGGAGCTACACTTAGGACATCCTCTCTCCTCTAGCTCATCACGTGACCTCCCTTGCTCAACCATCCTGAATATCTATACCCCTCAGGGTGAGTGCATACCTTCTACAATTTGTCACGTCATTATAGCGATTCTTTCTTCTTTGTCACATTCTTCATGATTCGTTTTGCTCTGGATATAAATGGAGCCATCATTGCTTGTCAAAAAACGATCTCATCTTGCACTTTACAGTGTACTCTTTACTGTCTCCTTAACTTATTTAATCTGTAAACCCATAACTTTATTTGGTTGCATTAACTGTTGCTTTTGCACAGTTAGACACTATACCATTAGAAAATCACATGGACACAGAACATGACCCTTTGGGCATAAACGTCTTTTGCAAAATGCCAGCATTCATTTACAGACAGGTACACACAGTTTGAGGTAACAGGTAATCTGCAGTCACAGCTACCAGTTTGGGCCCAGATCAAATCAACAGTAAATCACAGTCATAATTCAGCACAGTCACAGTTACTGTACACTGTCCCATGACCAACCTATCAGAGATTTGATTCTCATTAGCAGCAGAATTACTTCAATATATTTACAACTTCCTTACCAGTCTCTCTAGCACTTCACTTTACATGTCCTGTAGTTTCCCATTTCCGTTTATTTTTGGTGACACTCAGGGATCTGTTACTTTTCAGTGCCCACTCACAGCTTTATAAGGAACTTGGGGAACAGGTTGTACGTAGTCCTGCACAGGACAGAAATAGGAATCAGTGCTTCTGGCAGAGGGCAAGTAAGGGGATATACTGTTCTGAACACACATTCATATAGCACAAAGTGTATGCTACCTCTGCAGTATTTTTCCAGCCCCATGCCTTCATGGGAGTTAGAGTGAACACCTTAACACTGTCACAACAGACAGTGACTTTTCATACCAACCATGTCCGTCCCTTCCCCCGCGGTTTAGATCCTCAGCACCAGCTGCCATGGTCTTCCATCATTGACACCAGACCTTCTTGGCCATAGTCCCCACCAGCTCAAGATTTCACATGCCACCTATCCACCACTTACAGTATACCCAGGACATTGATACATTCACTATCAGGAGGCCCTTCTTCAGCTTTGACCTCCAACAGGCCCCTGCCATCCCCAATCTCAAATGTCTGAGTAGGTCCCACTCATCCAGAGACCTGTATTAACAACCTATGCTACCCAGACCCAGGGACCCAGCCACTACCCCTGGGCCCACCAGCAACCTCCCATCGGTCATAGCCAGAGTAGCACATCAACAGGTGCTAAGTTTGAACACTGCATACAGACACCCCAGACTGGAATGCACACCAAGACCTAGAACTAATTTTGCTGGGTCACAGCCCCTATTTATATGTCCCTAGTAAGTGAGGAAACATTACTTACAAACCCTACCAACCCATTGGCATTTGCAGACACATTGCAGGCACCAAAACTTGCTGGCACTAAGTAAAGACACACGTTGCAGAAAAGGATACATGCCTAACATTTAGAATGTACTTCTGAACATTGATACACAGGGTGAAGCTTAGCCCCTCCAATGTACTTTAATCACAGGCACATCATTTTCATTTGCAGGCCATATATTATAGCCCCAATGTGACACTTCATTATTCTACACATTATTGTAAAGATGCCTGTGTTATGGTAGCTCTTGTGATACCAGCAGAGTTACATCCATATATTGTTAATTGCAGAAACATTTATTTACAAGATGATGGGCTATTTTTCTTAGTATTTAAAGAGACCCAACTGGTTAAAAAGACACACTTCATTCATTCAGACCCAATGTTTGAGCAACTCATAAAGTTAGAAGAGTCTAGTCTGGAAGCTAACCAATTTCGAAACTTCAAAATCAAGTACTTATTTATAGTCTTCTAGCTAGGATCTTCATGTCCATTCTTCTAGGCTTTTAAAATCTTATTTACTGTAAGAGCAGAATTCAAATCACTTGCAACTTCAGAATTCACAGTGTGTGTGTGTATGTGTGTGTACATTAAATTATTTGTGCACATTTCATGACCAGCAGTGTTCTGTCTTTAATGACATGCTGGTAAGATCATTGTGTTCCCTTCAGCTGACTCTGCATGCATCTGTAGGTAATTCTGAAATTACAACTGAGAAAAATGGAGCTAAAGACATGCTGTTGAAAAAAGGAAACCCAGAAATGAATTCTGCATTAATGAGATTAAACTCCAAGACTTTTCATGATCCTTAAGGTTTTAGGAGCTAGGTGAATAGTGTATCTTTTAAAAGAGATGTTTAATATAGAACAGTGGAGCAGCTCTTGAGGATAACTAGAGCACATGATTGTAAATGAAGAAAACTACAAAGCGACTTGTATTTCATGCATTAAAACATAAATACAATTCTCCCTTGTTTCAGTTTCTGTATCAAAAGATCACATTTGAAAACACTTTGCTTAAGTATGTGCTAAATTGTTTTACCAACATATCCTTCAAAGGAACTGTCTGTAGTTGTTTTACTCATGCAACCTTGCTTAAAGATCATGTGCAATGGTTTTTACATATTTTTTATAGAAGCTTAAAAAGCTGAAATTCAAGTCCTTGTGTCCTGATTAGTGTTTCCTGAAAATTTCTTGTTGTTTGGTTATGTGGTTTTCTTTAAATCAGCATTTGTTAATTTGCTCTACAGTGGCTGAAAACAGTGAAGTTATTTCTGCCCTCTCAGCCATGCTTAGAGTGTGATGACATCATTTTGGAGTCACATGCTGTTTCAGATTCCCAATCAGAGCAGCACTCTGTAGAGTTTATGGTTTGCTGAGCTCTCCATGTTTCTTACTAACCCAGTCTCTTGTTTGTGTTTAGATCTGCTTAAAATATATCATTCTCTTCCTTTAAAAAGCTGATCATTTCATTTGCAATGCTGAATTGAAGTAGTGGAACTCTTTTTCTGTGACAATCAGCTTGCCTGTATCACAACTCTTGTTATTTGTAATCAAACCTCAATTTTTTTTTCTAACTACTGTATATAATGCAGGGCTGTTTAATGAATATAAAATAAATCTAAATTTTGTTCATTCACGGAAACAGTTATTTGATGTAGCCTTCATAAATAGTCATGTAAGAACATTTTTTCATGTTAGATTGACAAATGCTTGTCACATTCTGCTACAGTATTTCAAGCACATGTACTGTCAGAACTCACAAATGTCAGTTCTTTGGTGGTTTTTGTGTAACAATACATCATGTATGTGTATAACTAGAAACACTAGATGGCATCCGGATGCAACATGTCTCTGCCACACAGTTGAGGCAGCTGTAGTCTACTGCCACCAGTCCCCTGCCCTACAAGCCCCCTTCCTTCTGCTCCACATTCAAGGTTGCTGCACCCTGCTGCCCTCTGTGTTCTCCCACACAGTCAGGGATTATGCACCCTGCTGCTTCTATCCCCTGCCTAAAGAATCAGGACTACTGCATCCTGTCGCTCCCTGCCCATACAATTGGTGTTGCGACATCCTGCTGCCTTCTGTCCCCCACCCTCACAGTTAGTAATGCTGCACCTGTTGCCCATGTTCCTGTCTCCACAGTCAAGGCTGCTGTGTTGTGCTAATCTCTAGAGTGCCAGCTTCACTGCCTCCACAGCTGGGGCTGCTGCACCATGCTGCTCAAGCCACCAGAGGTGGGGCATTTGCTGCACTCACTGCCCACTTCCATTGCACCAAATGGTCAGGGTTGCTGCACCACATGTACCCCATCACATAGTCAGAGCTGATGTACCCTGATGCCCCATGTGTCCTGCTCCACAATTGAAGCTTCTGCACCATGCTGTCTTCTATCCCCTGTCACCACAGATAGGGCTGCTGCACCATCCTCCTTTCTACATAGTTGGGGTTGCTGTGGCCTGCTATATCCTAGGGCACCATGCCTCTGCAGTTAGGGTTGCTGCACCATGCTGCCACTTGCCACAAGATTCAGGGCATTTGCTACACCCTGTTGCATACCTCCACAGTTGAAGCAGGTGCACCCTGCTGCCTCCTTGCCACCACAGTCAGATCCTTTGCTACACCCTCCTGAGACAGGAACAGGAGGCAATATGTGCAGTGTCCCTGACTGTGAGGATGAGAGAGAGAGAGTAGCAGGGTGCAGCAACCCCCAACTGATCAGGAAGGTGCAGCACAAGAGTAAGGGCATTTGCTGTGCCCTGTCCCCAAACTGTGGAGGCAAGGGGCTCTGTGGTGCAGCTGGGCACAACAGTGGCAGGGGACAAAGGACACCATGGTGCAGAAGCCTTGACTGTGGGGCTGGACACAGGGGGGCATCAGGGTACACCAGCCCTAACAATAGCACAGGGTGCACATTGTGCAGCAATCCAGCCCATTTGGGGGCAATGGAAGTGTATAGCAGGGTTCAGCAGTCCCAACTGTGGATGCAGGTGGCATGAGACTCTAGGATGTAGCACAGCACAGCAGCCCTGACTGTGGAGATAGGAACAGGGGGCAACAGGGTGCCATGGCCTTGGCTATTGGGGTGTGCACAAGGGCAGCAGGGTGCAGCAGCCCTGAATGTTCGGGTAGGAAATAGGGGTAGCATCAGGATACAGCAGCCCAAACTGTGGGACAGGTGCAGCAGCCATGCCTGTTTGGGACAAGGGATGTAGGTAGCAGGATGTAGCAAAGGATCTGACTCTGGTGGCAGGGGGACAGCAGGGTGCAACTGCATCAACTGTGGAGGCATGCAACAGAGTGCAGCAAATGCCCTGAATCTTGTGGCCAATGGCAGCATGGTGCAGTGGCCCAAACTGCAGAGACAAGGGGCTCTAGAGCACAGCAGGCCATAACAACCCCAACTGTGAAGAAAGGAGCAGGGTGCAGCAGCCCTTTCTCTGGTGACAGGGGCTAGAGGACATCATGATGCAAAAGTCTTGACTGTGGTGCAGAACATGGAGCATCAGGGTACAGCAGCCCTGACTGTGAGATGGGGTACAGTTGGTGCAGCAGCTCTGCCCATTTGTGGTAATGGAAGTGGATAGCAGGGTGTAGTAAAAGCCCCACCTCTGGTGGCTAGGGCAGCATGGTACAGCACCCCCAGCTGTGAAGACAGGGAACCTGGCACTCTGGGGCTTAGCACAGCACAGCATCCCTGTCTATGGAGACAGGAACAGGGGACAACAGGTGCAGCTTCCCTACCTGTGATGGTGGTGGAGAGAGGGTAGCGGGCTGCAGCAACCTCAACTTTTTGGGCAAGGGACGGCAGGGTGCAGCAGCCCTGATTCTTTAGGCAGGGGATGTAGGCAGCAGGGTGCACAATCCCCGACTGTGTGGGAGATTGCAATTCTGTCTTAGAGACTGAAGAATTCTACAGTTTTTTTTTAAATTAAAACTGATGTGCTTGGCAACTTTGTACATTCTGGGGAATGCCACTGAAGGGACAGTGCAGTTCATAAAAAGTGGAATTTAGAGGAAGAGTTAGAGTGAAGGATCCTGTTCTAATATTATTTTAGCGAACCACAGTATGTACAGTAGTATATAGTGGATCACTCCAGGATGCAATGCAGTGTTAGTCTCCTGCATTATAAAACTGAACTCCCATTGAAATTGCCTTGTCTCCTATTAGTCTAGTAGAAAAGGTCAAAATAGTACAAAAATCATTCAAAATTTGAAAAAAAAACACTTGTAAATTGGCCTATAGGTATATTATATTCACAGTGGCAACTTTATGAGGACTATAACAGTCCTCACCACCAGTACACAAGCAAGCCTGTGTGCATGTCATGCTCTGCCCAGAAAAACTGCAGTTGCACTCACACTTGACTTTTTCACACCCACATATAATGAGTTCCAGTAGTGCTTCAGGGGCAGGTATCTGTGTCATAAGTGTTAAAGAAATGTGTCCATTGTTGTTGTGATGCCAGGCATTTTCCATTGGGGATGGTATGTCAGGCTGAGCCTCCAGGGCATGGTTCCAGATAAGGGTCTGGTAATTTGCACACTTGGTATGTTGCAGAAGACTATTAGAAGTTGGGGGAAGGGCTTCCTTCTGGGTCTGTTTGTGACAGAAAAGCTTATATTACACACCATTTGCATCCCCTGAGTTTGCTCTTGGGTCATAGAGAAGGGTTATCAGAAGTTCTACTGATTTCAACTGTGCAGGAGATATATCCACCGCAGTGCCAAACTTGGTAAGGCTTCTAAGTTTGTGTGGATTCTGCATGACAAGCTTCCATGGCTTTAGTTTGGCAACCCATTCAAGACTGCTGGTTGAATCATACCCAGTCAGTGTGTGAACTGCTGGCAACATTCTGCAGAGTTGTCGGCCAAGTTCAGCTGCTATGGTGTGGGTTAGTATAAACCTGGCTTTATCCTTTACATCAGTATGAAACCAAAGCTCTTGAGTTGTTTCCAACTTGTGAATAAAATATACACAGAGAACTGCAACATCAGTGTCTGGAGACCACACCACTAAATGAGGATATTCTTGTGAAGCATGTGCAACATGAAGCAGAAGCCGAATATCTGCTTCTTCATGCAATGAGAATAGATCTTCTTGGTCTACAACTCCATCTGAAGTGACCATGTGGGCAATGAAGCCATCCTTGAATACGCCTCCAATCTGGGCTAAGTAAAGTTTCTGCCATATCACACCATGATTCTGACAGGATTTTTACCAGATGTTCTTTATTCTTGAAATTTCCAATGAACTTACTCCACTGCATTGGGATGGGTGTTTTGGGACCATGGATTTTGACTTTATTGCTTTGTGAGGATTGCCTTTGTGCATGTTCAAAAGCTTTAATTGAATCTTTGAGATATTGATCAAAGATGATATCTTCTTTTTTTCAGCTGTCATAACTCTGTAGAGGCTGGGGTACTATTATGAAGAACAATTCAGCAAGTTCTCCAAAGCTAGTTGCACCTCTTTGCACGACCATTTGTATAACAGCCATGATATCCACTGTCCAAGCTGTGGGCATGTTGGATGCTGGCAGTTAATACATTGGCCATGCTTCTTTCTAATTCAGATAATACCTTACTGTTTGCAGTTTTGTTCAGGGTACCATCAGAGTGTGCTAGAGCATATGGAACTGTGGAAAGCTCATGTGTGAAAACTTCCTTCAGAGCAAACTCTCTTGTTTGTGCAGCTATTACAAGACTGCTTAATAACTCCCAGTCTGCATTGATAGTCACTGTCTTATCATGACTAGCTTTCAATTTAGATCTTCTTGCTTAGAAATGCAAATGTCTTGATGTTGAGCTTGTGCAGTGATTCAAGAATCCAGGGGTCTTTGAGTTTAGTCTGTCTTCCACAAACTGTTTTATTGCTTTGATTTCTGTAACATTCACATTAACACGTTTGGTGGCAACCTCTGTGGGTGCAACAATGCCAGTTGCAATGTTGGTGAGTGCTATCAAGTCAGCATTTAAGTCAAGTGGGTTTGTCATGGAGTCAGTGACTGCTTTAAGTCTTATTTAATACTCCACCTTGTTGCATGTGATGTGGTGCAGCCTCGTAGTCTTTTCCTTGTGAAATGTCTGAGTCCACTGTATCACACATTACTGCATGGAAGTTGTGATAACTGAGTGCTCATGAGCAGTGATGAACCATCTAGCCAGGGCTCCTGGTTTCAAAGTGAAAGCCGATACATCCCCTTTTACTTTACTATCACAGTTTACTGTTTGTTCAAGTTCAGTCTGTCCAGACTTTGCTGAATTTATTTCTAGACCAAGCTACAGCATGATTTCCTTACACAAACTGCTCATGAACTTCAGGGGCACAATCTGGCAGAAGTTTCATATCACTGATGTACACAAATGCCCAGCAGGCATAGTTGGTATGGTAAAAGGCAAAAAATAGTGGTAGCATCTCTACAATCACCGTAAGATGCAGGTCCCAGTTGCTTTCACATTTTGCTCTAATGAACCACATTAGGATGTTAACCATTTTGATGTAATCATCCCAGAATGCAAATGCTTGGGAACTTGCTTTTCCAAATTATGAAATCTGCACAATGCATCCTGTACATTCTTGAGGGCATCACTGAACTTAACATAGAAACATAGAAACATAGAAGTATAGAAACATAGAAACATAGAAAAGTGTTGCTGTTAGGCTTGTTGCATCATTGGTTGATACCACATTTTGACATTCCTGGAGCTTGATGTTGATGAGGTCTGCATCACAATCAATTGCATTGTCTTGTACCCAGTTACAAAATGCTTTTCATGTCAGTCTGGACAGAACCTCCATTACAAGCTTGTGGGCCCTCACTCCACTGTTGTATGATTTGCCTTTAAGTAGATTGATTTCTGTGTTGCTACTATGCATCTATGATTCTATGAGAATATCTTCCAGACAATTGTCCAGGCTTTGTGTGGGTGCTGATGTGTGATATCACTGCATCTACACATTCAATCACTTCACTACCAGTCTAGCATTGCTTGAAAAGTGCTTTGGGACACACGGTGTATGAAAAGCACTATATAAATGCTAATTCATCTTCCTCTTCTTCTTCTTCTTCTTCTTCTTCTTCTTCTTCTTCTTCTTCTTCTTCTTCTTCTTCTTCTCTTCATACTTCTTTCCAATTACAGCCAGAAATTTCTGTGTGATGTAGAAACCACCCATTATCAAGACTGTTTTCTTGAAATTCCTCCGGGCACCTCCATTGAATCTCTATGGCTTTACAATATATAGTCTCTTCAAATGTCTATGGCTTTACAATATATAGTCTCTTCAAATGTCAAGACACTGTAATCTTTGTCAAGTGTCCTAGATATCTTGCAGATGTTTTTCATTACAGTGAAAACTGTACTCAATTCAGTAGGTGATGCTGGCAGCATTGGACAGTACCCAACATATGTTACTGTTGGTATGGTAGATGAAATCATCACATTAAAAGCTGTCCATCCTGGTGCTTGCTGAGCATTCACCTTTTCAAACTCAACCTCAAATAGCTTGGTTAGAGAGCATGTTAGAATTAATCATTGCAGATCAAGGTTGTCGACTTGTCGGCAAGCCTCAACATCAGTAAACCAGTACTTTTTACTTTTCCCACAAGATTTGGTGTAGGGCATCTGTCATGAGGATTGTACTCCAGAATGGCTTGATGCATTGCAGGAGTTTCAAGTGATCATATTTGCAGTGCTATTTTCTTTGTTTGAGCCTGAGCTGCCACTGTGCAAAGCTGCCTTCCAGAATTGTGGGAGTCTGATGCTAATATACTACCATAGTTGTGGCATGGGTTGTGTGTTTTTCATCTAACATTTCTTCATTTATATCATTATCATCAACAGCAAACTGAGCAAACTTCCCACACTGTATGTCTGATGGAATTATGATACTGTCCCTGGCAGCTTTTTCATGTTGATCCATTGCAATAGCTGTGTCAGTTCTCTCTAGGGCTTCATAAATGACACAGTGTGCTAGTTTGTGCACCATTGTTACAACCTGTTTAGTCCCTGTCATATGGCATATGGACATTGCAAGCCCAACATGTTTAGGTGTATGCTTTGCACCTCTAGATATTATATGAATGAAGTCTTAATCAACTGATAATATCTGTCTGTGTCTGTGGAGGGTCTTGTTAGTGGCTGTGAGTAAAGGACTGCCATCTTCAATAGGTTCATCACCAACACCCTCTTCGAATACATATTTCAGGAATCTATACACATTGTCAAGAATCATGTCTAATGCTTATTCTAAATTGATAGTGGAATTATCTATTGGATTGATATCCAGTCCCTCACACGTATTGAGTTCATGACGGAGGATCTATGCTGCATGAAATGGCGTAGGTGTGATTGAATATTTATCCTTATTTTCAGAAGTAGGGAGAGGGTTTTCCTCTTCATACAGTTGCTTTGAATGCAACCGGAAAGCTACGTTGATGGCATCTTCCAAAGACACAGCACTGCTATACATAAGCTTGGGTTTACTTGGGTCATGCTGCTCTGGAAAAAGGATTTGGTCACCAAAATAGTTTGTTAGTCTCTTCTTTAGCTTCTCACTTTGATAATTCTCCCTGCTAAGAACTTTTTCTTTCAGAATATCCTGGTATGTCTATAACAGGTAAGACATGGACAATGCTTTTCTGCTAATAACAAGGTCATTCTCAATTTCAGAAATCAGTTCACTGAAACATGCTTTATACACAGACACATCTTTCTTGTCACTGGATAGTGAACATGTTGTCTGTATGTTTCTTTTGCTGGTGAAAGTACTATGGCAGTCTTTGTGGTACTTTGCTTCAAATGCAATTAAGTCCAGTCCAGATGTTTACTTTAACACGGTGTCATCTTCTCTGGCATCAGACACATGAAGTTCAGTTTCTTTCACTCTGAAGGTTACAGTCTTTGACAGATTTTTGTATTTTTTGTGATACGCCTTCTGGCATATTATACACAAATTGCAGCAAAGAGGCTGGTGAGTCGATAGCCTACGCTGTGAGCTTGAACACTGACCAGTATCAGTAGAAAAGCCAGGACTTGAGCATCTTTCTTTACCTACAACATGCTTCAGGTTTGTTTTGCTAGTGTAGGACTGATGACATTGTGCATGATATTGTACTACAGGCAAAGCTAATAATGCTTCAATGTCTGATGGCTGCAATCACTGATAAATATGGTCTTTCCTAACAAGATGTGCATTATAAAATGTCTTTTGCCCTCCAGGGGTTGCAATCTTCAGGTATCCCTGTGTTGTTATTTGGCAGTTGATACACTTGGACCAGTCACTAGTCAGGCATTTTTATTTTCTTGTTTGGTGAGGAGGGTCAAAGTCTCAGCTGGATCCTTAGCCTTTTTGTTGCCTCTTAGTTGTTATTATCCGATAAAAAAGAGAAATGCTATTAGAAATAATTTCATAAGTATATTATTCATCTTGTAAAATTATAAATAGAAAACACCCTTTGTCCATGTTTTATTACTATAAAACATGATGTTGAAATAAGTTATTTTTTTATAAATTATTTAGTGTGAGCAGTTCATAAATTACACATATAGACAAAATAATAATATGAGAACATATTTAAAGTAACTTTGCCATGATGCAATCAATATAGTATGAACACACTGTAAAATTATACACATGTTAAAGGAGAGTCATTGTTTTGAATTTTTCAAGAAATCCATGAAGGCAATTTTGCATGATATAGAAAACCATCCATATTTCCCAAAGTTACCACTGCATAATACCACATCCCCCTAAAATCACTCTTGGGGGTTCATCCTTTCATAAAAAAGTGTTAAACCTTTTCTGTAGGGGGAGCTAACAATTTTAAATTTTGGCAGGGTTTTTCATTTGGGCCTCCAGTCTACAAAGGTGCCTTTGACCAGCAGATAGATTTATATATTGTATAATCTAATGTTAGAGATTTGACATTAGTGCTAGGGAAAAGTAATTTTTGCTGTGGCAGTGGAACTTCCGTAAAATTTTGCAACTTTTGAGGAAGTTTCTGCCATAGAACAGAAAACTTCCTAAAGTTTTGGGGTAAAATTTTGCCCATTTTCACTCACCTAGAGGTGGAAAAAGGGAAAAAAGTTCTGTCTTTGGTGTCCAGAGCTGCCCCCTTCTCCCAAGCCTTGCCCAAATTTATAATTTAAAATCCCTGGTGGTGGCTGGCCTGGTGGCACTGAGGGCTGAGGCACTGGACACCTTACTTTGCTCTATGCTGGTGACCCATGTTTGAGAATGAGCATGGGCCACCCAGGGTCAGCAAGGGAGGAGAAGAATTGAGCATCTGTTGGACTCTCTCCTTCTCTGGGGAGGGTGGTTCCCAGTGATTGGCACTTGCTCACCCCCTGGTGGAGGCTGGGGGTCAGGACACCACACTACAGCATGGGGAGGAGTTGGGGGCAGACATCTGTAGGAAGTGCATGTGGATGCATGCATGCTCCCCTCCGCTGGTGTTATTGCATGCCTCTGACTCCTGGGGAGAACAAGGAAACACTGCAGTGGCAAAATAGTGGAGGGCACCTTGCAAGCTTTGCTTCTGGCCAGCCACAATGCTGGATCACTGGATATGGACCTTGGAGAGGGTTGGGGAACCCCACCAGAGTGGGTGAAGCCCTGGGAGTTTGGGTCAGAGTTAGCTGGTAGATGCCGGGGGATGAGGCTGGTGGTGCCCTCCTGAGGATAGCTGGCCGAAGTAGAGAAAAATAATAGCCAAAAAAAAATCCCTGGTTGTTAGCGGCCCCTCCCAACACCTGATCACCTGCCCCATTTTTAAAAAAAAGCCCAGCTGCCCAAGTAATTCCTGGTGGCTAGTGGTCCCTCCTGCCACCCTATTACCCACCAGACCAGTCCAGGGCAACATGCCCTTAGCCCTATCAGAAACCCCATCCTGATACCCCACTGACTGCCGTATACAGTAAGTTATTATTTAAAAAGAAAATTCTCCCTGGTGGTCTAGTGACTCTCCCTCCATTTCCCAAATCCCAGAATTAAAACCAGTATCCCTGGTGGTCTAGTGTACCCCCACCCCTGGAGGCAAAGTCCTACCCCATTTCAAACCCGAGAGCAGGCCACCAGTACAGCCCTCCTCTATTCTCCATGGCCAGCAGCCCACTGAGCTATTAATGAATGAGTATGTGCTAAAATCTACAAGCATGCACTCATTCATTAATAGCTCAGTGGGGCTGCCAGCCATGGAGGAGAGAGGAGAGCTGTGCCAGTGGCTCGCTCTCGGGTTTGGGATGGGGGAGTGGGACTTTGCCTCTAGGCATGGGGGTACACTATACCATCAGGGATACTGATTTTAATTAAGGGATTGGGGAAATGGAGGGAGGGTCACTAGACCACCACGGAGAATTTTTTTTAATAGTAACTTACTGAATACGGTGGTCGGTGGGGGATCGGGATGGGGTTACTGAAAGAGCGAAGGGCATGTGGCCCTGGACTAGCTGGGTGGGTAATAGGGTGTGGGGAAGGGACTGCTAGTCACCAGAGACTGGCAATTCAATCAATTTTTACATATCAGACTCTCAGGCAGCCATGCAGGGGGAGGTGGAAATTCTGCGAAAGTCTGAATTTCACTTCAATTATGCCAGCATAAGTTTTTTTTCGCACACCCGTATTTTACATCAGTGGTATCACTGGTAGGAATGTCAGCATTTTTTTGTAGTTATACATTTTAGGAACATTCTTATAATTATCTTGTTTAGTAATCTTCTTGTAGTTACTTACAGGGAAACTATGGAAGGTAGAAGAAAAATCATCTGATGAAACACTGGGCTAGTGGCTTCAGTGTCACAAGGCTAATGCTGTAGACTAGTAATATGGATGTGACCAGGTCTAAGAAGTATAAATTTGGAAATCATAGGGAAGAAGAAGAAGAATCAGCATTTATATAGCACTTTTTTATACACAGTATCCCAAAGCACTTTACAAGCAATGCTAGACTGGTAGTGAAGTGACTAAATGTGTGGTGGCGGCCATATCGTACATCATCACCCACACACAGCCTGGATAATTGCATGAACCAGTTTATGGGAAGGGGAATATTGGCCAGGACACCGGGAATGTTCCCTACTCTTTTGTGAAGAGTGCCCTGGGTTCTTTTACTTCCACCTGGACACCCACCAGGACAATACCGGGATGGGCAGAAGGGTTCTTGGTTTAACATCTCATCTGAAGGATGGATGGGAGTGAACTTTGGAAATGCAGCTTGAATCCACAAAGCCCGTAATGGATTGGCACCTTTGTTCTTTATGTCAGATAGACAGCGGTGAAAAATTTGTGAACCCAGGAGAAGAAAAATTCAGGAGCAGTGGAAAAGAATCTGGGTTATATAGAGTCATTGCAGAAAATATTCTTCAGTTTGAAAAGCTAGGCTGTGCATCACTGGTCATTGACACAAGAAGACTTGTTGATAGGAATGGTATAGAAATGGTATAGAAATGACATTCTAAGTAAATAAGGAAGTGTGGCATAAATGTTGCAGAAATAGGTCATACAGACAAAAACTCCAATGTTCTCAGAAAAGGGAAGCTAACTCTGACATAGAGCCTGAAAATAGTCCAGTCAAAGCAAGAATGAGTGCAGTTTGAGAGTCTTTGTCAAGAACAAACAAGTGTTTTTTTCTGTGCCAATGATGAAAGTAATGAACGCCCGCACAATGCCTGCACATTAGCAATAGATCATCGGGTTTGTGAATATGTACAAATTTGGCAAGACAGCAAGCTATTAGGAATGTTGTATGAAGGAGATATGCATTGGACGCCAGGTATCACCTCAGCTGTTTGACTGCTTTGCACAATCATATTAGACAACACAAGGATGGAGGAATGCAACAAGGAACAGAAAATACATTAAAGGGAGCAGTTTTAGGTGGACTGGTGTCACACATAGACCAGCACTGAGATGACATTTCCTGTGTTCAAACTATCAGATTTATGGAAGTAGTATCAGTACAGACTCCAGGAGCTGGATCCAAGTTTCTCTGGAAAATCAACATGACAAGACTAAAGGCAAGATTGCTTGGGATGATTCCAGATTTAAAAGTACAAACTCAAGGAAGAGATGTAGTATTGATGTTGACGAATAGAAAAAAATTATTTCCAAAGATTACTTATTTAATGTTTTTTTTTTACCTTGGTGTGAACAAGATGCAGTTTCACAAAGTCTTCTTGCTCTGGTGAGACTTATATTACATGGCCCCAGTATTATAGATCAAAGAGAAGCAAATTTTACTGAGATGAAAATAGCCTTATGTCAGAATTACTAATTGTTGACACAAAGAAGACATCAAGGGAATCATCTGGATCACTAGTTCATCATGTTAAATCAAGAGAAACACCACTTGCAATTTGCAATAGTTTTATGGTTTGTTCTAAAACCAGGCAAGTGGAGCTGGTTAATCAACTCTGCAAGCCAGGACTATGCATTTCATATGACAGAACACTAGAAATAGCTACAAATCTGGCAGTGTACGTGCACATTTTAACCATGACCTATGCGCGTGTCCTCCTAACTCAGAAAAGGATTTATTTACATTAAGTGCTGTTGACAATTAGAGATGTGCCAGAAACAAATTTCACCAGTAAAATTCTCGTAAAATCGGCAATTTCACCGTGCCAAAAATTTAACAAAAGTTTTACATTCTCCAAAAGATGTCACAGGGAGAAACTGCTGATTTATTTCATACCCAGCTGCAAAGATCACCCCTCACTTTCCCTGTATCCCTTTACAGAAAAATTTATACTGCCCAGCTGGCCCGGTGGCGCTGAGGGTTGATGCACTGGACACCACACCTCGTTCCACGCTGGAGACCAGGGTTCGGGAATGAGCTCAGATTGTCAGGGATTGGCAGAGGAGGACTGGGATCGAGTGCCTGATGATGATCTCCCAGTCCTGGGTGAAAGGGTGGAATCCACACCATGCTCTAGCAGTCCCTGGGGTGCCTGGTGGTACTGTGGATGCGCGGGTGTCCAGAAGGGGGGAGCATGGCAGACATCTGCAAGTTGGTACATGGATGTCATTGCATGTCTGAGCTCCCATTAGGGAGAAAATGGAAAAAGGCTGGGCAAGACAGAGCAGCTTGATGGCCACACCCTGCCATGCAGGGAGGACTGTCGTGGAATCGCGCTGGGAGGAATCGGCGCCGGTCCAGCTGACAGGGATGGGGGATCCCTCCAGCAGATTGGCAACAGCTGTGCCAGACTCCCCATCATGTGAGTGAGTCTGATACTCTCCCCACAGGCAGGGCTGTCATCTGGATGCCCCCACCGGTAGGCGCCACAGCAGGCACGAAAAAAGAGAGTTGCGATAAACAAAAATGTTTTACTGCCCTGGTGGTCTAGTGTACCTCCCCTCCCTTTCACCATCCTGATCTCCCCTTCACATTTGCCCTATTTTCCCTGGTGGTCTAGTGGTCCTTCCCCCATCCCTGATGTCTTTTGCCACTTCTATGTCCATTAAAAAAGAAATCTTTGTAGCAGTTCCTCCCTAATGCCCAGTCCCCTCCTCTGAAGAAAAAAAAATGTATATTCCTGGTGGTCTAGTGCCCCCCCACCCTCTTGATTAATGATTTACCACCCCACACCCCCATCCTCATTTCCATCCCAGTCTATGTCCAGCAAAGCCCTTTTCTCACATCCACGGCTGGCCACAGACTGCAATATGAAAGAGCTCTGCCTCAGACTGAGGCTATATATATATATATATGTATATATACAGTGGCGTGAAAAAGTATTTGCCCCCTTCCTGATTTTCTCTATTATTGCATATTTGTCACACTGGATGTTTTCAGGTCTTTAGAGAAAATGTAATATTAGATAAAGGGAACCTGAGTGAACAAATAACACTTGTTTTTTTTTTTTTCATTTCACCTATTTAATGAAAAAAGTTAACCAACAACAACTGGCACTGTGTGAAAAAGTAATTGCCCCCTTACACTTAATAACTGGTTACGCCACATTTAGCTGCAATGACTGCAACCAAACACTTCCTATAATTCAATATCAGTCTTTCACATCGCTGTGGAGGAATTTTAACTCACTCTTCCTTGCAGAACTGCTTTATTTCAGTAACATTTGGTAGGTTTTCGAGCATGAACTGCTCGTTTCAGGTTCTGCCACAGCATCTCTATTGGGTTTAAGTCTGGACTTTGACTAGGCCACTCCAAAACTTTAATTTTACTTCTTTTTAGCCATTCTGATGTGGACTTGCTTTTGTGTTTTGGATCATTGTCTTGCTGCATGACCCAACTATGCTTCAGCTTCAGCTGACGGAAGGATGACCGGACATTCTCCTTAAGAATTTTCTGGTACAGAGCAGAATTCATGGTTCCTTTAATTTTGACAAGTCATCCAGGTCCTTAGGCAGCAAAGCATCTCCACACCATCACACTACCACCACCATGTTTGACTGTTGGTATGGTGTTCTTACTGTGGAATGCTGTGTTTGCTTTACGCGAGACATTATGGGATCCATGTCATCCAAAAAGTTCCACTTTGGACTCATCTGTCCATAGAACATTTTCCCAAAAGGCTTGTGGATCATCCAGGTGCTTTTTGGCAAATGTGAGACAAGCATTTATGTTCTTCTTGGTTAGCAGTGGTTTCCGCCTTGCTACTCACATGAAGCCCATTTTTGCCCAGTCTCTTTCTACTTGTGGAGTCATGAACACTGACCTTAGCTGAGGCAAGAGAAGCCTGCAGTTCTTTGGATGTTGTTTTAGGATCCTTTGAGACTTCCTGGATGATTTTACGCTGCCTTGGAGTAATTTTGGCAGGCTTCCACCCTGGGAAGATTCACTACTGTTCCAAGTGTTCTCCATTTGAGATTATGGCTCTCACTGTGGTTCGATGGAGTCCCAGAGCCTTAGAAATAGCTTTGTAACCCTTTCCAGACTGATAGAGGGCAACATATTTTTTTTTTGATCTTTTCAGGAACTTCCTTTGATCATGGCATAATGTGCTGGTTGAATCTTTGTGCTGGCAACGTGACTCTGATGGTAAGGGTCAAAATAAGGAGGTTTATATTGAGCAGGGCTGGCTGTAATCAAGCCTGGCTGTGTTCAATCAGCTGACTCTAATTATCCTTTTAATTTGTTTGATTTAACTAGGGGAAATTACTTTTCACACAGTGCCAGTTGGTGTTAGTTAACTTTTTTCATTAAATAAATGAAATAAGTAAAAAAAAAAGTGTTATTTGTTCACTCAGGTTCCCTTTATCTAATATTATATTTTGTCTAAAGACCTGAAAACATCCAGTGTGACAAATATGCAATAATAGAGAAAATCAGGAAGGGGGCAAATACTTTTTCACGCCACTGTATATATATATATATATATCACAGCTGTGGTCTCTAGGTGGGGCTCTTTCAAATCACAGTCTGTGGCCAGCTGTGGAGGTGAGAGGAGGGCTGTGCTGGTCACAGACTGGGATGGGAATGGGAATGGGAGTGCAGGGTGGTGAGTCATTACTCAAGAAGGTGGGGGAGAGGGCCACTAGACCACCAGGAATATAAATACACTCCCAGGTGTGGACTGTTGCCTGCTGACTAGCACATTTTCACAACCCAACAATGTGCTACTCAACTGGCAATGTATGGTGCACTGTCAGTTTCTGAGAATGCCTACTGTGTGGTGTTGCCATTCATCTAACTCATCAAGTGAATGGGGACAGCTGTCATAGTGTGAAGACTGATGCAGAATGCAAGTACAAGCTGTGCATGGTTGCCAGTGGTCTAGGTGCTGCTGGCATGAGGCACTCAGCTGTACATACTCTGCAGTCCACTGTGCCAGCTCGGGTGTGACACTGGTCCAGTGCAGCACCTATTATTGTTCACATTGCTCTGTATTGCCCTTGTCAGTAGTATGCTGTTGTGTCTCTCTCCCTTTCTACTGCATCATGTTGCTGTTCAGGTTAGATGCAGGGCTGTGGCACCTAGGATTGAGCAAGGAACAGAGACAGGACACTGTACGGATGGGGGAACATGGTGCAAGACAAGGGTCTAAGAGAAGAATTTGAGGCCACATGGTGTCTGTCGCTCTCTCACCCAACCCGAACTTACAGCACTGGGAGAAAACTGCAGGACCAACAGACAATGAGACATGAACAGCTGGGAGTGGCTGCTGAGTGGACAGTTGGTTGAGTGGGCTGATCAGTGTGGGGGGGTACTGCTGCATAGACACCAAAAGCAATGTGTTCAGCACTCCAGAAACAGAGACAGAGAGAAGCAATGCTGTTTGGATGTATGTCTCTCTGACTAACTCTCCCTCTCTGTCTCTCTCCCCCACCCCTAGAAGGCCACAACCACTGAGAATGACACAGCTGCCATGCAGATCATGATCCCGGTTCTCCTCAGCCACTGTGTGACATGCTGATCTTGTGGTCTCTCTGTGTGATCTTTCCCTTGCTCTCTTGCCATGCTGATGTCTCAGTCATTGGCTCTGTTGCACACTGACAGACACAGTACTGGCAATGTTTTGGAGCACCCTGTCTCTCTAGAAATTTTGAAGCACCAGGTTGTTACCCAAACTTTCAGCGCCAGGATAAAACTGCAGGGCCAACATACAATAGGATGTGTACAGCTGGGAGTGGTTGCTAAGCAGATGATTGGCTAATCAGCCAAGAGGTATGACCAGCGTTGGGGAGTGTGGCACCACACAGACACCAAAACCAACATGTTCAGCAGTCAAGATAGAGAGACAGAGAAGCAATGCGATTTTTTCTTCAGAAGAGGGGATTGGGCATTGGGGGAGGGACTGCTACAAAGATTTTTTTTAATGGTCATGGAAGTGGCAACTGACTTCAGGGAGGGAGGAGGGACTGCTAGACCACCAGGTAAAATAGGGGCATATGTGTAGTGGAGATCGGGATGGGAATAGGAAGGGGGGGTTCGCTAGATCACCAGGGCAGTAAAACTTTACTGTAAGGGGATATAGGGAAAGTAAGGAGGTCCACTTGACCACCAGGGATGTGGTATTTCACCCAAAATGGCAGACATTCCCCCACAATGGGCAAAATTCCACCATTTGCGGGCAAAATGTTGATGATTTTGGGCAGAATTTTCGCATTTCGCTTTTGCCAAGAATTTTGCAAAATGATCAGATTCTTCAAATTTTTTGTGAGCAAAATAGGTTCATTTTGCCCATCCCTATTGACAATATAGACCACAATCTCTCGGCTAGGACAGCAAAGGATTCTTTCCATGGTACAGCCATCTCCATGATTCAGTTTCCAACAGCAGACAATCCAGGCACAGAGGCATTGTATCCATCAACCCAGGAATTGTCCACAAAAGAACCATACTGTAGATCCTTTGCCTGCAGAATATTCTGAAGTAGGCCCAGCTACACTACACACTTCAGAGACTACTGTCCCATCTGTGGAGGACCTAGTAAAAGCAGGGTCATCAGCAATATACATACCTCCAGAGAGAAAGAGAATGGCTAGCTTAGTTGTGTGGCAGGATTGTTGGAGAAAGAGAGGTTTGATGCTGGGAACCTTGTTTCACAGGCAGCTTGCCATGCAAACAGACAGCCACCTCTTTCTCAACCTGTGTCACCCATTGCGTTCATGCCTCTGTTTGCAGAGCATGCTCATTCTACAGCTACTGCATGCTTTTAAATGCCATGAAGCTAGTACAAGAAGACACACAACATCTCAAAACAGGTCAGATAGCTGTCATAACCATGGAAACACTATTGTTTTTTATAGGAATGTGAATCCAGTGGAGCTGGCCTGAGACCCATGGTAAAGGAAAATATGTGGTGATGCTGCTAAGTCATCACATAGAGATGGATGTGCTCAAACTTTTAGGAGATTGACTAAATGGCAATGGATGGACCCAGTGTTCTTGTGTAGGCTGACATCATTTGCTCTTGTAGGGCTGATACCATACTGGAAGAGTCCCATGTCACCAGGGCCAGATATGTTCACCAGGTAACACCAGCAGCACTACACCTTCTCAGTTGCTCAGCATATGAGGGATATACTGCAGAATAACTTGAAGCAAATGAAACACCACTATACTTCAACACATGATGTTGACATAAATGTGATCAGAATCCCCAATTCTACTGGTCTATGGTTCTACACCTTAAGTTGCTTGCCATGCAGTTTGTACATTCCTTATGTGAGAAAGACTTCAAGCACTATGTCCAATGTCTTGGTGAATCAGTACTATGGATGTTTGCCCTTGATCACACAAACTATGCTAGGTGGCTTTCCATTCATATAAGAGATATGGTCCAGTTGCCAGCTGGGAGCCTATCAATCTAGTAGAGTTCTTAAGAGATCATTTTGTGATTCAGAAATCTGGCCATGCTTTTTTTGCACTATGGCCAATGACCAGGAATGTGAACAGATGAATGATAAGATTAAGGATGATGGTGGTGTGATTGGCTTGACAGACAGCCCCACTGCATCACTTTGGTGGATTGCTGCTGGTCAAGAGATTCAAAGGGTTATAGGAGAGTTTGAATCCTTCATAACTTCTGATAAAAGTTCAGCTACTCAGCACCATGAACAGGTTCAGATGGAATTTGCTTGAAATATTAAAGCAATGGTCTTCACAGTTCAGAAAAAGGGCAACCTATTCTCAGAGGACAGTCAGAATTTGATTGCTTTGGACTCAAAGCATGTCATGAACCAAGATGTTGTCAACACTATTAAGATCATCAGAGCAACCGGTCAAAAACAATATGATGCAGTTGTGGAAGAAAGACTTGTGCAGTGCTCCACTCCAATCACTAATATCATCCCCAAGAACAAATTACTACTGTTTAGCAATTCATTTATAAAGGAGCAATCAAGGATTGCACACCAGATCACAACTCTCAAGAATAACTGCAAACTGCTTGGCAGGATGTATATATCATGCCAATCTAGAAATGGGGTATGGATGTCTTCTTCAAGCATGAGAATCAATCTACCATGCCAGAGTTGTCTGATAGGGGCATGTTGAGAGCATGCACACAGTCTGATCTTGTGACTTGCCTGGAAACATGTGCTCCATCTACAAGTATTGCTCCGACTGTCACTGCTGAAATCCTTAATATCTCTGCTGTTATTCATATGTTGTCACTCAAAGGCTGTAAGAGCTTTCACCACTATGCAGAAGTATTTATACCACATATTGTCATGCAGTTGGAGTCTATGGATCATTTAGACATTGTGTGGGATCACTACCTTGCTCACAGTCTTAAAACTTCAACCAGGCAGAAAAGAGGAGATGGACATCATGTTGTAATAAGAGTCTCTATACCAGTTCCTCAAAACTGGCAGTTTTCCATGAGTAGATGAGAATAAGACTGAACTGTACAACTTGCTGTCAAAATACATTTCTACCCAGTCTGTTGAAGGAAAGGAGGTATAGAGTACAGAAGACACAGGAATAGTTTTCTCACATGGAAGCAACATTTCCAGACTTGGTACCATGTGATCATGAGGAAGCAGATACCAGGATTCTGTGCAAACCAAGATTGTCACAAAATCATGATCAGGACAGTTAACACAGATGTGGTAGCTCTTGCAGTTGCAGCATTTCAGTCTCTTCCTCTGGGTGAATTATGGATAGCCTTTGGAGTAAATTATCATTACAGGTATATATTGGCTCATGGCATTGCAAAAAATATCAGAGATCAGAAATCAAAGGCTTTACCATTCTGCAATACCTTTACGTGGTGTGATACAGTGTCAGCATTTCATGGTATAGGGAAGATGACAGCTTAGGAAATATGGAGAACTGGGTTGCATCCTAGAGTCCTCCACTGCATGTACAGTATACAGGAATGCAATGTAATGTAGTGGTTAAAGCACTGGATTAGGAATAAGGAGTTCAAAAATTCAAACCCAGCTGGAGCCACAATACCCACTATGAGATCCTGGGCAAATCACTTAACCTTCCAGTACTCCAGTTCACACAGCTGCAGAAGTGGGTAAAAGCAGAAACCCAATGGAAACAAGATGTGACATCTGAGATGTCTTACAGTGATAGTAATGAAAAAGTTGCCTTCTACTGCAGTGTTTGTTATGATACCTTGAAGTAATGGGATCAAATTACCATTGAAGACAATAGAGTTATTGCAGCATGATTACCACACTTACTGCTGCATTTCAAGGCAATGGGAAATGTTTGTGCAATTAGTTCAATTTTCATTTCTTAAAAGCATTGACAGCTGCTGTCATTCAATGAGGTGTACAGTATACAATATGTGTTTATTGAGAGATCAGTCAGTGGCCTGCCATGGTGGTGAGAGGAGGGCTGTGCTGGTTGCTGGCTCTGATTCGGGATGGTGGAGAGAGGGGTGTTTGGACACTGTCTGACTCGGTGGGTGGGCAGGGGGCCACTAGACCACTAGGTACAGTTATCTCATTCTCAACAAAGGAGATTGTGGATGGGGGACCACTAAGCCACCAGGGATAGGTATATGCTAATTAATGGGAGAGATCAAAGGAGGGGTCCACTAGACCACCAGAGACAGATGTTTAGTTTTGTATGGGGGGGCATTGGGGATCAAGGGGGTTCTAATTTATGTAGTGAGGGATCATGTATGTGCATTACTGTAACACCATATGGCAGATGGACCCTGATGGGTGCACCCACAGATGCATGTATGCACACAACTGTCTTCCCAACATCCCCACTGCCACCTCCCATGTTCCTTATGCCTCTGAGCCCCTCCTGGTATGCTGTTTCTCACCCCCACCATCACGGCCCCTCTAGTGTTGTGCTAGGCTGGGGGACAAGATCCCTTTGGCAGTATCTGCAGATGCGCCAGCTCTTTGGTGAAACCTGACACTTGCAGCGAACCCAGAGAGAGAATGGTGCAGGGACCCTGCTTTTTCTAAAATCTGGTGCAGGGTCCCTGCATACATGGAGTTTGCCTTGACCCTTGCATTGCTCCATGGTTCTTTTAGAATCAGGCCCTGGTCCCCCAACCATTGCAGCAGAAGTCTCACTCCAGCATAACTTCCCTAATGTGCTGCACTGGTTCCAGGCAAACCAACTCAAAATTAATATAAAGAAAACAGTGTCCATGACCTTTGGTACTTGCCAGAAACTAGCTAGGCTGTCATCTTCCCCTGTCTTCTCTACCCTTTAAGGCACCCAACATGAGGCTGTCCCAGCCTTCAAATATTTAGGAGTTTGGCTGGACAGCAAACTGGACTTCTCATTGTACAGTGACATTGTCATCTCCATACTCTGTCCCAAGCTTGGCACTTTTACTACAACAAGGACAGCCTCCCCCCACCAATCCACCAGGAGCTGATCTCCAAAATGATTCTCCCCATCTTCAACTACAATGATGAGGTTTATAACTCTGGCACTCCCTGCTTCACTCACCAGACTGGATAATCTGTGTTACACTTTCTGTCATTTTGCCACTAACATGCACCCCCCGCATCTATCTTTGTTCACTGTATTCTTCACTTTCCTTACTTCCCCATCCCTACACTGACAGACACATTGCTGTATCTTCCTTGCCAAATACTGGCTTGGCTTACGACCTCCCTATATATCCTCCCTCCTATCCCCTATAGCTGCCTCTGCTTATGAACTATATTTCTGAGACTTGTGCACCCTCTCCATCACTCTCCCACACTCATGTGCAGGGCAAGCAGCTTTCTCACACTGACACCCAGCTCTCTGGAACCACTTTCCCTCTTCCATCTGGTTCCCCCCTCTCTTCTATCACTAAAGTGGCAACTGAGGCTCTCCATTTAGCCTTCTTACAATCCTTCCCCTGAAACAATGTAAAAACGTATACTCTGTATATGTATTTTGCAATCGACTTGTGGCAATTTTTGGATTGTTGTCTCACTAGCACTGAACTGTTCTGTGTAAATGATGTTCCTTATTATGTTTGTTCTTACCCATGCTATACCCTTTTTCCCTTGGTCACACCTGGAAATGAGCTTCGGCTCATGTGCCCATTCCGGTAACAGAATTTTAAATTAAATGAATAAATTTCTGGAATGCAAAACACTACATTTGACAAAACTAAACATAAAAGATGAATAAATATATACAATAAATAGATAACTTAATAAATTAAATACTGACAGCACAGTTAAAGCATAAGTAAACAAGGTTCAGAGGATTAGGTTAGAGTAGGCCTATGCAATGAGTAACTTGTAAACCTTCATATTTACGTTTCTTTCTGATATTAAACATGGTTGTTTAGAAAAAAAGAGCATTCCAAAGGACTGTGCTGTCACAGAGAATGCCCATTTTTACCCACATTTCTGAATGTGGAGCAGCCGGATGTTCCAAGACTATAGTGCTTTTACAGGACAGCGTTGGGAGGGGGAGGGGTCAGCAGCCCATAACGAAAGGTGGAAAAAAAGACTATAAGGCCCTGTACACACTACAGAACTGTTTTTGAAAACTGTTTTTAAAACCAGTTTAGCTAAACCATTTCAGTGCATCCACACTACTCAGAAACCATTTTTGATAATGGTTGAGTGTGTCCATACTGCTAGTGTTAAACATGTTCTCCTTGTAACTATTTTGTGCTAAGTCCAGCTCACAGAACTGTGCTTGCCTGCACACACTGCAGCCTGAAGTGTTTTAGCTAAACCATTACAGCTTAAAATGTTCTTACTCATGTCCAGACCTGTGAGTAAAGCAATGCTAGCTCTAAAATGTTTTTAAAAATGGTTTTAAGACTAGGGGATGGATATTCAGAAATGCGCCAGAGGCAGGCGCAAGAGGTGCGCAGCATAATTCCACTGGGCACAAATGGTGCGATATTCAAAGGATGCACATGACAGGATGCGCCTGCGCAACATGGCTGAATATCACACTTTATGCACCATAGCACAACCAAGGATGTGCCAGGGAGCATGTCATGAAGTTTGATAGCGCAACCAGGGATGCGTAGGGGAGCATACCAAGAAACACAAGAGCAGCAACCAGGGATGTGCAAGATGCAGCAGTGCATGTGCCAGGACACACATGGAATGGCAATAGGCCCATCAGGTGGCAAGCCACAGGGGTGGGAGGTCCCGCCACCAGGGTGCAGAGTGAGCCAGGAGAGAGGCATGGTATGCACATGAAGGTACATCTCCCTGCACACATGTGGCGGTAGTAGACCCCTGACCACATGCACCACAGTGGCGCATGGAGGCAGGGGGGGTGACACTGGCCATGGCTGCACAGGCACAGGCATCCCCTACAGGGAAGCTCGGGACACGCCACCTGGAACACAGCCGACAACACACAGGTGAACAGCACACAAGGCACACCCCACACACCCAGAAAAGACAGGCTACGGCCACCCCATCCAACCAATGGTGGAACACCACCAGGAACACACTCCGGTCCACCCCAGTCATACCACACAGCAGCCGTGCACACCACTGCAGCATGGCTCCACAGATGGAGACCCGCAAAGCAGACACGGACACAGATGGTTAACAATAAAACAATGTATTACAACACATATAAAACAACAATATAAATATCTACAGGGTACAGGGTAATGGAAACAGGGAATGCTGGGACCACCAACAAACCAGGAGGACAGGGAAGGGAGGCATTGGGACAGGGTAATGCCAACAGAAGGGGACAAGGGAGGGGAAGGGAGTGGGCTCAAGGAAGGGGATGTGATGCAGGTCAACAGGCCCTACAGCCATCCATGACCCACTGGAGGCCAACGCTAGCATTGTTACTACCGTTTGCGCTGTGACTGTTCAAGAAGGTGCACCACCTGGAGCGTGAGAGTGGTCACCTGCAGGATCTGCCGCAGGAGCCTCGCATGGACATCTGGGGGTCGGACACCTAGGACAAAGGACTGAACATGGTATGAATGCATGCCCGGAACACTGCAGCCCACCCACCGTGCACAGCGGGCATCGGTGACATGCGCCCCTGGACCAGCAACCAGCCAACTGCAGTAAGTGCACCCACACGAGCCAGAAAACCACAGCCATGCAGAACACTGCACACCATCACCACCCATGCGCTGCACACCACCACCATGGCTGGCAGGTGACATGGCTAAGCAGCAGGATGGCAGTGGCACCGGCAGGACCCGGGTGCACCCACAGCCCACCTGCAGCAGCCACCCACATGTGGGATTGCCACAGAATGGTGCAACGGACACCATCAGAATTGCACAGCTGGAGGGGCCATGCACGCAGAGGGCCGTGTCAAACCACCACCCCCGCTGCCCACCCTGCACAACAATGTAGCATGTAACTGTGCCTATCTGCATGCTGTGGCACACCTTGTGGCTGTCCAGCAGCACCGCCCATGTTGCCTGCATTCTGCATACTGCTCCCTGCAATGGCCCACCCTGGCCCAGCCACAGCACCAGTGAGATAAGCCCGCCTCCGATCTTCAGGGCCTAGGAGGGAAACATGGAGAAAGACACATCAGTACCTTGCAAAACCACAGGCCCCTCCCAGCACAGTGTGACACCCTGCCCAGCGTGTCTGTGGTGCAGTGACACAGGGCACCCATGGTGCACCACCAAGGCCAACAGGATGTGCTTCCCCAGCCCTCCCCAGCAGCATGTTGTGCCGGCCACACCACCCCATGGACCACTGGATGGGAATGGGCATGGGCGATGTGCACTTACCTGGCCATGGCACTGCACCCCTCTGGACATGTGCCTGTAGAGTCTGAAGCTGCTCAGGGTCTATCCACTGCAGGTCCCCGTAGCAGTGCCTGCATTGCTCACCACTACACCAAGCACCCATGGTCTCCTCCAGACCTTCAGCTACTTCTTGCCACACCTCTGTCCATGGCCTGTTTAGGGGCACCTGCCCAAACAAGGCACCAGCATGAAGTTCCACTAGGGCCACAAGGTTGACCAGCTGCACTTAGGTTCAGTTAGGGGGCCCTGGCACTAGTATGGCACGGCATGGCTGCAGCTATGTCAGCAATCTAAAATGGCACCCAGTAACGCACATGCCACTCGTGCTGGGGATGCACTCCTCACACTGCAATGTGCTGACAACAACTATCGCACAGTCATGGGGATGTGCGATACAGTAATGCAGGGCTGCCAAGAAAGTCAAAGGGCAACCATGGGGTCAAGGGTCAGGCCGCACACCCTGCGCCACAGTGCCATTGGGAATGCTATGCATGGTGCATGGTAGGGGATTGTGGGGGCCATGATGCATGGCCTAATAGTGCACAGGTGCCATGGTTCCCATAGCGCCAGGTGCACCATCAGCACTGTGGTGCCACAGCACCATCAGCACCATGGCACCCGGGTGCCATAAGCCATACAGTGCACGAGTGACATGTGTGCAATAGCGGCCGTCTGCTGTACTGCCTACTGCACTCTGTGCGTATGCTGCGCCACTGCTGTACATGACGACAACGCATGCATGCGTACTGCAGTGCCTGTTGCACACATCACATGGTTGCACAATGGCTTGAGCATGCGCAACTCTATTGCGCAATGCGCAACCACGTGATATTCAGCCAGAATATGCAAATCAGCTCATTAGCCTATCCACAGCACATCTGCTGCATTAGCATCTCATTACAGTTGTGCATCCCCTCATTTGCATAAGATGCCGTGTAAAGGTGCTGTGGGACTGCAGAGGGTATGGACCAGTACTGCAATCTTTAGAGGTATGAAGCACGCTCCGGAGCTGTCAGAACAATGGAATGGGAGGGTGGTGTGGGACTGAGCAGACTGTATTAATACATGTCTATCTCCACAGGACCAAGCATGACTGAGAGAGAGGAGGTTGAGGAGCGTGGGCCTGCATGCTAGCGCAGGCCCAACTTCACCAGGGCCGAGTTGGATGCCCTATTTGAGGTGTATCTGGACAAGGAGCATCTCCTGAGTGGCATGACAGGCACCCCACAGGCCAGGGTGACAGCATGAGTGGGGTGTGGCCTGTGCTGTGAACCATCAGGGTAGCCACCAATGGTCTGTGCAGGAGTGCAAAAAGAAGGTTGGCACAGACCGGAGAAGGATCAAGGAGAAGGTGGCAGCCATCCCAACAGCGCGTGCTGCCACAGGCGGATGCCAGCCTCATGTGCCCCAACTGATGCCATAGGAGGAGATGGTGGCGGCCACCATGCGGTGCAGTGTCCTCAAGGGCATGCCCGGGAGAGGCTTCCAGACTGCTGGCAGCCCATCATTGCATGGTAGCACAGGCGGTGACAGTGGTGGGGGGGCTGAGGGCAGGGGGGGGTGACAGCATGACTAATGCAACTGTGTTCCCTTTCAGCTCCTGAGCACCTATATGCAGTGGCAGGGGTGAGGGTGGCTGCCGAGGGGGCAGCCCTGGACCCGGAGGACCATCCATCCACCTCCACCGGGACTCCAGTGGACGGAACGAATACAGCTCAGCACTGCTGTCCTTCCAGATACCTGTGGCATGGTTCCAGATGAGGCCCTGGCTGTGTTCCAGCTTGATGCCAGGCATGGCATCCTGTGTGTCAAGACACAGATTGGGGTGGGGTCTGGGACCGATGATGACACCTTCATCCCAGACAGCGATGTTGTTGGCACAGGGGAGGCACCCATACCACACACCTGCCACAACAGCACAGACGGTTACCTGGTGGCAGTTGCCTGCACACCAGCCACTGTGGCTGGCATCGCTGAGGCTTTCACTGGTGTGGCACTGGCTGGTGGTGCTGGTGGTGTAGCCGCGCCACTGTCACCCTGTGCACAGTGGCCGGAGGGCAGCAGTGGTGGCTCAATGGCATTGGAGGGGGGGCTGGGGCAGCACCCGCCAATGGTGCACCACAAGATGACCAGTCCCAGGAGAGCCCTGCTGTGCAGCACCCACCTTTGCAGGGGGCTGGGTGGTAGGGTTGTGCTACACCTGTGGGTCAGCATGATGCCCATGAGCCCCTGGGCACCGACCCCTTGGACGAGCACACCTGTCTGCTCTGGGCCTCCATTCAGCAGCAGGTGCTGGTCATGGCAGGGGTGCAAGCACTCCATGCAGAGCTGCACCAGGCAGCAGAGTTGTGTGACAGAGACTTTGACCTGCTCCAGGCGGAGAACAGGCATATGCGGGTGGACACGACTGCAGCCATGGACCGGCTGACCGCTGCTGTCATGGCTGGCCTGGCGCTGTTGGCCTCCCTGGTACATAACCATCCACCGCAAACCCTGTGGAGTGCACTTTCCACCCCTCAGTCATGGCGTTGTGCGACCCCCACTGTGTCAATGCCGGGATCCACTGTGGGTATCCCGAGCACTCCTGGAGTGGGCATGTTTGGGAGCCTGCAGACACCTGCAAGGACCCGGTAATGTTCCTGCAGTGTCACCCCTGGGGGACCATCTGTGACACCCAATAAGGCTGACTCTCAGCCTGTGTCCACCAGTCGGTCTCAGCAGGGCCATTCATGTGTCTGAGGTGGCTGGGCTACCGTGCGGCAATCCTGAACCATCCACCTCCATGTCTGCTGTATGCTGCTGCCCTTTGTGCATATTGGTGTGGTGTGTGCATGTGCATCCCATGGATGTAGCATCCATGGTCAATGCCTCACACGGGCCCTGTGCTCACCTGTCCAGCTGATGGCCACTGTGGCATGTGCATGATGATGCCAGCATAGTGCTGACTGCCACTGTGCACCGGTGCTCAGTGTCTGACACATGCCTGGTGCCCACCTCTGGGCGTGGGCATGGTGGGTGCTGTGTGCATGTGCGTGTGTGTGCATGTGGGGGTGTGTGGGCCGGGTATGCGGGGATGTGCTGCGTGCTGCCATGGTGTCTGGACCCACGCCTGTCCACACTTCCCTCCGGATGTCCCGGGCATGGGGCCAGCCCATGCATGCCTGTCTGCTGTGACATAGGCCCTGGTCCCTGCTTGTGGCCATGTTAACCTACCTGTGCACTCCACAGTGCTCCTCTGTGATTGTGTCCCGGCGCTGCTGGGTCACCTTGGTCAGCCGGGGATATCTTCTCCAAGGGGGGGTCTGCCCACCACCTCCAGGCCTGGCGGCCATGTTGTCCCCACTGCTGTCCCCCTCTTCAACCTCGACAGCTATCCCACAGTCGGTGGCCATGTTGTGCAGTATACAGCAGGCCAGAAATAGGCCACAGGCCTTTGAGGGGCTGTACTGTAGGGCACCATCAGACCTGTTCAGGCAATGGAACCGAGCCTTCAGTAGCTCAAACACCAACTCGATGATGTTCCGTGTGCTGGTGTGAGCCTCATTGTATTGTACCTGTGCTGGGGTCAACGGCCACCGGTATGGGGTGAGCAGCCAGGGCCAGAGTGGGTATCCACTGTCACCTGTGTGTAGAGATGTCTGCTAAGCATGGTGGACCTTGTCACTGCACCCCCCCGGCCATCCTGCTTACACCCCCTGGCACCCCTGCCACAACATCCACCACTCCCTACCCTGTTGTTCCCTGCTTCCCACTTCCACAGCATACTTACCAACTAGGTGGCCAGTGGGGATGTCCCCACTCTCGAACCTGTGACACAGTGCTGACTGGTGCCGGATGAAGGCATTGTGTGCTCCCCCAGGGTGTGTGGCACAGACATTGATGATGCACTCCCTGGCATCACACACCACCTGGCAGTTGACACTGGGGTAGCCCTTCCTGTTTATGTACGCTACCCCCTCCAGGCCAGGTGGTGCATGGATGCCAACATGGATGCAGTCGATGGCCCCTAGCACGCCAGGCAAATGTGCCAGCCTGGGGAACTCCTGCATGTTTGCAGTGCGCTCTGCCTGTGTGCTGGGGAAAAAGGATGCACTCCGCATCATGAGGCAGCATTGCACTGAGGAATTGTGTGAGGAGCCATGACTCGGCCAACTGGGTTATGCCTGTTTTGTCCCCTGTTGGTCTCTGGAAGGTACCTGTGGCGAGCAGACACATGATGGCCATGATCTTTGTCTCCACTGACAAGGCATGGCTCCATCTTGTGGGTGCCTGCATCTCCTCACTGCACAGCTTACAGAGCTACCTCAGAATTGCCCACTTCAGGTGGTACCATCCCACAATCTCTGTACCACTGTACTGTTCGAAGGTGGTGCGGGTAAGGTACAACCTGTTCTGGGCATACTACCGACGGACCCTTCCACGGCCATGATGGTCTGCATGCTGCCTCTTCACACCCCTCATTACTGCCTCCATCTGGAAAATGGCACTGGCTATGGCTTAGGTTGTACTCCCCTCCCGGATGGCTCCCTCCCCAGGACCCCCCAACTGTGTGCTGATGTCTTTGCCCCTGCACTGGGCACACCTCTGTGTTGTGGTTGCCTCGCCAGTGGTCTGTGTGCTGTGGCCTCTGCTTCCCACCTATCAGGGCCCCTGTGCTGCCCCTCCTGTGCTGGGTGTCACTGGTGCTCACTGCTTGTTGCCTTGGGCCCTGTCACACACCCACACACAGTTACATACACACACACACACATACACACACACACACACACACACACAGACAAAAACACACACATGCTCCCTCTCACTAACTCTGGCAGTGTCACACGCCCTGGTCCACAATCTGTGTCTTTCCCAGTCTGCCTCTTTCTATCTGTGGCTTCCCTCCTGCTGTGCTGCCTGCCCACTCACTCTCTCATACTCCCTCTGTGTGGTTCTCCTCTGGCACAAGCCTCCTTCCCTCACTTGCTCCCTTTTTATATGGGCTCACATCTGCTCTGTGCAAGTCCTGTTTGCTACGCGATTGCGCTGTCCGCCTGCTGTTGAATATTGCACTGTGCCACATATTCATGGCTACGCCCTCTGCACTTGCACATGCATTCATTGCCATTGTGCATTGGTGCATTGCAACTTGTACTGAGCATCTGCTGCCACTGAATATTGCTCTCCAGCACGTTGGCGGGGTTGCGCCAGGGCAACCCTGTTGCGCATTGCCCAACTGTTCTGAAAATCTGGCCCGCTGTATCTAGCAGGGTTTAAAGATGCTCTTGTTAAAATGTTTTAAGGGACTTGTAGTCTGGATGCAAACAGTGCTAGGGGGATATAAAATGTTTTAAAGCACTTAAACTGTTTTAAGTTCCTCATTGTGTATGGTTCTATGTCATAACAGTGACCACAGAAAGGCGATCGCTATTACAGTGAAGTCACAGTGCCGAAAATCATTTTTGGCGCTGTGACTCCCCAGCGCACAGCAAAATTGTGCAGGGGACTTACATTTTTAATGTTTTATTGGGGGGACTGTGCCCCCACACCCCCATACTTAAGGATTCTCAACTCCAGGGGAGTGCATATCGGGGGAGTGCAAAACATTTAAAAAATATTCGGGCTGGGTGCAACAAAAACATACCTGCGACCAAACATGAACCAAGCACGCTTTCCACCCAAGTGGCAAACCCAGCCACCACATCATGGGGCCAGCTCAGCAGCCCACCATGGCACCACCCCTCAAAACCCCTCCCACCCCTCGCATGCTTGCTCCCATCCCCCCTTGTTAACATACATGTAGCGACATCCTGTCGCTACATGCATGAAACAACCCCATCCAATTGTCTTACTTTATCAGTAGTCCCCATGACATGTGCCACAATTGAGTTGCCATTTTGCGGTTCTCTCAATCGCAGTCATGCATGTCACTGGCTAATGTGTGTGCAGGGCCTTAGGGTCTTAAATAGCAGAATAATCACCTTATAATTCATTCTTTGTCTAGAATGGCAGCTACAGCAATTTGTGTAGTGAATATTTGCCTAAAAAACATGCAAGAATATTACATTCGGTTGGACAAATGTATCAGCATTAGCCATCTTCAACATCAGTAGGCTGCTACTGAAATGTTCTTCCACCAGAATGTAGGATTTTGACAGATTTAATCCCAATTGCATGAATTTACTATTTATATGTGCTCCAAGTTTTACAGCTTTGCTGTATGTTAAAAATTAATTCATGACTCATATTACTGCTACTAGAAGTAAAAGATCGGGCCAGCAAAGGGAGACACATTTTAAAAAATGTAAAAGGTTTGACATGGTGAGCAGTGGGACTTTACAATTTTGCTAAGGTGCCTTTTTAAACAATCACAAGGAAGAGTCTGATCATTACCTGATGGAGCACAGGAATTGGCTCTAGGGAACCTGCATCACAAATTATACAGTACTGTTGAGGTTGCAAGTGGAAGTTATAACCATGGGACCCTGTTCTTAGAAGATCAGCATAGTTTATACTGTATTATTTTAGTGGGAAAAGTTTAATCTGTGATTGAACCAGCAGGACTCTGATTTCTGATAACTTGTATGAATAAGTGTGATCTACAGACCACTTTCTAATATCCCAGTACATGTAATAATTCAAAGAAATCCATTATTGAAAACAGTTTTTCTCTATACATTAATTAGTGATTCTAACCATTTACATTATCCCAAAAATACATACAATAAATGTAAAGAAAACCACCTCAAAAAACACTGTGTTTCCTTTGTGGACAGCTTTTTCCAACCCATTGTGAAATGACTTCCACTGTACATTGGGGACTTGGCTGAGGTTATTGCTGTCATGGAAGATACAGACCTATACAAGATCTAGATGGGCATCCTCCACTAAGAGGGCATGAATGCCTCCCTACCACCAAAACAATAATTGACTTGCCTTAATATTGGCACAGCTGGTGTTAAAATACTATATGTTTCTATCTAGGAATACGTTCTACATGCAGATCAAGGGAACAGCCATGGGGGCAGCTATGGCCCCCCCATTTGCTAATCTTTGTATGGAGATGTGGGAGAGGGAGCCCGCATATAGCAGTGCCACAACTCCATTTCTTAACAAGTTGGATTTATGGTGCCACTATACTTATAACATTATTGTCATCTGGAAAGGCAGGACAATTGTTTCTAAATTGTGTTCTATCTTGAATCCACTAACCAGAACTTACAATTCAAAGCCAATGTACAAGAAGTTAAGATAATGTTTTTGGATTTTCTAGTACTCAAGGTGAGGGGACAATGTTGGGACATACTTATTTAAGAAAGAGATTGACTGTAATGGCCAGCTATTGGCAAATTGTTGCCACCAACCCCATGTTGCTAAAAATATCCCCAAGGGACTGCTCAGAAGAACCCTTAGAAATTGCACATGAAGAATGGAGTTTGAGAGACAACAGTTAGAACAGATCAATATATTCTAGGAGAGGGGCTATAGCTTATAGACCATTCATACAGCAGTAGAAGAAGTGAGCTTCATGAGAAGGGAAGGCACACTGATTTCCAAGGTACAACAGAGACATTTTCCTTCATTTAAATTTTTCACTACAAATAGTAGTAGAGCAAGGGAGGGCAAAAACATTTTGACTCTGAACCAGAGCATCTTGAATGAAGAAGAGTTAGTGATTAGGCCATTTATTCAGGATGGGCCAAGTATGATTTTTAGACACCCCAGAAACTTGAGAGAAACTTTGGTACACTCATTTTTACAAACTCTAATACAGTGTGCTCTGATGTGGCTACCTTCTCCACCAAGAGAAAAAAACAAATGTAGTAAATGCAAATATTGCCCCTACACAAATAATGTAAAAATAACCACAAATCTAAGAACAGGGGAAATGATGGACATAAAAAAATTAATTACGTGTAACATGGTGGGGCTAGTTTATTTACTTGTGTAGGGAATAGTAGTTCTCAATGTGCCAATGAACTAGTGCTGCCACTGGGGGTGGCTACCATCACACATGATATGACCAGAGCACAGAGTGACACACATAGATGAGAAGAGACACCTTACACCAGAATTTATAATGATGACACATTTATTTATTTAGTTGTTAGGTCACTTGGAATTACACCTTTGAGCACACATGGTTGTTTATAAAGGTTCCACGTCAAAGCTGATGACACAGGATTAATAACACACTTGACAGAAATTCCTAACCTAGGTTATCAATAATTACAGAGAACATGGTAACATATGTATCCAAACAGGCAGAGTGTAGGCAGCACACAAAATGGTTATTGTCAGATAACGACAGCTACAAATATGCAAAAAGCACACAAGGAATACTGTCAAAGGTTTAGATTGCACTTCTTAAGGTGTTGGCATAAAGGCAGAGTGGATAGGATTTCTGGAAAGGGTTGCTGAGTAAAATTCTCAGTGTAGCTTCAAAACATACAGGTTCTACCATAGAAGTGGTACTGTACAATCCTTCAAATATCTCAGCCTAGTGCTGGACCAAGGCCTCACTCTAAAATACCACGTGGATCATGTAACTAAAAACATCCACCAAAAACTTGGCCTTCTCTACCACCTTAGTGCTCAAATGATTCCTGAGATCAGGGTAGCGATTGCCAGGAGCATCCCTCTTACCTACCCTTACTTATGCTGCCCCAATCCTGCATGGAATGACTAAGCAGAGTCTCAGCAGCTTATAAACCCTCTACCATAAAATTGCACGCTTTGCCACAAAAGCCAAACCACTGAGCCACCATTGTGATGCACTTGCCTTGCTTAACTGGCCCTTCTTCAGCCATAGACTCCAGTATTGACTACTTTGCAACACTTATAAGCTACTCTCTGACCTCCCCCCAGCCAGCCTAGCTGGACTCCTAACCCTAAAGCATAGCAGCCGGCCACTCCGTTCCTCTGGGCAACAGCTCCTTGAGGAACCCAGGGCCAGAACTTCAGCAGGTGATAAATCCTTTGCCTGTGCTGCCCCAATCCTATGGAAAAATCTCCCCGGTCACCTACAGGAAGCAAACTCCCTAGAGACTTTCGGTAAGGGCCTGCGTGAATATCAGCTGGACTTCAGTCACTGCTTCTGCGCTTGTGGATAATTTCCCTGTAGAATATTCCTTTCCTTCTCTGCCAACCCTCCCGCTGTTAACTTATACCTAGGCCTGCCTAGGTTTGACAATGAATATATCAACCAAACCACTTTCTTTTTAACTCTAAATGTAACGCTAAGTTTGTTGTAATTGAAATGATACCTCTGTAATCCGGCTGCTTAACTTAACTGTATCTAATCTCACTGTGCTCTATAATCTGTATCCCAAAGTGTTGTACTATTCATGTGTTTCCACCAAAGTAACTAATTCCCGGGTCACCCCTGAAAAGGGACCTTCGGGGCTCAAAGGGCCTATCCGGTTAACAAAATTAATAAATAAAAAATAAAAAAATATACCTTATACTACCAAAGATGCCCCAGCACTTTACTTGTTAGAGCTTAGTCAGGGCATGGAAAAACAGGTTCAACTTGCTCTTTTTGTAGTCACTGACTGATGATATCACAAGGTGTAACTACTGTTGCTTACAGTCCTCTTCAATCATACTATGCATATGCCTATATTATATACTTTGTAAACAGCATAAAGCCACAGTGCACATTACATAAAATTTTTGTAACTAAAATAGTAAAGATAAGTATCAGAAAAGAGAGCATACATTGTACAAACATTTTGATCCAATAATTTTTTTGCATATTTGGTTATTTAAAAATGCATGCTGTATTTATAAAGATAGCTTGTGGGGAGAAGGCAAAGACAGAAACAGACACACAGCCAGAAGTCTGTGGCAGTATTTTAAGTGATGCAATAACCCTAAATCTTTCACTCAAATTGACATCGGGGTTCTGCTTACACAAGTTGACACCACGACTGTTATATGGAAGAAAACAAAGAGAGAAAAATATAGTTAGAATATGTCATCATAACTGTGAATGTAACAACTAAACAAAAAACTACATACAAGACCACTTTTTTGCAATTCAGTCAGATTACTGAAACATCATTTGAAACTTCAATACATTCATATTATCTCATACAGTTTTAATATGGTCAGGTATTCATTATATGAAAACCACTCTCAGCGATTACTAATTCTTTAGCCCAGCAATCATTCATGGCAACAGTGCTGGTCAAAGGTTACAAAATGTAGATTAATTACTGGCCATCAGTTTTTATTAATAGATAATGATAGCTTTATTCCGCATTACAATCGCTTGGTTGATATTTGGTGTTACAACATGGTGGTTGTAATCAGTGCCTGTCAATCAAGCTCCACTACAGAAATCTCATTGGAGCTTACTCTGTGTGTGGGCAGGCTAAACATCTCAGCCAACATGGTGGGTCCATTGCTCCATGACAGATCATCCACATTTATCTGATACCTCATACTGTCAAGAGAGGAACTTCTTAATATTTCTAAATATCTGTCTCGTTCATCATGATCTCACAATGTCAACAATCTATCTGGTTGATCTGGCCGTTCATACCCCTGCATTGGGACATCTGCGCACAACAGCTGCACTGGCAATGGACCACAACTGTACTACCTAACTAACATTATTGCGGTTCATACTGTAAATTTAAAAAACCCACAAAAGTAAAGAAAAAACAAAAGAATCACTAAACTGCAAGGGAGTGACAGGCAGTGTGTGTGTGTGTGTGTGTGTGTATGTGTGTCTGTCTGTGTCTGTGCCTCTCTCTGTCACAAGTGCTACACTAACTTACTGAGGTGTGCAAAAAGAAACAAAAATGATGACCAGTAATTACATAAAATAATACATGGGTGAGTGTGTGTAAAACCAGAATTTTACACACACCCTCAGTGTGGGATGCTTTTATATGTAGCATCCCACATCTCAAGTGTGTGTAAAATTCTGGCTACACCCATCCATGTATTATTCTATATATAAGACTGGGGAGCATTCTCTCCCATAGGGAAACCCTGTTATAATTCACCATTATAACCTATGTGTTATAATGACAAACAAACTCTGGGTTTCCCTCTCTCCTGGCTTGCACAAGCCTCTGCTCTTCACTTTCTCAGCACTCCCATTCACCACCAGCAGCACCTGGCGGTAAGTAAAAAAATGAAAAACATAAAAACTTGCCTATCACCACTTAAGGTCACAAATCCTTCCAGGTGCTCCTACATTAAACCTTTAAAAAAAATGGAAAATTTCCTTTTCCAGCAGCCATGGATGGCATACCACGCTTCATCCGAATCAGACTTCGACCGAACACCGATGTATTTGTA
Organism: Neoceratodus forsteri; assembly: GCA_016271365.2. Lineage (NCBI taxonomy): Eukaryota > Metazoa > Chordata > Ceratodontiformes > Ceratodontidae > Neoceratodus > Neoceratodus forsteri. The sequence continues at coordinate 169,777,644 of CM057456.1, read as the reverse complement.
TTTTATATAATTGCTGTGGTGAGAAAATGCTCCTCAGCAATTATATAATATAAAACATGGAGTGGTATGTAGAACTTGAATTTTATACACACCATCAGTGTGGATGCTTGAATAAACCCTCAAGCTTCGCTCTCAGGGTTTATATGGCATCCATCAACAGGGGTGTGTTAAAATTCTCATTAAACATTCTATATATAATACATGGGTGAGTGTAATCAGAATTTTACACACACTCAAGGTGCGGGATACTACATAAACCCCGAGGGGTTTATAATAGCATCCCACACTAAGGGTCTGTGCAAAATTCTGGTTTTGCACGCACTCACCCATGTTTTATTTTATTTAATTACTGGCCATCATTTTTTGGCTACACACAAAGTGAGCTAACAGTCAACTGTGATTCCACTTTTTTTTCTTCAGGATGTCACTTTTGTTAGTTTCTTTTTTACTTCAAGACTTAAATTGGCAGAATTGCGAACAGTTCTGTGAGCTCACGCTGACTGTAGAATGAGCTAGATTGACAGCTAGTGATTATAACCACCATGTTATAATTAAGCAATAAGGCACGACAGGGTGTGGTATATCATGGGATATCGTCATGCCTCGGGTGGTTGGGCATGAGGCCGCAGGCTGAGTGAGTCCAACCATCCGAGAAGTGATGATATCCCATGATATACCACACCTTGGAGTGCCTTATTGCTATTATGAACTGGCTTAAAGTTTTAGTTCATTTATTTAAAAAAAACACTTAAAATACTTTTTTTTTATTGTATTTGTGAAGTGGAAGTATACCTTTTAATTAAAAAGTGTGCAGTTTCTGCTTTCTCCAGCAGATGGTGCTGCTGCTACATGGTGACAGCTCTGTTTGTCTGTGAAGCTGCTACTCTGCCACCGTATGTGCAGTCTCTGTGTGTCATCCGTGGTCCCGGTCTCCCCATAAATGCGGTACTGAGAGACAGACTCAGAAAAGGTGAGGTCTAGTAAAAGAAAAAATTAAGCCGTTGATCGATAACTGAGGATTTGGAAGCAACGGGACTGAGGACGACTTCAGTAAGCGCAGCAAGTGGTTCCGCTGCCATTTTGAAACGAGCGCGTGCTTCAGCGGGTGAGAAACATGTTCGTTGGGCACTGTATAAAGAATTGAACTAGAGTTCAGATAAGGCTTACTTTTAAAATAGCTGGACATTTTGTGAGGCTTTCGAGCAATTACTTACCTGCTCCTGTGTAAACCGGAAGTTCACCATTGCTAACTTATTTGAAAAATCTATGTACGGGCAATGTGGCGAGGGTTTAGGTCAGAGGAGTTTGTTAATGTGGGTCAGTAAGGAGGCTGGTGGCACTGGAGCTTTTTTGAAGCCGTGATAATGTGGCTTGATATCATCACGGCTTCAAAGAGCTCTTGGCCAGCCAGATTTGTGTATTTATGATCGCCAGTTCATAATGCAAAATATTAACCGGGTGGTTGTAATGCAGAATGAAAGTATGGTTACATGTGTATAAGAACTGATAGACAGTAATTAAAATATTTTATATCCCAGTTATCATTTAATCCCACAGGTTTTAGACTGTTTAATTTTAAAATGCAGTAAAGCTCACGCTGAAGAAGACTCCTCAGCCTATCACCTCCCTGACCATGAAATCCATTCTTTTAGTGGTCAAATAGTGGGACCCACAAAGGTTTTCTGGCAGTCACACCATAGTATATGGACTACAAATGTTGTTGAAGGATTTATTAATTCCCAAATTTCTACTGTCTTTTGCAAAAATGGTAGCCCAAATGATTTTGCTTGCTGGCAATAGTGCAATGCACCACAGTTACCTCATTTGTTCATTCTTTGGGGTCAAACTGGTAGCCAGGAAAGGTCTCCCAGCCTTTCCACTTTCTCTTTAAGTTGACTATTCACCAAATTGTCTCATAGATTTTTTGCCCACTTAACCTAAATTCTAGGTTTCTCTCCTACTGCCACACTTAAGTTTTGTCATCCTTTAAATGGACCGTTATTTATAGATAACCTCCTGTGTAGGACATTGTTTATAAGTTCCTTTGATTGGACTACAAAGACTTCCATCTGAGAACAGTTCCTCCTGAACCTCAAGAATTGCCCGTATGGAATAGATTTCATAACTTTCTTGGGGTGGCCACTGTCAACCCACAAAAGACCGTTTGTGGCTGTGGGCTTCAGGTAACCATTACATTGTAATCTACCTCTAGAGCAGTTAACTCTACCCCCACATGATGCACAAAAAGCCCAGATCAAGAACAGGTGGGGAAACATGAAGACTCGTCAGGCACCTCCAGTCAAGACTCCCCAGAACCAAACACCTCTGAAACTTTTTTTTTCAAAAAGCCATCCTCAAAAATCATGCAAAAAAGGAAAACAATCCATGCTTCGATGACAAACAAGGAAAACAAAGAGGGGCAGGCATGGGAGAGAAAAATTGGCACATGTAAAGGAAACAAGGGAAGGGACTCAGAAATAGGCCCCATGGATCTGAACTTGAGTGACACCCAGATGGTATCACATTGGCACAGCAAATTTTTTTACAATGAAGTCCACTACAGAGACAAACCTCGCCAGGTTGCTGAGGTGGTCCACTGTTCACCAATGCTGTGACTCCCAGTGTTTCTCCCCCACTCTGAAGCAACTCTGACTTGTAGTTGGTTATTTAGAGATGGGGAGTGCAGGGTGCAAAGCCCCCCGCAGAAAAACACTTTGTCCCGATGGGAACAATGCTGACTATTGGCATTGTTCCCATCACTGTGCATGATGTCAACAACATTGTTGTCAATATTCTGCCATGGAACCCACCCAGATTAATGTATTATCAAGTGGTTCATCCTTCATTTCCCACTTCCCACCTGAGAAGTTCAGAATACTAACTGATGTTCATAAGCTTTTCAAATGGTTGAGACTCAAGAACTATTTATGCAAAAATCCCAGACAGGACTTGAACGTGGGTTTTGGGACTAACATTATGGAACTCTCTGAGGAGGGCATCATGGACAATTGGACAGCAGATGCACAGGGATTAATAATATCCACCTCTGATCAAGCTGACAATGACATCTCTAATTCAAAACAACAGGAGGAAGCAAACTTTGAAGCACTGGAGGAGGAGTTTTTAAGAAATGTTATCAATGACCCTAATAAAGAACAGTGCAGTTATGATTTCACCAGTAGTAAATTTAATGCATTACGTAAAAGAGTGTTCAAGAGTAAATCAGATTTATGTCCACCCTGTATCAATCCAGTGATTTGGGCTTTTGAGAAGGAACTACTCCAGGAGGTTGAAAAGCTATTTACTGGTAGCAACCCATATGTCTGCAGGAGTCTGAAAGCAATCGAAAATGTTGCATTACATAAGCAGAAAACTAACAGAGATAATTATAAAACCAGCAGACAAAGGGGGTAACATGGTATCATGTAAAAATCCTTCTATGAAGACAAAGTCATGGAATGACTGTCTGATGTGAATAGTTACCACAGGGTGTGATGCTACAAAGATATTCCTGAGTATAATTCTGGAATTAATAGAGATTGCGAGCAGAGAAGACCAGCACCAGAACTCAAGAACAACTTTTATGTACAGGTTTGTGACACAACAGTGGGGGCCATTAGTGCCCACTCCTTTATAATTTTGTTCCTGGGAAAATGAGAGGAGGACCTTCTGAGAAACATAGAAATTGTCAGCAGATAAGGACTGCTAGGCCCATCTAGTTTGCCAGTAGCCACTATACATTGTATGTGGCCCTGACACTATGTGAACAATGGCTTTGCATCACTCCCCCCCCTCAGGCTTCCCTTGTGCCTGTCCCAGGCATGCTTAAACACCTCCACTGTGCTTGCCCCCACTACCTCCTGTGGTAGACTATTCCAAGCGTTGACTACCCTTTCTGTGTAGAAAATATCCCTCACATTACCTCTTAATCTACCCCCTTCCAGTTTCATACTGTGCCCCCTTTTTCTAGTGCATTTTCTACATTGTAACAGGTTCCCCACCTACACCTTGTTTATACCCTTGAGGTACTTGAAAGTTTCAATCATGTCCCCCCGTTGTCTCCTCTCCACCAGTGAGTACATATTGAGGTCCCTTAATCTCTTCGCATATGTTTTGTAGTGCAAGCCCTGCACCATATTGTTGTCCTTCTCTGGATAGTCTCCACCTTATCTATGTCCTTGCACAGATGTGGCCTCCAGAACTACACACAGTACTCCAGGTATTGCCTCACCAATGTTTTTTACAATGGCATCACCACATCCTGCCTCCTGCTAGTGATACCCCTACCTATGCACCCCAGCATGCCACTGGCTCTCCTACCACCTTTGAACATTGCTTTGTTACCTTAAGGTCATCAGAGATGATAACCCCTAGGTCTCTTTCCTCTATGGTGACAGTCAGTTCCTCCCCCCCAACCTGTAGCTCTCACCAGAGTTCACTCTATCAGGTGCATTATTTTGCACTTCTTGTATTGAACCTCAGCTGCCACATCTCCAACCATTTTTCAAGCTATTCCAGGTCCTTCTTCATTTTCTGCACTTCTGGAGTATCCACCCTATTGCAGATCTTGGTGTTATCTGCAAACAGGCAGACCTTTCCTCCCAGCCTCTCTGCAATGTCACTAATGAAGATATTGAACAGGACTGGTCCTAGTACTGATCCCTGTGGTACCCGACTGGTCACCCCCCTCTCCCCAGATTGCACCCCATTTGCCACCACCCTCTGTGTCCTGTCTGTTAACCAGTTCCTAACTTAGTGCACCACATTGTCTCCCATGCCCAGACTACCCATCTTATTAATCAGCCTTCTATGTGGGATGATGTTGAAGGCTTTACTGAAATCTAGGTAGGAAACATCTATTGCACCTCCCTGATTTAGTCCCTAGTCCCCCAATCAATAAAATCTATTAGATTCATTTGATATGACCTTCCTGCTGTGAATCCATATTGCCTCATATCCTGAGCACTGCTGGATTCCATATGTGCCACTATCCTTTCTTTCAGCAGTGTCTCCATGATCTTTCCCACCACTGAGGTGAGGCTGACTGGCCTGTAGTTCCCCGCCTCCTCCCTACTGACGCTTTTGTGCAGTGGGACTACATGTGCCCTCCTCCAGTCCTCTGGAACAACACCCATGTTGAATGACTCTGTGAACCGGGCCACCAGAGGCACTGCTAGTTCCTTTCACAGCTCCTTTACTATCCTTGGGTGGATGCCATCTGACCCCATGGCCTTATCCACCTTCAGCATTGCGAGTTCTTCCAGAAATATCTCCACTGTGAATAGACTGGTCTCCACCCCCCCATTGTCTCTGCATTCCAACTGTGGTCCTTGACCCTCCCCCTCTTTAGTGAATACTGAGCAGAAGTGTTTGTTCAGTATTTCTGCCTTGCCAGATTCCCCTCCTTGCGTTCTCCCTTCTCCCCTTTGAGCCTCACAATCCCCCATATTTTTTCTTCCTTTACTAATGTACCTATAAAATGCATTATCCCCTTTGTTTACAGACTGTGCTAAGCCCTCTTCTGTCTCCACCTTCACCTTCCTAACAGCCTTCCCTGCTTCCCTTAGACATTCAAGGTACACCTCCCTGTCCTCCCCTCTTTGGCTCCCCTTATATTTCCTGAAACTCAGCCTTTTAGCTCTGACTTTGTCCCCCACCTCTTTGGAGAACCATAGTGGTTTCCATCTTCTTTTCCATTTGGCCATTATCCTAACACATTGGTTTGTTATCTCCACTATGGCTTCTTTCAGTTTCTCCCATTGTTCTTCCACACCCTCTATTACCTCTCCCTTCCCCAGGACTGCTTGTATACATCTGCCCATTTCAGTGAAATCCGCCCTCCTGAAATCTAATACTCTTGCCCTTGTGTAGCTTAATTGAGTCCATGTCTCCATGCTGAACCACACTGCGTGTTGGTCACTGGACCCGAGCTGCCCTTCCACCTGTGTTTCTTCAACTCTTTTCCCATTGGTCCATACCAGGTCCAGAATTGACTTGTCCCTGGTTGGCTCATGCACCAGCTGCCCGAGTCCAACCTCCTGCAGGGATTCCAGGATGACTGTGCTTCTGGCTGAAGCAGCCATCTGGGTTGTCCAATCCATGTTGAAATCCCCTAGTAGCATGATTTTGCCTTTAGCTGCCATGTCATGCATGTTCTCCATTAGTTCCCTGTCTAATTCATCCCTCTGTGCCAGAGGTCTGTAGATCACCCCTGTGCGTATTGCTGTTCCATTCCCTGGCTCAAGGGTGACCCACATTACCTCAGCCACCCCCTGTCTTCCCTGAACTTCTGTAGCCTTTATACCATCTCTGATGTACAGGGCCACTCCGCCATCCTTGTTACCCTCCCTGTTCCTCCTGAACAGTGTATAGCCTGGTACATTGACTACCCAGCCATGATTAGCAGAGTACCATGTCTCTGTTATTGCTGCTATGTCAAGGTCTGCATCTGCAAACAAGGCCTCCAGGTCCGGAACCTTATTTCCCAGGCAACGGGCATTCGCTAGCATGACCTTCCATGTTTTACAGTATGCCCTCCCTCTACTCTTGTTCTCCCTCTCCAACATCTTCCCCCACTCCAGTTTCCTTTCTTGTGTGTTCTTGACCCCGTATCACTTGTCATACATTCTTCACCTGCTTGCCCCTCCCTGCCTGCTTTAGCTGTTCCTGTAGTCAACTAATGTTATTGCATGTTCCCATGGTGGGGTGCTCCTAAGCCTCCTGACCTTCCTGGCTCTCCCCCCTTGGCCAGTTTAAATGCTCACAGCTGATGCATTTAATCTTCTCACAAAGGACCAAGGTCCCCTTCTCAGACAGATGCAGGCCATCCTCCTTATATAAGCTCGCATCTGTCAAGGTTAGGCCTCAGTTCCCTATGAAGCCAAAACCCTCCCTTCTGCACCAATCTTTCAACCAGGAGTTGAAGGTATGGATGTGGAGTGCCCTAGCTTCCCCTGTGTCCTGGACAGGTAGCACCTCCAAGAATGAGACAGAGCATGCTGTCTGTTTCAGGTTTCCCCCCAACTTTCTGATATCTTCCTGGACTCTGGCTAACTCCACCCTTCTCCTGGCCAGGTCATTGGTCCCCAGGTGGACAATGACATCCAGCTGCTCCCCTCCTAGCTATTGCCATAGCAATCCTATGTATCTGCTTCTCATCCTTCCACACAGCACTTCCACAGAAGCACTTGACCTCCCTCTCTCTCCCCTGCTGGGTGACCATAAATCCACTCCCTGGACAATAGAGTCCCCCACTAGGAAAAGCTTCCCCCTCCTCTGGAGTTCCCTGCTGCTCTTCTCTGAAGCTCCATCCTGGAGAACCCTCCCATCCTCCCAGGTCCCAGCCTTGGGTTCCTGAGTGGGGCTTTCCCATTCCTCCAAAACAGTGTAGGGACTACTAAGTGGGACCGGTTGGGAGATGTGCTTTTGACCCCCCCTCCCTCACCCTCCCTGAGCCCACCATAGTCCAATTGCTCCTCTTTCTTGGCATCCTTTGAGGTACAAGTGGTGGACCCCATGGTATCTGGGTGGGGGTGGATGCCGCCTTCAGCTTAGTCCACTCTGCTCGGAGACAGGCAACCTCATCTCTCAGCCCAGAGAGGTGCCTGCAGATAGGGCTGCCTCACAGCCTCCAGAATGTCTCCCTGAAGACAGCTGATCCTCAACCACAGCACTGCACCACTCCCATCATGTCTGTTTCTCTCCTCAATCAACTGCCTGCTTAAAATGGCTATTTGTTATCCCACAAATATTTGTTTTATTTCTGTTGTGTTTATTATGCTTCCTCTCTTCACTACTTCCTGTATGGATGCAGGATGCTTGAAAGGCCCTATGGGAACCACCAAATAAATGTAGGGTGAGTCCAGGGTGGGTGGATAGTGGGGTGGGAGGTTGGGACTACACCACATGCTGTGTCCAAAAGCAATCAGCCAAGGAGTCCTCTGGAAGTTACTTCTCACGCCACTCACTGTGGTCCAGACACAGCTACTTTCAAACACACAGTCACAAACTTGTCAGCTAGAATCCCTCAATCCTACCCAAACTAAATTGAAAAGCACACAGAATGGCAGGTAAGGAAAGACCTCAAATACAATTACAAACATAGTCACAACCTCACCAGCTAGAGTCACTCCCTCCTGCTCCAACTAAATGAAGAATCAAACTGCAATGGCAGCTAAGACCTCGCTTTCAAACTACACTAATCCCTGTAATATGATGCCTGCACTTAAAGTTCAGCCACAGCCACTTTCAAACACACAGTCACAAACTTGTCAGCTAGAATCTCTCAATCCTGCCTAAACTAAATTGAAAAGCACAAAGAAATGGCAATTAAGAAAATACCTCAAATACAATTACAAACACAGTCACAAACTCACCAGCTACAGTCCCTTCCTCCTGCACCAACTGGTGCTTAATCCCTGGTGCAACCCACATACAGATCACTGAAAATGCTGGTACAGATTTACTGATGATGTTATCTGTGTGTGTGACTGTATGGAAAAAGAAACAAGTAACTTTGTGGAATGGTTTAATTTGAATGACTGAAACTTATATTTTACCAGTACGTGTTATTAGCCAGAGTCTAAATTTCATGTCCAAAATGGTGAAATATAAAGTAAAGGTTAACTCAAGCCCATAGCCACAAACAACCTTTCACAGGCTGAGAGTGACCACCCTAAGTAACTTATGCAGTCTATTCCATATAAGTAATTTTTGAGGTTCAGTAGGAATTGTTCTCAGATTGAAGTCTTTGTAGCCCAATCAAATGAACTTAAAAACTGTTTAGATGCAGTGGGGTGGCAAAAAATTGCTGTTTTTTGGTGCAGTAGTATCTCAAATTGTGACACTTTCACAAATATTTGTGAAAGAACGGGCACAACACTTTCATGATTTGCAAAAGTGTCACATCCGTTCTGTTGCAATTTGCCAACAACATGCAAAAATTGCATTTTTGCACATTTCTTTGCTTAAAAATAATTTCTTACAGAGGAAGCAAAGTAGGCAGTGCTTTGAAGAAGCTTATCAAAAAGTACTTAACACTGACTGAAATTCATTATTCCAAATCACAGTCAGGTAGAAAGAATATCAGGGATCCACCTGTTTTGTAATGGAGTACAACATCATGGCAAGGAATATTTGGAATATAGTCTACAATTATTGGCCCACTCTAAAGGGTGATAAGAACCTTACCATAGCAGTGAGGGAGAAACCTAGAATTTTGTTCAAGTGGGTGAAAAATGTAAGGAACAATTTGGTGAAGAGCCACTTTAAACAGATGGTGGAAAGGCCAGAATGCCTGTCCTGGCTACCAGTTAGACCTACAGGAATGTATAAATGTGGTAATTATACTGCATGTCAATATTGCCAACAAGTGAAATCCTTTAGGCTACCACATTTGCAAAAGACAGTGGAAATTCAGGAATTTATAATTTGTTTAACGAAGTTTGTAGTCTATGTACTATGGTGTGATTGCCAGAAACCTATATTTGCTGCACTATTTGACCACTAAAAAGAATGGATTTTAGAACATGCCCACTCTATGTGAAACAGAAATTTAGAGACTCCGGTGAATCACACTTTCACATTGCACAGAACAGTGATCCCAGAGCTCTGCATTTCATGACATGCATTAAAGAAAAATAAATTGGGATGTGATAAACTGAGTAAACACAGAAACATAGAAACTGATAGCAGATAAGGACCACTTTGCACACCTAGTCTGCCCATTTTGGTTCCAGGTGGCCATGGCACCATCATTAGGGCACCGGCAAGCAGAGCACCAGTATCAGGATGCCAGCAGTCAGAGCGTCATGCCACAAGGTGGCCAGGGATGGAATGCACAGCCAAACCTGGCACAACAGGGCAGGGACACACACAACACACCTGCAGTCATGCCCACCATATGGCAGTGGGGTGGCGACAGGCACAGTGCCACAAAGTGCACAATGGGGGCCAAAGTGACAGTAGCAAGACCCCCCCAATGGACACACAGTGCAAGGAAACCGTGCGGCAAGCAGTGGCATGGCCATTGACCAGCACGCCCTGGGCCACAGTGCCTCAGCACCCACAAGCCAATGGCAGTCAACCACCCAGCAGCCATGCACCTCAGCCACCCATGCACAGGAATCAAGGGGGTGGGCAGGGGCAACAGGAGGCACAGCAGGGAGGGACATGTACCCTGCTGATGTGCACCAGCAATGGAGGTACCGGGACTCACCTGGGACAACACATCACCATGGCACAACACCACAGCAGGGCCATGGGGGCATGGTGGGGTGGCCAAGGACACCTAAGTAGACTGGAGGGGAGGGCCACACCACAGGACAGTGACGCACCACAGAGGGGATGGTTACTGGGATGAGGGTCACACACCATCAGGTACACCATGGGATAGCCAGCCCAACAGTCAGTAGCATGGGGTGGGACTGCAGCCACCAGTAGAGATGTGCCTATATGTGGCACATGAGGGTGGCCACATTGCCACATGTTGCAGGTGGTGCCCATGCACCAGGTGGAGGGAGGCATTACACCGGCACATGATAGTCCCACTGCAACCCTGGATGCCAGCAGCAACCCACCAGAGCTTACAGCCCCAGCCCCATGCCCGTTCTCAGCCAGTGTGCCACAATGCACCATGGCCACCCATGGCTGTGCAGATTAAAGACACACACCACCACACCCACATGCCACAGCCACACCCACACATACACATGCACATGAACAAAGGACACTGGAGGCAGTAATGCAGTTCACACATATTTACTGCATGCTACAGGATGTGTTAGATATCACACATCTGCATGCACTGTGGGACACCCATGGTGCAGACCTGCATGCATGCATGCACGAGCAGTGGGTAGGTGCCTGTGACTGCACCTGCAGCTGGACATGCATGACAATGCCCATCAGATAGTCCTGGATGCTGTGCTCCCATGCTGTGCCACCAGATCCATAATACACAGACACCTGTCCTGGAGCCTCCTGTGTGCTGGTGCAGTGGGCTCCCCTGCCATGTATTGCTGCACCTTGATTTTATTCAGCTGCTCCTCGCTCCACAGACAGTCAATGAATGTCCAAATGGAGGGATGCGCAGCCCCCAACAGGAAGTTGAAACCCCTGTGCCAGCCCTTCACTGCGTTGATGGTCTGTGGCAGTCCAGACCGTGAGGTAGTGTAGCAGTTCCACAAAGCAACAGGAAATGTAGCCTTGTGCCTGTGTCCACTGTGGATGGGTCGCCCAAGCCAATAGTCCTGAAAGCAATCCAGTAGCAACACCAGCATGTCCACCCACTTGGTGAAGAATTGACATATCTGCAGCTCCTTGAAGGTGGACACCATGTCATCCAGTGGCACATATGCCAGGGCAGGGAGCAACAGTATATACATGGTGAAGTCGGGGTCTGTTGTGTACTCCTGCAATACCTCTGGAAGCTGCTGCACCTTTTGTCACATTGCCTGTCACAGGTGGAAGAAGCACCCTTGCAGGGTGATATCTGGAAAGATGGTGCAGAACACCTCGTGCACAGCAAGCTCATAGTCCACAATGATGGATTCCGGGGACAGACCAGGGTGCAGCTCTGCCAGCTTCCTGAACATGGCTGTGTAGGCTGCTGTTGTGCACATTGCCATGAACACAAAAACAGTGGGGATGACATTACTGTATTCCAGGCTGTGGATCATGTACAGCTGCCTGAACAGGGGTGGGCAGCATCTGAATGTGCCATCAGCATACCAGTTGGCACAGTGCTCCACGTATTGTAGGTGCTGGGTGGTGGAAAAGAGCAGGTATCTTCCCAACCCAGAATCCAAATCCCATAAGAGGAACGGCTCCCTCTTCTGTGTGAGATTGTAGGGCTCAGACACTGTCAGTTCCGCGAGTGATGCTGGCAGCTGTGGTGCCATGCTTGCTGCCTTCCTACTGTACCTCATGGACTGTTGAAGATTTTCCAGGCATGGCAGCCACCCCACAACAGCCACTGGCAGTGCACTGCAGCATGCAGCCACCACCTGTTGCAGGGTCTCTGGGGTCTGCATTGCCCTCCTCCTGCTGTCACCATGCACATGGCACACAGTGATGTCAGTGCAGTCCAGGACCTGGTTGTGGGTGCCCAGGATGGTCACTAACTCTCCCTGGCTGTTGTGGGTCCACTCCTTGCAGTGGCCCCCCTCAGTATTCAATGCACTTCCAATACATCTTGAGACCCCATGAGCACTCCTTCCTGAACAGGAATCCTTCGTGCAACAGGAGTCTGTTTCCCCTAGGGCTGTCCATGTATTTAAGTGGCATGTCTGCTGTTTCACATGTGACTGTGGCTGCTCAGCAGTGCTGCTGCCTATGTAGCTGACTGGGTGCAGGCCATTGGCCACCTGCAATGCAGTGCATCTGGCTGCCCTGTTACACCAAGCTGGTTAGCCCTGATTGAGCTGCATGCATTGCATGGGGAGCACCTCCTGTGCGTCCGTACTGCCCTGTGGCCCCCTCATGTCACCACCCATATCTCCCTTTACCCCTGTGTCCTCCTTGGTGTTGTTACCATGGTTGTCCCTCTCCGTCACTGCCTGCACACCTCATGGCAATGCTGTATGCTATGGATGCTGCCCTATGCTGTACCTGCCCTGCAGGCACACTCGGTTTCATACTCTTGCTACACGCCCTCTCCACAGGGTGTGTGTGCATTCCCCTGGCAATGCACATTCCATGGCACACCCACATCAGAACAGCAGATCAACCACAGGGGCTGGACACCAGTGATGGCCTTACAGGGGCTGGGTGGCAGTCAGAGAGGCCAGGGATGCTGACACATCCATCCGGCAGCAGGAGCAGACTGGGAACCACACTGATGGGCAGGGACTCCTAACTTTCCCATCTGCCTGTTTCTGACTCATGTCAGCAGTTGCATCGTTGCAAGTTCATGTCTTGCAGGGCAGTCCGCTCTCTGTGTTATGGACAGGTATGTCTCTTATGCTGTGTCACTATAACCGACCTGCTTTTACTGGTGGCTGTTGTTATCTGCATCATGGTATGTCTACTGGGTTTCAACCCAGTGCACAGCTCAGGCCTGCATTCAAAACTTGCACACGGCATGCTTTCTGGATGCCTGGGTGTACAGGATCTGTGGCCCATTGTCTTTTCAGGGTGCCTGCAGCTGTGTCCCCATTCCAGCCCTGCGCTGTCCTGCATTCCATTTCCCTTTCCTTTCCCACAGGCCGTTCTTGTGCGGCATTCAGGGTGCTACTATGGCTGTGACTGTTTCCACTGTGCAGGTGCTGCGGCCTCCTGGTGCCCTGTTTGCTGGTGCTGCGCTCAGTCTCTGGGCACCGAGCTTCCTCATTTCTGGTGCTCTGCTGGTGGGTGTACTCTTGTGGTCCGTGGCCCCTGGTGGCACTGTGTTTCTCAACACCCTAATGACGGTGCCCTGGTCACCCGGAATCAGCCTTTTTCCCTGCCTACTGCAATGCATCAGATCCTACTCGATCTCCAGCTTTTACCTGCTTTTTTCTGCTCCCTTATGCCTATCCCATGCATTCTTGAATGCCCCTACCATCTTTTCCCCTATCACCTCAACAGAGAGGCTGTTCCATGTATCCACCACTCTTTCCGTAAAAAAAGCACTTACTCACATTACCCCTGAGTCTATCCCCCTGCCTCACATCATGACCCTTTGTTATTGAACATCTTATTTAATAAATGATGTTACCCTTTTGTACCTTATTTATGCTCCACACACCAACAAACATCAGGGTGTGGCATGGGGTCACCAGGCCTAACTCTCACCCCATTCTCCTATACTGTAGCATGTCAGCTTGTTTATTCATGGAATGGGGTGTATATATACAGTATATATATATATATATGCATTTGTTTGTTTGTTTACCGGATAGGTGCACTGATCCAATGGCCTGCTTTCAGGCACGACACAGACCAAAAAGATGGTACATAGGCAATACACTTACATTAACAGAGAAAAGTACAGGAAATAGAATACATTGAATATATTGAGTACAGCTTGGTACAATTAAGTGCAAGAATACAGCTGAAACACAATAAAGTAGCAACTAAAGTCCAGGTGCTATATACATGATGTAAAATCAGTCAGTCTTATGTCTGTTCAGCATTGTACAATGGGACAGTTTAGTCTTAGGTGCAGTAGAATTAGGACACTCATCCAAGAGTAGTCATGCCCCACTCCCAGCCACCCTCCTGGGCAGCAGCAGGAATTGGTGTGGGTGCGGTAGAGTTGTGGGTCAATCTCACAAATGTATCACTTTTAAAGTTATATAAGTACACAGCACAACTACAAAAAGACAAAGAGCATGCTTTTCAGCACCCCACAGAGCAAGATTCGAGGGTCCTCATTGCATATACTTAGTAGCAAAGGAGAAGTACTAGACCAAGTCAACACATTCCAGTACTTAGGTATTCACCTTGATTACACCCTCATCTTTACTGCCCATGCTGAGCAACTAGTAAAGTCCACCAACATGAAGCTTGGCATCCTGTACAGACACCACACCTTAATGGCACCAGCTGCCCTCAAACTTGTTACGTGGAGTTCAGTTCTCTCATCTGGGTATTATGGCCTTGTCATTCACGGGGCAGGCACAGACACAGTGCTTAACAGGGTCAAAACTATCCTCAACAAGGCCTGCCACGTGGTCCTGGGAGTACATAAAATGACTCACTTTTGTGACCTATACAAGGAAACTGGCTGGCTCCCACTCCACCACAGACTTCAATACCAGACCTGCCTCCTTGCAAAAAGTCCCTGATGGGGTCCATGCCTAGTGCTACTTCTGCCCTCTTTGAGCATGCACAACCATCTCAATGCACAAGGAGTGCCTCCAGTACTGTTCTAACTGTTTCCTTCAAATGAACCACCCTTGGCCAAATAACCCTCTCCTACTGTGGACCAAAATGGTTTAATAATCTGCCCCAGACTTGGCCACTTTAACAATGCGCTTCAATCTCTTCTTGTCAGCAAATTTGACTGCCAGTGTTTTTGTTAACCCATGACCTCTAACAGCCATTCTCATACCCATCAAACACTACCCTCTCTCACTCCCACCCTCCTGTTCCACAACTGCCCACCTCCCCTCCCTCACCTTCCACCACCTACTACATCCCCTTGACAAAGCCTCACCTTGGCTGCTAAAACTACAGTTCTACAGACTGGGAGCACCCCGTCTGAACTGTAACATGATTGTTAAACACTGTACTGCACTGAATTAGTGCTGCATTAATATTTTTCTCCGCAAGTGTGGTCCTGTTTCTCCTCATTTGTTGTACCCTGCTTAATGTTGTAATTGCACACTAATACCACTTGTTAGTTGATGTCTTTCTGTTCTGCAATGTTCCATCACCTATAAATGTCTTGTATTCCTTGCTGACGTGGAGCTTTTGAAAACGAGCCCCCGGCTCGAAGGTATTAATCCAAATTTGAAATAAATAAAAACACACATTGTGAAACTAGTTAACAACAATATAGTAGTGCAGTTACAGTGTAGTTATTCAGTAGTTACAGTGTAGTTAGTCACACTTAAAATTATACTTCAGAAATCATTTCCTCATGAACTTACTGCAGTATAGCATAGTGGTTAAAAGCACTGACCTGAAAACCTGGAGAACTGGGTTCGAATCCAAGAGCCACCATTTGTATATTGTACAACCAAAAAAACCAAAAGAACTGAACATAAACATGCAATCTAATATTGTAAATTGCTATACAGTACAAACAATCATTAATTTACATAATTACTTTTTGGCTTTTAACAGTGTTGTAGTTACTAAGGAAGGTGTGGCATCTGTGGCAGTGTGTACTGTAAGCCATCATTCACAATTTTGTGAATGACACAGCTTTGTGAATGACAGCTTAGAGTACACAGTACAAGCCCATTGGTCTACAGTGTTCAACCAATGGGCTTGTAGTATTTACTGCAAGCTGTCATTCATTGACATTTCAGTCAGCAGGCAGCCCTGGAGTTGTGCGTAGGGCTGTGCTGCTCGCTGGCTGACTGGCCTTGCTGGGATGGGGGATCTGGGTGGGATTTGGGTACCTGAGTGGTTGGTGGAGTGGGGGGGCCACTACACTATGGAAAAGTGGCGAGGAAAATGATTTTGTTTTAATGCAAATGAGGATTGCTATGGGGAGGGGGGACCACTACACTATGAAAGAGGGTGGGAGCTGAAATTATATTTTGAATGGGGATTGGGACAGGGAAGGGGGGCCACTACACTATGGAAAGGGTTAGGGATTTAGATACTACTTTGAATGGGTGTCTGGACAGGAGGGTGTCCCTACACTATGAAACAGAGCTGGGGTTTGCAGTTACACAGGACTTGGTGGGGGGCAGGCTGCTCTGAGCATCCTGCTGGGCACATCCCTGCAAATTGTATGCAAATGTGGACATAATAAGCTTGCAAATGGCTAGTTTATGCCTTGCATGCCTAATGGCCGCATTTGCATTCTTCTGGCTGAATATCGGGAATTTGGGACCAATGCATCAGAGGATATATGCTGTGCATCCCCATTCCAGGTACTCAGGCCATCCCCTGGGATGTGCTGGCACATTGTCAGTGGCCCCCATTGGTGCCGCCCCCTTGGATTGCTATATTCAGATGAGATGCATGATTGTGCATCTTGTTTGAATATTGCATTTTTTTGTTTCAGTCCCTTTATTTGGGTGGTGCATCTGGATGTGCCAGGCATCACCTGGGTTTTGAAAATGGGGGGCTAAGTATGCCTAAACTGACACTTAAAATAAAGTGTAAGATGAACGGTGTAACAGTGCTGTTGTTACTAAGGAATGTGCTGCTTCTGTAGCATTGTTTTTACAGGTAATGACTAACATGTAATTGCAAAGTAAGTACACAGAAACTGACACTTAAAATAAAGTGTAAGAATAAGGGTGTAACAGCACTGTTGTTACTAAGGAATGTGCTGCTTCTGTGGCATTGTTTCCACAGTTAATTCCTAACTAACATGTATTTGCAAAGTAATGACACGTAAACTGACACTTAAAATAAAGCATAAGAAGAAGGGTGTAACAACTATACACTTACATTGAATGTCAATACTCTAGTTCTGATGTGTATTTTCCTTCAGAAAACATTCCTTCATGCACTTACTGCTTAATAAACTCACAATCTAATATTATTAATTGCTATACAACTACAATGTGTACTTACACGATACAAATCATTTACATAATTACTTATTGGCTTGTAACAGTGCTGTAGTTACTAAGAAATGTGTTTCTGTGGCATTGACCCTCACTTTTTCTCCACCACACTCCTGGTCTGCTACTGCCCAGGTGGGAGGCTGGGGTGGGGAATGACTACATACCATGCTTTATCATGAATCTACTGTGTGGAGTGGTACTGGATGGCACCAGATACACAGGCAGGGAACCTTCCTTAGCCATTACATGCCCTTCCCACAGGCTGAATGGTGTGGCTGCCATAACGTCATCCTTCACATCAAGCTATCCCAGCCCTTTGACTACACCATGAGGGCTAGGGGCAAGGCAATAAATATAGGCAGACCAGTAGATCCCCTTACTGGAAAACAGCAGTGATGGGAAGACCACACACAACCCACAATTCCTCACTCCACACACACTGCATGATCCAGTCTGCTCCTGGTCAGTCCATTTGATTGGATGGCTGCTATTGATCACCAGGCCTGGGAATGCACAATTGACACATTCCCTGCCACCTATGTGAATAGGGTCCAATATTAGACTGCATGTTTAGTAAGCAGTAAGTTCATGAGGGACTGATTTTTGAATGAGAACTTACATCACAGCTACAGTACTGACATATGGTTAATGTAAGTGTGTGCAACTGCAAATAGGTGTTACCTAGGCATTAACTGTGAAAACAGTGCCATTATTTCTTAGCCACAATATGGTTGTAGTGCCAATTATTAATTATGCAAATGAAATATTTTTGTGCACAGTCACATATCAATTCACAATATTAGACTGCATATTTACTAACCTGTAAGTTCATGAAAAACTGGAATACAGACATGGAACATCATCCAAAGAGTTGCCAGTCAGTGCATTTAACTGTAGCAGACTGAAGTTGCATATTTCATATTTTAGTTATCATTCTGATTACACTTTAACATTTTTCTGTGTGATTACCTTTTAAATAAATATCAGATAGACATAGACAGTTGAAACATTGCACACGATCTGCATTTATATGTAGTTACACTTCTAAGAACAGATTTACTAATACCAAAATTAGTAACCAAGTAGTTACACAGTAGATTTGCTGTTACAATTTGCAATAGCTATTACATGTGTAGCTGCCCTTATACTAACAAATAACACAATGCCAGAAGAGATATAATAGTCGCACAAAAAATGTTCTGTTAAGAGTTTGCAGCAGCTGTTACATATGTAGTTACACTTGTCATAATGAAATGATTTGTGCTGAAAGGGAGACTGTAGTAGCTGCACATGTATGCAGGCTGGGTAACTACACCATACCCACATGTGAAACTAGTTAACAACTACATAGTAGTTGCATGTAACTACACAGTAGTTACAGTGTAGTTACTGCATGCAAATTGTGTGTAACTACTTAACATGCAACTGTGAAACTAGTTAACAAATACATAAAAGTTACATGTAACTACACAGTAGCTACAGTGAAGTTACTGCAGAGTTATACAATAATTGCAGTGTAGTTTAGGACGTTTAAAATAAAGTGTTACCTAGTTGGATTAGTAGACAGTACCGTAAGGCTTCTATCACCATCTGGCTTTCTTGATGATGTCACAACTAGGTTACGCCAATGTACATCTGGCAAGTTGAGAAAGCCAAGCACCAAAATGTCCCCTTTTTGAGATTCAGCTCTGATACCTTTTATGAGCTCTGCATCTTTCTCCTCAGACTGCCCAAGTGGTCTGTAGATCACCTGGATACATATCTTCTTTCCCGATGCTGAGCTGAGTTAAATCCATAATGATTCTATCCCCCTTTTTTTTTTTATTGTGTTCACTGACATGGCAGTTATACCATCATGAATGTAAAGTACTACCCCACCTCCCCTCACACCCTTCCTATCCTTTCTGAAGAGAGGATAACCTGGGACCAAGTCATTGTTTTCTGTGGCCCATGTCTCTGTGATGGCTGCTATATCCACTTGGATGTCTGCCATCATTACCTATAGGTCACTTATCTTGTATCCCTGGCTTCTGATATTGAAGCACACCCCTTTCCAAGAATATGCTGGAGTATCCCTTTTCCCCAATTTGGTTTTCACCTATTCAGTTATGATTGCTTCATCCACTTTGTGGTCCCTTTTACCTCCTTTCAGTTCCTTTTGCCTGTTCCCTGTATGAGACTGGGAGTCCATCACCTGAGCGGGAGTGTCAGCTAAGTTTCCATCATTTATGAACTCTTTGATGGATTCCTTAGCCTTGAACTCCCCCTTATGTAGTTTAAATGCTCTATGTAAATGTTGCATTTTTTCCCAAGTGCTCTTACTCCTTCTCGGGTGAGATGTACGCTGTCGAATTTAAACTGTCTCTCCCAGAAGTCCCCCAGGCACCAATGAACTGGAAGCCCTTGTCCTGGCACCATTCTTGCAACCATGTGTTGAATTCATTTACCTCTTTTGTTCTGATTTTGTCATCACCGTCTCCTTTGCCCCACACTGTGAGGACCTCAGAAAAAGCTAGGGAGGTCGAACGAGCATCCAACTGTTCACTCAGCTGCATAAAGCTATGGTTGGCCTCCTCCACTGGCTGGTTGGCCAAGTCACTTGTACCAAGATACACCAGCACTTTGGGTCCATTTCCTGTTTTGTCCACCAACCTCCTGATACGTTGTATGTTGCACTTGGCTGAGGCTCTGAAGAGGCATCTGACCATCACTTTGGCCTGTGTATTTTTACTCAAGTGGGGCTCAACTCCTCTTATCATTTTTATTTTTATTTATTTATTTTTATTTTTTATTTATTTGTTCTAGGATTACAAATACCTTTGAGCCGAGGCTCTTTTACAAAGGTTCCATGTCATTGGTACAAATGAGACAAACATAAGCAAAAGTAACAGTTTATAAAAAAAAAATAGTCTTGTAGTGGAAAAAGGAACAATAAGGTGACACTTTGGGAAAGGGAAAGGAGGAGGGTGAAATCAGGGAGACTAAATGGATGGGAGAAAAGGGGAGGTATGTGGGGGGAACAGAGAGAGGAGAGGTGGAAGGCGGGTAAGAATAGAGGTAGTGCAGTCAGGTGGAATTTGTCATGGGCCAGCAGGGGAGGTGAAGATAGGAGGGGGGTTGCTGACAAAGTGCTGGAGTAGATGTGGATCCAAAAGGGCATTGAGTCCCCTTTGATGGGAATTTGCTTACATTTGTTACCTCTGTTTTTATTCTCACTGATATTGGATTCCCTGATCTGCCTGGGATGCTCAACAGACCTGGTGTCCCCCCTCACAAGGTCAGGCTCCCTCACCCTTGCCAGGGGTGCAAAGCAGTTTTTTTTTTTTTTTGTTAGTTGTTTAACCAGGACTAGCACACTAAGCTGAATGCTTTTTTACAGGTGTGACCTGGGAGCACAGGGAAGTTGAGTGACTTGCTCAGGGTCACACAGTCTGCAAGTGGAAGCTGTGGGATTCAAACCCAGGTCTGGTCTGATGGATGTCACCAGATTTGCAGCTCAGAGCCTTAAACCACTGTGTTATACTGCCTCAGATATCAGAACTGAATCTCAAAAAAGGGACATTTTGGTGCTTGGTGTTCTCAACTTGCCAGACATACATTGGCGTAACCTAGTTGTGACATCATCAAGAAAGCCAGATGGTGAGTTTGCAGTCTCAGTGATCAGGGGTTGCTTGGCTCGTCCTAGTAGTTATACTCCTCCCCCACTTCCCCACCACATTCCACCTCCCAGGTCCATGGGCTTCTGAGAAAGCCGAGTGCACTCTCAGTGAAAAATCAGGTGCTTTTACGTGCTATCTTTGGATGTGCGTGCTTAGCACAGAGATCTGTAAAACCCACATGCAGACACTGTAGTAAAGACACTGTGGGTGGGATTCATAAAGCCCATGAATTTTCTGCAGCTGCGGATAAACCACTATGCAAGTGGGTTGTGACTTGCGGAGCCACAGGTTACCCGCAGTGGCATGTATTCACAAAGCTGGAGCCGGATTACGACCAGCTCCATGGGTTATGGCCACTTGCTGGTGGTGTCACCAGGGAAATGGCTGCAGCTGCAGGAATGTGCTACGGTTGGTGGGAGTAGCCGTAACACCCTCCACAACTGCTGTGGCTGTGAATCACAACCGCCGCAACTGCAGGCGATTACAGTCTGCAACACCAGTTGTGGAGTGGGACGTAGGATTCGACAGTGTTGTGAATCCTGCCCTGTATGTTTTTTTATACTTATTCACATGACTTGAGTTTTTGTTACAGATGGGTGCACTGTTATTGTTTGCATTTGATGTTGGTTGTTGCAACACCATTGTCCAGCCTCAGTATGCCCATCACTGCACTGCTTTATTACATGCAGTAGTTGGCATTTTTCCTTCAGGATAAGCTAAAGTATATTACTTCTGTAGGTAAATGCTTTTCTTTATCTCAGCACAGAATTACTGCTTAGCAAACATAACATACTTTAATTAATCATGGAGAATGTTATCACTGCTGGGTCCCAAGATAATGGAAGTCAAATTACTTTGCTTCAGACTTCTTAGTGTTAACCTGAGGTGCAAATACCAGGACCTTTATCAGTGTGTGCAGTTCCAGCTACAGCATTTGTATTACTTCACTTCTGTACTTGCCATGCCATTCAGCTAATTCGAAGATTATAGTACTGTAATACTGCAGCACTTAGCCCTCATACAGCTCCTGTTACAACATCCTATGGAGAGCAATCTGGATAATGGTTACAAGTTTGGACTCCGTGGCTCCAGGAGCTGAGATTTTTCAGAGCTGCTTAAATCATATTTTATAGTGAAACTGTTAACCCTTTTTAGGTCCAAAAAGTGAATTTGTTTTGCTACCCAGAATAAAGAGTTTATAACTGTAATTTTCTTTTCTACAAGGAATGACACTCTGAGCTGTGACAGCTTATTTTATGGTGCATGTTGGTGTGTGTGTGTGTGTTAGGAGGGTATATAGACATGGGAATCCCCTCTTCTTGTTTTTATTTATATAATGTTAAGTAAATACTTAAAGAGCAACTGATGCCTCAAAGAGAACCTTAAAAAGCACAAATATTTGATAGAATTCTGCCTGCATTCCATTTAAATGTTATATATTGCTCCACCCCATTATTTATTACTAAGGAAATTTTGCATGAATATATGATCTTCATTCCTTAGAGTTTCTTTAGAGCCCATCTACCACTATAGCATATTCCCTACTTCAAGTCATAATCCTCTGTTGTGACATCACAATATGGTGCCATGGGAGTAACTGTGATGTCAAAAGCAGTGTTCTGTGCTTTAGGTTGGGAGAAAGCAGCAGGAATAGACAGACTCTTCAGGAGAAAAGATCCAGTTTTCATACCAATGACCTCAGTAACAAATAATGGGGAGGAGGAATACAGCACTAATGAGAAGTACAAGCTGGACTGTATCTAAATATTGGGTTTTGTTAAAGTTCCCAATAACGTGTCACCAGTTCTTTAAGGGAATATAAAATCCATTGATTCTGTGGGTTCAGACTAAATATGTACAGTTGAGGACTCAGTGCGAGTTCAGAAACTTTAGGGTAATTAAAAAATGTCAGATAATGCCAGACTATTTTTAAAAATACAAATATGAAAGATTTCTGTTTCTCAGATGTGAACAGACCATAGGAATCAGCTATACAAGAGTGTTTTGGTAGAATATCATTCAGTGGAACAAACTTCTGATAGAAGCCTGGAGGCTGTGGAACCATTATTAAGACAAATAACTGAAGAGTACTGGCAAAAATAGTGGATGTATTACGGATGTACTGCCATTCTAGGCTGAATGTTAAAAGCAACCATAGACAGAAATGTGTGCAGGAAAGATATTGCTCAAGACCAGACTATCTTTTTTTTTTGGATTGCTCCTACGTTACAGAATTTTGAAATCTCATGGCGAAACAGTAACATGAACTGTTACTTGTGCATCTGACTTATGATGTAGTAGCCAAAGCTAATTGCACAAAAGGTAGAAGGAATGGCATAAGGGAATCATAAGTATTCTTTTTGCATGCTTTTGTTGGTGTATATGATGGAACAGATCAAATTTTCTTCACATCAAAAGGTATTGCTACAAGTAGCTTCGAGATAATCAATAGAGAAACATGCTAAACATGTTTGTT
Source organism: Neoceratodus forsteri (assembly GCA_016271365.2). Lineage (NCBI taxonomy): Eukaryota > Metazoa > Chordata > Ceratodontiformes > Ceratodontidae > Neoceratodus > Neoceratodus forsteri. The sequence continues at coordinate 169,754,332 of CM057456.1, read as the reverse complement.
ATGGAGAAAGTCAGAACTTATCCTAAATGCATTTGACTGGATTTGTGGAGGAATATGCCTTGGATGGCTTCTAATACAGCACAATATATTGCATGCAGTGTAACTAGCAGGACCTTCATAATGAGTGTGGCAGGGTACTTTACCAAGAAGCTCTGAGTCAGGCAAACACCTTCCTCCTCTACTGTTCCAATCCTGACCTACCCAATCCTGCTCCCTGAAGTAGTACTCCCCATGGTGGCACTGATGCTGGGGTCAGCAGTCAGAACAGTTAGAGAGCTGTGTTGCTGCAGCTGCATTGCTGAGACTCAGAAAACCTGAGAAAAAACACATATCATACCTGGCTATGCTATGAAGGACAGCGGAGCATACCCAGGGACAACATACACTTTCCTTCTCTACTGTTCCAACACACTCTCCCCTGCTTCCCTAGGTAGTACACCCCATGGTGGCACTGATGTTGGGGGAATGATAATGACAATGGCAAGACAACTTGAGAAAAGTAAAATAAATAGCAGTCAGAAAAATGAGATTGCTATGCTGCTGCTGCATTGCTGAAACTGAGAAAACCTGGGGAAAACATATATCATAGCTGGAGAGACTACAGAGGACACCAGAGTGCATACCCAGGGACAACATACAACTTCCTCCTCCACTGTTCCAAACCACCCACACACCCCTGCTCCCCTAGGTAGTACTCCCCATGGTGGCACTGATGTTGGGGACATGATGATGATGATGATGGCAAGAGAGCTTGAGAAAAGGAAAATAAATAGACAGCAGTCAGAAAAGTGAGAGAACAAAAGCAGCCCCACTGGTTGGGTATGCACAGGAGAATAACCAGAATAAAAAAGACAAAACTCCAGCACTACCCACTGAAACAGATTATGAACAAATACCAAAGAGATGATTTCACTGCTCTTTTCTTTTTGCATGCATTTTGGATCCCTGTCATAGGATGCCTATACTCCATTCTCTATTCATTCACCATTTTGTTTAGTTTGATCTACGCTGTTTCTATTAACATCTGGTTATCACATCTTTGACACACACACACACACACACACACACCCCCACACCCCCCCCACACACATATATATATATATATATATATATATATATATATATATATATGTTTATTATACTGGCACAGTAGCTTCAGTATAGTTAGGGTTCCTGCGAGTATGCAATGTTAAAGGTCAATTTTTGCAGGGTAACAACTCTGGCCAGGTTCAACTGATTTGCTTGAAATTTAGCATGCATCATTGGAAGGGATAGGTCTATTAATGTTCCACATTTAATTTGCATCCCTTGTGTGGTTTGTGAGAGACAGAGTGTTCAAAAATAAGAGATTCTTATGATTTAACTGTTTTTTTGTCAACCTGTAACTCACATTTAGCTGTAGCTACAGACGTGAAACTTTCAGTGTACAACAATTTGGCCAGACATATGTGCCTTTTGAAGGTTTGGAGAAAAAATATTAATCTGTTCAAAAAGTTATGCAATTTTATTTTATCCATTATTTCCAATGGGAAGAAAATATATGTCCCTGGAGGCATAGGATTCTGTGTTGGAGCAGCTGTCCAGCATAAGATTGTATGCCAAATGGTACAGGTGCAGGTTAGCACCCCCACCCACCAAAACAACTGTGGAATACTGGGGAGTGCACTCCCAGTGTCTCCAGATCTGTTTAGTACCCCTAAAATAAAGAAAAGTCCCCCTGTGTAATTTTTGACTTTGATACTGAATTCTGCATTCTGCCATTTTCAATGCAGAATCCTGCATTAAAGTGATACCTTTCGCCGACGTCAGGGTGTCTAATTCCCGAGTCAGCATTGATACTGCCCTCCAGTACTTTAGCACACTGGGAAGCCCACCCCCAGTGTGCCAAAATTATTGTTTTTATAGTAAACAAACCATTTGATGGTAAACTATGTAGGGTTTTTTACAGATGACAAGCCCCATGCTCCTATAGTTTAGCAACTGAGTTGAATCGGTAGAAATGAATTAGTTTGTGGCACAAATAAAAACAAGCATCAACAGACAAGTCTGCTTTCAGGAGGGAAAGACTTCACAACAAATGAATGCTGAATGTGCTGTCCACTACTGCACTCTGCTGACTGCCTTGTCCACTTTAGTCCATTGATCAACTCTGTCCTCCAGTGACTTTCAGAGCTATATTGCCCCGACAGACCTGGTGAGCTGCCACCCGTTGCTGCGTGCTGACAGCCACTCAGTCAAGCAGCAGATTGTTCTTGCAGCTCACTCTTGCCCAGCAGCGGCTCCAAATATGTATGCCATTTTCTTTCACAGAGGGTTGCCAATTTTGCACAATGTTACCATAGGTGAGTTTTTAAAAAAATATATTTTTGCAGGATTCCTGAGTGCAGGTTTCTTTTTTCATTTCAAGGGAGGTTCCCAGGTGGAGGTTCCGTGTCACTAAAGTACAAACCCAGTTTATAACATCTTTCTGAAAAAGTACCTATCTATCAGATGAGACTTCTAGACAAATATAATTAAATTTAAAAGCGCTTTTCTGACCACATTCTAAAAGCAAATTATTAGTAGCAGTTTGAAGTTCAAAATGACAAATACACTTCTCAGTCAAACAGCTGGCAAGCTACATGTGGCTTGATGGGATTTTGACCAGTCGGCAAAAAGGACCTGAGCCGTACTGCAGTGCTTAATCCCATTCAGTGTAAGCTTCGTCTTTTAGAAAAACAATACAAAAAAAAAAATAAAACTCCTGTCTGAGGCTAAATCAGTTAAATTAGTAGCATTGCAATGTAAAAAAAAATGCCTCGCAACAGAATACTAGTTGAGTAACTGCTGTTGGCTTGTTGTCAAAAAACAAAATGAGCAACTCCAGCTCCAGCATTTACTGTATAGTCCTGCAAAGTAAGTCCAGCAATGCACTTCAAAGTCAAATGTCTCCCCTCCCATTCCCGGTCTGCACCCCACCCCTCGTCCCCACTGATGGAACCAACAGCCTGATGTCTACAGCATGTTTTTTTTAAATACACCCTTGCCTCTCTCAGTTAGATTTGCGCAAGGATGCATGCAGGCTAGTTTCCTTCTGGGTTGAAAAATGTAAGTCGGAGGTCAGCTTTGAGTTGACTTAGTTCTACCTGTCAGAGCACTGAGACTCACAAAGGAAAACTCACACTGGCATCCTTATGTTTTTTTTCTATCTCTCTCTTTCATTTTTAACAAACCATCAAGTCTCTGTTTAGGTTCATGTTGTAATGCAGGATCATTTTGAGTTAGTCATACTATGTGTTTACAGTGCTGATTTTGAAGAGAGCCGAGTGCAGTTAGAATGACTAAACTGAGTCATCATCATGTCAACAGCAGACTCGAGCAGTAAACTGAACCTTGAGGCACGGCTTCACTGTTAGTAGCCATAACATGTATTGAGATCACACAAATAGATACCAAGACACAATAAATCATATTTTAGTGATTTTATTCAGCATGAATTTGCACAATCAACCATACTGGAGCCAACAGCTTCTTTTCTGTCCGCTTTAAATATCTTGGAAACGGCTTGGTCTTTTTACTTGAAATTTGGAGGGTATTTTTGGCATGTCCTGTAGATGTGAATTACAGTGTTTACATGCTGGAGAAATTTGTTTGTGGAGATGTTGTGTGATGCAATTTACGTGTTGCGAACAGTGTTTTGCATGGTGCTGGTGGCTTGAAATTAATAGGGTACCTAGTCTTAGTGTCATGGATGTAGTTTTCAGTCTTTGTGCCTGTAGAACATTTGCAGGTGTGGAATTCTGCATCTCTGATTAACGAAAATCTCAAACTTTTACATGTTATATCTCGGACACGGTTTGGTGTTTTACATTGAAATTTGGAGGGTGTTGATGGTACACAAATGTTTACAAGTTGGTGGGAGCACAGGGCCCAAAGGGCCCGCATTCCCAACAACTTCCACAGGTTGGTGGGAGCACAGGACCCAAGGCCTTGCTCCCCAAGTTCCTAGTTGGTGGGGAGCGAGGGCCTGGGGCCTGCACTCCCACCAGCTTGCGCAAGTTCTTACTTTTCTATTCTTTCTCAAATAGTAAGGAAATTCTATGCAAAAAACTGTGTTAATGCATCATTTAGGGTTAAAGCAAAAAAAGTCAGGAAATGAAAAATCTTTATGGTTGCCCCTCCGCCCCCCGGACCCGCAAATCATCCCAAGATTGACAAATGATGGGGTGTGTCATTGGGGTCATGAGGCCAAATGTCACCCAGTCTTTTGCTACCCTTGTCAATATGATTACACATGGAATGGGTGACATTTAGGCTCATGACCCCAATGACACACCCCATCATTTGTCAATCTTGGGATGATTGCATGTCAGGGAAGAGGCAGCCCTAAAGATTTTTCATTCCCTGACTTTTTGTGCTTTAACCCTTAATGATGCATTAATGCAGTTTTTTGAATAGAAATATATATATATATATATATATATATAGATAGATAGATATATATTATAGCTGCATAGTAGTGCAGTTATAGTTAGGGTTGCCCTGCCACTTCTATTTTAAACCCAAAATGTAGCACTTTAATTCCTTTGTAACCATATGACAGATTTGCTTGAAATTTTGCATGTGTAGAGTGGTACCATAGATCACTGGATTTGGCAAGTTGCGTTAGGGTCGGATGAGCATTTGTGGAGCTGCGGAGCACCACAAAATGCACAAGAATTGGGTTTTTGCATGTTTCTTAGCTTGGGGCTAGAGTCCAAATGATTTGTCCATCTGGTCTGAAATCTTCAGGGAAGATGCAGTCTGAGTCACTGATGTGCCTTTTGAAGATTTGGTGAAAAAATATTAATCTGTTCAAAAGTTATTCAAATTTAAATCTTATAATTATAGTCAAAAGGAAAAAAAATATGTGCCTCTTCAAAGCACCCAGTAGTGTCACAACAGCACATTTTAGTGTTGCAAGTGCCCTCTGTACTGTCGTGCCATGGCCATATTGTTTTCAGTTAGAGGTGGAGAAAAAGTGCTTTAATTTAAGAGTTACTGCCCCTAGGTAAACACTAAGATTTGTGTTTACCTAATTGGGGGCAGAGGAACATGACCCTGCTGTTACATTTTAAAAATAATGTCCAGAAATATGTTTTTGCACTTTGTCCATTTGAAGTATCACAAATTTGCAAAAGTCATTTTGCAAAACGTTCGCAAATTTGCGGCACTTTAGCAAATTTGTGAAAGTTCCTTTGCAAAACGTTCACAAACTTGTGACATCGCTTTAAGAAAAACCTTTTATGGCATTTTGTTTTACAAATAATGGCAGGATTGTTTTCTTCTGCTCCCATTTAGGTAAACACCTGTTGGTGTTAACCTAAACAAAGGATACATTATCCTTTATAAGCCTCCAAATGGGTTGAGGCATCTGTTAATTTATGTATTATATATACAGCCCACCTGCTCTCTCTCCCTCTGTGTGCTGTCCCACCCTCCACCCTCTGTTGCTGGTTCCTTCTAGCCCCAGCCCATTGTTTTTATACATATTTTTGCTGACTGTTGGTAGCCCAATCCCTGAGTCGGCATAGTTCCATAATGTTACCCCCCCCCAGTATATGCATATATACCAGTTAAAAAAGAAAACTGTCCACCAACATTTTTTTTTCATTCCTGGCAAGAAGAAAAAGGTCACTCATTATCTCCACATCCTCCTCTCCATCCCCACCCTCCCTCTGTGTACCCACCTCCCCACCCCCTACCCCATACTTAATTCCAGAGGTCAGGTGCTGTCATCTTCCCTGGATCAAGACACAATTTCACTCTTCAAAGCTGAACACAAACTGAAGAATCAAGGCAGGAGCCATATAATGGCTGTCAATCGGAGTTTTGAACTTATGTTGATATTTCCGTCATTTTTTGAGATTTTTGCACCAAATGTTCAACATGGGGTTTTGGGACCCCAGCTCATGAACACTGTCACTGTCATCTCGTTAATTGGACCTGAAAGGTGATTTTTTGATGCTGCATGGAATCATCTATTGGAACCAATTAAAAAATGACAGTGCCAGTGTTCATGAGGTGGGGCATCAAAAAGCCCATGTTGAAAATTTGGTGCAATAATTCCAAAAAATGACTGCATTATGAGTGTATGTTGCTCACTTTCTATGTACACTCATAACTTCACCAATTTTTAATATATACAATCCAGATTTTCAACATTTCCATTTTTTACACCTCCTCATAAACAGTACAGCTGTCATTTTTCACATGATGCACAAAATGTGTTTTGGCACCTGTTTGAAATCAACTTTGGAGATGGATAAATGAAATTACAGTGCTAGTGTTCATGAGAGGAGCTCCCAAAAGCCCCATGTTGAAAATTTGGTTAAAAATTTCAAAAAAATGGCTGCTTTATGGGCATGCGGTGTGCAGTTTCTACGCACACTCAGAACTTCACCAATTTTTCATATTTTCAACCCAAATTTTCAACATTACTATTTTCACACCTCCTCATGAACAGTATACAGCTGTAATTTTTCACATCCTGCCCAAAACATATTTTTACACCTATGGCACAGAATGCCGCAGTCACTGTGCAAACTCAACTTTTGGGACAGATTATTGAAATTACATTGCCACTGTTCATGAGATGGGGTCCCCAAAAGGCCATGTTAAAAACTGGGTGAAAAAATTCCTGAAAATGACCTAGTTACATCCATCTGTTGAATTTATTCTATGCACACGCATAACTATAAGGGATTGGAGTGCAAAGACTGATGGACCCTGTGTTCCCCCAGTAAAATAATGATACTATTATGCTATCTCAAAAAGAAACAAAATTTATTGCAAAAAACTTAGTTGCTGCATCAGTTAGCATTGATAGTACAGTGACAAAGGTTTCAGAATTCAATGTTAGGGTTCCCACCTCTACCATCCCCATCCCTTCACACATCAACAGGTGCTGGGGTTTGGGGTGTTATATATATATATATATATATATATATATATATATATATATATATATATATATATATATCTATATATATATATATTTATAGATATATTATAGTGGCATGGTCGCACCACTATAGTTAGGGTTCAGCTGTCAGTTACATACTAAAGTCAAATGTTTGGGCATTAATAACATTGGACCCATTCAACAGATGTGCCTGAAATTTGGTACGCACTGTGGGGCATGGTAGATCTCTTGATTTGCCAAATTGTGTTTTGGTTGGACTTACAGTCTTTGCGTACAAAAGCACTGAAAAATGCAAAATTATCTGTTTTTGGAGGCACCTTTTGGGATTCTGGATGTAGTCCTGCACGGTTGTTGTGTGGCATGCCACTCTGCAAGGTGACTTATTTGAAATAGCTTTGGTGGCTGAACATGCCGCTTTTTGTTTGGTGAAAAAATATTAAGGCATTCAAAAGTTATGGCACTTTTAAGTTCCCATTATAAGTCAATGGGAAAATTTATACTTATGTTTTGCGAACAAAGAATGGGGTTCTGGCCATCTGGTCCTGCTTGGCAGTCAAAGAATTTGCAGCCTCGTGGTTCAAGAATCTTTGTCCCTGAGTATTTTACAAATTCTTTGATCATGAGGTCTGCCATTTTGTTTTTGTTTTTTCAATTCGAAAAACATAAGTATCTCGGCTCAGGGATTACTTCTGAAGTAAAAATTGGATGGGTTTTACTCAGGGGACCCCGATCTATTGAGCCATGACTTTGGTTTTCTCCAAATTGCTCCAAAAAAAGAGTTTTGAGCTTTTGTATTCCTCATCCATGGCTCACTAATGATTTTTGATCACGAGCCTGCAAAATCTTTGATCGCGAGATTCGTTGATCATGATCGAGCATCGCGAGTGAGGGATGAGCAGGTCAGATTTTTAAATGCATTTCTGTAGCCAAGGGGTGTCCCAAACTGTTATATTAGAGTGGGTTTAGCTCAGGAGGCTTTGTTGTGCTCCATTTGAATAAAACAAATAATTTTTCATCATACCTGGTAGTCTAGTCGCCCCCCGATCTGTATTTTATTATTATTAATATCCTAGTCTAGTGGCCCCCTCATTAACAAAAGCATTTGCTACTTCCTTGTAGCAATCTTCAGTTTCCCCCACCCTGCTGCCCAGCCCACCAGTATCCCCTCCTCCCGTTCCCCAATCAGCGACACTGCCTCACCTCCATGGCCTGTCGCCCGACTGTGTATATTATGAGTGCTAATTCAAACAGGCACTCAGAAATAATTTCAGGCGCCTGTTTGAATTAGAGCTCATAACATACACAGTCATGTGGCTGCCGTGGAAGGTGAGAGGTGGGCTGTGCCAGTCGCTGGCTGGGGAACGGTGGTGGGGTACTGAGTGGGCTGGCACGGCAGGGTGGGGGGTTGGGAGGCCACTAGTCTACCAGGAAGTAGCAAATGCTTATTTTTTTTACAAATGATGGGGGGGCACTAGACTACCAGGGATATAAACAACAAATATGAATAGATAGATAGACATGGTGGTGCCACTAGACTACCAGGGATAAAATAATGACATATTAATCAGATTCACATGGAGGAGCCACTAGACTACTAGGGAAACCAGATCTTAATGTATATTATCATGACTGGGGGGAAGGGGCCACTTGACTACCAGGTATGATGACAAATTATGTGTTTTTATTCAATTGGAGCACAACAAATCCCCCTGAGCTAAACCAACCCTAATATAACAGTCTGGAACACCCCTGGGCTACAGATATGCATTTAAAAATCTGCCGATCTCGTCCCATGCTCTTTATTCGAGAGCGAGCAATTTCTATGATCGCAAGCCAGCAAATTCTTTGATCGCGATCGTGCATCGCGAGTGAGGGAGAGATGGCCAGATGAAAAAATCTATTTACTCAGTCTAGAGGTATGCTAAGAAGACAAATGAACATGGGTTTTATCAGGAGGCTACGTTCTGATGAACCATGGTGGTGGTTTGCCACAATTCTGTTGATTTTTTAAATTTGAAGACTTTTTATTCTTTGACTGTGACCCTGCAAATTCTTTGATCAAGAGGCTGCAAATTCTTTGATCATGAGATTCTTTGATCGCGATAGTGCATTGCGAGTGAGGGACGAGATGGCCAGATTAAAGAATCGATTTTCTCAGCCCAGGGGTGCCTTGGAAGACAAATTATGGTGGGTTTTACTCAGGGGGCTTCATTTTGTTGAACCATGGCAGTGGTATACCGCAATTCTATCAATTTCAGGATTTATAACATTTTTAATTCTTTGTTCGTGAGCCTGCAAATTCTTTGATCGTGAGCTTGCAAATTCTTTGATAGTGAGATTCTTTGATCGCCATCTTTGATCGCGAGATAGGGACAAGATAGCCAGATTTTTTATAATGGAATAGATAGGGGAATTTTACCAATCTTTAACATTGAATATCTCAGAAATGGTTTGGTGTTTTTACTTGAAATTTGGAGGGTGTTTGCGGCATGTCCTGTAGATATGAATTATGGTGTTGTTGTGCCAGAGAAAATTTTTTTTGGGGGGATATTGCGTGACGTACTTTATGTGTTGTGGACAGTGTTCTGCTTGTATTGGTATCTTGAAATTGATAGGATATATAGCCTTACTGTCATGGATGTAAGTTTTCAGTTGTTGCGTCTGTTAAATGTCAAGAGGTGCAGAACTGTGCCAGTCTGACGAATGAAAATCTTATACGTTAAAATGCTATATCTCAGGCATGGTTTGGTCTTGTCACTTGAAATTTGGAGGGTGTTGACAGCATGTCCTGTGGATGTAAATGAAAGTGTTTCCATTTGGAAAATATTTTTTGGCAGACATATGGCGTGGTGCAGTTTACGTTCTGCGGACAGCATTTTGCTTGTGGTGGTGGCTTGAAATTCATAGTATACCTATCCTTAGTGTCATGGATGTCATTTCTATCCATTGTGTGTGTTAAATGTCAAGAGGTGTGGAACTGTGGCACTCTGATGAATGAAAATTTAAAATTTTGACATTTCATATCTTGGACATGATTTGGTCTTTTTATTTCAAATTTGGAGTGTGTTGATGGCATGTTCTGTATATTTTAATAGCAGTGAAACATAGAAGTTGACGGCAGATAAGGACCGCAAGACACATCCAGTCTGCCCATTTCTTTTTCTACCTTAAATGTGCCATCAGCCTTTGCTCTGTCGGTGGCCTATCTATTCATACTCATCTGTATTGCTCCCTTATGCCTATCCCATGCCTGTTTGAAGCCCTTTACTATATTCATACCACCACTTCCTGAGGTAGACCGTTCCATGCATCCACCACCCTTTCTGTGAAAAAGAATTTCCTCAGATTCTCCCTTAATTGGCCTCCCTCTAATCTCATGCTGTGTCCTCTTGTCCAGCTATTTTTCTTATATTTAAACATATTAGACTCTTTCACCTTGTTAATGCCCTTAAGGTGTTTGAATGTTTCGATCATATCACCTCTCTCCCTCCTTTGCTCTAGGGTATACATATTGAGCTCTATTAATCTGTCCTCATATGTCTTCTGATGCAGTCCCTGCACCATTTTGGTTGCCCTTCTCTGGACTGCCTCAATTTGGTTTATGTCCTTGTGAAGGTGTGGCCTCCAGTACTGCACACAGTACTCCAGATGGGGCCTAACCAGTGTCTTGTAAAGAGGGATTATTACCTCCCTCATACAACTTGTGATACCCCTATTGATACACCCTAACAACCCTCTAGACTTACCTATTGCTTTAGAGGTCTGCTTGGATGATTTCAGGTCATCAGTGATGATGATGCCCAAGTCTCTTTCTTCCCTTGTGACTGCCAGCAGCTCCCCTCCCAGCCTATAGGTGGCTTCAGGGTTTCTCTTCTCTATGTGCATGATCTTGTACTTCTTTGCATTAAATCCCAGTTGCCACTCTTATGACCATTTTGCTAGTTTATCCAGATCTCTTCTCATTCTGCCTACCCCATCTGGATCATCTACTCTGTTGCAGATCTTGGTGTCATCTGCAAACAGACAAGCCTTACCCTCTAGTCCATCTGCAATGTCACTAATGAAGATATTGAAGAGGACTAGCCCCAGGACTGATCCCTGAGGTACCCCACATGTAACTTGCATCTCTTCTGACTGTATACCATTTACCACCACTCTCTGTTTTCTGCCCGTCAACCAGTTTGCCACCCAATTGACCAACTTTTGACCCATCCTGAGGCTACCCAGCTTATTTATCAGTCTTCTATGTGGAACAGTGTCAAGAGCTTTGCTGAAGTCAAGGTAGGCGACATCAACTGCTCCCCTTTGGTCCACCACTCTGGTTACCCAGTCAAAGAAATCTATGAGATTAGTTTGACAGGATCTTCCTTTTATAAACCTATGCTGTCTTGGATGCTGTGCCCCTATGGATTCCAGGTGTTGCACTATCCTTTCCTTAAGGAGTGCCTCCATAATCTTGCCCACTACTGAGGTAAGACTGACTGGTCTGTAGTTCCCTGCCTCCTCCCTGCTACCACTCTTGTGGATCGGGATCACATGACCCTTCTCCAGTCTTCTGGGACTTCTCCTGTGCTCAGAGACTCACTAAACAGTTCTGATAATGGCTCTGCTAATTCCACCCTTAGCTCCTTAAGTACCCTGGGATGCATGCCATCTGGCCCCATTGACTTATCCACCTTGAGCTTAGTGAGCTCTTGTAGGACCCTTTCTTTTGTGAAGGGTGTAGTGCTCACCTCCCTCCCTCTCCCCTATGTCTATGGTGCTGAGCTGTTGGCCCTGCCCTACCTTCTCTTCAGTAAATACTCTTCAAAAGATCCTGAAGTTGAATACCCTCATTCCAATAGCATCTTTCAAAAAGCTATACACTAGTCTCTTTCCAGAGCCATGCAACTGTTTCCACAAGGCCTAGTCCTATCACAACCCCCTTTCTCCCACACCTCTTTTTTTGCACTTCCACCCCAATTTGTTTTGTAGCTTTCACCCACTTAACTCATACCTGACCTTATTCCCAAAATCCCATCACCCTCGCTTTAATCTTTCATTACTGTCTTATTTTGCTCCTTTTTTTTTTATTATAACCCAGTTTCTTTGGCTCATTGCTTTGTATATATGTGAATATTCTTGTATCTGTTCATTTACAATGTCTTTGTTTTTTGTATTCAATCTGTATCTTGTATTTGTGTAAAAATTTGTACCTTTATATTGTTATGACCAATCAGGTCCATCTTGTAAATGAGCTATGCTCAATGATGCTCGCCTGAATAAATAAAGATTTTGATTGATTGATTGAAATACTGAACAAAAGTATCTACTTAGGATAGATGCTTTTACAGGGTCCTTCTCCTCACAAGTCCCCTTTTCTCCTTTGACCTTAGCGATACCCCCTCGGACTTTCTCCTTTCACTAATGTATCTATAGAAAGTCTTGTCACTTTCTTTTACTGTTCATGCTAGTGTTTCCTCAGTTTGGGACTTTGCCTGCCTTACTGCCTTCCCTGCTTCCCTTAGGGAAGTTTGGTATGCCTCCCTCTCTTCATCCCATTGTGTTCCCTTATATTTCCTGAAGGCCAGCCTTTTGGCTCTGACCTTGTCTGCTACTGTATTTGAGAACCAAAGTGGTTTCCTTCTTCTTTTGCACTTCCTTTTCTCTCTAACACAATGGGATGTTGCTTCAAGTATTGTATCTTAATGCTTGCCCATCTTGCCTGTACCCCTTCACCTGTGTTTCTTTTTGCCAGGGCTAGCTTAACTCTGTTGGCCATCTTGTCAAAGTCAGCTCCTCTGAAGTCCCATATTTTTGCCTTGGAATGGGATGATTTAGATGTAGTGGCCAAATTGAAGCATACCATGTGATGGTCACTGGCCCCCAGGTGAACGTCTACCTGGAGATCTGTGATCCCTTCCCTGTTAGTCAGTACTAGATATGAACATACGAAATTTGCCAGCAGATAAAGGCCCAGAGGTCTATCAAGTCTGCTCGAATGTGCAGCTAGCACCCCTTATTCTGCAGCTGCCCCTCTCTTCCACCCTTCCCTTTCATTAACCCTCCCCCTTGCCCTGTCCCATCCTTGTTTGAAGCAGTCCACTGTTCTACTGCAAACCACTTCTGCAGTTAATGCATTCCACCCAGCCACCACCCTCTCTGTAAAAAAGTGTCTCCTCATCTCCCTCCTGAACCTTCCTCACTCCAGTCTCATATCATGGCCCCTGGTGGCCCTCCCCTCCCTTACTTTGAACAGCCCCTCTGTACCTGTCTTGTTTATTCCTTTCATGTATTTAAAGGTTTCAATCATGTCACCCCTGTCTCTCCTCTCCTCCAGTGAGTACATGTTTAACTCCTTTACCCTCCTCTCGTATGATAAGTCCCCCAGCCCCTTGATCATCTTTGTCACCCTGCGCTGCACCCCCTCCAGTAACTCAATGTTCCTCTTCAGATACGGACGCCAGTACTGCATGCAGTACTCCAGGTGTGGTCTAACTAATGACCTATACAGTGGCAGAATCACCTCCTCCCTCGCGAGGATATACCCCTTGCAATACAACCCAGCATTTGTTGGCCCTTGCAGCTGCCTTCCTACACTGTGCCGAGTTGTTCATTGACCTTGTAATGAGCACACCCAGATCCTTCTCCTCTGTCTGGGCTAGCTGCACCCCCAGCTGGTAAGTCCTCCTTGGTTCCTTCATCCCAAATGCAGCACCTTGCACTTTTTGGCATTAAAGCCCAGTTGCCAGGTGTCTGACCAGGTTTCAAGCTTTGCCAGATCATCCTGCAACCCCTGCCATCCCCCTAGATCATCCACTACCGCGCCAACCTTGGTTTCATCAGCAAATAGACTGATCTTGCTCTTGATGTCCCATGATATGTCTGCAATGAATATCCCAAACAACACTGGTCCCAACACCGAGCCCTGTGGGACACCGCTCGTCACTGCCCTTGGGTGAGAGCTCCCCACCCACCACCACCCTCTGTTGCCTTCCCTGCAGCCAGTTTCCTACCCATCTCACCAGCTTGCACCCACCCCGTGCCTACTAACTTCCTTCCCAGCCTTCCATGTGGCACTGGGTCAATGCCTTACTGAAGTCCAGATACAGGACATCCACTGCATGGCCCCTGTCCAGTTGCCTAGTTACCCAGTCATAGAACTCCGACCAGGTTGGTTTGGCAGGATCTGCCATGTATGAACCCATGCTGTCTGCTGTCCTGTAGTCCTTTGGCCTCTGGGAGGGCCACCAGCCCTCCTTCAGGACAGTCTCCATCAGCTTACCCACGATGGATGTGAGGCTCACTGGTCTGTAGTTTCCTGGTTCATCCTTGGGCCACTCTTGTGGAGGGGCACCACATGAGCCATCCTCCAGTCCTGAGGTACACACCCCGAATGTAGTGAGGCATTAAATAGGTCTGCCAAAGGTCCTGCAAGGACCTCTGCCAGCTCCTTCAGTACCCTGGGGTGGATGCCATCTGGGCCTGGTGCCTTGTCCACCCTCAGTGCCTTCAAACCCTCTCGAACTCTGCCCTCCATGATTTCCCCATCTGTCACCCCTTCCCCCCTGTGTCTGCCATTTCTCCCACCTTGGGTGTCACCCCCTCTTCTCTTTAGTAAATACTGAGCAGAAGTACTCATTTAGTGCTTCTGCCTTATCGCATCCTGCTTCCACCCAACCCCCCTCCTTCCGAATCCTTTACTATATGGTCCTTACAGCTCATTTTCTCCCTGATGTACTTAAAGAAGTCCTTCTCCCCCTTCTTAATGCCTTGTGCCAGCCTGAGTTCCGTAGATGCTTTGGCTCCCCTTACTGCCCTTGTCACCTCCTTCGATTCTGTCAAGTACTCCTCTCTGTCCTCCCCCTCCCTGTTTTCTTGTACTTCCTAAAGGCAGCTCTTTTCCTCCTTACCTTTTCCATGACCTCAACCAGCTCGGTTTTTTAGCCCTAGCCTTCTTGCTCTGGGCTTTGCAGCAGGTTTTGGTTGCCTCCACTATCCCCAGCTTTATGAGCTCCCATCTCTGGTTAGTATCCATACTAGATTGAATTCTGGCCAGGTACCCTTTTACCACTTCCCCCATCCTCCCAAAGTCAGCCCTCCTTAAGTCCAGCACTCTTGTGCCAGATTCCACTCCTTCCTTGCCCATATCCAATGTGAGCCATACTGAGTGGTGGTCACTCCCTGACAGCGATTCTATGATAGCCCTGTCTCTTGTGGGTTGTTGTACCAGTTGTCTGAGGCCCTCCCCCTGCAGGGAATCCACTATGTTTCTAGTTCTGGCAGATGTTCCTGCTGGTATTCACTAATCTGTATCCAGCATGTTGAAGTCTCCCATTATCAGAACCTCCCCTTTAGCTGTCATGTTTTGTATATCCTCTAACAGTAATGTGTCTATGTCCTCCCCCTGGTCTGGGGGCCTGTAGACAACCCCAGTTCTTATTGCTGTCCCATTTCCTGTTTCCAGGGTGACCCACAGTTCTTCTGGCTCCTTATGTGTATTCTGAATTTCTGTAGCTTTGATATTTTCATTGACATACAGGGCCACTTCACCCCCCCCCCTTTTTGTACCTTAGTCTCTTCTGAACAGTACATAGCCAGGTACTGAAGTCTCCCAAGTGTGGTTACTGGTAAATCACGTCTCACTATTTGCTACTATGTCCAGTTTAGCCTCTGACATTATTGCCTGCAGGTCTGGGATCTTATTTCCCAGGCTGTGAACATTTGTGAACATGATTTTCCATTGGTCAGATTTTGGTGTGTTAGCTGTTGGGTGAGGTTTGGCATTTCTCCTGTGTGTTGTATGGGGAGACAGACCTTTTTTCTTGCCTGGTGATGCAAATGAACTGCAAACATGCTGAATCCCTGTTTGACCACTAGCTGAGGGGGGAGGGTGTTTTTCCCATTCGACGTATGGGGTGCTGCACCCCTCTCCCCATTTGCTAGTTTAAATATTCAGCAAAGACGTCAAACGTCTGCCCCAATGCACTGACTCCCTCCTTAGTCAGATGCAGTCCATCAAATTTAAAGAACTGTCGCTCCCAGAACTGTTGCCAGTTCCCTACAAATCTGTGTCCTTTTTCCTAGCACCAGCCCTTGAGCAACATGTTTAGCTCCCCTATCTCCCCTTCTCTGACCTGCTGTCCATCTGCCCTCCTCTCCAAGACTGGCAGGATCTCAGACAAGGAGATGTCAGACGAAATGGATGATAGTTTGTCACCCAGCCTGGTCAGGTGTTCCTTGGTCTCCACAACTGACCAGCTGGTGAGATCTTTAGTCCCTATGTGTACCAGGATGTCAATGTTTTCTCCTGCTTCCTGAATAATTTTAGCAATGCAGTCAGTGTCTCACCACGCTGATGTGCCTGGGAGAATATATATATATATATATATGTATATATATATATATATATGTGGCTGGTTGTACTGTTGTCAATGTACTTATTAGTCATTAGCTCTATAATGTGGCCCAACACTTACAAGTTGGTCTGGGCCCCACACTCCCACCAACTTGCACAACTTTCTACTTTTCTATTCTTTCTTAAAAAGTAAGGAAATTAAATGCAAACAACTTCATTAATGCATCTGTTAGGGTTATTCTACAGTGACAAAAGTGAGGAAATTCGATATTAGGGTTCCCACCCCTTGCACCCCACCCCCACCGTGCCCCCACCAACAGGCATCGGGGTGTGCATTGGGGTCGTCGTCCCTAACTCTCACCCCATTCTCCTGCACTGCACCACCTCAGCTGTTTGCACATGGAATGGGGTGAGAGTTAGGTCTGATGATCCCAATGCACACCCCATTGCCAGCTGGTGGGGTACAAGGTGTGGGAACCCTAATGTTGAATTTTCTCACTTTTGTTGCTGTAGAATGACCCTAACTGATGCATTAACAAAGTTTTGCTTGCATTTAATACATATATATATATATATATATATATATGTATGAAAAAACATTACCTGTTTACTAGTGTTTTACATTTAGACTGTATAAATGGTGTTATTATTTACAGTTGTACTAGTTAATTGCATTTTAGACAAAAATGCTCTATGAAACATTACTGTGTAGCTGTTCTGTTATTTTCTGTCTTAGTTTTGTATTTTTAGTGGATCATACCTTTATATTTGTGTTTTTTATTTTATTAGCGGGTCACTTTAAGTGTAGGGTTTAAATGAGGTGTAACAGCAACAGGTGATGAACACTTATTATGACTCTGTGAAGTGAAACTGGTAGGAGGCTTGTGGGTCCCACTGTGTTGTTCCTGAATGGGGACTTGGCACATTGTGGTGCAGTTTGTTTGCGTTGAATTGTTTTACATGCCTTATTAAAGAGCAGTGTAATAATCTCTTTGGTGTTTGCTCATACTGTGTTCAGTGGGTAGTACTGGAGTTTTGGCTTTTTTGTCCTTTTAAATAATTTCATATGCTTGTTTAGTTACACATAGTAAATGAAGAGAGGCAGAAGGGATATTTCATTTATTTGTAAACACACATTAAGGCACTGATTCTAGAATTGTAGGTTTATGTACAGGCATTATACTTGTAATTAAGTTGAGGCAGGTTTATTTTCAGAAATGTTAACTGTTCAACATGCTCTGGGTCCAAACTACTCCAAGCAGAGGATGCAACATCACCAGCAGTACTAAAGATGCACTCTGATGGCACACTTGTAGGTGGACATCCAGGATATTTGACTACAACTTGAGTCATGGCTTGACAAATTGAGCGCTTGCTTTTCCAACATGTAAGAGGGTCATATTTAGGGTTGATCTCTTGAGGCTCTGTAAGGTAAGTATTTAGCACTCTTTCAGTGCTAGGCACACAAGATTGTTCTGGTATTGGCCTTGAGCAGTCAAGGGCATTTAGTTTATTCCAAATATCATCAACTTTGTTAACTTTAACATGAAGTGGATGAGAAGATGAAGGAGAAATAAAGTTTGTTGACTGAGACAATGCAGGAGAACCAGTAGTTGAATCCCATTATGACTGCCTTGGTGATGACTGTTGCTGACCATTCATTTTATGTTGGACCTCTTGTATCTCTTCAATGAGTTGTGCCTTGATATCTGTTATTGGCAATCTGTCTCACACCAAAAAGATGTCCTTGAAATGAGGATCTAGTATTGTAGCAATTACATACTTCTTGTCTGTGACAACAGAATCAAATCTTCACTGCAGCTCCACATTTAAAATGGTAGCAAATTCTGTAATCTCATGGGATTGCCGTTCATGTCCATCATTGTCCATGGTATCAGCAATCTCTTTGTGAAGGATACGTACCATTAGTATGACATGACAAATGGAAGCACTATTACTAGTGAGTTCCTTGTTGCATTTTCAAATGGTACCAGTGTTTTAACTTCTTCCAGCAACTTCCATTTCATGATCATGCCCCTAATGTCATGGGCTAAGGCCATATTATGTACTTCCAATGTCTGCTACAGTAGATACTCCAACATATAACAGGTAGAATTCTACAGAGTAACTATATATTGGATGAGATTGTTAGATGGTAGGTTGTAGTCACTTTGGTACTGCCTAAGAATTGATATGGCCTATATAGACCTGTGAAAGTGGCCACATATTTTATGTACAGTGTGAACCAGGTTGCATACATCAACTTGGTGTTGTGGGGCATGGCGCACAACCAAATTGAGAGAGTGTGCAAAGCAAAAAACATTTACTCTCTGCTCATTACCACAGTCCCAGAGAGCACTGGTAAAATTTGCATCATTATCTGTCACAGTTGTACCAATAGTAAGGCTCTGGGATACAATCCATTCCTACCACAGCTTCTCCAAAACTGCCCTTATACTGTATTTACTGCAGTATGCTCAGTGTCCATTGGCGACACACTAAGTAGTGCCGTAACCTTGTATTCATCAAGAATCAAACTAGTAGGCTGACTGACATTTTTGGTTTGTACTGCTGACAATGCTGAAGACTCTTTAAAAGTGACCCAGTGAGCTGTGAGAGATAACTAATCATGTGGTGCAAAGCTTGTCCAAAGGTCTGTTGTAAAGTGAGCAAATCCCCTGTCTGCTGCTGTCAATTGACTGGAAATTGTATTTATCACTGTGTCTTATATTTCTGGAATGATACAACTGTAAAAAGTACATCAAAAAGGTGTTTGATACCTAGGCTGTAATTCCTTTAACAGTCGCCAAAAACCAATGTGTTCTACTTTGGCATATGGCTCTAAATCAAGTGCTATCATCTCAGCAGTTAGGCAATCAGTTTTTATAACAGTTTGATGACCTGGTTGAAATTTGTTTTTTGCAGCAAATGCTGCCTTTAAAGTTATCTGTTTTTTGAGACTACCCCAGGGTGCAATGGAGTTTTAAAATGTACATTTCTTTCCTGAGGGACATGATGGGATTGTGTAGCATTTATTTCTTCTGACTGTGGTGAACCACCCTTTGTACAATGTGAAATAACTGATTTGCTATCTGGCTATGCAACATGTGTAGGAGTACTGCATAAGTACCTATAGTGTATGGTGGAACGTCGTTCTCCACCGAAATCCATCACTGTCGAAATGTTGTTCTTCTACACTAGTGATGTTCGCAGTGCAGCAGAATTATTTTTTGTTCTACTGCACTGCGCACATTACACACTGTGTCCTTGAGCAGCATTTGACAGTTAGGGCTCACTCCATAGACAGGACACATAGCGAAAGCAGTAATGTCGACGGCAGTGCTAATGTTTAGGGTTAAAACATTCAAAATGTAAAGTTCTTAAACAGTTAAAACATCAAGTGTGAAAACATTCAAAATGTAAAGTTCTTAGTTAAAATGTCAAGCGTGAAAATGTTCAAAATGTAAAGTTATTTTTTCCTTCTAGTAACCCAGTAAAAATGTTTTGAGGCAGAAACATGCTGTAGTGATTTTTTTTCCCAAAAAAAGACATTCCACCATACACTATAAAGGAAAGTGCATGGGGAATAGTTGACAACAGGGATAATCTTTCACCTCGTTGGCACTATGATGACGGATTACCTCTCGAGCTGCACTGTCGAGGTAATCCGTCATTATAGTGCCAATTCGGTGAAAGAATAGCCCTGTCGTCAACTGTTCCCCATGCATTATCCTATATGATGTCATCATCATCTAAAACGTCACCATTAACCAAGTCACCATCATCGTCATCATCAAAATTCATATTTTTTTCATCACTGTTGGATGCTGGTGCTTGAGATGTCTAATCAGTGCAGTTGTACTGAGGTTACATGCTGACTTTTCCCTGCTAAATCTACTTTTGAAATGAATGCATACTGCTTTAAAAGAATCGCTTGGGCATACAGAAAAATTATTCCACACTACAGAAGAACTTTTCCTGCCTCTTTTTCCTGGTACTGAATCAGATATTGGCTATGCCTGTGAAGTGTAAAACAATGTTGGAAAATGTCTTTCAGTACTACAAGTTGCACATTGATTTGCAGTGACACCTGTAGCAGCAGTATGTGCATTCTCTACAACAGACTGTGGTGGTAGTTTGGTGGAATTACACAAGACAATAGCTGCATTTTTATTTATTGAGGCTGAATGAGTGGAGGATGATGCCTGGTTATTATTATCATCATTCACATCGGTGAAAGACAGGGAAGAAGAATCGGCTGGCAAGATAACATCATCCTCCTTAACACCACCACCAGTACCACCAAAGTCTGCAAGCTCACCATTATCTACTTCCACATTAGATTCATATTCAACTGCAAACAATGTGGACTCATCTTCATCATCATCATCATCATCATCATTCACAGAATTATCACTGCCTGTTTCTGTTGTTACTGCAGTATTTGGGGTACTTCCTCAAATCAAATCAAATCAGACTTTATTTATAAATCGCTTTTCTAAAAACCAAAGTGCATATATAATACAATATAAAACCAAATATACAATCAAAGAGACAGAAAATATATAGGCTAAAAAGGCAGCAATCATAAAACTAGACATTGTCCACAAAAACTAGATCAAATAAATAAGTTTTAATGCGTACTTAAAGGTCTCGGTGGACAGGCACTCTCTAATCCGATGAGGTAGAAAGTTCCACAGGGTTGGGGCTACAAAAGAAAAAGTGCTAGCACCTGATATTTGAAGACAGACCCTGGGAACCTCTAACAGTCCCTTGTCAGTGGAGCAAAGTGGGCAGAGGGGGCAGTAGGGCCACAGGAGGTCTTGCAAGTAACCTGGTCCCTGCCCACGTAGGGTCTTATAGGTCAGCAGCGTGACCTTGAAGGTGATCCACCATCACACTGGCAGCCAGTGCAGTTCATGCAGCACGGGAGTGACATGGATAGTTCTCGACAGCCCTGTCAACAACCTGGTTGCAGCATTCTGCACCAGCTGCAGGCAACGGAGATCCACCCCTGGTAACCCTAGGTATAGAGCATCACAGTAATCAAGATGAGAAGACACAAAGGAGTGAACCAATGTAGGAAGGTTCTCAGGCAGAACAAGGTGCTTTATCCAGGCAATGTTCCTCTGATGATAAAATGAGGACTTAACAACTGCTGACACCTGTGCTTTTAGCGTCAGTTCATTATCAAGCACAATGCCCAGATTCTGTACCCATTCTGAAGGTCTCAACTGGTTACCCCCCCCCCCAAGTACAAGGCCAGATGGTTGCCCAGGAGTCAACTTTTCTACCCGCTGACCTGGGTATACTACCAACACCTCAGTCTTATCTGGATTTAGTTTCAACCAGTTAGCAATCATCCAGTCCTAAATCTCAGCGAGACAGTTGTTAAAGATCAAGACTGCAGTGTTCTATTTGGATACAAAGGACATGTAGAGCTGAGTACCACCTGCATAGTAGTGAAAACTCAGCTCATACCACCTTATAATGTTTTCTAATAGCAACATGTACACCGTGAACAACATGGGGGACAGCACAGAACCCTGCAGCACCCCACAGAATAGGGAAAAGGGGGCCGAGGAAAAGACCCCTGACACCACCCTCTGGATCCTGCCTGCAAGGAAAGAATAAAACCACCTGAGGACTGTCCCTGACAATCCACAAAGCATCCACAGGCATTCCAGCAACACCCCATGGTCCACGGTGTCGAATGCTGCAGAGAGATCAAGGAGGACTAAGATCGAATGACTCCTTAGATTCCTCATTATCAGGAGATCATTAACTATTCGAACTAATGATGTCTTGGTACTGTGCCTCTTCCTGAAACCAGACTGGAAAGGATCAGAGATTTCATGGGTGGTAAGAAAGTTCTCGAGCTGCAACGTGACTACCTTCTCTATAACCTTGCCTAAAAAGGGCAGGTTAGAGACAGGTCTGTAGTTTGCAAAACAGTCTGGGTCACAGGAAGATTTCTTTAAAAGGGGTATCACCACAGCCTCCTTTAGGGGGTCTGGAAACACCCCTTGGTCCAGTGAACACCAGACTATCTTGACAAGGAGCAGTCCAATAACATCCATACACCCCACCAGGAGGCAAGTTGGACCAGGATCCAAACCACAGGAAGTCAGTCGCAAATCTCGAACAATCTTCAGGATGTCCACGATCACTGGCTGGTCGGTCTGTCCAGACAGACCGGGTGCCTGTATCCTCGCATTGACCACCGCCATACTCACTTGAACGAGTTAAGCAGATCACTGACCTAATTGAGAACACCTTATCTGCAAAGAATTGAGAGAACTCCTCACACTTAGATTGTGAAAAAGCTTTCTGGCCCTGAAGGCAGGCTGGATTGCACAGCCTGTCTATGGTCTGAAAGAGCTGAGTCAGTTGATTCCTTGCTGCAGCAATCAACCTGGACAGGAACTCTGCCTTCTTAGGGTAGATTTCTGATTGATAGTCTAAATAATGGCCTAGCAACCTAAGCCTGTACTCCTCCAGGCCAGATTTCCGCCAACAACATTCCAACCATAACTCAATTTTCCTCAACTCCCTCTAAGTCCCATCAAACCAAGGGGACCGAGGGCTGTGAAGCTACTATGCTTTTTGCACAAACTATTCTTTTAAATCGAGATAATGTATTTTTTATAGGTGTAAACATCCTCTTGGGCTTAACTGTGTGACCAGATCTTGATTGTGTTACATTAGCTGAAGGCATGGTGCTGTCAGTTTCTTTGGAGCTAGACATATTGTTCTGGGGCATTTATTAGCCTACTTTTCTGAGTCCACTGTTCTTCATTATTATTAAGTATTATTATATTACTTGAAGGAACAAATCTTATGTCACTTTTTTTTTTTACCTCTGAGATCAGGCAGCCCCCACATTCCATAGCCTTGCACCTCCAAAACTGAGACTGTTCTTATTTGCTGTTCTCTTAAACTTTATTTATTTTTTTTAAAGCCAGTGATAAAAATAAAAACCTGAAGCTGCTTTTCCTGCCAGGCCAAAAGGAGAATTACTTAGTGTGATCAAGAAGAAAAGGAAAAATACACAGCATACTCTATTGCTCTCTCTGATCTCTCAGACACACACAAATCTGTCTGCCCACTCTGCCCACAACCCAGTACCACCTCCTATAGCCCACAAAACAAAATGTGTACTTTTTTATTTGCCTGTGAGATCAGGCAGCCCACCACATTCCATAGCCCTGCACCTCCAAAACCAAGACTGCTTTTATTTAATGCTCTCTTAAGTTTGTTTATTTTTTTAAACCCAGTGATAAAAAAAGGCTGAAGCTACTTTTCCTGCCTTGTCAAAAGGAGAGTTACTTCCAGTGATCAAGAAGAAAAGGAAAAAAAATGAAATGTGCTCTATTCCTGCTATGAGATCTCTGATCTGTCAGACAGACACACACAAATCTGCCTGCTGCCCATAGCTCAGTATCATACCTATTAGTCTGCAAAACTAAAACTTTTGAAATGCTCTTTTTTATTTTATAAATAATTTGCCTCTGACTAAAATCAGACACAGCTGGCCCTCTTGGCCTCCCCAGGCTCCAGCGCCCCCCTTGCTCCTCCAAACTGGGACTGCTGCTCTTTTCTTTGTCTTTTTTAACATCAGTAATGAAAAAAATTAAGGAGAATTATTATTATTCAGTGACTGCTGATGATGTATGATAAACAGGCAATAAGAACAAGAGATTCAAGTTTTTTGAAGCTCCACGAGGAACAGCAATGTGCTACACTGCTCAACTGACAGACACAGACATACAGCCTGTTCAAATCCTGTGGCTGTGGGGCTGCTACATGATGTGAGGGGGTTTATATTGCCTCTCAACATCATTATACTTCTTCCAATCAATCAGCAGCACACAGCAGCAGGGTGGCAACAACATAAAGACAGCAGCTACGATTGGACTGCCATTACTGCAGTCCCAAGATTAACTGGTTTCACTGATGTGATGACTGAAGATGTGAGGGTAAGGAGGAGGGACTAACAAGCAATGGCTGTCGGTCATACATCACTAACTTGTAAATAACTGGGAAGTGGAGATGTTGGTGTAACTGGGAGGAGAAACTGAATAACTGGGAGGTGACACTGCTGCAACTGATACTGGTGGAACTGGGAGTAGAAATTGATGTAATTTGAATGAGACACAAGTATAATAAGCTATGAGGAAATATGTGTAATTTTGAATACTGTGGGATGCACTAATAAAACTGTGAGGTGAAGCAATTTCAGCTGGGAGGAGACTCTGCCAGGGTACAAAATTCCTATACTTTAGGTGCTCCAAGGCAAGCACTTTTGTCTAAAGACATCTTCAGCTCCTCAGAGCCTGCCCGCTGGGGCAACTGATGCATTAATGCTACTGTATCTTCATTTTTTCTTCTGTACTCCTATTATTTTCTGTTATCTCCCAGCCCACCCCTCCCTAAGTGTCTGTGCATTGCATGTCTAAGTTAATGAGAGCAGTTACCCATAGGTGTAGTGGAGAAACCAGGAACAGGAAGGAGCAGTGCAGGGGAGAGTTTGTCATGTGACCACAATGTCTGTGCACTGAGAATTGAGCTGACACAGTCATGCAGCTGGTGTCACATGACATGTGCTTTCACTAGGCATCAGATCACAGTCTGGAGTGGAAGCATTAATTGGCTGCTGCTGGCAACTGATCCTTCCCCCAAGAAGTGTTGTGAGTGCTATTCAGCCCAACAGAGCATGTTGTGGTAGGAAGTTGAAATGGTTCTCACAGCAGCAGGCAGCACACAGAAAAATATCTCTTTAAGGGCTTTAAATCAGTACTCATAAACCATCTTTTTAAGGGCTACTGATACAGAGATTTAGGGACCCTCACCAGTGCAGCATAATATATAGTGAAAAGCCCTTTAAAGGACTTGGAGATAAATAATTATAAGGATCTACTGTATCAGGGTAATCAAGCATCAAATTCATTTAGAAAGCCCTTTGCAGGGCTTGAGAGCTAACAAGAGTCATTTTAAGGACTAGAGATATGCAGGCAGGCAGGAGAAAAATCATAAAAAAAAAGCTTTTCAGGGATTAGAGAATACAGGCTATTATTATATCCATTTTCAGGGCTTGCGGGCTAATGATTCCTTTAAAGAACTCAGTACATGCATGAAGGAAGGAGAAAAATCATTATAGAATAAAACAAAAACTATGTAAATGTCAGAATATTCTGCAAACTGTGGATTCCTCTTTCATTGTTCAAGTAATAACTAGTATTTTAGTCACTACTGCAGCTTCAACTGCATTCACCTCCATAAGTATCCAACATCTCCGGTGTCCAGCATTAGTGCTGTCACTTCTGTCACAGGTTTGCCTAAATTATGTTTGTGCTTGACATAGACATTACTGCCTTTTGGTTTAGACTTACATCCTGTCCCACAAAAAATAGTGATACTGATGCTGGCCCCAGCTGATTGAGCCCCCCCCCCCAAAAGTGTGGGAACATTTGACTCTAAGCAGAGGGTGCCAGCAGCACCTCCATGCCCATCACCACCACTGCTTGATAATGAACACATCTTTGTCCTCATATTTCTGCCCCAAAAGATCCAGTTTTTCTCATCACCCATCAGTGTGCAAACAAATAAGTATCTCAGAACATCTAAAATAAATAAGTTAACAATTATATTACAGAAAAAACACTGCACAAATTATCAGAGATTTCACAAAACAATTTCACAAATAAGAAATGCTACAAAATGCTTTGAAATATAAATTTTTTGATTTACAAAAGTAAGTTGCAAAGAGCTGCAGATCCTTCTTCTTCAGCACCTGCTGTTAAACTGCCCAGCAGAGTAAGAGGAGCAGTCACTTGAGATGGGTGCGGGAGAGACAGAGAGAAAGAGAGAGAGAGAGAGAGATGGAAAGAGAGGATGCTATAGCAATTCACACTTTGATCCATAGACTCCCACCTAATCAAAAAAGATCAAGTGACAGCATTGCTTGCAGAATGTTTTTGTGTGTTCTGCAGAAAATGGTTGCAAACAGCAAACTTTTGGGATGTACCATGACATTATTAACAACATTACAGTAAATTACAGTTTTTAATTATACCATATAAAATTTAACTTTGGATAAGAGGGACAATCACTAAAGAAAGAGACAGAAATTGTAAGAAACAGTGCTTCCCCAATTCAATTTCCACCTAAATTAATGAAATCACATGACTACATACCTGGTGGAATACATTTTCCGTGACTTACACCTCTGAACAGTTTTTTTAGTAATAAATATTTTCCACAGTTCATTACATATTTTTCACAGTACACTTAATTATTCTGAAAATCAGGTGAAAATTCTGCTGAAAGTGGGAATTTTGCCAAAGGTGAATCACTGGCTAAATTCCATCGAAATCTGTAAATTTTTCACAGACGCGAAATCTGAAATTTTTGCCCAGCCCTAGTAATATGCCCAAATTTGTACTGCAACTGCAGGAGTTACTATGGAGGATTTGAGTTTTAAATCGCTGGCATCACTGGACAGATTTTTGGAAAAATACCCTATACTGTACTAAAAGATATACCTCTGTGGTAGGCCTTTATTGCTATTTCCTTACAAAACCATCAGTAAAGGTAATCACAATTTGATTTAAAAAAGAGGAGGTGAAAATATGTGGCATCTTGTTCTGATCAAACCAGAGATGAGAAGTCTTGGAAAAACCTTCCCCAGTTATGCACTCAGAAAATATGTGGACATCGGTGTGTGTGTGTGTGTGTGGGGGGGCAGAAGATAAAAAGTGAACTAAACCAATCTGATCCTGGTTTGCCAAACAGGTTTTTAATTAGAAGAAATAGATAACTGCACTTGATACATAAGCCAGCTCAGATCTTGCCTTAAGTGAGAAACCAGAAGACACCTCAGTAATGCTTGCATTAAGTCATGCTGTGGCCTATGTTTAAACTATGGACATGTGTGATGAGCAAGGGTGCTTATATCATGAATTCCCATGGATGGTACCCAGTCGCATAGATGGCCTAACTCAGGACAACATCATGGCACAGGCAGAAAAATGGGGTGCTAGAAAGGATCAGGAGTGCCCTTACCAGAACCCCTCAACACCTGGGCCTTCTGCTACTAAAATAAATACACCATGAAATGTATATCTACAATATCTCCAAATAAGTAACATACAGACATCACCAACATCTAAGCTTCAGAGGTACAATCAGAAGAAATTCAGGACATTGAGGAAGATGCTGCTGTCAATGAATGAAGACAATTAACAACAAAGAACACATTGTATCAAGCACAGGTGTTACAACCAATTTAGGACCTGGGACCAGTTCTTTTCAATAGGTTCCTCAGTGACATAGGATTAGGAATATGGGGCAAGAGGTGTCTCTTCACAGATGACACTAAGCTCGGTGACAGCGTAGAAAGTGACAAGGGGGTAAGGGAGTTGCAGAGGGACATGCTAAGTTTAACAAGATGGTCCAAGATTTGCAGTTGAAAATTAATTCCAATGTGTGCAAGGAGAAGTAAATAGGGAACAAGAACCCCAGGATGGAATACTTGATGGGACAGGTTAAGCTGGGCACTACTTCAGAAGAAAGGGACTTAAGAATAATTAAAAGTGACTCCTCAAAATAAGCCAGCCAATGCAACAAGACATAAGGAAACCAGATAGATGGAGTATACAGTATTGGGAGGGATGTCTATAGCAGGAGGAAAGAGATCATTTTTTATTTGGTTGTTTAACCAGGTATAGCACACTAAGCTGAAAGCTTTTTTACAGGAGCAACCTGGGAGCACAAGGAGGTTAAGTGACTTGCTCAGGGTCACACAGTATGCAAGTGGAAGCTGTGGGATTCAAACCCAGGTCTGGTCTGCTGGATGTCACCAGATTTGCAGCTCAGAGGCTTAGACCACTGCGCTATACTGCCTCAAGTAACACCAGATAACTATCACAGCTAACTTGTCACTGTCACAGATAACACTAGATAATACTACAGTACCTCACTATATGTCACTGGTGTGGTTAAATCTAGAATACTGTGCTCATTTCTGGAGTATCTGCCTGAGGAAAGGTAGAGACAGGCTAGAGATGGTGCTGCATGGAGTAACCAAAATGATTCAGGGCTAATAAGGCATATCTTATGAGGATCAGCTTGGGGCACTGAAAATGTACACGGTGGATACCAGAAAGAAGAGGAGTGACATGATAGAGACTTTCAAGTTCATGAAAGGGATAAATAAGGTAAACTATGCTGGCCCTGTTGATATAGCAGTAATGCTACTGCTTACAAAACTGGTGACCCCCCCCCCAATGGAAGCAAGATTGGGTCACTGATGTTGGCACAGGGAGGAAGGATTGAGCATCCCATGGACTATTCTCCATTCTTGAGGAGGGGTGGAATGCTGCTCCCAGTGTCAGACTACCACTTAATGGAAACCAGGTGGTAGCATGGCCAGTGAGAACCAGAAAAGGGATGGTGGAGTCACTGGATATAAGCATATATGGCAGAAGTGCTGGATGCAAAAACTTTAAATGGGTTCAAGCATGATTGTAACAGATAAAAAGATTACTAGTTACTCAAGGGGGTAGCAGAAAGGAACTAAGAAAAGGGGGGAGGTGTAGGTGAAATCCCACCTAGACAAAAGGTCACAGAGTCGGACTGATTAAAACAGGGCAAACTGGATGGACTGATGGTCTTTTAAGGCCAACATTTTCTATGCTTCTAAGTTTCTATGGTGACAATATACCCCTCCATTGTCTTAAGAGACTGGCTTGAGCTGGCCCAGTGGTACAGAGGGTTGAGGCACCAGACACCACACCTTCTGCAATCCCAATGATCTGAGTTTGGGCATGAGCTCAGGTTACTGGGGTCGGCAGGGGTGGGAAAGGACTGAATGTCAGAGGACAACTCTTCTGTCTTGGGGATAGGCCAAGCCACTCTTATACTGCCACTGCATGCAGGCATTGTGGCAGGGCAGTGGCTGCAACTCAGAAGGGGTTCACTGACAGCAGGCACATTGTGGGCATGAGCCTCCACACACACACACTTGGCTGTGTTTTCTCTTGCTGCCTAGCCAAGGGGAGAAAAGAGAAATGTAACAGCTAAAAGATGATCCCATTGTCACCACAGGCCTCACACTACATACAGAGCCCTGGTGGTGCCATCTGGATTGTGCTTCAGGGTGGGCAGTATGTCCCCCTTCCCCCACAATGGGGGAATATCTTGGGGGATCTCACTCTTATTAAGTCCCTGAGGTGGTGTGTGATGGGGGTTGTATAACCAAGAGGAAAGGGGTGGTTGCAAGAGGAAGAAACACCTTAATGAAAAAAGAAAAGAGACTGACATTATTTTGTCACTAGAAAGAAGCACAAAAGGAGTCAGCAGTCTAAAACTAAACTGCATAAAATTGGCATGGGGCATTGGCACTGGATAGTGGACACTGTTTTGAGCTACCACAAGGTCGAAATTAGTGGGGTCACACTGAAGAAAAGGAAAGGGACTGTGGAACATCTTCATAGCCTTGTCTCAAAAGGACACTTAGTTTGATACAGAAGGAAAACAATCAGAACCATTCATTGAAAAGTGATGAGCAGAAATGCAAAATAAGGGTGGGAGATAAAGAATGGGAGGGCAGCTAGCCTACATTTTGTTGAGCACGACGCTTGGGGATTCAGGAATGCTATTTAAAGTGCAACCCTAAATGCTAAAAGTGTCAAAAAGAATTGAATGTCTGTTAACAATCTTTGCTATCCTCCAAAACAATAATGCAGATATTGGGCCCAATTCTAGAAAGGTTATGGCTGTTGTAACTGCAGTTGCACCAAGTAGAATGGCGCATGTAGCAACTTACACCAGCAGTTGCGACATGCGCGATTCTAAATAGTGGCCTGCGACATGGTAGTTATGCCGCATAAACCCCCTGCGACATGGTGCTAGGGGGTTTATGGCAGCAGTTGCACCCCATTCTAGAAAGGCAGCCATAAAGTGCCCACATCGGGATTCTACAAGAACCTCCAGAGGAGATATGATAATGCATGTTATACCAGCATTTAGCTGGTATAACTTGTAGATGCCCCCGGGGGTCCTGTAGACCCATCGGCTGTCCAGCGGACAGTGCACAGTTTCCCTCCCCCCATGCCCAGCACACCCCAGTGGGGCCACACAGGGCTACCCATACCCCCAGCCCCCCAAAACAGCCATTGGCAGAAGCCCTGCAGGGCGGCACTGCCATCCCCCCACCAGTGCCCCGAACCGCGAGTCACCTGCTCCATATGCGGCACTAACTAGAGTTTAATATAATAAAAGAAGTAAAATAAAATAAATCCAGCTCTGGTAGTCTAGTGTCCCCCCGAACTGTACATAAATAATACAACGAATCCCTGTTGCCCTGGTAGTCTAGTGCACCCCCTAACTGTACATAAATAAAAAAAAAGAACCCCTGTTTCCTTGGTAGGCTAGTGGCCCCCACCCCGAACTATACATAAATAATGAAAGAATCCCATTTCCCTGGTAGTCAGTGGCCCCCACCCAGCTGTGCCAGCCACACCAGTGCCCCCCATCCGTCCCCAGCCGGGTGACTGGCACAGTCCACCTCTCACCCATGGCCAGCACCGACTGAGTGCAGTATTAGAACTACTGCACAGACATGCTCAGAAATTAATTCATCTGTGCAGTAGTGTAATACTGCACCCAGTCAGTGGCTGGCTGTGGAGGTGAGAGGTGGACTGTGCCAGTCGCCAGCTGGGGATGGGTGGGGGTGCTGGGTGGGCTACACAACTGGGTGAGGCTACAGACTACCAGGAAATAGGGATTCATTGTCTACTTCTGTACAGTTGGGGGGCCACTAGACTACCAGGGCAATGGGAATTCACTGTCTTATTTATGTACACTACGGGGCACTAGACTACCAGGGATACAGGACCATACATTTTTTATTAAACAGTTTGGGGGGCCACTTGACTACCAGAGTTACTCTATCCGTACTGCATTTGGTGTAGGCATTAAGGGGTTGGGGCATGGGTGTGAAGGATTAACCATGCTGCCCTGCAATTGCAGCTTGCAACATGCTTGCCAGGTATGCCCACAGTTCGGTGTACCTGGCCGCATGTCGCAAGTTGCAGGACTTAGCTGCGATGACCCTGCCCCCTACTAGAATAGGGCACAGGGTCACTGACTCAGGTGCTGGTGGCACAAGTTGCATTCGGCGGCAACTTGCACCACCCTTCTAGAATCGGGTCCCTTGTCCTTTAATAAGACATCCATTTTAGGTCAACATACAATACATCACAAGCTTAATGATTTTGGCCATGGGGATCTTCATTCTGGTCTCTAGCAGATGAGCTTTGTCCTGGAGATTGCATCCTTTTTAAAGCGGCTGGGTTTTCTAAACTAAATTGGTGCATATTTACTCAGGCAGAGCTTTAATGCTGGACATCCCCTGGCACGACTCACAATATACAGTAGATTGTTTTGTGTTGAGGTGCCTTATAAAGCAGGCTTCCCAAATTGAACTTTTTTGTTTAAAAAAAAAATACTTACAGTATATACAGTACAATGAAGGGTACTATTTTAAATTGAGATTTTAATTTTAGTCTTATGAAGGAGACTAAGGGAGGCAAAACTATAAGACAATTTTGCAATGTTAATTTCTTGAAACAATTTGTAGATGCATCCAGATTATTAAACACCTACCATGCCCTGCACAAGCAAGATGGTCACACATATTTTGAGAGCTCCCCTTTGACCCATGCAGACTACTTTTTTGTAACCAAATCATTTTCAGTCAAGAAAGTGTATATGCCATCAGCTGAGACCTCAGACCATCTTATTTACGATGTCAGATAGCGTCATGGACTCCACAAATGAGTAAAGGGATATGGATGTTAAACAAGAAATTTTTATTAGATCTTTCTACACAGTTAGCATGGATAGACCTGTGTAAGGCAAGGCAATCAGAGTTTTGCCTTTATCACAACACCAACCAGTTGAGGAAAGATATCAAATCAGAATTAAAAAAAACCAAAATCATTTTGGGCTCCAGGAACAAAATTACTAGGAACCATTATCATAAAAATTTAGATTTAAGATCCCATCTTTGCAGAGTACTTAGCCAACATAATGCAGGAGAAGAGTTTTTAGGGTCCCAAATAAAAAAACAATTAAACTTGATTTTAACAATATCGATAGTATACAGCCATTTCACTAAATGCAGAAATGTGTTTGGGCACAGGGCACTAAAAAAGCACTCAATATATTCACAGGATGCCAGGGCCATATAAAAAATAAAGAGAGGTATTTTCAAAAGTTCTAAAGTAATGACACAGCTGCATCAAAATTCACAGATTTCTGTCATGAAGATGGGACAGATAATTGCATATTTTTATAGCTGCGTTAATACTAACATATCACAATAGTGGCATATTTGTGAAGCAAATGCGGGCTACATCATAGTTGCATTACTTTTACATCACTGATCTGGATAGAAGCAGAAGCACAGCAGAATATGGTACAACCATCATCTGATGGTAGTGCAAGCTTCTGATGCAGCCGTAGCAGTAATTTGCGACGCAACCGTGCCATAACTTGCTGTTGAGTCTTTCACAACTCTTTGAAAATGCAGGCCCAAGGGTTACTGGAATTGAGATCTGAAGAGGGCAGTCAGTATACAGATACTCCCAGTATTCTACAGGTAACTGATACATAATCTGCCGGAATCTTTGGCACAGAGATTTCACCTTCTGTGCCCCCAGCAGTATTTTTTCAAGGTAACTCAATGCAGACTTTGCCTGAAGACATGAAGCAAGCATTGTGTCCTCCAACACCTTTGCTGGAAATTAAGAAAGTGATGGGTTATATGAGGAATAATACAGCTTTAGGGCCTAACAGTCTAAAAACGGAGTTTTATTTCCAGTTTTTCAGGAATATTTAGGCTCATGTCTAGTAAAAGTATTGTATATGAACATATACTAACTACTTTAAAGACTTCTAAAACTATGGCACTATCAATTTTGATATTTTTAAACAAAAATGGAGAAAGGTTAAATATTAGAATTCGTGGTCCATCAACTTGATGAATGTGGACCAGAAAATGCCAAACTCTTATGCCAGTGGCTTGAACATGTTGCAGAGTGTTTCATACCTCTGATTATGTCCTGCTCAGTTATTAGCAGGAGTCTATATGCTAATTTGATTACAATCAGGAAACTAGTTGAATGGCGTAATCAAGGAATAATGCAAGGGACAGGATTTTAAAATATCTTTGATCACTGCAAGCTCCGGCGCAACAACAATACGATGCATGGGGCTTGAGGTGATCTAACAGTATTTTCTATCCTGTGTGGCAATTGCCACAAGTTAGACCAACTTTTTCTGTTCTAACTTGTGGTAAATCTGGAGCCATTTCTACAGTGCTTGCAGCAGATATTCAGTGCAAGCTGTTGTAATTCATGGAAATTGTTTCAACTGTGCCCATGATTGTAAAATCAGGTGCAGTTATGATGAAGGGTGTGTTGCACCTCCAGAACTGAAGTGTCATGGTGCAAGGCTGGACGCAAGCCCTGGCCATGTAATGAAAATTCTGCCCAAGGTTTCCTTCTTTCCTTAGACCAAGAGAAGGTGTTGGATCATGTGTCACACAAGCACTTTTTTATGCTCTTGTATTATAGACTTCCAGGAACCTTTGTAAACTGGATTTTATTACTTTATACAGGTGGTGTTGTACAACTCTGAACTATAATAAACTGAACACTTGGAGAACCATAATGATTAATAAAGGGATAAGGCAAGGATGTTCTCAGCCTTTTATTATAAACCTTTTGTCTAGATTTATTGTTGAGGAAATTATAAACCATGCATTCTATTATGGATTACAAATCCAGGATAGTTCCTCTCCAATTAAGGTGCAGGCTGGTGCAGATGATGTTTGCTGTTTGTAGCAGACAGTGAGTTGGGTAAGCAACCAGACAATATATCATGTAAATTCTCCAAAGGTTCTGTATCAGTTGTAAGTTATAAGAGCAAGGTGTTGCGTGTTTAGGGCAAATGAATGGTGGTGGTGGTGGTGGGGGCCGGGGAGTTATAGACTAGCTAAGATTTCAATAGTTATTTCCACCGTCAAAATAATAGCAGTACATTTTAGAAGGGAGATCAGAGTCTGTTTAAATGAGAGGAAAAACTGAATGAAGGGGAATTAGAAACGAGGCTGTACAGCATTTTTTAAGTTACTTTTGAGGTAGTATAGTAAGGCGGACTTGATGGACCATCTGTCTCCTGCCATCAAATTCTATGTTTCTATCATTCTATGAAGCTGGTTAAGCCCTGTGAAATGGTACCTACCTACCTTCCAATAGATAACAATGGGCTCAAGATGATCAAGGACACTAATTTTTGTTTTTTTCCATTCTGGAATCTGGACTGCCTGCACACAATTAAAAACAACACATTTTAATGGAATTGACCATTTTAGGCCAGATCAAGAAATCTGCAGAACTTGTTTTTTACTTATAATTGTCTTTTCTACTGTTTTCAATTTGCCTTAATTAATGCTCTGTATATTAAGTCTTCTTTTATTCTGATTATTTACACATTCTAAAAGAATGAAAATAGAATCCTTGTAAAATCTAGAAATGTGACTAGCAATCACCAGTGTAATTCACAGAATTCCAAGTCTTGAAAATGGAATTTCATGATTTTAATTACAATAAATCAGTATCCTTGCAGATGATTAATCCTGCAGTATTCTTTTCACTAATTTTATTTATAGTATTGTTGGCTAAGTTTTGAGGAATACCCCCAAAGAATGGACACAGTGGGTAAGGGAATATATTGATCCCTTTTCAAATTTTTGAAATGGGGTATGTGTAAGTTTCTGAACAGAAAACATGCCATGGCTTATTCACCAAGTGTTACAAAAAATCTGAAATCTGGAGACTGTGGCCAGAGCAGGTAAAGCATACATCCAGGAAACAGTTATAGATAGAAATGTTATAGACATTTTAGAATTTCCAGTTTGGCTCCCAGAAAAAATATCAGAAGCAATTAAGCAGTTAACAGAACCAAGAATTATTGTCCATGTGTGGGACACACTGTGGCTTAGTTGCTGTGGCAGATTGTAAGAGCTGTAAAGAATATAAAATTCTGCCTGTAGAATGGCTGTGGAATTATCATCATGATTCTGTGGAATTTCTATGAATTTGCACAATAATTCCATGGAATTTTGCCAAATTTTAAAATTGTGTTTATTCCAGTCTAGTTTTCAAAGTAGGTATCCAACTGATACCAGATTTAGCGATACATATGACTTGCATACATGTGCCAAATTTTAGAGTCCTAGATTAAAAGTGAGCTGAGTTATTGGTGGCCAAACATTTAAGTAAAATTAAATTTTCAGTTATTTCCATCTAATTTAAAAATTTCTTATCTGAATTTCTCCACAGTTTCAGGATTTAGAGAACCATGCAACATAAGTATTTCCACCAAGTTGTAGGTCTCAAACATGAAAGGGGGCTGTGGTATAGGTAGCCATTTTGCTAAAATGTAGATTTTATTATTTTAGTATAATTTTGAAAGCGTTCATCGAAATGTTATAACATTTTTCAGGTATATGGGATATTATTGCATTTATATGTACTTAGTTTATATTCTTAGCTCCAAATGTGCCTGAAGTGATTCAGGTCAATAACTGCTAAACTTGTACTATGCGGTTAAATAAAGTGCAAGCAAAACTGCATGGTAAAAAATCGCGTCAGGGAAAAACAGCAAGGCAAACAACCTCGCAGATCCCCAACACCACAATTAGATGCAACAAAGTTAAATTTCACCAGTAAAAGTTCACATTTCACATGATGAAATTTTGCACTTTGCTCTGTGAAATATTTTGCAGAGTGAGGTTTGTGAACTTTTCACATCTGACCACACAGCACACGACATACAATTGCATTTTTAATGCAGGAGGGATAGACCCCCACACCACCCATGCAGGGGGCTTTACCCCCCAGAACTTAGTTATACCTACTCCGGGTCACACATAATCCATACAGGTGCACTATTCCAGGTGTCACTCTAATGTGCCCTCCACTATTTTTGCTCTTGCTATTCTTGTTGTGCTTTTATTACCACCTGGTTATTGCTGCACAGTCTTGACCAGCTGCCACCTGCGGTATATGCATAAGCAAATTATCATGAAATTTCCAACAAAAAATAAAATTACATATTTTGAGCACCTATAATTTTGAAACCTTGGCCAGATATTCAAACTGCACCAGGCTGTGGTGTAAGCTTGGGCACAACTCAACTTGGCTGTGCAGGGGTATGGACTGGGCGATATTCAACAGAACTGCACCATGGCTCAACAGCGTTGAATATCGCACCCTGGCCACCCGCAGTGTGCATGGCACAGTGGCACTGTGCCAGTGTAAGTGGCCAGAGTGGAGCATGAGGATGCACTAGCGCAAGTTTCATTGCGCCATGCACAGCAACTGTGATATTCAAAAGTTAACATGCAAATGGGGCCATAATGTATGCAAGGGGCACGTGGGGTCATTTGCATGTCATTATGGCCCCATTTGCATGCAGGTGCGCCAATCCCCGATAACTTGCACCTGGCGCCCTGCCAGGCAGCAGCTGTCGAGGACCGACACCCCCTACAGCCGTCAATGTGCTCCACAGCCGACCACGGGCATTTGTATAAATAAAAGATTATGTCCAATATCCCTGGTGGTCCAGTGGACTGCTATCAGCCCAATCGCGGGCATCTGTATAAAAATAGAAAAAAGTCCTATATCCCTGGTGGTCCAGTGGACCGCTATCTGCCCGATTGTGGGCATCTGTATAAAAATAGACAACAGTCCTATATCTCTGGTGGTCCAGTGGACCACTTTCTGCCCAATCACGGGCATCTGTATAAAAATAGAAAACATTCCTATATCCCTGGTGGTCCAGTGGACCTCTAGCTGCCCGATCGCGGGCATCTGTATAAAAATAGAAAAAAGTCCTATATCCCTGGTGGTCTAGGGTACCTCCCTCCCCACCTGCCCACTGAGCCCCACTGCCCCGCTCCTCCCCAGTCAGACGGGCGGGTGGGGACAGCACCCCACCCGCCTGCCACTCCACTGCCACCGACTGACACCGGTCGGGTTGTACGCCCATTGGTTCACAGTGTGAGCTACAATGGGTGTGCAGCCCATCAGATTATATTATTCCAGATATGTGAATGATTCATTCACATATCTGGAATGCTTAGTTAGTATGGGTTGCAGAGCATACTGGCTCATGTTGTGAGCCAATGGGCGACAGCCCTCACCGATGGAGTCAGCTGGTGGGCAGCAGGGCAACAGGCAGGTGGGTGCTGCTGTCCACCGGCTGACCGGGGAGCGGGTGGTGGGGCCCAGTGGGCGGGTGGGGAGGGGGCACCCTAGACCACCAGGGATATAGGACTTTTTCTATTTTTTACAGATGCCTGATTGAAGACAGCAGTCCACTGGAGCACCAGGGATATTTGACAGAATTTTATTTTGTTTAAAATGCCCATGATCAGGCATGGGGTGCCACCAGGTGCAGCAGAGTTTAGCACACCCACAGGTGGTGCTGCCGGTGTTGTGCCCTGCAACGCGGCAGCTCACCTGTGGTGGCCATCAGTTGTCTTTTTTGGAAAACTTTGTGCTGGTGCAGGTAGGGGTTCCACTAGTGTGGCTCTGCACATCCAGTGCTGAATATCGGGCTGTGCAGGGTATGCATGGGCACGCTCTCCCTACCTGCACCTGCATACATTACTGATGCACTATGGCGCATCGGGATTTGTGCCACGCACTTTTCCCTTTTGAATATCGCATCGAGGCACATCAGTGGGTTGCGCATGGCACAACACTGTTGCACCATGCACAACCCTTTTGAATATCTGGGCCCATGTGTCCTAACATCATGATATTAGGCACACTATTAGAAGCCCTGTCAAAAATTAACCTTTCTAAACTTCAAGTCAATAGCTCACTAGGCAGCTAAGGTATGGTCAAATTAATACATTTCACAAATTCCACAGAATTTTACTAAATTTTTTATTTCTGTTATTTTGGTCTAGCGTTGAAATTTTACATCTAAATGATTCCAGGTTAAATAGGTTTACCATTACTGATGGCCTACATAAGTCTACCAAATTTTAGACTCTTACATTGAAAGGATTCCTTTCTTTAACTGAATATGCTTTATTAAAAACATTATTTCAAAACTGTACTCACATCAAACATATTGCAAACAATAGCACTCAGTAGGGGTAAACAGGAACAACAACAATAACCATAACAGTGCAGGAGGCAATACAGCTAATGCCAATAGAACATTATCAAATACTAAATGAAAAATAACCAAAAGGAAGGAGGGATGCATAAAAATCCCTATTACATGTAGATATGTAATGGTCAAAGATTAAGATTAACAGTAAGTACATATGGGCCCAGATATTTAAACTGCGCTCAAAATGTGCGCAATAGCAGGAGCAAGCGCAAGTCTATTGCGCCCATGTGCCACAGATGCGATATTCAAAACAGGAGCAAGCCAAATTGTGCCAACAGCCAACATCTGAATATCACACAACTAGCGCCATAGCGCAACAAGGGAAGGGAAGCTGAGCAGATATGATGCGCTATAGCGCAACAAGGGATGCCCAGCTGAGCAGTCCAGAGGTGCCATAGCACAAGCAGGGAGCCCCACAGCTGCAGAGCAAAGTAACTGTACAACCAGGGAGGCAGGGGCCCACCACCCATGCCACAGATGGGCACAGGAACACACAGCAGAACAGACATTGTCCCCCCATACTCCAAGCACATCACAACCAGGGGAAGGCTGGAATAACCACTGGTCCATGGAGTCAAGCAACCAACCCACAGCCTGGCCATGGTGCCCTATCACACCTACCAGCAAGCTGTGACTGGCACACAAGGAGGGCGGACCACCCTGTGCCACACCATCCCCCCCAGTGCACAGCACACCCTGCACCGTGACCCCCAGACAACCCCCCATGAGCAGTGACCAGCACTGCAGGAATCCCCATGCATGCCACCACCCCCACAGTGGCAATGCAACCCTGTGCACCACAGAACCATGCAAGTCAGCCTGACCATGATCACCCATCAGCAGGTTGCAGCACACGGCAATGCAACAACTGCAGACAAAGTGCCACCACGCACAGTCCCCCGATGTACTGCTGAGAGACCGACCATGCATTGGCAGAAGAGTGACCCCAGATTGGATGGTCATGTAAGGGACACCTCCCCCAGTGGTACAGCACACCACACAGTATCCCAGTAACACACCCCGGCCCACCACTGGCCACAACAGCCAGCACAGTCACCCACAGTGGTGCGTGGAAGCATGCACCACACCAGTGACATGGGCAACCCAGCAAAGTGACTGGTACAGTGTCCGCCCTGCAGGGAATGCTACCACCGACATGCCAGCAGATCATGCAGGTCACAGACAGGCATGAGTGTCAGCTGCACAGGCCATGGATGGGCTGATGGGTGCACCATGGACACAGATCACACGCCATGGACCACTGCACACAGTCATCCAGTGCACAGGGAACAACACACACACCACAGACACTGACTGATATCTACCCCCACACCATAGTCACCTCCACACGGACACACACACACATACCAATGACTGCACCACCCATGATGCCATGCACACCACTGCAGCTGAGCACCTATAGCCCACTGCAAATCAGAGACCACCACGGTATTCATATAAAATTCAAATGTACTGTAAAAATATAAAACTCAACTATGTACAATAACAATAACTATTTACAAGCTTGGAGTGGGGACACAAATAAGGTGGGGTGGGCAGGGGGAAGGTGGACAAATGGGATGGGATAGGTGGGTGGGGTGGAGGTGGGTCCGGGGGAAGTCAGGACCAAGGGACTTTCAGCATGTCTGCTGTTCCTGGCTCTGGGTCCACCTTGCCCTGTGTTGCCGCAGTACTCCTGATGTGTCCAGCTTCCGAAGTATCGCCACAGACTCCCAGGCCAGATCGAGGAGCTCCCTCATGGCATTCCTCATCTCCCTGAGATGTCTCAGACCTAGGACAAGGGAGCACAGTCAATAGGTGTGAATGCACAACCCCAGACAGCCCGCCCACTGTGCATGGCATATGGCCATGGGACATACCACTGTGATGGTGTGTGACCAGCTGCAGTGGTCATGTCCACAGGACCTGCCCACCCAGGCACATACAGCCATGCTGAATGATGCACACACCCACCAGCCAAGTCATGCACAGCACCACCGTGGCCATCTAGTGAAATGGCTATGTGGTGCAAAGGCAGTGGCACAGCCATGCACCTGGTGCATGCATGCACCACCAGTGACGCACAACCAGACATGCATTGCCACTGGACAGTGTTGACTGTAACCAGTGGCGTGCATGGCAGTGATGTCAATGAATGGTGGCCATGCCCCGCTGCCCACCTTGCCACACAGCATGCAGGATTAAGAATGGATGTCTGTCACCACCCTCATCGGGACAGTCGGGTGGCTGCCAGGACCCCCTGGCCTGCCTGGTTTGTCTTCCACCGCCCGCGCCCCGCCTCTCAAGCGGCGAACTCTTCCGGCCTGGGGACAAAAAGCAGAGAAGAACATCAGTGCAGTCCTCAGCAAAGTCCCCTGCCCCAAGGAGTGTGCCCCCACCCAGCCAGACCCACCCACCCTACACCCTGTGAACACCGCCACAGGCTAACCCATACAGTCCCTCCCCTATGTGCTAGACACAAACAACAATGTGACTCATATGGACGAAAACAGTGTGTTGACGGAACCCCTAACTGGTCATGGTACCGTGCTCCTCCTGGCACATGACCGTAGTCTGGTCAGTAACTCAGGCTCCCTACTCATCAGGTCTGAATATCGGTGCCTGCACTGCTCCACCATCCTGCCCCTGCCAGTAACCGCCTGTAGAGCTGTGGCCACCTCACTCCACACCTGGGACCTAGGCCTATCTAGGGGGGCCTCCCCAAAGAGAAGCCCATGATGTGGCTCCACTGTGGCCACCAGGTTTGCCAGCTCTATCGCAGACCAGGGAGCAGCCCTTCTCCGCGCCATTGCCAATGCGATAGTGGGCAATATGGCGCTATGCAGCACGGTACCTCACGTGCAGATGCTGCGCAGTACAGCGCTGCCATTCTCTATCGCACTGTTACTGAACAGCGCTGACAGAGGTGCAATCGACGTTCGATACATGGCGCCAAGGGGCAAAGGTCGGACACAGGGTCAAGGGTCTCGGCACAAGGCCACACAGTGCCATCGGACGACAATGCGCAGAAGCGCGATTACGTTGCCAAAAGCAGTGCCACAGTGCACTGTCACGCAGTTGTGCCATTGTGCCTATGAAGGCCCATCGCCACAGTGCCACGTACTGACCTTCACTATAGCACCACTGGCACAATGGTGGCCATGTTCTGCATTGCCTACCACGCACAGCACATCATCAGCGTGGCATACGACTGCGTAAGCAATCTGGGCATGCGCAATGCGGTGTATTATGCATGCCACGGAACTGTGCCATTGGCTCAGCACGTTCAACACAATTGCACAAAGCGCAAAAGCGCGATATTCAGCCGTCATATGCTAATCATCCGATCAGCCATTCAATGGCGCAGCAACGCGATTTGCATCTCATTAAAGTTGCTCCTCACCTAATTTGCATGCATTGCACTATAAAACTACGACAATGTTCTGCAGTGGCCATATTCAGTTACTGCGCTTTATTGGTGAGTTGCATGCTGTGTGGGGGGTCTGGACTGTGGAATCAGGGACATGCTTTTTACTGCACAGTCACAGGTAACCACTGTCATCCTTACAGGCTGAATAATGACCTAGCAAGGTCTGGGTGAGGATGACAATGATGGTGGGTGGAAGAGGAGGCCCAACTTCACAAAGGCCGAGACTGAGGCACTCTTCGAGGCCTACCTAGATCAGGAGCCACTGCTCAGTGGATGGTGGGGCACCCCTCAGGCCCGTGCTGCTGCATGGGAGGAGGTGGCACGTGTCGTCAACCTGCACGGCAGCCACCAGTGCTCCATGCAGGAGTGTAAGAAGAAGATGGGTACTGACAGGAGGAGGGTGAAGGAGAAGGTGGCTGCCATCAGGACGGCACGTGCTGCAACAGGCAGGGGACAGCTGGAGGTGGTGCAGCTCACACCAGCAGAGGACAGCCTTCTGCAAGCATGCACCGCAGTGCCATAGAGGGTGTTCTTGGAGGTGGCTTCCAGACGGGCGGTGGCCCATCACTGCATGGTAAGTCATGGTCTGTCTATCGGGGGCAGGGTAGGTCACA
Source organism: Neoceratodus forsteri (assembly GCA_016271365.2). Classification (NCBI taxonomy): domain Eukaryota; kingdom Metazoa; phylum Chordata; order Ceratodontiformes; family Ceratodontidae; genus Neoceratodus; species Neoceratodus forsteri. The sequence continues at coordinate 169,711,745 of CM057456.1, read as the reverse complement.
CGCAGTAACACGACTCTGCTTTCCCTTACAGATCCTGTGCATTTGCATGGGTCAGCAGTGGTGCGCCTGTCAACTGCAGACAGTCAGCTGGAGTTGGAGGAGGGACCATCCACCTCCACAGGTGTACGTGGAGCATTGCAACAGTGGGTCCACCTGGCTGTCCACACTGATGACGTTGAGACAGGTGTGGGGGAAGCCCTTCCTGTGTCTCAGCATTCTGGCATCCAGGGATGCCAGCACTCTGTGGCTGTGGCTGGGGCAGAGACCTGCACCACTGATGAAGACACAACCATAATGGGCAGTGACATGTGTGTGCCACGGAATGGACACACAGCAGGTCAGCCCATGCCCATGGCTGTGGCTGGTGGTGCCATGTGTGCCAGCGTGTCAGCACAGTCCCAGGCTTTGCCTGTCAGCACCAGTGGGGCAGCACCGATAGCTGGTCAGGACAGTGGGAGTGCTGTGGACACAGCGGCGGCACAACTGATCCCTTGGGCACAGCAGGTGGAGGGGCGGCAGCAGCATTCAGACACCGGGACTGGGGGTTCAGGGTTCAGCGGTGGTGTCTGTGCACCACCTGTGGACATGCCCATACCTGGTCCTGGTGTGCAGCACCCACCCACAAGGGGTGCTGAATGCCAGGCACTTGCACACCCTGAGGGATGGGATGCCGAGGAGGCAGACAACCTCTTTGACGAGCACACCCACCTACTGCAGGCATTGGTCCAGCAGCAGATGCGGCTTGCAACATCCATGGAGGCACTGTGTGTGGCCCTGGAGTGGGCCGAGGAGCAAAGCAGCAGGGACACCAATAGGATTGTGTCACGGATTGACCATTTGTGGGAGGATGTGACCACTGCCATTGACAGGCTTGCACAGCTGTTAATTGCTGTCATGGCCACAATGGGCACACAGTCAGGTGCCCATGCATCGCTCACACCACGCAGTGTGCTTTCCACTCCCCATTCCCAGCATCGTGCAACACCCACCCTGTTGACACCGGGTTCAGCTGTGGGCATCCCGAGCACTCCTGATGCAGGACTGTTCGGTGTGCTGCAGACCCCTGTGCGGGCACAGTTGTGTTCACACAGTGGAACCCCTGGTGGACCATCAGTGCCACCCCATGAGGCCCGTTGTCAGCCTGCCAATGCTGGTGAGTCTCAGTGGGGCCACCCATGCATCTGAGGTGGACGTGGCACTGTGCCGCAAGATTGACCTGTCTCCCAGCGCTGGCTTTGTCTGGTGCTGCCCTGTGTGCATTGTGTGTTTTGGTGGGCAGTGCATGGGTGGGTGCACAGCCCTGCACACGGACACATGGTCCACCTGCACACCCTCCCCGCTGCTGTCCACAGGTACGTGTGCATGATGATGCCTGCATTGCGCTGTACACCAAAGTGCGATGGTGCCCAGCATCTGACACACACACATGGACAGTCAGTGGATGTGGTGGCTTGTGGACATGTGTGTTGCTAGTGTTGGCATTCTGGCTCAGTTTTGCACCTGACCCCTGTGCATGTTTTGTGCCTATTGTGTGTGCGTGTATGTGTGTCCGTCCATGTGGTGTGTTACTGTTCACCCCTTCCTGGTTGTGTGTGTGTGCTTCTGTATCCTGCCACATCCCTTGCCAGCATGCACCCCTGGTGTGTTTCCATGCGTGTCTGTGGGTTGTGCCCTAGCCACTGCTGGCTGTGCATGGCACCATGACTTACCTGGGTTGGCTGAAGTGCTCCTCTGTGATGGTGTCCCGGCGCAGCTGTGCCAGCTGCATCAGTTGGGGGTCCTGTCACCCAAGGGGGGGCTGCCCATCCCCATCATCACCGGCATCTCCATTGTCCCCATTGCTGTCCCCCTCTTTTGACCTGTATGGCTATCCCACAGTCTTTGGCCATGTTGTGCAGGATGCAACAGGCCCGAAATATCCCACAGGCCTTTGAGGGGCTATACTGTAGGGCACCACCAGAGGTGTCCAGGCAATGGAAACATGCCTTCAGCATCCTGAACACCCACTCGATGACATTGCATGTGGTGGCATATGCCTCATTGTAGCATTGCTGCGATGGGGTCGTGGGCCACCGGTAGGGTGTGAGCAGCCAGGGATGGAGTGGGTATCCACTGTCACCTGTGTGCAGAGAGTGGTGGTTGTGTTCAGCTTCAGACTGCCCCAGGCCTTGTGGTCCAGTCCCATGGCACCTCTGGCCATACCCCCCCATGTTCACGATATGTCAATTCTATTTACATATTCACCCACTAGATGACCTGTGGGGATGTTCCCACTCTCAAATAGGTGACACAGTGCTGACTGGTGCCAGATGTAAGAATCATGTGCTCCCCCAGGGTGCGTGGCACAGACATTGATGATGCGCCCACTGGCATCGCACACCACCTGGCAGTTGACACTGGAGAAGCCCTCTCGGTTCATGAAGGTGGCCCCCTCCTCATCAGATGGTGTGTGTATGGCCACATGGGTGCAGTCTATCACCCCTAGCACTCCAGGCATACGTGCTACCCTGTGGAACTCCTGTATGTTTGCTGTGCGCTCCGCCGCAGTGCTGGGGAAATGGATGTACTCTGCAGCATGTGGCAGCAGTGCGCTGAGAAATTGGGTGAGGATGTGTGATGTGGCTGACTGTGTTATGCCTGTGGTGTCCCCTGTTGGTCTCTGGAAGGTATCCATGGCGAGCAAGCACATGCAGGCAGTTACCTTTGTCTCCACTGACAGAGCATGACTCTGTCGTGTGGATGCCTGCATCACATCACTGCACAGCTCACAGAGCCACCTCAGTATTGCCCTGTTCAGGCAGTACTGGCCCACAATCTCGGTATCTGTATTCGGCTCAAAGCTGGTGCAGGCTCGGTACTGCCTGTTGGGGGCATAACGCCGACGGGCCCTTCCATGGCCATGTCCCCCTGCCGCATGCCTTCTCACCCCCCTCATTATGGCATCCATGTTGAATGTGGCATTGGCCATGTCCCTGGCTTGCCTTCCCCCCCCAGCAGCTGTTGCTTTGTTACCCCCGCTGTCCTGACTGCTACCTCCCCAGCACCGGGTACACCTATCTGTGCTGGCCTTTGTCTGTGTGTCACCACACACCTTGCCTGTGCCTCTGTTCTGCTGTGGTATTTCCCTTGCCTGCCCTCCTTCTGCCACTTTCTTTGTCCCTGCCTCTCCCTCTACCTCATGTGGCTTCCCTGTAGCGTTCTTGCGCATCTTCCTTGCTCCTTTTTATATTGGCTCATTTCCGCTTAGTGCGTAACTCACCTTGCTCCACTGTTGCGCATTGCGCAAGTCTTTGAACATCGCACTGCGCCATTTATGCATGGTTCCTTCCCCTTAGGTTGCGCATGCCTTCATTATCATTGCTCTGTTGCTCAGCATGTTTTCAGTGGTGCAACTGCCACCTGCTGAATATCGCAGCATAGCGCATTTTCGGACTTGCTCTGGTGCAATTCTATTGCACATGGCGCAATCCTTTTGAATATCCAGCCCATGGAATATACAGAAATAATAAAATAACCACAGGTAGCTGGAAGTTGTTAATGACCAAATGAAGACCCAAGGCATCAACTGAGACAACATATAGATAAAAATAAATCATAAGTGACCTGACCAATAAACTACTTAAAACAAAGTCCACAGAAATGGAACATTAAGTTGCCCAGAGAAGCCAAATACCATCGCATCCACTCATTAGCAAATTTTCAATAATACCTCCAAAGTTTCCAAATGAGCTTTGTGGGAATTAATATCATGCCATAAAATAGCCAATGTTTTCTTCATTCTAAGGGCAAATAATGTTTTGGCATGCCATTCCTTAAGATATGGTGGATTATCCTTAAGCCAGTGTTGTATAATTATCAGTTAAGCCACTGCAGTAATGAGAGTCATATGGAATCTCTGGGCACCCAACAGCTCTGTGAGCTCCACACCTAATAAACAAAGTTCAGGGGTAAAATGTTCAGAAAGCCCTAATATGGGGTTTAATTTAGATTTGATATGCATCCAAAAAGTTTTGGTGGAAGGGCAATCCCGTAGCAAATGCTGTAAAGTACCAACTTGCTCTTTACACTTTTCACACATAGGAGATGACCACCTGCCTATTCAAAATAACCTATAGAGCATACAGTAAGCGTTATGAAATATTTTATACTGCATTAGCCTAAGTTTATCAAGTCTGACATATCTATGAATAAATTCCCAAGTGACCGGGGAATCTAAAGCCTTTTTCAAATCGGAAAACTCTTGTAACCAATAACCACATTTTATTGGCATGTTTTTCCCCATTTCATCCCTCAAAGCTTTCTAAAGAGCAGACTCTGAGTGGGGTTGTGAGGTTAAATCTGCAAGTGGATGATATACAGCACCATCATCAAAAACCCAGCAATGAGGGCCCAGGAACATCAATATGGCATGTTTAAGTTGATAAAAAAAATGCTGCTGAATTAGGTACCTGGAATCTGAGGCAGGCCAGATCAAAGGGAATAAATTGATCCCCAACAAATAGGTCTATCATCTCAAAAAAAGCCGACTGTAAAAAATTTGCCAATATTGTTTTGGAAGCAATCTGTATATTAGGAATATACTATATTGGTTGGCACATATCTTTACACAGAGTGTAAATAAATAGGCGACATAACGGTATATTTATCTTGACTAGCCGATGGGGGTGTCCTGTAAAGCCACTGGTAGCTATTTCCAAGAAAGATGTGGGAGAGCACGGGGTGGAAACCTGTATTTAGAACAATAATACAATTCAACTAGTTGCCAAGATGTAGTCACCCTGTGTTCTCTCAGGTTGAAATTAGGAGAAACCCATGACAAAAAATGTATTACCCTGCATGACCAGGTATACCAATAAAAGTTCGGCAATTGAAGGCCACCAGCTGACTTAGCTAAGACCAGTTTTGAAAAAGCTATTATGGGCTTCTTATCCTCCCAAAGAAATGAAGAAAAAATATTATGAAAACCAGAAAAACATTTTTGTGGCAGTGGAATGCCTATCATGGTAAGGGGGTAGAAAATTCTGGGGAGGATATTCATCCTAACCACAGATATTCTGCCCCACAAAGATAAGGGTACACAGTGCCAGTGTTTCAGGTCACTTTTAATATCTAGGTGTACAGACTGGAAGTTTTTATCTAACAGTTTTCTAGTACCTGATGCAATATATATCCCTAAATATTTTAGTCCTGCTTTGGACCAGCAGTCTTGCAAGTGTGAGGGAAGATCATGCTTATGAGTAACAGGATTGAGGGGGGCATAACCATTTTAGAAATGTTCAGTTTATGTCTAGATAACCTTCTGAAGTCCTGTAGGACTTGTAGGACAGCAGGTAGGGAGACCTTAGGGTTTAAAAGATGAAGTACAATATCATCTGCATATAAAGAATATGTAAAAAAGTACAGACCTAATTATATTCCCATTATTGAAAGCTGATTATTAATATGCCTGGCAAGGGGCTCTAGATATAAATTAAATAGGGGGAAAGAGAGCAACCTTGTCACATTCCTCTGATCAAGGGAAAAATAGAAGATTAAACTCTTGCATTGGGGTGGAGTATAACATTTGAATCCATTTTAGGAATGCCTCTGGCAAACCAAATGCAGACAATTTTACAAAAAGGAAAGACCAGGAGACACGATCAAATGCTTTTTCTGCATCCAGGGAAGCCAACACTTTTTGGGTATTGGACTCCCTGGACACAGAAATTAAATGAAACAGTTTCCTCATGTTGTCAGAAACCAGATGGCCTTTCATAAAACCGATTTGTTCTTTGCCTACCAAAGGTTGCCAGATTTGTTCAAGTCTATGAACTAATATGTTGAAGAGGATTTTAACATCTACATTTAAAAGGGAAATTGGATGGTAGTTGCTTTAACTCATCAGTGTGTTTACCAGGCTTAGGAATCAATGTGATGAAGGCTTTTAAGAAACCAGGGGGATTGAAAGGGTTCTGAGCTATGGGTGGAAAAACATGAAATTAAAATTAACATTTTAGGGATTTTCATCTAATTTTAAAACTTCATATCCTAATTTCTCCACTTTTTCAGGATTTAGAGAAATATGCAACATGGGTGTGTGCATCAGTCTTTGAGTCTCAAGCTTTAAAGGGGGCTGTGCTATACGTAACCACATATGTTGCCAACATTTAGATTTCAGTTATTTTAGCATTGTTTTGAAAGCATTCATTGAAATGCTATGGGAGATGCTGGAATATTTGACACCTTTTATTGGACCAACGAGAGTCTTGTACAAAGATGGAATTCTTCACAACCTTTCAGGGTCCTGAAATCTTGTATAGAATTCCATCTTTTTTTTTTGTACATTCTATTTTTCCTTCCTTTCAGCAGCTGGGGGCATCCCCATTTCAGCCCTTTATAAGGGCCCTCAACCATTGGCAGCCTGGCTCCTCCACAACTGCAAAGCAGGGAGGACCATGGCTTACCCTCCATGGAGAGGCCCCTCCCAAGAAGGGGGGCAGGACCAGGGAGGAGAGACCACATCACCCTTGCACTACACCCTGACTTATGTCAGGCTTTGTTTGGTCGGTGATCAGTGGCCCATTGGGGCATCATGGTGCACACCAAGAGGAGCATTTCTACCTAAGCCCTGGAGGTATGAATGTGCAATGACAGCCAGAGTTCAGTGAGCACACTTCCATGCTCACCCCAGAACATCTGCCACTGCCTCAATCCCAGTTGCAGTATCCCTGATGACAGCAACCCCAGGTCTCCACCAGAGGTCACTAGTGCCGGGGACACAAACCACAACTCTCCCCAGGAGAGGAGAGGAGAGGAGAGCAGTTCTCCGGATGCTTGATCCTCTCCTTCCCCACCGAACCCCGAAGGCCTAAGTCCTTTCTTGAACCTGGGTCGCTGCCATTGCACAAGGTGTGGCATCCAGTGCCTCAACCCTCAGCCCCACTTGGCTGGCCTAGAATTTCATCTTTCTACAAGACTCTTGTTAGTCCAACAAAAGGTATCAAACCTTTCAGTGTCTCCTGTTTTCCAAGGACCAATATGGCTAGAATCTCTTCGTACTAATTGAAATGATATAAAAGCTTGCAGGTACACAAGTTATTACTATATTTATACATGTGCCTAGTTTCAGATTTAATGCTACAAAGGTGACCGAGGTCTCCGCAGATATACATTTTCATGAAATTTCCCACATAAAAATAAAATTACAGACTTTGAGCACCTATTATTTTGAAACTATGCATACTAATGACATGATATTTATTACACCATTAGAGCACCTATCAGCAAGCACACCTTCCAACTTATTTATTATTTATTTATTACAGTCTCAGAATTTGACATACCTTTGAGTCAAAGACTCATTTACAAAGGTTCCATGTCCAAACAAAATCATAACAATTAGCTAAATACAACAATGCAATGAAAACATGACATGGATATAACAAAAAAACAAAACAAAAAAACAATTAGAGCCATTGGTAAAGTTGGCAAATAAGAATCAAAAATAGATATCAGGGTAAAATCTAAGATAAAATACAATATTGTATCAGTATGTGATAATAGGTGGTCAAGAATAACTTTGTTGAAGTTAATAGGTTAACAAAGGTCAGCCAAGACAAATAAAATGGAGCAGTGAAAAAGGAGAAAGAGGGAGGAGGGGGAATAGATGGAAATCAGGGTTCAGGAGTTACAGAGTGAGGTGAAGTAGAGAGTAAACACATCAAGAGAGAGGTACTTATGGGGGGTGTGAGGGAGGAGGGGAGGGATGGGGAAAGTGGAAGCTGTTTAGCCAGGAAATGAGGAGATTTGTGAGGGTGAAGTAGCTTAAGTTGGGCAGTCACAGCAGCTGAGAGAAAGAAGGTACTGTCTGAGGTTGCATTTAAACTGCCCTACTTGGAGGCAGTTTGTACATTGAGAGGGAGAGCAGATGGCCAGGTGGGTGCTCTGTAGAGAAAGGCCCACTGTGATTGATTAGATTGATTAGTCTGACAGAAAGGGGCCTGATAGGTAGGTCTATTTGCCCTTGTCCTTCTTCGAGGATTGGTTACTGGGGTAAGGAGGTGTTGTGTTGTTAGAGGGGGTTAGACCCAGACAGATCTTCTTACCTAGTAGGCAGGTATGGTACATGATCCTGCCACTAAGATTCAACGAGTAGGTTTGGGTATACAGATTGCAGGTGTGGGTGTACCTGTGAGCCCCAGAAACTAATCTGCAGGCGTGTTATTGGGAGCAACATGCATATGTTTAAGTGAAGTGTCAGTAGCTGCTCCATAAATGACTAGCCCATAGTCTACAAGAGAGAGGACAGAGCTGTTGACAGCATGATGGATTGCATCAGGGGTAAGGCAGTGACAGTGTCTGCAGAGGAGCCCTATTCGAGTATTAACAACTTTAGAAATTATATTTATATGGCCATTAAAGGACATGGTGCTGTCAAGTGTAATGCCTAGGTACCTGAAGTTGTGTACCTGCTCCAGAGGATCAAGACAGTAGTTAAGGATGGTGAGTTGAGCTGACTTATGCTTGTTGTGAGAATTTGCAAATAACATCACCTTGGTCTTTTTATAGTTCAGGATTAACTTATGTTCTGTAAGCCAGGACTCGACTAGGACAAAGCTGTGCTGCAACTCTCTAATAAGGATGGAGGGGTCTGGCTGACTCATGAATAAGTCAGCATCATCTGCATAGAGGAGGAGGAGGAGTTGACTGGGGCAGGCCTGGGGGAGGGAACTGAGGAAGAGACTAAAAAGAAGGAGGCCATAAATGGAACCTTGCAGTACACTGGAGAGCACAGGATGGGACGTGGACAGGAAACCCCTAATTTTCACCTGTTGCATTCTACCAGCAAGGTAGTTCTGAAACCAGTATATAACTGCATGTAAAAGACCAAGGATGGGGAGAGACTCAATAAGTAAGGAATGGTTAACCATGTTGAATGCTTTAGTTTGGTCAGTGTAATGGACCCAACTAAGTGGCCACGGACGAGTGTTCTGTGAATAAATGTAGCATGTTCAAGAAATGCGGTAGTGGTGCTATAATTTTTTCTAAACCTGTGTTGCTGCAGACATTGAGTGTTGTATTTGGACAGGTAATTGGAGAGCTGATCAGAAATGATATGTTCAAGCACTTTGGAGAGGGGGGCAAGTATAGAAGTAGAATGGTAGTTAGAGTGCAAGGTCATCTCTGCTCTTGTAGACAGGGGTAACAATGGCTGCCTTCCACAACAGAGGGGACTGACCTAGGCAGAGGGACAGATTGAAAATCTTGGTGAGGGGTAGCAGTACAGCATCTAGAGCAAGGCAGAGAAGTTTTAGATCAAAGGAATCACTGCTGTAGCGTGATCTGTTAAGGACCCTAAAGAGAAACTTTTTTGTCTGTTTGGCTGAGAATGTCCTAAAGTAGAAGATGGGGAAGTTGGGAGTGTTCATAACTCTAGGGGAGCTGTTAGGGGTTCCAGGTGTAGAGGGTGCATTAGAGATGAAGTCAGGGGGAAAGACCTCACTCAGGTCTGAGGAGGCATCATTAAAGATGTCAGCAATTTGTTTTGGATCCTGGGTAGAAGCCCTCTTAATGTTGATAAGTGAGGGTGGAGTTGTTTTGGGCTTGCCAGTCAGTTCCTCGATATTCTCCCAAAAATTCCTACTGTTACCCAATGTGTCAGTAAACACAGTTTTGTAATAATCAGATTTAGCAAGGTGAATTGTACAAGTTCAGTTGTTTCTAGCTGCCTCATACCTCTCCCAGTCAGAGGAGTTCCCAGTGGCATGGGCTTTATGCCAAAGGTGATCTCGAGCAGCCATCTGATTAAGGAGAGAGATGGAGATCCATGGGTTATAGGTACCTTTGGATTTCTTTTTCCTGAGAGGGGTGAAGATATCACAGGCTGCCTTGAAAGTGGTGATAAAGTATTCGAGTGCAGAATCAACATTAACAGCTGAAAAATAAGCATCCAGTCACACTGCTGAAGGTAACATAAGAACTGCTGCTGCTGCCCTTTTTTCAGGATGAACTGGTAAATTGCCTTGGGAGGAGTTTAGGGGCCTTGTTAAACCAGAAGCTGATAACTGGGGAATGGTCACTGAACATGTCAGATATGACCTCAGTGCCCATAAACCTTTCTGGATGGTTGGTAAGAAGTAGATCTAATTGAGTGCTGTTTCCTGTCTTATAGGTGTGCCTGATGGGAGAATTAACCAATTGAGAGAGGTTAAGGGTGGCGAGTGCATCTTTGAAAGGGTCAGCTTGAGGGGCAAGCTAGTTTACATTAAAGTCACCAAGAGCTAGTATTTGAGAGTGATTTGCAAGGCTAGAGATGTAGTCAAGTATAAGACTAAAGCCTCTGCAAGTATGCTTTGGGGGAATATATACAGAGAGAATAGTGAAGGGCTTACCACTGGTGACGGTTGCAATTTTGACTGCAAGTGCCTGGGCATTGTTATCAAATGTAGTTGTTGGTAGGACTTGACCTTGTAGTGGGTCTGATAACTCTCTAACTCAATAGAGTGCTGAGGTATGATCAAATTAATAAATTCCAAAAAGTCTCCAAAATTTTGATGACATTCCACAAAATTTCACAAAATGTCATGGAATTCCAGCAGAATTCTGCAAATTTGGAATTTTCTCATTCCGCACAGCCCTACAGATTGGGTGTATAAGCAGCACATAAACACAGAAACACGAGGATTTTTTCTATCATGGGAAACTTGTATTGGGCAGCCTAAGACACAGCTGTATCTGTTTCTACAATGTCTAGTCATTAAAATGTTTATGTTTGCTCGTGCATGCGCAGTGAACATATTGCGATAGTAGCACATTTGGAGGCGCGGTCACTGTTGGACGAATGCAGGTCATGCATCAGTAGGTGCGTCCCTCATTCCCCAATAAGCCTGCATGCTGGCACCACACCATGAATACATAATGTGGTGAGCACACCTAATGAATGGTCCGCTGCAATGCCAGCAAAGCTCATCATACCCAGTGGCACCTCCCGACGTGCTTGCCCTGGTGAAAAAGTAAAACATGGCAGCACACTGCCTGCCATAATGCCGACTGTGGGGGTACCCAATCTCCCTGTTGGCATGCCCCAACCCTAGGTATGTGCCGACAGGGGATCCCACACCCCGTTGGCATCATGCACCCCCCATTTGTTATGTGCCATGGGGGTGCCGAATCCCCCTCAGCTTTTGCCACACCTGCTTTCGTTGTGTGCCCGACGGGGGGTGCCCAGTCCTACACTGGCTGCAGCATCACCCCCAAAACACTTAGGTGGCATGCTGGGAGCCCACCCCAGCATGCCAAATCCCCTGAAAAAGAAAAACCATCCCTCAATTTTTTTCATTTATTTTTTTTACCCCTATGAAAGAAGAAAATGGTCCCTCGCGGTCTTCCTGCCCCCTACCACAACCCGCGCCCACCTTCTGTGCACCCTGCCTCCCCACACCCCCTTCACCCCATACTTACCTCTGGAGTCTGGCACGATGATCTTCGGTGGACCGGGAACACGTCTGCACTCTTCAAAGCCGACCTCGAAATGAAGAATGCCAATAAGCTGTATAATGGCATAAATAGGGTTTTTCAACTTTGGTGCATATCTTGGCCATTTTTTGGAATTTTTGCAGAACATTTTCAACATGAGGTTATTGGGACCCCTCCTCATGAATTCAGTCACTGTCATGGAGTTATTCAGTCTCGAAAGGTGATTGCACGGTCACTGCACGGAATCACCTTTCAGGACTGAGTAATGAAATGATAGTGCCACTGTTTATGAGTGGGTCTCTCAAAAAGCCTATGTAGCAAATGTGGTGAAAAAAATCCCAAAAATGGCTGTTTTACAAGCGTGGTTGCACTGTTTCCACGCACTCTTATTACTTCGTGAATTTGTAATATTTTCACTCCAGATTTTCACAATTGGAATTTTTCCACACCTCTTTATGAGCAGTACAGCTGTCATTTTACATATCCTGGCTGAAATGTGTTTTCACACGTCTGGTGCAGAATAGCGTGTTGGCTGTGCAAAATCAGTTTTTGGAACAGTTTGAGAAAATGATGGTGATACCATTTATGAGCAGAGGTCCTAAAATGTCTATGTTGAAAATTTGGTGCCGAACATCCATAAAATGACTGTGTTACAAGAGAGTGTTCAGCAGTTTCCATGCACCCTTGTAACTTTGCAAATTTGCAATATTTTCATGCCAGATTTTCAACACTGGCATTTTTTCACACCTACTTATCAACAGTACAGCTGTAATTTTTCACAGCCTGCCCATAATGTGTTTCCACACCTGTGGCGCACAATGGCGTGGTTGCTGTGGGAAATCAACTTTTGGGACTGATTAACAAAATGTTAGCACCACTGTTCATGAGGGGAGGTCCCAAAATGCCTATGTTAAACATGTGGCTAAAACACTCCCAAAAATAATTGGGTTACGGACGTGTGTTGCGCAGTTTCTATGCATGCTCATGACTTCACCATTTTCTCATATTTTCACTCCAGATTTTCAACGTTGCCATTTTTTTACTCCTCCTCATGAACAATACAGATGTCATTTTCCACATCCTGCCCAAAATGTGTTTTCGTCCCTGTGTCGCCAAATGGCATATCCACTGTGCAAAATCACCTTTCAGCTAACAAACTGATAGTGCCGCTTTTGATGAGGTGGGCTCACAAACAGCCTATTTTGAAAATTTGGAGTGAAAATACCAACACACGCCTATGGTGTTAGGGTTTCCAACTGTAACATCCCACCCTGTAGAGACTGACAGGAGTCAGGGGTGTGACTTGGGATCATCGGCTGTAATGCTCATGCCATTCCACTCCCACCCCCACCCTGCAGCCAGTGACAGGTATGGTGGTGTTTGGCTCCATTCTCCTATACTGCACCCACCTCAGTGTATTTCCTTATGGAATGGGGTAAGTAAAATGCCCAAAGACCCCAAAGCACACCACAACACTTGTCAGTCTCTACAGGGTAGGGTGAGGTACAATGGCATGAGTGTTATAGCTGATGACCCAAAGGCACACACCAATGTCTGTTGGTCTCTACAGGGTGGTGGTGGGGATGGCGTCACTTCAATACTTTACTGCCATTCCTATTATGCATCTCTAACTCCGGCACTACCAATGCCAATGCCAGTGAGACAACATTCGGCATTGAGAAATGCTTGTTTTATTAGCCACAGATGGGTAAAATCTTTATTTAGATCACTGTCATACTGTACATGACACTTGTACTAGGATTAGTTTTCAAGAAATGGAAATCAATTCAACTGAAGTTCCTTAATAGTGCTGTTCGATATGTTATAATTTCATGTATGGCAAACCAGATGTCATCTTGTGCTATGACAGAAACAAACCTCTCAGTTCAAGTTGGTAAAAATGTTACAGCTGCCGGTACATTTTATATGCCAAACAGAAGGACTTCCATGAAATATGAAGCAGCTGGTCTCCTTTTGGCAAAACTTTATTATGGTCCCTCAGTTGTTGTGCATGTACTACCGACTTCAGTTTTGGAACATAAATATTAAGCACCGATGACTTTTTTTTCCATTTTCTTTTCTTTTCCTTTTTGCAGGTATTGTGATTTTGATAGGACATATGCTTATGTTTAAGTAATGTAATATAATGTTCTTTCTGACATGTACTATCAATAATAATAATAATAATAATAATATAATCCCCTATTCTTTCAAGTGTTGTGTATCTGTATGGCTTGTTGCTATTTTCTTTGTGATGGTTGGAGAAATGGCCTGAAGTGTACCAACTTAAATTCAATGCCAGGAAATGTAAGGCTATGAATATTGGTAGGAAAAAACAAAACAAAGAAATTACTACTGGAATGGAGCAGTCAGGGTGGAAGAGATGTCTAAAGAAATGGACCTGGGAGTATTATCAGTGACCACTTTAAATCCTTAGTCCAATTTAAGAATGCATATAAGAGGGCAAGCAGAATGCCGAGGTGTATAAAGTGTTTTTAGCAGCAGAAGTAGGTGATACTGCCCCTCTACTGGTCCTTGGTGAGACAGCAACTGGAGTACTGTTCACATATCTGGAGGCCTCACCTGAGAAAGTACAGAAACCAAATGCATAGGGTTCAAAGGAGGGTACAAAAATAATTCTGGAGCAGCATAGGAAGACAAATAATGAAAGGCTGTATAAGATGAACATGTACTCTCTCAGGTCCAGAAGGTTGGGTGGTGGGGGAGATATGACCGAGACCTACAAGTTCATGAGGGGTGTCAACAGTGTTGATGGCAGAGATCTATTCACAAGGCATGAAAAACAGCAACCTGGGCACATATGTAGAGGTTGCTGGTGGTGGTGGTGTGTTTGTCTGTGTATAGGGGAAAGAGGAGGGGGGATATTCAAAAAGGGATGTTAGAAAGAACTTTTTCATAGCAAGGGTGGTAGATGCCTGTAACGGTCTACCAAATGTGATCGTAAAAGCCTATTCATTGGCTGGTTATAAACAGGGATGATGAGATAGGTGAAAGAAAGATCTAAGGGAGGGGGAAAATGGACAGCCAAGGGAGGGAACACTGGAGCATTGGAAAGGCAAGAGGTACAGTAACTCCATTCCATTGTCAGGTCACATAGAGTTAAGTAGGAAATGGGCAGACTGGATAGACTAATAAGTCTTTATCTTCCATCAGAATCCATGTATGTATTCATGTAAATTATTTCAAAAGCAGTAACTATTTTCTACTCCTTGAAGAAGGAATGTTTGACTCCTTACATTTTTATGTTTGCACGCTTGTGCAGCCAACATCTTGCAGCAGTGTGGATTTGGAGGCACGGTCGCTGTTGGGTGAATGCAGGGCACGCACCAGTAGGTCAGTCCCTCATTCCCCAATCAGCCTGCATGCCGATGCCACACCATGCATAGTAATGTGGTGAGCAGATCTAAGGAAAAGTCCACTGCAATGCGAGCAAAGCTCATTACACGCAGTGAACCCTTCCTACGTGCTCGCCAGCTACAAACATGGCAGCTAAACTGACAACTTCAGGGGTTCCCAATCCCACAGTTGGCTTACCCTGCAAAATATGTGCCAACGGGGGAGCCCACTCCCCATCAGCAGAATGTGTCTCCCCCCAGCTTTCGTTGTATGCTGATGGGGGTGCCCAATCCCTGTCGGCATCCATCTCCCCCCTTTCCCTCTGCAATGTGCCGATGGGAGGAAGCCCACTCCCCGTTGGCATGATGTCCTCCCTTCTTCTGTGCCGACGGAGTTGCCGAATCCCCAGTCGGCTACTGCACCCCCACAACAAAGAAACCACCTGTAAAAAAGGAAACCGTCCACAATGTGTCTTGTTTAATACCTGCAAGCAGAAAACGGTCCCTCATAGTCTCCCTACCCACCACCTGAACCCACCCACTGTGCACCCCGCCTCCCTACATCCCCCCTCACCCCATACTTACCTCCAGAGCTCAGCACGATGATCTTCGGTGGACCGGGAACACATCTTCACTCTTCAAAACTGACCGCAAACTGAGGAAATGCCGGTAAGCTGTATAATGGGAAAAATCAGGTTTTTCTAACTTTGATGCATATCTTGGGCATTGTTTGGAATTTTTGCACCAAATTTTCAACATGGGGCTTTTGGGACCCCCCCTCATGAATTCTGTCACAGTTATGATGTTAATCGGTCCCAAAATGTGATTTCGCAGTCACTGTGCATAATCACCTTTTGGGACTGATTAACACAAGGACAGTGGCAGTGTTCATGATGTGGGCTCTCAAAAAGGCTTTATTGCAAATTTGGTGGAAAAAATCCAAAAAATGGCTGTTTTGCGAGCGTGCATTGTGCAGTTGCTACGCATGCTCATAACTTCACGAATACACAATATTTTCATGCCAGATTTTCAACATTGTCATTTTTCTACACCTCATTGTGAACAGTACAGCTGTCATTTTTCACATCCTGGCCGAAATGTGTTTCCGCACTTCTGGTGCACAATACCGTGGTCTCAGTGGGAAATCAGTGTTCAGGGCAGATTATGAAAATGACAGTGACACTGTTCATGAGCAGAGGTCGTAAAATGCCTATATTGAAAATTTGGTGATGATACTCCATAAAATGACTGTGTTACGAGCGTACGTTGCACAGTTTGTACGCACGCTCATAATATTGTGCATTTGTAATATTGTCACTCTGGATTTTCACTATTGCCATTTTTCCACACCTCCTGATGAACAGTACAGCTGTCATTTTACATATCCTGCCCAAAATGTGTTTTCACACATCCGGCGCAGAATAGCGCAGTCGCTGAGCAAAATCACTTTTTGGGACAGTTTGAGGAAATGACAGTTACACTGCACATGAGCAGAGGTGCTAAAATGCCTATGTTGAAAATCTGGTGCCGGAACTCCATAAAATGACGGTGTTACAAGTGTGCATTGTGCATTTCCCATGCACCCTTGTAACTTTGCACATTTGCAATACTTACATGCCACATTTTCACCATTGCCATTTTTTTACACCTCCTTATGAACAGTACAGCTGTCATTTTTCACATCCTGCCAAAAATGTGTTTCCTCACTGCACTACCAAAGCCAATGCCAGTGCGACAACATTCGGCATTGGACAAATGCTTGTTTAAAGTAAGGTTGCTATATTACCTCCTCCTCCCAACACCAGTGTTTCATGGTCAGAAGCTACTTCCTCATAAAAATGATGGTAATGATAGCAAAAATAAAGAATATACTTAATAAATATATTAACAAAATGAACTTATGGCCACCTGCGTCACAATACATGAAAAAAGGTCTAACATTCTAAAAAAATCCTATGAGTTTCTATATTTATATCTACAAAGGCCATCTTCGTGTCTTTTGGCATTAAGCAGAGACTGCTGAGTCCCCATATTAACCAGGCCTTCAGAACACTTGATGGACCCCCCCTTGACTTTTTCCCCACATCAAATATGTATGTCTATAGATGGATTAGACTCTTTTCATCCCATATTGATGCCATAAACACAAAACTCATAGAAGCAGAATTCATCAACAGATAAGGACCACTTGGAACTATTTATATACCCAGCTTACTTACTAGTCTCATGAGTGGAACAGTGTCGAAAGCCTTGCTGAAATCTAGGTAGGCCATGTTCACAGCTCCACCCTGATCTAAATCCTTTGTCACCCAGTTAAAGAAATTTATCAGATTCGTCTGACAAGACCTCCCCTCTGAGAAACCATACTTTATCAGGACTTGTAACTGACTGGATTCAAAATGTTTCCCCTGATACACCTCCCTATCCTCCCTCTGCATCTTCTTATACCTTCTGAATGCTTACCCTTTTAGCCTTTACCTTTTCAGCTAGCTCTCTCGTGAACCATAGCAGTGTTTTTTTTCCCTATTGCTTTTGCTCACGCTTGACATAGAGGTTTGTTGCCTTTACTTTGCTTCATTTTACAGTAGCTTCACCCACTGTTCCTACACCCAATTCAGGCCACCTCTCTCCACCTGATCATCCCAGAGGCATTCACCCATCTTTATAAAATCTGCCCTCCTGAAGTCCAAGCCTTCACTCTTGTGTGGTTTGATTCCTTAGCTGTCATATTGAACTCCACTGTACGGTGATCACTGGTCCCCAGGTGGCCCCCAGCCTAGATGTCTACAATACTTTCTCTGTTAGTGAGTACCACAGCCAGCATTGTTGCATCACAAGTGGGTTCAGTGACTAGTTTAGCTGAGGAATGCCCCCTGCAGTGAGTCCAGGATGTCCTTGTTTCTAGCTGAAGCTGCTGCTTGGAGGTTCCAATCTACTCCTAATTTGCTGAAGTCCCTGACCAGCAACACCTCCCCTTGTTTTGCCATCTTGTTAGTGGATTCTACCAGTACCTTATCTTTTTCATCTCCCTGTGCTGAAGGGCTGTAAATCACTCCAGGCAAGGCAAGGAAACTTTTATTTATATGGTGCCCATTCCCAGGGGATCTGGGTGTCTAACAATAAAACAGGAAAAAACAATAAATGAAACTAGATAAAATTCAAAGATAGTAAAAGTCAAAGTTTCAGCATTATAGTAAATATTTTCAGATAGCTTAGATAAATTAGGTTGGAACACCTAGTCCATAAAAGAAAAGCTGAAGAGGTGGGCCTTTAGCCTCAGTATAAGTGCCCCAGTCGAGGGGGCCTCCCAGACTGCAAGTGGTAGCGAGTTCAACAGGGTCAGCCCAGAGACACTAAAGGCACAGTTGCCCGATGTCTTGAGCTGAACCCTGGGAATGTCCAGGAGGCCCCTCAAAGAGGAGCGGAGGGAGCAGGCAGAGGTCACAGGTGTCAGGAGCTCAGACAGGTAGCCTGGTCTCAGCCCGTATAGGGTCTTAAAGCTGAGCAAGGCCACCTTGAAAAGGACTCTCCACCTGACAGGCAGTCAGTGCAGGGCATGCAGAACTGGGGTTACATGACTTGACCTGGACAGACCCATCAGCAACGGGGCTGCTGCATTCTGTGGAGGGTCCCACCCATGACCCCGAAGTATAGAGTTTTGCAGTAGTCGAGCCTAGAGGTAACAAAAGCATGTACCAGAGTCAGCAGATCTTCAAGCGGAATGAGGGACTTGATCTCAGCAATGTTCCACAAGTGGTAAAAAACATTTTTGACAACAGATGATACCTGGTCTTCAAAGGTGAATCTGCTGTCCAAGGTCATGCCAAGATTGTGCACCCTCAGGGAAGCCAGCAATGGAGCAGACCCCAGGAAAAGACCTGTGCTAGCTCCAGGTGGCAACCCATCATGCCCATGACCCGGCTCAAACACCAACACCTCTGTCTTATCTGGGTTAAGTCACAGCCAGCTGGAAGACATCCAGTCATTGATTTTAGCCAGACACATGTTGAGCACATCCATGTCATCAGATCTTACAGGTGCAAAGGACAGATACAACCGGTGGTCATCAGCGTAGCAGTGAAACTCCACTCTGTACTGCCAAATGATCTCACCCAGGGGCAGCATGTACCCTGTGAACATCAGTGACAAGATCCAGCCCTGTGGTACTCCACATGACAAGGGCATTGGGGAAGGGGAGGAGGAGGAGAAATTCCCACATCACCACCCATTGCACCCTATCAGATAGATAGGACTCAAACCATTTGCTGACTAAACTTGCGAGTCCACAAAATTCACAGGGCCAATCAAGAAGTACTAAGTGATCCACAGTGTCAAAGGCTGAAGTAAGATCGAAGCAGACAACAATTAGCTCATCTCCTCTATCTCTAGCCCTGAGCTGGTCATTATGCATCCTCACTAATGCTGTTTCTGTGCTGTGTCTGGCATGTAAACCTGACTGAAATGGCAAATAGTGGCTCCATTCCCCGTCTCCAGTGTGACCCACAGTACATCTGCCTCCTCCTGTATTCCCTGTATCTCGATCGCTTTTATGCTTTCCCTCACATAAAGCACCACAACCCCTCCATCTGGTCCTTCCTGTACAGAGTCTAGCCTGTTATGGCCATGTCCCAGTCTTGTTTTTCAGTGCACCATGACTCGGTAATGGCCACAATATCCAGATTGGCTTCTGCCATGATGGCTTGTAGGTCTGGACTCTTATTTCCTAGACTGCTAGCATTCACATACATGACCTTTCAGATTTTGTTTCCACTCTGATTGTTGCCTCATTTTTTCCTTTTTGCCCTCCCTCCCACCTTCACCTTCTCTTTCTAATACTCCAGTTCCCTTTTCCCTATATCTCTACCACCCTTCTTCCTTTATTAATTTGTACCCTGGAAGACTTGTCTACCCTCAGGTTCTCCTTACTCTCTTCTTCAGCCTGTGGTGGAGCAGTTTCTGCTCCACAATTTATTCTACCACCCTCCAATTTCTCCACAGCTAGTTTAAATGTTCATTGAAGTAACATTTAAACCATCCACTGAGGACTGCAATTTCCCTGCAAGATAGATGTAGGCCATTACCCCTGTATAGGCCCTTATCCTTCCAGGTGGGTGCCCAGTCCCCAATGTAGTCAATTCCTTCCTCTCTTCAACATTTCTTCAGCCTTGAGTTGAAGCTCCTGGTGTGAAGAATCCTCTCCATTTCTCTATCATAGACAGGTAGCCGCTCAGTGAAAGCTCATGAGTGAGCTACTTGCCTAAGACCCCTCCCTAGCTCCCTAAATTCCTCCTGAACTGTCTCAGCCCATCCCTAGCCAGCTCATTAGTACCCAGGTGAACAATGACACCCAGTCCTCCCTCCTGTCATCCTGCCCTTGCGATAATCAGGATCCACTTCCCATCTCTCCAGGCAATGGCAACGGGTAGGCACCAAAATGCCCCCCCTTTCTTATTCCTAAACCCATCCCCCTCACAATTGAGTCCTCCACCAGAAGTTGCTTCATCCTCCTCTTAGGTCCTCTATCGCCCTTCTTCAGGATTCCACTATGAAGGGCACCCACATCCTCCCTGGTCACTACAGCAGAGTATCCTCCCGGCAGTCGCAACCCCCCCAGAGCAGTGTAGGAATTACATAGTAGTACTGATTTTAAGAATGTGCATATTATGACCCTGATGTGACCTGAACATGTAGCCTTCTGATCTGGAGTCAGATGAGCTACCGTTACTACAGTTGCACCACCTTAAGCTTGGCACACACTACCACAACAAATCTTGTCTTCCACTCCCTGTGCACTACAAGCTCATCCTCAAAATGATCCTACTGGTGTTAAAATTTGCATTTGCAATGTAAAGCGATGCCCCCAAATCACTATGGCCAGACTGGATCACCGTTACACTCCTGTCACTTTGCCTTAAATTCCCCTCCTCTACCCATAACTGCTCTATTTAGTCTTGTCCTTCCCTCCCTGCCCTTGAGGTCCATTGTCTCTTTCACTGCCCCACATTCATTGTTAAATTCTAGCTCATCTACTTTCTTCCTTACTATTCCTCTCTCGTTTCCCCTTCCATCCCATCATTCTACTCCCTTTGCTTTCCAGATGCTTGATTTTATTACATCCCTCACTGCAAAATCTTGACTAGTCAGCCTACCTTTTCTGCCCACCTGCCAGCATTTTGGAATACTCTCCCACTACTACTCAACTCTCACCTGCCCTCTGCTTTCTCAAATTGCTCTTGATGTCTTTCTTCTCTCAAACATTCTCTTGTCTCCAGCCACCATCCTCTAATTCCCTCTCTTGGATGGTACAATTGGAAGGCTAGGACTTTATTTCAATGGACAAGCAGCCAGCCACTCTAACTTCCTGACCTGTATAAGCAGTTCCTCTCAGCCTCCTTCTGAAGCAGTCTTTCTTTGCCAGCCGGATGATCTGTCCATCTGTCCTCTGCAGCTGGCTGGGGCCTGCCCTCCCAACCACCTGCTGCTTATTTCTGCTGGATTCTGTGTTTTGTTCTTCTGCTTCTGGTTTGTATTTTACCTCCGGCTGCATGCTTCCTTTTTTCACTTCCCTATTTTTTCTGTGTTTGTGTGTCTTGGTTTTGTTTTGTTTTGGAGGGGACTTGGTTTCTACACTCATACCGTTTTGTTCATTTAGAACTTGAGCTACTTGCTTTCAGTTACTCACATTGCTATTGCAATCAGTACCTGTGTTCTACTCAAACCAAAGCTGTTCCCCATGCTACACTCCTAATCATTTTCACCTGATTCAGGCTCCCTCTGAACCCTTGCTATTAAGCTCAATCATACTTTCTCAACTTAATCTACCTCCCACATGGTCATAGGTGCTTTCTGAGCAATGTGCTTCCCTCCATTCCATGCTGATAGGATGCTACCACTCATAGTTACTCATGCTGATGCCATTCCATGTTTGTACACTGCTGTTATACTCTGAGATCAGCTAAGCTACTGCTGATGCTGTCAACTAGCTTTAATATTTGCATGTGGTTCTCGACCCTTCCATCACTTTCTTATTTTTCCTACGGCTGGGATTTGGAAGTGTCTGGGGCATCATGACCCAATGTGGCTATTTACTTATGTTCTAAATCCTACCTCCACAGTTGAAAATCCTCAAAGTATTTGTCACTTTCATTGGCTTTTTGAATGCCTGCTGGTTTGCCCCACAATCATAGTGCTGCTTCTCCCACTTGCATTCATGTCCCACCATTGCTACTATGTTTTGCAGACCTACATACAGGTCTGACTATTCCTACTGCTTACTGATCTACATGCAGATCTGACTATTGTTATCTTGCCCTACTGAACTACCCTGCCTTACTGAACTATGTCCAGATCCACTCTTGCTTACGTCATCATTGCTCATGCTACCTGCCATCTGCCTTCTGCAAGGTCTCAGCATTCAGCACTCATTCAGCTCCTCATCAGTCTCTGGGGCATGCCAGCCATACCATTCTGGTACAGGGTTCCCCTGCAGCCAAAGGTTTCACTCTGCACCTAGAGTCCACAGCTTGAGCATGCGAAGCTCAGGGCAGGGTCCTTCTCACCAGGCCCATAGCTGGGAATGCCCTCACTCCGGGTGGACCTTCAGTTGCCAACTGTACCAACGGCACCTCAAGTTGTAGAATTTATGACTAAGCCATGAAGGGAGATTACAGTGATTTCCTTTAGCTCTAGTGGTTTCCACTATAATGGTTGCCCATTGGCTTTAGCGGTTCCCTAGCAAGGCACCTTCACCTCATTCTCCCTACGACCATGTCTGGGTCACCTAGTTTTTTTGTTTTTTTTTTAGATTGGTTGGCTGGGTGAGTGCCTCGGTGGTCATTACAGTCCTCCTCCTGCCTTGGAGTGGCAGTTGCAGAGCTACCATCTCACAACCCTCCATGGCATCTCAGTTAGAATGACAGAGTGAGAGTTTCCTTCTAAATTGGAATATTTTCCATCTCTTATTAAATGGGCTTCCAAACTGCAGTAGCAGAGCCATCACTAACAAAATTATCCCACACATTGAGGGAAGGCTACCTAGGCATTGGATCCCCAGAGATTTCATCCTCAAAGTTTTTTTTTTTCCTCTCCTCCATGCCAACGGTCATGATATCTAGTTAGTTTTAATTAGTATTTCCTAGTTCCATTAGCTAGGATCTGCTGTTGGATGGAGGTGGATGGTGTCCCTACTTGCCATTCCCTCTCTCCTTAGGAGGCCCCCTTTCTATTATTAATGTACCCAAAGCACTTATCTATCTGTCTTGTTGACCTATCTCCTCGTCTTAAGCTACATTTGTCATTCTACTACTGTGCCCTTGGCCTGATTGCTTAATCTTTGGTGCTAATATATCTTTTTGGGGATCTTCCTAAGATACCTTTAGCCAAGGGACTTGCCCAGCTGCACCTCTAAAGATGGAACCCTCTCCGAGAGTT
The DNA here is from genome assembly GCA_016271365.2 of Neoceratodus forsteri. Lineage (NCBI taxonomy): Eukaryota > Metazoa > Chordata > Ceratodontiformes > Ceratodontidae > Neoceratodus > Neoceratodus forsteri. The sequence continues at coordinate 169,688,505 of CM057456.1, read as the reverse complement.
CCTTGCCTTTGGTACCCCTATAGGGTGATAATTCCTTTGGAATAGAGAGTGTGAATGGCCAAAACCTAATTAACACAGTTGCACAAGCATAACACTTACTGGCCATGTAGGCCATTTAATTGGAAGGCTAGGTCTGTATTTCAATGGACAAGCAGCCAGCCACTCCCACTTCCTGACCTATATAAGCAGTTCCTCTCAGCCTCCTTCTGAAGCACTTTTTCTTTGCCCCACTATCCTCCTCTCCTTCTCCGGCAACAATGCCTCTTGATCTTCCTAAGGTACCTTTAGCCAAGGGAATTGTCCCACAACACCTGTAGAGGTGAAACCCTCTCCAAGGGTTCCTTGCCTTTGTTACCCCTACAGGGTAGTAATTCCTTTGGAATAGAGAGTGCGAATGGCCAAAACCTAAGTAACACAGTTACACAAGCATAACACTTACTGGCCACATAGGTCATTGAATTCATATTAGTTTTTTCTCTATACAACACTTTGTATTTCACTTTGTTTTTGAATACTGTGTTCTTATGGCATGCTGGTACATTTCCCTTGTACAGAAGTTTCTCTACTGTATTCAGCATTCAGTCATGTAAAGTATGCTACAATTTTTGGGTATGAACAAAAACTTTAAAACCACAAAATAAGAAATAATTATGTTCAACAGTTGTGTAGTTGATCAGAAGACAGTCAAACATGATGTCTGATCAGACATTCAAAAATAAACTTTGTATTTTAATTATAAAATGTGTTTTTGTGATTCAGCAGAAAAATCAAGACTGACTTTTGCAAACCCAGCATATGCACTTGGTAACACACAACCAAGCCCAACACCAACACAAAAACATAAAATTTATTACAGAAAGGTTTTTAAGTCCTACACAAACAAAATGTTTAAAGCAGCAAAACTGTCATGAAAAAGGTACTAAGTCCTACGCAAATAAAATGTTCAAAGGTGAGAAAACAACAACTGGCCAAGAACATGACTCACAAAAACAATTGCATGTATTTTGTACTAAAATTAAAGTCATACACAAACAAAATAAACAAAAGTTGTTGAAGTGATTTTCCACATTCTGATATTGGGGATTTCTTTTGATGCTGCACTTCACAAAGTGTCTGTGTTTGGTAACAGATTCCAGGAAACTCCTGTGTTATGTAACAGGCTTATGTTATTGAGCTTATATAGCTGTGTGCTCTTTCCACTATCTTTAGTTGTTATAGTGATTTTTCACAGTGTGATAGTGGGGATTTTTTTGCTGCTACACTTCAGGAAGTGTCTGTTGTTGGTAACAAATTCCAGGTAACTTCTGTGTTTTGTAACAAGTTTTATGTAATTCTTTAGTATACAGAAGCAAGCCTTTTTACCTGATTGTTTTTATAGACACCGAGTACCAAAGGAACAACCCCCCACCACCCCATTCCTCAACCACCCCAAGGTAGTCTAGCTTTATGGTGGTAGTCTAAGCCACACCTACTTGAAGATACAGGAACAGTTAGGCAGCACAGCATAAGCAATAGCTTAGCTGGTATATAGGCAGAAGTACAAAGGGTGCAGGTAGTAACTAGGTCCACAAGTTCACATACAAGAGGAGGAGAGAGAAGCTATAAGTCATGACAGAAGAAGAGAGACAGAGAGAGAAGGAGAAGAAAAAAACAGGTTAGCAGGCAGAAGAGGAAAGAGGGTTAAGAGATAGCAGATAGCAATTAGGAGGCATAAGCAGGTAGAAGAGTGAGGAGGGTAACAGTGATGATGGGAGTGATGCAGTGCAGTGGTTCTGGAGCATCAGCCTTCAGGGAGACATTCTGGAGGCTGCAATGCTGCCCTATCTGCAGGAACCTCTCTGGGCTGAGGGAGGAGGTTGCTTGTCTCAGCCAGATTTGGCCAGATCACAGGTGGCATCCACCCCCATCCAGAGACCACTGGGTGCACAATATGAACCTCATAGGATGCCCAGAAAGAAGTGTGACTGGACCACGGTGGGCTCAGGGAGGGTGAGGGGAAGGAGTAAGAAGCACATTCCCCAACTGAATAACTCCTACACTGTTTTGGAAGAATGGGAAATGTCCCAAACAGGCACCTGCAGCTGGGACCAGGAAGAATGGTCAGGACCTCCAAGCTGGAGCCCCAGGGAAGGGGGACCCCAGAGGAGGGGGAAGCTTCTCCTGGTGGAGGACTCTATTGTCTGGAGTGTGAAGTTAGAGACATCTAGCGGGGGGAGAGGAAGGTTAAGTGCATTCCAGGAAGCACTGCATGGAGGGATGGAAAGCAAATCCATAGGATTGCTAGGGCAATAACCAGGAGGGAGGAGCTGGATGTCATTGTCCACCTGGGGACCAATGACCTGGCAGGGAGAAGGGTGGAGTTAGTGAGAATCCAGGAGGATTTCAGAAAGCCGGAGGGGGACCTGAAACAAGTAGCATGTTCCATCTCATTTTCGGAGGTGCTACCTGTCCAAGGCACAGGGGAGGATAGGGCACTCCACATCCAAGCCTTCAACACCTGGTTGAAGTATTGGCGTGAAAGGGAAGGATTTGGCTTCATAGGGGAATGGTGCCCCACCTGGCAGATGAGAGCTTATATCAGGAGGATGGCCTGCATCTGTCCAGGAAGGGGACCTCACTTCTTGGTGAAAAACTTGGAATGCTTCAGCAGAGAGCATTTAAACTGACTAAAGGGGGAGAGTCAGGAAGGACAGGTGGCTTAGGATCACTCCCCCATGGTAGCATGCAAAAACACAAGTTGAAAACAGGAACAACTGAAGTAAGCTGTGAGGAGCAGGCAGGTGAAGAGTGTAAAAGTGGGGATAAGGAGGGGCAGGAGCACACAAACAAGGAAACCGGGATACGGTAACCAGGCAAAGGAGAGAAAACAAGAACAGAGGGAGGGCAGGGTTGAAAACATGGAAGGTCATGCTCACAAATGCCCACAGTCTGGGAAATAAGGTTCTAGACATGGAAGCCTTAATGATGGATGCAGACCTTGACATAGTTGCAATAACAGAGACATGGTACTCTGCTAATCAAGGCTGGGATACACTATTCAGAAGGGACAGAGAAGATGAAAAGGGAAGGGTGTAGTCCTGTACATCAGAGAAGGCATAAAGGCCACAGAAGTACGTGAAGACAGGAGGAGGATGAGGCAATGTTGGTCACCCTTGAATCAGGGAATGGCACAGCAATACATCCTGGGGTGATCTACAGATCTCTGGCACAGAAGGAGGAAGTGGACAGGGTACTAATGGAGGAAATTCATGACATGGCAGCTAAAGGAGAAATCCTGCTGATGGGGGATTTCAATATGCTGGATGTAGATTGAACCACCCAGGCAGCTGCTTCAGCCAGAAGCACGGCCATCCTGGAATCCCTGCAGAGGATTGGACTCAGACAGCTGCTGCATGAGCCAACCAGTGACAAATCAATACTGGACTGGTATGAACCAATGGAAACAGAGTTGAGGGAGTCCATGTGGAAGGGTAGCTGGGATCCAGCGACCACCACATGGTGTGGTTTGGCATGGAGACAGGGACTCAATTAAGCCACAGAAGGGTGAAAGTATAAGATTTTGGGAGGGAAGATTTCAGTGAAATGGGTAGATGTTTAAGAGCAGCGCTGGAGAAGGGAGAGGTAATGGAGGGAGTGGAGGAACAGTGGCGAAAACTAAAAGGAGCCATAGTGGAGGTAACTAACCAATGCCTTAGGATAGTGGCAAAAGGGAAAAGAAGAAGGAAACCACTATGGTTCTCTAAGGAGGTAGCAGACAAAGTAAGGGCTAAAAGAACATATTTCAGGAAGTATAAGGGAATCCAAAGGGAGGAGGACAGGGAGGTGTACTTTGAATGTCTAAGGGAAGCAGGGAAATCTGTTAGGAGAGCCAAGGCACAGACAGAGGAGGGTTTAGAACGGACTGTGAAAAAAGGAGACATGACATTCTATAGGTACATCAATGTCAGAAGACAAAATGGTGCAGGGCTGTGAGGCTCAAAGGGGAGGAGAGAAAGTGTAAGGACGGAGATCTAGACAAAGCAGAAAAACTGAACAAATACTTCTGCTCAGTATTCACTAAGGAAGGAAATGGTCAAGGAGCACAGTTGGGGAGAAAGGCAATGGGAGGAGAAGTGGACACCAGTCCATTCACAGAGGAGACAGTTATGGAGGAACTCACAAAGCTGAAGGTGGATAATGCCATGGGGCCAGACCACATACACCTGAGGATATTAAAGGAGCTGAGAAGGGAACTAGAAGCTCATCTGGCCACCTTGTTCACAGAGTCACTCAACACAGGCATGGCTCCAGAGGACTGGAGGAGGTCACATCCAGTCGCACTGCACAAAAGTGGCAGTAGGGAGGATGCGGGTAACTACAGGCCAGTCAGCCTCACCTCAGTGATGGGGAAGATCATGAAGACACTGCTGAAAGAAAAGATAGTGGCACACCTGGAATTCAATGGTGCCCAGGATCTGAGGCAACATGGATTCACAGCAGGAAGGTCTTGTCAAACAAATCTGATAGATTTTATTGATTGGGTGACTAGGGAAGTGAATCAGAGAGGGGCAGTAGACATCGCCTACCTAGATTTCAACAAAGCCTTTGATACAGTCCAACACAGAAGGCTGGTTAACAAGATGAGTTGTCTGGGTGTGGGGCATAAGGTGATACATTGGGTTAGAAATTTGCTGATGGACAGAAGACAGAGGGTGGTGGTAAATGGGATCCAATCCAGGGAGAGAGAGGTGACCAGCAGAGTACCACAGGGATCAGTACTGGGATCAGTCCTGTTCAATGTCTTCATTAGTGACATTGCAGAGGGGCTGACAAGAAAGGTCTGCCTGTTTGCAGATGACACCAAGATCTGCAACAGAGTGGCTACTCCAGAAGGGGTGCAGAAAATGAAGAGGGACCTGGAGAAGCTTGAAAGATGGTCGGAGATGTGGCAACTGAGGTTCAATTCAAAAAAGTGCAAGATAATGCCTTGGGTAGGGGGGACCCTGGGGAGAGCTACAGAATGTGGGGAAGGTACTGACTGTCACCAAAGAGGAAAGGAAAGTAGGGGTTATCATATCTGATGACCTTAAGGTATCAAAGCAGTGCACAAAGGCTGCAGGGAGGGCCAGTGGCATGCTGGGGTGCATAGGCAGAGGCATTACTAGCAGGAGACAGGAGGTGTTTCCAATTTATAAAACACTAGTAAGGCCTCACCTGGAGTACTGCATGCAGTACTCGAGACCACATATGCATAAGGACATAGACAGGGTGGAGGCTATCCAGAGAAGGGTGACAGAGATGGTGCATGCCTTGCATCACAGAACATAAGAGGAGAGACTAAGAGTCCTCAATAGGCACTCACTGGAAGAGATGAGAGAAAGGAGGGACAAGATAGAAACTTTCAAGTACCTCAAAGGCATAAACAATGTTCAGCTGGGGATCTTTTCCAATGTAGAAAAGATATCAGAACGAGGAGACACAATATGAAATTGGAGGAGGATAGATTAAGGGGTAACATGATGAGGTTGTTCTACATAGAAAGGGTGGTGGATGCTTGGAACAGTCTGCCACAAGAGGTGGAGGGGACAAGCACAGTAGAGGGGTTTAAACATGCCTAGGACAGGCACAAGGGAACATAGGGTGGTGAGGGAGTGATGAAAAGCCATTGATCACTTAGGGTTAGTGACTGCATACAAGTTTAGGGCTTATGTGCAGACTAGATGGACCCAGCAGTCCTTATCTGCTGACAATTTCTATGTATCTATGTATAAAAGAATGTGATGTATCTTTCAGCATTGTGTCTCAAACATACAAGTGCAATGTATATTCTTCATACTATGTTGTTTATTAATGATGTTGAATCTTACAGTACATTGAAAGAGGGTGTCATGCCAAAATTTCTTGCATCAATAAATTCAGAAGTTGGATCAGCATGTTCTTAATCAGCCTCATGCCAGAAATAAGATTTCTTAGTTACTGGGCACCCCATTTCAGAGTCAGCTGGCTACGTGCGCAGACAGGCGCACTATGTATAAAAATAGGGCTGTCTGACTCTGTCACCATATTCAAACAGATTCAAACTGACCATGCTCTCTGTTTGAATATCAGACTCTGGTAGTGTGGCCCACAGCAAGCAGTCACCATGTTAGGCACAGCACTACCATAGGGCAGGACTGAAGACCTCCAATAGGGGTAAAGCGTGGCACAAACTGGATAGTGCCGCTACCGCTATGAGTGATATGGAGCCCAAATATGCAGATGTGCCCATTGGGCATGCACAGCACTAGCAGGCCATTTTCATGCCCATTATGGGCTCATCTGCATGCCAGAACTGCTGCGGAGTGTGCTTGCCAGGGCCCCCCCACCCTTATCTGTGTATGCATAAGAAATCAGCCCTTATTCCTGGTAGTCTAGTGGACTCCCTCCCAGCCTAGATCCCTGTATGCATAGAAAATCACCCATTTCACTGGTAGTCTAGTGGTCCCCTCTCCCCAAGCCCCGATTCCTGCATGCATAGAAAAATCACCAATTTCCATATAGTTTAGTGGCCTCCCACTCCCCACACCAGTAGACAATGACCCACCACCCCACTCCCTCCAACCCAACCATAGCCGGCAACAGGCACAACCCTCCACACACATCCATGGCCAGCAGCCAACTGAACTGTATCAGAGCATGTACAGTATACAGTACATGCTCATTGGTTAACCAATGAGCATGTACAGTATTCTGTATGTGCTCCAATACAGTTCAGTTAGTGGCTGGCAATGGCAGTGTGAGGAGGGCTGTGTTAGTCACCAGTTTCAGTCGGGTTGGGGAGGACCAGGGAGGTAGGGTCACTGCCTACCAGGGTGGGGATCCACTAGACCACAAGGGAAATGGGTGTTTTTTTATTAATACAGGGATCGGGTCTCGAGGATGGGGGACCACAAGACTACCAGGGAAATGTGAGATTTTCTATGCATACAGGGATCGGGCCTCAGGGAGGGGGGAAAACTAGACTATCAGGGATAAGGTCTGATTTTTTATGTATACAGAGATCAAGGCTTGGGGTCAGGGGACCACTAGACTACCAGGGATAAGGTCTGATTTTTTATACATGCAGGGCTTGGGGCTTGGGGGGGCACTAGACTACTAGGGATAAGGGCTGATTTTTTATGCATACACAGATTGGGGCATGGGTAAGGGGGACCACTAGACTACCATGGTATTAGGGATTTTATCTTTTCGCACTGATTGGGGCTAGGGAAAGAGGGCAGAACTGCCAGGCTACCCAGCCATTGACAGTGGGCAGTTGGGTCTGTGCCCTGTTAAGGGTTGGGTTTGAGAAGCATTAAACGGCTGGTGGCCGTTTAGCACTTCTGAAACCTTTCAATATTGTTCTACTCCACATATGCATGGGGAAACCCTCATGTGCATAGGTGCAGCACAATATTGTGTGCAATGGTATTGTCGAGAGTGTTCTGTCCATGTGTACCCTTTGAATATGGGCATGCCTCTGACAACTGGTGCTATTCCCAATTAGTGTGGTGCAAACCTGGATTTTGCTGTGCTATCCTTTGGAAAATGGGATCCACTGTGTTCAAAAGTCACAAGTCATTCTGTGACCCCAAATTCAGTACCTGTTCAAAAAAGCCAGTTCAGTGAAGAGCTACTGATAACATCATAACCAGAACTTGCAGCTTAGTTCTCCATGCATGCTATACTATAGGATTTATTTCATCCATATTACATACAACTGCATTTGTAGTAAACATCTGAAAAAGGAAAGCTGACACTGGGTGGTCAGCACATACATTTCCATAATTTGCAGATGCAAGGTACAGTGCTTCAAAATGTTATGGGGGGGTTGGAAAGCAGCGGCAAACATGACTTTAGAATGACAAAGTTGTGTGCAGTTTTCAGAACGCTGCATGTTTGAGATTTCAAAATGCCACCAGGTTGCAGTTGTGGAATACAGCAATGACACAATCTCTGGAAGTGGCTGGGGCACACAATTTTGGAATGTGGCTATGTGACATATTTTTAGAATGTGGCAGAGATGCACAATTTTGGAATGCAGGAAACACATAGTTGCAGAAGGTGGAAGGGATAAGTAATTTTGTAATGTGTCATTGGATCCATACATTTGGCATGGGTGGTGAGTCACAATTTTAAAATGTGGTAGGGACGCTTCATTTCAAATTGTGGTATCATGCAATTTTATAATGTGTTGTGGTCATGCAATCTCAGAATATGGCGGTGGCACAGTTTCATAATGTGGTAATCACATACATTTTCAGAAAGAGGCAGGAATGCATAATTTTAGAATGTGGCTTGGGCATGCAGATTCAGGATTGTGACAATGATACTAATTTTCAGAATGTAGTGAGGATGTGCAATTTTGGAATGTGGTGGGGATGCACTTTCTTAGAATGTGACAGTGACAGGCAGTTTTGGAATGTGGACATTTTTACACAATTTCAGAATGTGGTAAGAAGGTACAACTTTGGAATGTGGTGGTGATGCAGAAATTCAGAATGTAGTGGTGACACACAGTTTCAGAATGTGTCAGTCATGCACAATTTTGGAATGTGATGATGATGCACAATTTCTAAATGTGGCAGGGATGCACAATTTCAGAATGTGGTAGAGATGCACAATTTATGAATGTGGCAGTGTCACAGTTTCAGAAGGTGGGAGTGATGCACAATTTCAGAATGTAGTGGTGCCACACAATTTTGGATTGGACATACAATTTTGGAATGTGTCAGTCATGCACAATTTTGGAATTTGGCATTGACGCATAGTTTTGTAATGTGGCAGTGACACACAATTTCAGAATGTGGCAGTGATGCACAGTTTCAGAATGTGGCAGTGACATGCAGTTTCAGAATGTAATGTTGACACACAATTTTGGAATGTGATGGTGAGGCTTAATTTTGGAATGTAGTGGTGATGCAGTAATGCACAAATTAGGGATGTGGCGGTGACACAATTTTTGAATGTGGCATTAAAGCAGAATTTCAGAATGTGGAGAGAATGTGCGATTTTGGAGTGTGGCTGGGATTCAAAATTTTAGAATGTGGCTAAGATGTACAATGTCAGAATGCGGTGTGGATATTATGCACAATTCTGAAATGTGGTGGGTGCATACAATTCTGGAATATTACAGGGACAAGCAATTTCAAAAGAAAATGATGCGTCCTGTCACATTTTGATCATGTGAATCCCCATTATATTCTGAAATTGCCAGTCCCCGCCAAATTCCTTGATGTGTGTTTCTGTCACATTCCATGACAGTTTTCCAACACATTTCAAAATGGCACATCCCTGCTACATTCCAAGATTGCAAGTCTCCCCCAACATTTTAAAATTGTGTAACACCTTGACATTCCATACCTTGGCTTAGTGCTGCATTCCAAAATCACTTCCTGACAGATTTTAAAGTATAATACCATGCACCTAACCATACTGGAAATGCAAGCACTGCAGCCAGCCCTATGTGAGTTGTTTGTTAAATGATTACTTCAGCTACGGTTTCTTATACTTTGTAGAAATACAGTAGGTCATATTAAGGTTGCTGACAGGGAAGACTAGGCTTTGAGTTCTGGTTATGACTTCATCAGTGGCTCTTCACTGTAACTGGCTTTTTTTTAACTGGGTATGAAATTAAGGTTACAAAACAGCTCATAAATTTAAAATGAGGTAAAGCAGAAAACTCATTTTTATGTTTGCTTGCACGCATGTGCAAGAAACATAGTGCCATCATCTGAGTTTTTGTAGGTGTGGCACCCATCTTCCAATGCAGTCAGTGTGTTTGCAGGCGCGACCACAGTTCGCCAATGAATGCTGCAGCTGTCTATGACAGCTGTTGAAAATGCAGTGCTGTACAGTTAAAAGGCAGAGCTCCACTTCGGTGAGCAGTGAGAAGCTACTGCCTGCGCATGCGCTTCCCCCCCCACACACACACGCATGCACACATATTGCATGATAATGCGTTCCCCCCCACACACACTATATGGCCGACGGGGGTGCCCAATCCCCCGTTGGCTCCAATGTCCCCCCCAACAGACAAATGGGTGCCATGCTGGGAGCCCACCCCAGCGTGGCAACAGTCCATATGGCCAATGGGGGTGCCCAATTCCCTGTCAGCTCCACTGCCCCACCCCAAACAGCCTTCCAGCTGCCATGCTGGGAGCCCACACCGGCGTGGCACAAGTCCTGCATCATCCAAGAAAAAAAGAAACCTGAAAGAGAAAACCTTCCCTCGCTGATTGTCTTGACCCCGCCCCCAACCTGCACCCACCCTCTGTGCACCCTGCCTCCCCAAATCCCCCCTAGCCCCATACTTACCTCCAGAGTCCAGCACGATGATCTTCGGTGGACCGGGAACACATCTGCACTCTTGAAGCTGACCGCAAACTGAGGAAATGCTGGTATGCTGTATAATGTAATAAATAGGGTGGTTTTCAACTTTGATGCATATCGCAGGCATTTTTGGGAATATTTTCACCACATTTTCAACATGGGGTTTTTGGGACCCCACCTTATGAATTCTTTCACTGTCATTTTGTTAATCAGCCCCGGAAGGTGATTTCATGATCACTACATGGAACCACCTTTCAGGACCAATTTATGAAATGACAGTGTCACAGTTCACGAGGTAGGCCCCCAAAAACCCTACGTTGAAAATTTGGTGAACAAATTCCCCAAAATGGCTGTTTTACGAGCATGTGTTGCGCTGTTCCTACGCACACTCGTAAGTCCATGAATTTTCAATATTTTCACTCCAGGTTTTCAACATTGCCATTTTACCACACCTCCTTATGAGCAGTACAGCTGTCATTTTTTACATCTCGCCCAAAACATGTTTCCGCTCATGTAGTGCACAATGGCGCGGTCGGTGTGCGAAATCAATGTTCGGGACAGATTAAGAAAATCACAGTGACACTGATCATGAGCAGAGATGTTACAATGGCTATGTTAAAAAACTTGGTGAAAAAAGTGCATGAAATGACTGTATTATGAGTGACCATTGTGCAGTTTCCACGCACCCTCGTAAGTTCATGGATTTCTAATATTTTCAGTCCAGATTTTCATCACTGGCATTTTTCCACACTTCCTTATGAACAGTACAGCTGTCATTTTTCACACCATGGCCGAAATGTGTTTTCGCACTTCCAGTGCAGAAATGCGTGGTCGTTGTGGGAAATCACTGTTCGGGACAGATTAAGAAAATCACAGTAACACTGTTCATGAGCGGAGGTTCCAAAATGCCTGTGTTGACAATCTGCTGTAAAAAATTCCCAAACTAATTGCATTATGAGTGTGCGTTGCGCAGTTTCTACACACGCTCGTGACTTCACCAGTTTTTTTAATATTTTCACTGCAGATTTTCAACACTGCCATTTTTTCTCCTCCCCAGGAACAATACAGCTGTCATTTTTCACATCCTGTTTGAAATGTGTTTTCGCACCTGTGGTGCCAAATGGCGTAGTCACTGTGCAAAATCAGCTTTTGGCTTACAAACTGATATTGCTACTGTTCATAAGGTGGGGGAGGTCACAAAAACCCATGTTCAAAATTTGGAGTGAAAATGCCAACGAACACCTGAGATGTTAGGGTTTCTGTCCATAATGCCCCACCCTGTAAAGATTGATAGGCATTGGGGTGTGACTTGGGATTCTCACCTGTAATGCTCACCATTCCACACCCTGCAGCCAGTAAGAGGCATCGAGGTGTGCCTTGTACTCTTCAGCCCCAAAGTTCACCCCATTCTTCTATACAGCACCCATCTCACCATATTTCCTGATCGATTGGGGTGAACATAAGGGTCAAAGACCCCAAGGCACACCATGACACTTGTCGGTGTCTGCAGGGTAGGGTGTGGTGAAATGGCATGGCCTTATGCCTAAAGACCCAAAGGCACACCCCAATGCCTGTCAGTCTCTGCAGGGTGGTGGTGGGGTTGGCTTCAGTTCAATACTTCACTGCTATTCTTATTATGAAGCTCTCTAACTCCTACACTACCAATGATAATGCCAGCAAGCAAACATTCGGTATTGACAAATGCTTGTTGTTATTAGAGTTACTAGGGGTATGTTGAGTCTAACTCTGCTATGCAGCACTTCTGGCCTGACTTCCTTTTTAAAACCTGGGTTATGTTTTGGAATTCAATTAGGTGGGGTTCACAGGGGTGGTGGATTGGGTTCGGTGGAGTTAAAGTTCACAAAACTACAATGTTCCATTATCTTATATTTGAGGCTTTAAATAATGGATCCTAACTTGTGCATCAGCATAATAGTTTTAGAATGAAGTTTCTTTCTTTTTTGGATACAGTGGAACCTATCAGGATATAACACAATACCTTGCAGTAAATTACATCTAACAAAATGCTGCAGATAAGAACTGCTTAATTTTTTATTGAACTGCACTATTTCCAGCAACACATTTCAGCACTCTGAAGTAATATTGTTAGATATTGTGTTGCATCCTAGCTGGTGCTGCTGTACTTAAGCATAGTAGCTATGGGCAATATGCAAAACAGCTGCATGGTCACAGACATTGCACCAGACCTGTAGCTTACTTCAGAAGTGTCCTGCATCAGTTGTATTACTACAATCATTGTACCAGACCTGTAGAAGGCTTTGTGAGTGACCCAGTAAGACACCTGCAAAGCAGCTGCATCATCATACACATTGAGCCAGGCCTGTAGTAGATTTTACAGACATCGTGGCAGACCAGTAACATACTTTGCTAGTGGCCCTGTGAGCTACTCACACAGCAGCTGCATGGGTATCAACATTGCATCAGAGCTGTAGCAGTCTTCATGAGGGGCCCGGTGTGGCTACTCAGAAAGCAGCTGCATTGCAATGTCTACTGTGTCAGATCAGTAGTTTACTTTGCCCATGGTCCTACTGTACATAGCCATCTAGGTGCAAGGTGTAATTAAAGAAGAGGTTGAATCTCACAACAGTGGGTTTGAGTGTCATGAAAATGGATTCATGGGTTACAAGATCAGGGTCTATTTTCTTGATATTCAATCACCCAATTTCATCAATATTTTAACAATTATTGTTTAGCACATAGGAGCACAGGATCCAAGACAGCATGCGTTTACAATAGGAAGGTCCTGTCAAACTAATCTCATAGATTTCTTTTGACTGGGTAACCAGAGTGGTAGACCAAGGGGGAGCAGCTGATGTCACCTACATTGACTTCAGCAAAGCATTCGTTACTGTTCCACATAGAAGATTGATTAATAAGCTGGGTAGGCTCAGGCTGGGTCAGAAGCTGGTCAACTCGGTGGAAAACTGGTTGCTGGGTAGAAAACCAGAGAGTGGTGGTAAGTGGTATACAGTCAGAAGAGATGCAAGTCACAAGTGGGGTACCTCAGGGATCAGTCCTGGGGCCTGTCCTCTTTAATATCTTCATCAATGACATTGCAGATGGACTGACAGGTAAGGTCTGTCTGTTTGCAGATGACACCAAGATCTGCAATAGAATAGATGATCCAGATGGGGTGGGCAGAATGAGAAGAGAGCTGGATAAACTGGCAAAATGGTCAGAAGAGTGGCAACTGGGGTTTAATGCAGAGAAGTGCAAGATCATGCACACAGGGAAGAGAAACCCTGAAGCCACCTATAGGTTGGGAGGGGAGTTGCTGGCAATCACAAGGGAAGAAAGAGACTTAGGCGTCATCATCATAGATGACCTGAAGTCATCCAAACAGACCACTACAGCAGTAAGTAAGGCTAGAGGGATATTGAGGTGTATTAGTAGGGGTATCACAAGTCATAAGAGGGCAGTAATAACCTCTCTCTACAAGACACTGGTTAGGCCCCATCTGGAGTACTGGATGCAGTACTGGAGGCCACACCTGCACAAGGACATTAACAAAATGGATGCAGTCCAGAGAAGGGCAACCAAAATGGTGCAGGGACTGCATCAGAAAACATATGAGAACAGATTAACTGAGCTCAATATGTATACCCTAGAGCAAAAGAGGGAGTGGGTGATATGATTGAAACATTCAAACATCTTAAGGGCATTAACAAGGTGAAAGGGTCTAACATGTTTCAATATAAGACAAATAGCAGGACAAGAGGACACAGCATGAGATTAGAGGGAGGCCGATTAAGGGGGAATGTGAGGAAGTTTTTTTTCACAGAAAGAGTGGTTGATGAATGGAACAGCCTACTTCAGGAAGTGGTGGATATGAATACAGTGCAGGGCTTCCAACAGGCATGGGACAGGCATAAGGGAGCAATAAAGATGAGTATGAATAGATATGCCATTGACAGAGTACAGGCCTATGGCACATTCATTAGGTAGAAGCAAATGGGCAGATTGGATGGGCCTTGCAGTCCTTATCTGCTGTCAGCTTCTATGTTTCTATGTTTAAAAAAACATGAAGAATCAACCTAATCCCCTACACTACTGACAACTCAAGTTTAAGACATAATTTCCATGAGTTTCTTGTTTTCTTATGAGCAAAGATTTCTCTTGTTACAGTATACCCATGTTTGTCAACTACTAAGCCATCTAGGTTATCACAGAAGTGGAGGTTGAAACTCATAAAAATGGGTTTGAGTGTCATTAAAACAGGTGCATGAATGATGAAAACAGGACCTGCTTTCGTAACACTCAACAGCTTCTATGTTTTTATTATTTTAAAACCAACTGATTAGAAAAATGTGAATAATTAACCTTACACCCTACTCTACTGATCACACAAGTTTCTGACTTACCTTTCACCATATTTTCTTGTTTTCTGTTATGCAGTTTCCTCTTTCCCCTTTTTTGTGACTAAGAATCACAAAACCGTAAATCTTATCAGACAGAAGTGAATTCTAAGTCATGAAAGGGACATAAATCAGTTTTACAAAGCTCAAGTTATGAAACATTTTTGGAAAACATGGACATTTAGTTGCTTAATAATATAAAATCTATACATTTTTCAGTAAAGCCGCATAGCAAAGACTCACCCTTGGACAAACTCTATAATGACATGAAAGTTTCATGCTTCAGCTTTGAGTAATTTTTATGGCTGTGTGCAGAGCCTACTGCCATCCTGCTTTCCCCTAAAAAAAGGTCTTTCTGTGGATCACATCTTTCAGGAGTTTTTAGTGTATCCTTCCATTCTGCAAATCTCTGTGGCAGTTGAAGAAATACTCCCTTCTTTCTGCTAACCTACTACTGCATTTCAGACAGCCTGTTTTGTGAAATTACTATGCTGAGACCAACATATGGTTTATATCTTATCATGCCTAATTTAACAGCAGATCCTGTTACCTTCGAAGTTGGCTGACTGGAAGACAGTTTTATGACCATAATTAATCAGTCAGTTGCTAGTTCTTCTTAATAGCCTTCAAAGCAGTCCAGCACATTATGCTTTCTCAACTGTTAACCTCTGTTTCTTTTTAAATAAAGATTTCCCCTGCAGCAATATGTTTTTCTAAAGTTGAATGAATCAAAACCCAACAAATGCAACCATGAATGGTGCATTAATAAATAAATACACTTATTGAAAGGGTGTTTTTCTGACACTTCCACCATGATTTTTACTGTATTAAAAAGTCATATGGCTGGTACTGAAAATGAGATCCAGTGATGGTTTAATTTTAATATAGATATAAAAAATGCCTTTGTGAAACAGGGAAATCATCACCTTTATAAGACCTTGCAATCACTTTTATATTTTTTAGCATGAATGACAAACAGAACTACAGCTTCCTGATATAACCTTGACAGATTTATGGAAAGAGAAAGGGGAAATTGTTTAACCAGGAAAGGCACACTTAGCCAGAGCTTGTTTTCAGGTGTGACCCGGGAGCACAGGGAAGTTAAATGACTTGCTCAGGGTCACACAGTATGCAAGTGGAGGCTGATGGGATTCAAACCAGTGCTCCAGGTTTGCAACTTGGTGCTGTTAACCATATACTGCTTACTTGTATAGACAATATACATTTTATGTTTTGGCTCAGACATGTATCCACTACATGCAGCATTTCTCTTGCAAAAAGTTTTGTTTTTTCTTTAATACACTGTTACACTATATTATGTCCTGAAAGTCCAAGCAAGATCTCTTATTTATAGCCACACTTCATTTAGCAAGTCAATATACAATAAGGAAGGGGGGGGGGACTTGTTTAACCAGGAAAGGCACACTGATTCAGAGCTTGTTTCCAGGTATGACCTGGGAGCACAAAGAAGTTACATGACTTGCTCAGGGTCACACAGTATGCAAGTGGGAGCTGATGGGATTCAAACCCAGGTCTCTAGCTTTGTAGATCAGTATTCTTAACCACTATGCTATACTGCCTCGTAGAAAGAAAAATACAGTCTTTCTGTCTGACTCTAAAAGAATTCACATTTGTTATAACAAAAGTAGTACAATGATGTAAGCATGCCCCTCCAGCAATGTCATGTTGTGTGATTGCTGATAAGATTTAGGATAGCCTACTGTATTAATTTTCACTAAGCCTTTATGGGTTACTGGACTGGGAGCACCATTACCATTTCACACCTCAGAGTAAAAGTTCAAAGCATAGCTCATATTTGCCAAACACGTGTGTGTGTGTGTGTGTGTGTGTGTGTGTGTGTGTGTGTGTGTGTATATACAGACAGACAGATAGATTGTCCAGTTGAGATGCACCACCCTGGTTTCAGTGGAGTAATGCTTCTTATGTTATAAAGTGTGAACAACACATGAATGGTAATAATTTCACACTTTTAAAATCTGGTACTTCCCATTTCTGCATATTTTTTCCATAAAATTGTGTTCAGGGTTTGTTCACTTAAAGCAGTAGTATTTGTTAATCAGAATCAATTTTATTTTTTTAGCAAAAGGTGCATTGCATTCATAATCAGTATATTTCTAACTATCTCACATACTTAAAAGCAGATTTTATAATTATACAGTATTTGCAATTAATGGCTCAAGACATTAGAATGGCTGCCACTGGCAATACTTAAAGAGCTAGTGGAGCCAAATCAGGAAGACAGGAAAAAAATACAAATTTTAAGTAGTAGTCAGCTGTAACTTTTGATCTCTGAAGTATTTTCTTTTTCCTTTTGCTCATCAGAAAGTATTCTATGTGATAATATTGTGGTGGATGTGTGGAACAGCTCTTAGACTGGCAGCTGACATATCTACAGTAACTCTACTGACCCACAGAACAACATCATCAGCATTATGATCTCACTGACAGTGACATCATAGGTGAATGACCTGGCAGTCACTCACTTGCCATTCCTAAGTATCAGTGATGTCACAGTCAGTGAGGTCACAATGCTGATGATGTGGTGTGGGGTAGTAGAGCAATATATGTCAGTTGCCAGACTAAGAGCTGTTCCACACATCACACCTACTAACATCAGGTAAACAATCTTGTAATTAAACAAAGGGAAAAGAAAAAGTACCTCAGATACAAAAGGTAATGGTTAGAGATGCAGCAAATTTAAAATTTGCCAGTGAAGTTAAGTAAAATAGCCGATTTTGCTACGCAGAGTAATCTGCGAAATACTCCTATTATAGCCCGATTTCGGCAAGGTGAAATTTCACCTACAGAACACAAAATTTCACCTTCAGAAGGTGAAATGTCACCTTGGAAGATGAAATTTCAGCTGTGGAAAAGTAAAATTTCACCTTGAAAGGCGAAATTTCACCTCTAAAAGTCAAATTTAGCCTTGGGAAGTGAAATTTTGCCTTACAAGATGAAATTTCGCCATTCCATAGGTGAAATTTTGTGGTGAAATTTTGTATTTCGCTACCCAAAATTAGCAAAATTTGTGAATTACTCCATGTAGCAAATTTTTGACACTTTGTCCACCTCTAGCAGTGGTATGCTGCTTTTAAAATCTAATATTAGTTTTAGGCAGAGCATTAGCTTTTTAATCTCTGTGGTTGACAGTATCTTATACTGTTGTATTATGGTGTGTATCGAAAAATGACTTGTAAAAAATGCTCTTTATACCCTGCCAAATGGCCTTCCAATTTTCAGCACCCCCATTTATTTCAGTCTTCTGGCACCCCTGTCTTTGAGCTTTATTATCTGTCAGAGATGCTCTTCCAACTTAGAATTTCCCTGGTCAGCAACAGGTAGACTGGATTACATTCCAATATACAGCATAGAGCAAGATGAATTATACTTAAATGTTTAGTGACTGCAGCATACAATTAAAGGTTATGTCTTCATCTCAGTTAGACTTCTGGAAGCCATGCAAAGATAAAAAAACAAGCCTTTGTCAATGCTGAAAATTTTCTTGCATGGTGTAGGTGGGATGGCATTCAGCAGCACTCATGGTGCTCATTACTTGGAGCCTTTTCAAGCTTGCCACATCCATATTGGCTCTGGCTAGAACTTGTTTGTATTACAGTGTGCAAAAAAGGTCTGAAAACCAAATGTGTATGAATTTTCAGCTCTCTAGTGCTTTCAAACTGCCCAGCACATAGTTAACAAATCTGCAGGATCAAGAGATCAGGGGATCAACTACATGAGTTCTGAATTTCAGATTACTGTGTTGAGGGTTGGAGATAGTATTAAAGGAGAACTGCACTGAACCTGTAAGTCACTTCACATTGTAGAAGCTGTTTCGTAAGTATTGGTTCTAATTCTGTTATTGTTCCATCTACACAGGCCTTTTAGTAACTCCAGTTAGGTGTTTCTGCATTGTAATCTGGTGGTAAGTACCATTTAAGAACTGTATGACGTAGTTTATGTCCCAAACAACCACTAAGTTCCACAGTAGAACATGAATGCATTGTGCCAACAATAGAAGAGCAGAAGAGGGGCATAAACTACATTGTACAGTTCTGAATTGGTTCATACCAGCAGCATATAACTCTGAAACACCTACTAGGATAACTAAAAAGCCTGTATAGCCAGACCAATAACATAATTTGAACTACTATCTAAAAACAACCTCTACTGTGAAACATGACTTATAGATTCAGCGCAGTTCTCCTTTAAAGTACACATATTGGGGTTCAACATAGCACAACATTTGTAACCCTACCTATCAGAGAACTCTATCACATCCCTAGAATCTATTATCTATTAACAATTTTATACTTTCATCATGCATTGTAGTTATGTCTTTGCAGAAAGGAAAAAAAAAAGAGAGAGAAATTTTGCTGGGGTGTCCATTTTGTTTTTTCTTTTGTTATGGTTTGGTTTTGCACAATACCTTTTGTATAAATTCAGGCATTACACTTTGCATTTTTCAAATATCCTGGAAAGTGGTCATTCTTATAAGCTAAACAGGCATCATTGGTATATCCAACTGTTTGTCTCTGAAAGTTTGTTTTTGTAGTTGACAAGAGGCCTGGCTGGATGATGGGCACTGAGCAGTTTCTGTGTAAATGGGGGCTTTTGTGTTTGTTTATTAAAAAATAACAAGTGATCATTGTTGATTTGTCAGTACTGAGGTTTTCATGGGATAGAAAGGCTCAGTGCTGCAGGCAAATTGACATCATGGCTACAGGGCTATACCATGAACCAGATCACATATCTAAATCTAACTGCACATTTGAAATTTTGAATGACTTATTTGATCTTTCTGTGATTCAATCTTCCCAGCAGTATGATTGTGTAGAAACAGGACCCCAATGAAAATGTTGCATGTCAGCTGGGCTATATTTAGTATATAGACTGTAGAACATGTATCATTCAATAGACATTTTACGTAAGAAAAATCAAACATAGAATGGGTAAAAAAATCTTATGAAGGAGAGTTGACAATGTCCTTGAAAATTCATGTCTGTGAATATGCTGAACTCAAACTTGAAGTAGATTCACAAATCAAGACTCAGAAGAGCATACAGATGTGATAATGCTTAATGAGTGTGTGATGTTTGATATTAACATGTGGCCTTGGGTGACATTGTGAGGCAGTCAGGAAAGTATGGGAATAACAGAGACTGCCCACAGCCTGGTGTGTCTCATTGCACTTAAACTGGTTTAAACCTGTTTCAAAATTGTCTGTCCTATATCTTAAAAAAGATAAACTTTGAAGAAAAAAATTCAATTAAATAAAAATGAGAACAAATGAAAAAAGTTCCTTTATCTTTATGAAAACATCTCATAATCATAAAACTCTCCCTGGACTGCCTGGTGGCTCATCAGTAGCATGTCACACACCAACACAGGTGTCTTGGGTTTTGGAGAGAGCCTGAGATGTCCTCAACTGAGTGACTGTAGTCAAGGGATGTTGCCAGTGCCAGCAGTTTCCATACTGTGAAGAGTGATGTCATGCATCTGTGACCACAATGACCCCTGTTGAAGTGCATCACAAGGTTCGGCTTCTTGCTCAGGGTAAGCTGAGTGCTCACCATGGCTACTAATGACTCCAACATGGCATCACAGGGGATGTGGTAGGGCTACAGTAACACTTGAAAGAAAAACCACTGAGGGGTCAAAATGATACAGTAGCTGGTATTCTCTGTCTATATGCTACATGAGCACTGCTGGCTAGTGGTATTTGGTGCTTAGAGAGCAGCTGACCCCATTAGGAGAACTCACAAAACATAATATTTAGACACAGTCCAACTTGTATTTCACATGAGTTATGTATTCCTCTTCCCCGTTATTTGTTACTTGGGTTATTTGCATGAAAGCAGGATCTTTGCTCCTGAGAAGTTCATCGATTCCTGTTGCTTTCTCCATACCTGAGGTTATAATGCACTGCTTTTGACATCACAGTTACTTCCACAGCAACAGATTGTGATGTCACAACAGAGGATTATGACATGAAGTATGGAGTCAGCTACAGAGGCAGATGAACTCTAAGGAAAATAATAATGTATTCATGCAAATTTTCTTGGTAATAAATAATAGAGAGGAGAAATCTATAGAATATATTTGGAATGCAAGCTGAATCATACCTAAATATGGTGTTTTTAAACTTTTCTTTGAGGCGTCAGCAGCTCTTTAAAGATTACCAAGTCTGAAAAGTAGACAGACATCTTAAGTGAGTATGGAGAAAAATCTCTATGGTCAAATGTCCCCAAAACCTAATTAAGGCAGTTTATAAAAAGAAAATGAGACCACACCCCACCACCACCACCACCACCATCCAGAGGCCTGTATCTCTCCTTCATTTTTGTTTCAGACCAGTACAAATGTTAAGATGAGCATACCTTCAGTCTAGTGTCATCTTTGCCCTTATTACTGCTTCTGAGTTCCACGAGTGCTGTCATTCTCAGAAAATCGCACCACTCAATCCTTCTCCACCTGGCCAGCCTTCCAACTCCTGAGTCCATCACTGAGCACAGGATGTCGGCACCCCAAGCGGAGGCCTTGTGGCTACATCGGCAGGCTGGCTAAGTATTGAACTTTCTGATGCAGAGATTTCTACCCTCCCTCCCGACATGGATTGCCAGCACCTCTGAGAATTTTACAGAGCCTACTACCTCCCCAAGCTGCCTTCCTAGCTCCCTGTATATTTCTTCCTGTATCATGAACAACTGAGTCATGAAGGACCCATGCAGGGAAGCAGTTCTGCCCACATTGTCCAGAATGAGTTCTGACCACATTGTCCAGAATGAGACAGTTGTTCGAGGAACTGGATGTCACGGTGAACGTACCAACATCTGTCCTTAGTCAGTGCATCCAATATACTGGTGCGGTGCTGGGCATGGTGGTGGACAGTTCCACCCTGCCTGCAGACAGGGTGGAAGTCCTTGTTGCTCAATCCCAGCTGATACACTGAAGCCATTATGTATCAGCTTGGATGATGTTACATCTGCTGGGACTGATGGCTGAAGCCATAATTATGATTTTGTTTGTTCACCTCCATATGAGCACACCACATTCAGCTGTTTGGGCACAGCTGAATCAGTTGACAGACAAGCTGGAATAAATGATCCTAGTCATGTCCTCTCTCAACCGTGCTCTAATATGGTAGATGAACTGCTAGAACCTGTTACAGGACATTCCATTTTTTCCATGACTCCCATGCAGATCCTTAAAATGGATGCCTCTGGGACAGACTGGGGCATCCATCTTGGGTTCTTTCAAAAACAAGGGTGTTGGATCGATTGGGAATCTAATATCCACATCAATATTCTGGAGAGGTGGATTGTTCTGCTTGGTCTTCAGGCTTTTCAAGAGCATCTTAGCCCAGGTTGCTTGCTGATTCAGATGGACCATGTCATTGTAATGCACTACATAAACAAACAAGGAGGCACTCACTCTTATCCCCTGTGAAAGGAAGTGATGAGGGTGTGGTACTGTGTGATGTCTCACAGCCTTAGGCTGTTAGCCGAATTTCTCCCAGGTGTCCAAAACATCTTAACAGACAGGCTAAGCAGGTCCCTGGCTTATGAATGTGAGCTGTTGACCTAAACAGTAAATGACCTCTTCATTAGATGGGGTTGTGCAGAGCTGGACCATTTTGCTGCCCCACCCAGTGCCAAACTGTGGTGTTTAAGCTGGCTCACTCCAGGGGCTAGAGTTTTGGTGAGATGTGTTGTCCCTCTCCTGGAATGGGACATTCATTTACGCCTTTTCTCCAGTCCTTTTCATACAGAGCATTCTACTGGAGCTGCAGGTGGAGTATGCATCCCTAATACTGGTGGTTCCCTTCTGGCCTCACCAGATTTGGTTTATGCTTCTGCAACATCTGGCAATGGAGCCTGCTGTTCAGCTCCCCCTCTGTTGGGGTCTGCTGTCACAGGCACTGGGGTCCCTGGTTCAGCTAGACCTGTGGATTTCACATCTGTATGCTTGGTTCCTGAAGATGTAGTCATTTTCCATTGGGGGGTTTCACACCCGGTGGTTGATGTCTTGCTTGCAGCAAGAAGGACTTCTATCTGACTCTGGTCTTCAGTATTCCCAGCAAAATTGAACAAGATGCTGGGGTGTATAGTGAGAGGAATCTCCTCCAGGAGTAGGGAAGTGATTCTACCCCTGTACAGGTCACTGGTCAGGCCACACCTGGAGCACTGCGTGCAGTACTGGCGCTCATTCCTGAGGAAGGATGTCAGGTTACTGGAGGGGGTACAGCGCAAGGCAGCAAAGATCATCTAGGGATTGGAGGGCAAACCCTACAAAGAAAGGCTGAGTGAGCTAAAAATTTATTCCCTGGAGGAGAGGAGGGATGGGGGGACATGATTGAGACCTTTAAGTACTTAAAGGGGATAAACATGACTACTACAGAGGGGATTTTCCAGTTGAGATGAGGGAGGGACATGAGAGGGCATGGTCTCAGACTGGAGGGAGGAAGATACAAGAGAGAGATGAGGAGATATTTTTTAATGGAAAGTGTGATAGCTAAGTGGAACACTCTACCTGAGAAGGTGGTATCCTGTAAGATGGTGGGCAGTTTTAAGATGGGATGGGATTGGGTGGGGAGGGTGACTGTGAAGGAGGAAGGGGGGTGGGGCAGCTGCAATGTGAGGGAGTTAGCTGCACAATTGAGCAGACTCAATAGACCATGAGGCCTGCTTCTACTGGCAGTTTCGTATGTTCATATATACTGACTGCTGTGCCAGAGCAACAGTGTGTTGGGCTAGGACCAGCTGTATTGCTGTTGTTCCCACCTAGAGGCAGCAGTTAGACAGATAGCACAAGTGTGGGACATGCCAGAGATGGCACAGTGTGGAGCATGCCAAATATTTTCAATAGTTTTTGTCCCATGTTCATTTCTTCATTGGGCTCAATTGAAACCTTTCAGCCACAACAATGGAGCATGGCCTCCATAGAGCTGCAGGGCCCAAGAGTACCTGTGATAAGCATTCTGAAGGATATGTTGTTTTTTGCTCCTATCTCCCCCTTATCTTCCACACATCCATCTTGGGTTTGTGTAGGTTTAAATTCTGCAGTATCCCTGCGCAAGAGACATAGAAACATAGAAACATAGAAGTTGATGGCAGATAAGGACCGCAAGGCCCTTCCAGTCTGCCCATTTCTTTTTAGATCTGATGAATGTTCCATTGGCCTTTACTCTGTCTATGCGCCTGTCTATTTATACTTATCTGTATTGCTCCCTTATGCCTATCCCATGCCTGTTTGAAGCCCTGCACTGTGTTCATATCCACCACTTCCTGAGGTAGGCTGTTCCATGCATCCACCACCCTTTCTGTGAAAAAGAACTTCCTCACATTACCCCTTAATCAGCCTCCCTCTAATCTCATGCAGTGTCCTCTTGTCCTTCTATTTTTCTTATATTGAAACATGTTAGACTCTTTCACCTTGTTAATGCCCTTAAGATGTTTGAATGTTTCGATCATATCACCTCTCTCCCCCCTTTGTTCTAGAGTATACATATCAAGCTCAGTTAATCTGTTCTTATACGTTTTCTGATGCAGTCCCTGCACCATTTTGGTTGCCCTTCTCTGGACTGCCTCAATTTGGTTAATGTCCTTGTGAAGGTGTGGTCTCCAGTACTGCATGCAGTACTCCAGAAGGGACCTAACCAGTGTCTTGTAAAGAGGGATTATTACCTCCCTCTTCCGACTCATGATACCCCTACTAATGCACCCCAACATTCCTCTAGCCTTACCTACTGCTTTAGTCATCTGCTTGAATGATTTCAGGTCATCGGTGATGATGACAACCAAGTCTCTTTCTTCCCTTGTGACAGACAGCAACTCCCCTCCCAGCCTATAGGTTGCTTCAGGGTTTCTCTTCCCCATGTGCGTGATCTTGCACTTCTTTGCATTAAACCCCAGTTGCCACTCTTCCGACCATTTTGCCAGTTTATCCAGATCTCTTCTCATTCTGCCCACACCATTTGGATCATGCACTCTGTTGCAAATCTTGGTGTCACCTGCAAACAGACAAACCTTACCCTCCAGTCCATCTGCAATGTCACTAATGAAGATATTGAAGAGGACTGGCCCCAGGACTGATCCCTGAGGTACCCCACTTGTGAGTTGCATCTCTTCTGACTATATACCCTTTACCACCACTCTGTTTTTTGCCCATCAACCAGTTTGACACCCAGTTGACCAACGTATGACCCACCCCGAGCCTACCCAGCTTATTAATCAATCTTCTATGTGGAACAGTATCGAATGCTTTGCTGAAGTAAAGGTAGGCAACATCAACTGCTCCCCCTTGGTCTACCAATCTGGTTACCCAGTCAAAGAAACCTATGAGATTAGTTTGACAGGACCTTCCTTTTCTAAACCCATGCTGTCTTGGATCCTGTGCTCCTATGGTTTCCAGGTGTTGCACTATCCTTTCCTTAAGGAGTGTCTCCAAAATCTTACCCACTACTGAGGTAAGACTGACTGGTCTGTAGTTCCCTGCCTCCTTCCTCCTACCACTCTTGTGGAGTGGGTTCACATGAGCCCTTGTCCAGTCTTCTGGGACCTCTCCTGTGCTCAGAGATTCACTAAACAGTTTTGATAATGGGTCTGCCAGTTCCACCCTTAGCTCCTTTAGTAACCTGGGATGTATGCCATCAGGTCCCATTGCCTTGTCCACCCTGAGCTTATCGAGCTCTGGTAGGATCCTTTTTTTTGTGAAGGGACTAATGCACACCTCCCTCCCCCCTGTGTCCATGGTGCTGAGCTGTGGGCCCTGCCCTACCTTCTCTCCAGTAAATACTGAGCAGAAGTACCTATTAAGCATAAATGCTTTGACATAGTCCTCCTCCTCACATGCCCCCTTATCCCCTTTGATCTTAGCAATATTACCTCTGGACTTTCTCCTTTCACTAATGTATCTATAGAAAACCTTGTTACCTTCTTTCACTGTTCATGCTAGTGTGTCCTCAGTTTGGGCCCTTGCCTGCCTTACTTCCTTCCATGCTTCCCTTAGGGAAGTTTGGTATGCCTCCCTATCTTCATCCTGCTGTATTCCCTTATATTTCCTGAAGGCCAGCCTTTTGGCACTGAGCTTTTCTGCTACTGTTTTTGAGAACCAAAGTGGTTTCCTTCTTCTTTTGCACTTCCTTTTCTCACTAACACAATGGGATGTTGCTTGAAGTATTGCATCTTTAATGCTTGCCCACTTTGCCTCACCTGAATTTCTTTTTGCCAGGGCTGGCTTAACTCTGTTGGCCATCTTATTAAAGTCTGCTCCTCTGAAGTCCCATATTTTTGCCTTGGAATGGGATGATCTAGTTCTAGTGGCCAAATTGAACCATACCATGTGATGGTCACTGGCCCCCAGGTGACCTTCCTCCTGGAGATCTGTGATCCTTTCCCTGTTAGTCAGTACTAGATCTAGGATAGCCCTGTCTGTTGTGGGTTGTTGTACTAGTTGCTTGAGTCCATTCCCCCTGCAGGGAATCTACCATGTGCCTAAGGTCCCTTTCCCACCGGCTGTCACTGCAGCAGCAGAGTGGGGTACCACTCCAACCTTAGGCATGGATGTGCTGCCCCCTGCCACACCCATCTCTTGTGGTGGCATGACAGTGGGGGAAACCAGACTAACTCCCTAACCTAGATCAGCTATTGCACATGGTAGTAACTGTAGCAAACAAGATGCCACAGTCCTCTAAATGATGCAAACAAGTTCCAAAATTTTGGGGGTAATAGTGTGTTGCTTGCTTTCTGCTCCTCAGTGGATCACTTTTATGCTTATGCTTATGACTTTGCTTTATTTAATGGTTTAAAATAAATTCTGAAACTTGTTTGCATCATTTAGAGGAGTGCAGCATCTTATTTGCTACAGTTATGGTCATTTTGCTCCATGCAACCTCATAACGGTGGAGCTATTTTGCCTGACCTATTGCACATGGTAGCCTGATGTGCTACTGTGGGGCCATTGTGGGATCCCCTTTTGTCAGCTTATTTATAATACTGAAGAGGGTTTTATACCCGAAATGGGCAAGCCAAGGCAGGCTTGAGCCTGGCTAAAGCTTAGTGCCTTGCTCTGGCTTGATTAGACCTTGATATACAATTGAGAGCAAAGATCAAGTCAAGCTAATTATGTCTAAAGCAAGCATTTTTATCAGGCTAAGAAGTAAGTGTAGTGGCATAAACTTTCAAATCCTCTCTTGTAACCAATGAGGAACACTGTCAGTATCACAGAGGACAGCCTGCAGTACCAATAGCTTGGCATGAGCTTTCAAGCCAGAACCTTGGCTTAGCTCTGGCTTGGCTCTAGGTCAAAAATTATTGGCTTGCCTATCTCTATGATAGACAGCTGGTAGGTGATATGGGCTGTCCTTGCTTTTGCGAGGCAGTAAAGAACAAATGGACTAGTTTGAAGGGGGGGGGGGATAAACCTCCCATCATATATTTTTGTGGGTGGTGTATTAACACCACAGTTGTGCTGCAACCTGTTTGGGACAAGTCCAAGGCTTTGTACAGTAAATATGCTGTTTTATTTATATGTGTCTAGGAACTTGTTGACCAATCAGAATGCAAGACTTGTCCAATTCATTTTATAATAGGAACTTTGTTAAGTGCTAATCCTAATATTGAGTAGCCAGCTTTCTAGCATAGGAGACAATTAGGATTGCAACCCATCCCAGTTTTGCCGGGGATTGTCCTGTTATTTAGAACCATGTCAATGGAAATTTTAAAATCTGACCGGGACATTGAAAGTCCCTGTTTTACATTTGATGGCAGCAAAAGTCCTGGTTTCCTAGTAGAAAAGTAATTGTATCATATAATTTTTATTAAACAATGACTTTTTTATGTATTTCTTCCTTTATTCTAGGATGGAATAAAACCGGTGCAGTCCCAAGCCACAGGCAGTCACTCATGGTGTTTTTTTATTTCTAGGCAACGGGGGGGGGGGCGCGTCTAGGGGCTACACTGCTCCATTCAAAACAAGCGATCACACCACAACTGCATGATGATTGGTGTCGGTAAGGCAGAGAGGCCAGCATGTGAGAGAGGACTGCAGTGTTTCTGTGAGGGAGAGATATCCCATTCCCCACCTGTCATGGACTGGCACTGTGTCTGACAGAATGGTCTTTTACCACCAAGTATGTGCCTGCTACCTGCATGGAGCTCCTACGATCCAGGACTGTACCATGACCTACTCTGGCTTGCCAGCTCCTCCACTCTTGCTCAGCAGCTGAGTGAGTATAAGAACTCCTCTGTCACCCTGCCTGGCAGCTGACAGTCTGCTAAGCTTAACTAGATGGGAATGCAGCTTGTAGGAATGCTCAGAGACTCGGCGCTCCGCTGCTCCCTCTCAGACACCTAGACAGACGAGCAGCTGCTGGCGGCAAAGTGTCTTTTCAAAGTCGGTAAGACTTTCCTCCTGTTTGCAGCCTCTGCCTGTCGTTTGTGTCCTGTAAAGGACTGCCAGCACAAATCATTTAGTCCAGTAGATACAGAAAAATAAGAGCATTGTAAGTGAAATAGTGAACATGTATATTACAACAGCTTCTAGTAGAACATAATCTGTTGTAATATACATGTTTCAACTTCCAATTCTCTTATTTTTCTATCTTTACTATGCTGAACTGTCCTAAAAACTCAGAGTCATTGAGGAGGATTTATGTTTTACACAATACATGCTGGCACAACAAGCATGTAAACTACATACAGTTCTAACATGGTTTTCTTTTTTTTTTTTTTTTGTAACTTTCATTTTTATTTGCAATTTTTTTAAAACATATAGAAACATACAAACATTCAACTTTAGACAATGCACAACATGTAACTCATACAAGAACTCATCTGTAGTCTGACCTAATAGAATACAATCTTCAATTTATTACAGGTTTTAACGAATTATCTAGTAAGCATCATATATATTATCACTGGAATTAATTAATTTCAGAAGTGCAGTTGAACTAGTCCATCCATATATATGTTCATGGGACAAAATGTGGTTTTATAATGCTAGACTGATCATGTCTGGGATCTGGGGCAATGGAATTCCCAGGCTAATTCCCCTTGTCTGGTTCTGGACAAAGGCAAAGGGCCTGCATTGCCCTGAAACTGTCCTACTCTCTGACTCCAAATGTTGTTTTCAGGTCAGAAAATGAGAGCAGGTTCCCCTTGTCAAGAAAGTGCCCCACCAAGTGCTGCCACAGCCACTCCCATTTCCGAAAGCCATGGTCAAGGTGAGTGGGTACAAAGACCTGTCAGTATGGGAGTGAACAGATGAGGAATCTATAACGAGCCAGTTGTTTGGCTTCTAAAATAGTCTGCCACACCTGCAATGTGTTAATTGTGTATAGGTTATCTGTGATTTCCTGTGGGGGGGGGGCTCAAGTTTTGTAATAGTATCTTATTTATGCTAACTAGGTCCTCTTCCCTCTTCTCCAGGTCCCTCCACTTTGCCTGGTATTGGTTGTGCAACCAATAAAAAAACTATTCTAAGTTGGGAGGCTTGGTAATAGGCCTCAAGATCAGGCAGGGTCAGTCCTCCAAATCTCTTGGACAACTGTAGAATTGAGAACCTGATTCTGGGACACTGAGATAACCATATATATACAGTATATATATATATATATATATATATATATATATATGGAAATCTTTTGTTTAACTCTCTTATCAGGGCTGGGGGAGGGGAGTGCCTGAGCCAGGTACAAAAAGCGGGGTAGGATATTCATCCTAACTGTGTCTATTCACTGGATCATTGAAAGAGGCAGAGTTTTCCATCTCTCCAGGTCCAGGGTGATCTGGTCTATCAGATGTTGGTAGTTAAGGTCCCCCAACTCTGGGGGGATTTACTGACAGGTGGACCCCAGGGTATTTAAGCTTCACCAGGTCCCACTTAAAGAGAAACAAGTGTTGTATGTGTGGTGAGGGACAGTAATTAAGTTTCAGAGCCTCCACCTTAGAAGTATTTGTTTTTTACCCTGCTAGGTCACTAAATTCATCGAACGCTCATCACAGTGGTGGTAGGTAGGTCTCAGGATCTGCAATATAAAGAATCTGATTATCCACATAAAGCGAGAGTTTATGTTGTTTGCATCCTGCCTCCACCCCCCCATAATGGCCTGGTTCTGCCTGATTGCCTGTGCCAGAAGTTCTAAATATAGGGGAAAGAGTAGGGGCAACAGTGGGCACTCCTGTCATGTGCTTAATAGGGGGACAGGGTCAGAGATGGAGCCATTGATTTTGACATAGGTCATAGGTTGGTTGTATAATGTTTTTATCAGCCCCACAAACTCCTCAGAGAATTTCATTTTCTGGAGAGTTGCCGCTAAGATAGCCCAAGTCACCCAGTCAGAGGCCTTCTTTGCGTCCAGGCTCAGAAATAGAAAAGGTGAGTCTGACCAGGTGGCAAGGTGAAGGAGGTGTATGTTTTTTTTAATGTTGTCCTGTGCCTGTCTGGTGTGAATGAAACCACAGTGGTCAATGTTGGTTAGGAGTGGGAGAAAAGACTCCATACTTTTGGCTATTACTGCCACAAAAATGTTATAATCAATGTTGAGAACTGAGATTGGTCTACAAGAAGAACAGGCCAGGAGATCTTTACCAGGTTTCAGAATGCTAGAAATATATGCATATCTCCATGTCATAGGTGCCCCCTCTGCCTCCATCACCCCCTAACATGCTGGTAGGAGTACAGGGAGTAACTGCTCCTTAAACTGACGATAGAACTCATTCGTGTATCCATCTGGTCTAGGGCTTTTGTTAGTTTTGAGGTTAGAAATGGTTTTTAATAGTTCTATGTTAGTAATAGGTGAATCAAAAATCTCCCTTTGTGTTTGTATAAGTGCTGGCAGTTCCAAGGATGACAAAAATTCTTGTACTCTCCCCATATCCACCTGATGGTCCGGGGTGTACAATGTTCAGTAGAACTGGGTAAATGCCCACAATATCTGTGATGGCTTATTCTTCACCCTCCCAGTATCCGGAGATTTAATCTGAGTGATGGTAGTTTGGGCAACTCTCCGGTGGAGGAGATGTGCAAGTAGATGCGTGGCCTGTGGCTCCCCCTCGTAGTATTTTTGCATTAAAAACTGGAGGGCTTGTTCCAGTTTAATATCAAGTAAATGATGACTTCTCTGCCTAATGGCCTCCACCAGGGAGTGCCCCCCCCCCTCTGCATATTGAGTTATCAGCTCCTTCAACTGGTTTTGCAACAAGTTGAGCTGGGCATTTTGTTTTTTGTTATACTGGGAAGTGAATTTAATTATGTCACCCCTCAGGACAACCTTAAAGGTGTCCCACAGGATGCTGGGTGCTATCTCTGGGGTCTTGTTCTCCCCCAGTATCTGCGTGATTCGTTATTTTACCATCACCACAAATTCTGGTAAGTTAATTAAACTTCCAGTGTGTTATCATCCTGCTTTCCTTAAATCCATGTGGAGTAGCAAGAGAAAGAGTGATCCAATAGGGTAGAAGGCATCATGTCACAGTCCCTTACACAATGCTGGTGCTCCCATGAGATATAAAAAAACTCTACGTGTATAGGTTCCAGGTGGGACTAAGTAGTGCATGTATGCATGACCATGCAGGTTCAGGGATCGCCATACATTGGTCCAATTGATTTCCCTCATACAGTCCTGAGCTGCTTGCTGGTCCCCATCCTCCTTGGTGGTTTAGGGTTAGTAGAGTCTAAACTATCATATGTAAAATGATGGTCTTCTTCCACCAGGAGCACTCCCTGATGAAGCTTTGTGATATGTTACAGTAAGGAATGGACTATATGGGAGTCTGAGCCAGGTGGGATATAGACTAACATGGTTACCTTCAATACCTTTTTGCAAATCTGAAATTCCCCACTAAATTTATTAAAAGGCTTCTGAAGATATTGCTAGACAGAAACTAGAGCTATGCAGAATGCAAAAGTTTGCCACCAGAATTCCTGCTGAATGACAAGTCCACATGCAAAATGCTTTACAGACTTTCTTTTCCAATGTGGTGAAATTCTGAAAAGCATTTCTATGTTCATTCTAGATTTAGACTGTGTTGCAGACCATGATTAGATAGTTTCCTATTAAAGAAGCTTCCTGGAGCAAAGTACATTCGTGTGATGGGCTGAGTATAACTGTCTTGACTGGGTGTGAGTCTCTACCTAATGGTCAGTTTTTCATGGACAATATAGCTAGGCAACATGGCAGGTGCTAGTGATGCAGACTGAGGGGGGTGTTGCAGGCATACTGGGTAAAGTAGGGTTTGGTGACCATGTAGGCGAGGTGGAGTAGAATGGGATATGGAGTTAACATGGAGTAGAGGGGGGTGAGGAAGATTTGGGGGACAGATATGGAGCTGGGTGTATGAAAAGGGGAAGAGGGGATGGCTCCAGGTCAGAATTGGCTGGTATAAGGGGCAAGGGAGCAGAAGGGGAAGCAGGGGGGACAGAGTACTGACCTGAAATGGCTGTGGGATGGCAGTCTGGATGGGAATGTTATGGAGGTTATGGGAATGTTCCATATGCTGCAGGCTAGGGGATCTGTAGGCAGAGGTCCAGAAGCTTCAAGTAGAGTTACGGAGGATGAGAAGAGGGTGTGGAAGTGTTGCGGTAGGCCGGGAACCCAGTCATGCAGGTAGGGTAGCTGAGGCTGCGGGGCCTATAGAGAGGATGATCGCATGTAGGGATGTCATGAGAGTGGCACCTATAGATCAAGTCAGGAAATGAGGTAGCAAGATGCAGCAGCTTTGTAACAACAGAAGGGGCTTCAACTGGTGGTGGGGGCAGCTTCAAGCAACAGTTACACTGTGTTGGGGAAAAAACGGGTGAGTATGGTGGTGCCCCCAAAAT
This sequence comes from Neoceratodus forsteri, assembly GCA_016271365.2. Taxonomy (NCBI): domain Eukaryota; kingdom Metazoa; phylum Chordata; order Ceratodontiformes; family Ceratodontidae; genus Neoceratodus; species Neoceratodus forsteri. The sequence continues at coordinate 169,655,959 of CM057456.1, read as the reverse complement.
AGGGGCAGGGGGCACGAGGGTAGGGGGTAGACAGGGGCAAACATTTCAGAGGGTATGAGGAACAGGACACTGGGATGGGAAGGTGTAGCAAGTAGGGTGAGGAGGGGGGATGGGGGAGCTGGGGAACCAGTGAGGTGTTGCAACCCGGGGGTTGAAGAAGAGCACAAGGTGAGGTCAAATGGAGGGGAAGGATCGGCTTCCAAGGGAAGGGTATTTAGAGTTGCAAGGGAGTCAGGTGGAATGGAGATGAAGGGAGGATGGGGGGCCAGGTCTAGGAGCTGGTGGGCAGGACAGAGTTGACACTCATGTGGGGATGGGGTAGCAAGCAGGTACTGCCAGAAGGTGGTGTGGGGTGGGAATCATAGTAATAGAGGATTTTACCCTTAAAGGGATAAGATTGGGAAGGAGGGAATTTTGAACAGTCACTGTTGATGTTACAACTAGTAGAGATGCACATATGTAATGGAGAATACCAGCTAACCACTGCAGCATGGAAGGGGTCCTGTGTGAGTCAGACAGTATCCGTTCCATGCTGCAGTACTGAGTCTGGAATGGGTTATGCTTTAACTTCAAGACACAGTGCCGGCATCGTGCCATGCCACATGCAGTGCAGAGTACGACACCTCACTATACCATGTGCTTCCAACCTTGAAGTTGACAGCCCAGGTTCAGGAATGGACCTGAGAGTCAGAAGGCTGTCTGAAGGGTGGAGGTTCTAGAGTTCAGTGGACTGCTCTCCTTTTCTGGGGGGAGAGGGGGTTTGTGTGATTGGTGCTTGACTGACCTCTGGTGGAGGCCTTATGGAAACCAGCCGATGGCACCTACATACTCTATGGAGCCTGAGGTCGGACATATGTAAGCTTAAACACCTTTGGCTTCACTGCACATCCTGCATCCCTGTATGTATATGGAGGAAACTCGTGCCAAGCAGGATGCCGACCGCCTTGCAACACAGGTACCACACTGATGCCCATGTAAAGGAAAAAGGAGACATATACCAACAGCCACTGGTACTGTGACCCTCTCCTGATGGCCCTAAACTCTGAGGGCAATACAGAGTGTACTTCTGGGTTGGTGAGCCCGTGGGAGATTGGTGATGGGGCAGGGTGCGTGGCTGGGCCAATGGGAACATATATCTGATTTCAGCCAAACTAGGACTAATACGAGCTTGATAGTAACAGTTACACAGTTTGCCTGAGCAAAGGTATGTCTCCAAGCTGGCATTCTGAGAAGAGAAAATTGATTATAGAAATGTTCTTTTCCCAGAAAGTCAGCTGGGAAAACTGCCATTGCTCAGGCAAAGTGTTTAAGTAATCAGTACCAGTCTCCTGTTAATTATACTGTACTGCATTGCAGTAGCATCATGGGACATTCTTTAAAAACAGTGAGTACTGGGATTTAAAACTAACCTTTTTTTATTTCCTCCCAGCACCAGGAAACAGGAGTGCAACTGGCAGTCTGTATGCCATAGAGAAAGACCTGCTGATCTACAGTAAGGCTCTGCAAGCAAGCAACTAAGCAAGCATCCTCCCAGGTGAAGCCTGACTCTCATCCTACAAGTAGCCAGGTTAGAAGATAATTCTGAGTGGTATCAGTTGACAAGATGGATCAGCCACTGTCAATGCAGCAAATGAGTGAGATCTGGACATTTTCTAGTACTCATTAACTGTCTACTGCCCTACAGTTTTTAACTTATGAAACAGTACCTCAGGAAAAATCATGACAAACATTCTTGACCTCAGTAAGTCAGTCATCTGTGCAGGTAGTTCAGTTCAACATTGAACAACTGAACATTTGATGATGTGTAGTAATTACTTCATTTGCCAATAAGAGTGGAAGAGCACTTTCAATCTTGCAGTCTAGTCAGCAGCATGAAATGGCGGTGGTCAGTCAGTTCCACAGCCGACATTTTCTGGTTTGTGTGTCCAGCAGTTGTCACAGTTTCTTCTTCAGTCAACAGCAAAGTCCATGAAGTGTATTTCTTATGATAACTGAAGTTGCAAAAAACATACAGTTACAGAGTAGGTCTGTCAGGGCAGCACTTTCAGTTTTGCAGTCCAATCAGTGGCAATAAAGAGGGTAGTGGTCAGTCAGTTCAACAGTGGACATTTTCTGGTTTGTGTGTCCAGCAGTTGTCACAGTTTTTTTTTATCAGATAGCAGCAAAGCGAATAAAGTTGATTACTTACTATAACTCAAGTTGCCAAGAATATACAATTACAGAGTAAGTCTGTCTGAGCAGCACTTTCAGTCTTGCAGTCCAGCCAGTGGCAGCAAAGGGAGTGGAGGTCAGTCAGTTCAACAGTGGAAAGTTTTTGGTTTCTGTGTCCAGCAGTTGTCACAGTTTCTTCTTCCATCAAGAGCAAAGTCCATGAAGTGTATTTCTTATGATAACTCAAGTTGCAAAAAATATACAGTTACAGAGTAAGTCTGTCAGGGCAGCTCTTTAGTTTTTGCAGTCCAGTCAGTGGCAACTAAGAGGGTAGTGGTCAATCAGTTCAACAGAGGACATTTTTTGGTTTCTGTTTCCAGAAGTTGTCAGAGTTTCTTCTTCAGTCAACAGCAAAGCGAATAAATTGGATTTCTTACAATAACTCAAGTTGCCAAAAACACATAGTTACAGAGTATGTCTGTCAGAGCAGTACTTTCAGTCTTGCAGCCCAGTCAGTGGCAGCAAAGAGGTGGTCAGTCAGTTCAACAGTGGTCATTTTCTGGTTTGTGTGTCCAGCAGTTGTCACAGGTTTTTTTTATCAGACAGCAGCAAAGCGAATAAAGTTGATTACTTACTATAACTCAAGTTGCCAAGAATATACAATTACAGAGTAAGTCTGTCTGAGCAGCACTTTCAGTCTTGCAGTCCAGTCAGCGGCAGCAAAGGGAGTGGAGGTCAGTCATTTCAACAGTGGACATTTTTGGTTTCTGTGTCCAGCAGTTGTCAGATTTCTTCTTCCATCAAGAGCAAAGTCCATGAAGTGTATTTCTTATGATAATTCAATTTGCAAGGAAGATACAGTTACAGAGTAAGTCTGTCAGAGCAGCACTTTCAGTTTTGCAGTCAAGTCAGTGACAGCAAAGAAGGTGTCAGTCAGTCAGTTCAACAGTGGTCATTTTCTGATTTGTGTGTCCAGCAGTCATCACAGTTTCTTCATCAGTCAGCAGGAAAGCCAATAAAGTGGATTTCTTGCAATAACTCAAGTTGCCAAGAATATACAGTTTCATTCAAAGTCACTCTCAGTGGAGCAATGCAGTCTTGCTGTCCAGTCAGCAGCACCAGGATAATAAAGTCCTCATGGGTGGAGAGACAGATAATGAGATGGCTAGTTCATCTGGGTCTCATCCAGCAAAACAGAAGTGTAAGTGTTCCACTTGTTATAGCCATGAATGGGAACAAATAGAAAAATTTACATACTAGTTGCGGCCTGCAGAAGGAGGTCCATATTATGCCAGTTGCATCTTATGCCATGCCAAAATCTCAGTGAAACATGAAGGAAAATTGACACTCGACAATCATGAAAAGACCCAGAAACATCAGAATGATGTGTACTATAAACACAAAAATCAGTCTGTCCCAGGTTTTATGATACAAAGAGATTTTTCAGAAGAAGACAAAGCTGCTGTAGCAGAACTAACATCTGTGTAACACAGAGCATGCCATAGGCACAGTTACCTTTCCACTGACTGTGGAAAAAGGTTAACACAATAATTTTAATGACTTGAAGACTGCTACGAAAATGTCATGAGGCAAAACTAAAGTGAGGCTCTAATACAAAATGTTTTAACACCATTTAGTCAGGAACATTTAGCGAGACTTACAAAATTCCTACTATTATGCTGTATGCTTCAAATTCTGGCCATCATAAATTGTTCTCCTATACAATTCAGTACTTCAGTAAAATGGATGGAGTAAGCTATGGATTGTTGGAATTTTATGAAGACCCTGAAGAATCCAGCCAAGCTATTTATGAACAAATTGTACAAATAACAGAAACAAATGGCCTGACTCTCAGCCAGATTAGTGCATGTGGTGCTGACAACACATTGCTTAATTTTGGGCATCACAATTCAGTTTTCCAGAAGCTGAACCTGCTTAACAAGTGCATGTTAAAGGGTAATTGTAAGTGTCTCCTAATTCACAATGTACTAAAAAGATCTATCAGAGTTTTCAGTGTTGCAGGATATGACATTGAATGCTTTATGCTGAAAGTGTACAGTGAGTTTTCGTCTTCAGCCAAAAAAGTTGAAACCCTGAAAAAGTTCTTTGAGTTCACTTCAACAGAGTATAAAGAGATACTGAGGCATGTACCTACACACTGACTTTCCCTGCTGCCTGCTATCCAGCGGAACTTGGAGTGTTGGCTTGCATTAAAATCATACTTTCTGTCCCTTGGAGAGCATGACTGTCCTAGCATTATATGGAAGTGTATGTGCAGAGCTGGGGAAGATGGAGATGGTGGATAATCCAATGTTACTCTTTCTGAATGTTTCTTATTCTTCTTGCACAAATGAATGCAGGAATTTGATGCAGCATTAAGGAAGCTAGAAAGTGAGAGTTCTACCATACTGGACATACATTTGGTGATGAATTGTCTCAGACCTCAACTGGAATCATGATGTGCAGACAAGTTCTATAGTAGCAAGAGCAAGACAAACGTTGGCAAGACTTTCTGCTAGAAACAAGCTCAGTTCTGAAAACTTGTTGACAGCTTCTTTGAAAAGCCATTCTTTATTTGGACACCAATTATGATGTTGATGATCAATGTTGTCTCTGGTTGGCTGCTTGCATCTGGATAACAAAAGTGATCCACTTCAGTGGAGTGACATGGAAACTCTGGTGGGTAAACTACAACTGAACATCAATGAAAACAACTTCACAAGATTTTGCTCTACTGAAAGATGCAATAACCAACATACTTCAAGATCTTCTGCCAGACAAAAATGAGCATTTTTTTCACACAAGGAAGTTCAAGCTACTGAATTACTTAAAGTGGTGTCCTTTGTTTTCAATTCCAGTCGGTAATGTGTTTGCAGTATGCATCTTTAGTCACAAGGAGTATGTATAAGCAAATAAAAGGAATAGGTTGTCTGTTGTTCTGGTGAAGCCAGAACTTTAAGTTGGTTTGAACTTCTGAAAACTATCATGCATCAAATTTAATATTTTTATCGAAAGTCAAAAAGACATTCTTTGTGCTGCAAGAATAAATGAGAAATATAAATGGAAAATGGGGCGAGGAAGTAGGCCATTTAATTCACATATACATTGTTAAATATGTAGCAGATGTAACTGTCATTTTCCTTATTCTGTGTAGAGATGTTGTGAAATTTAATTTTGCTGGTGAAATCCCAGCAAAATTATCAGATTCGCCATGCATAACATTTCGCGAAATGAAGCACTTACGGCAAAATTTCGCCATCAATTTTGCCAATAAATTTCGCCTTGTGGTAGTATTAGGCAAAATTGGGTGAAATCAGGCTTTCTCACATGATTTACTCTCTGTAGGTCACATGGGTGTCTGCAGTCAGGCAGGAAGTCCCTGATTCTGCTTCCTTTTGCTCATGTTTCTGACACAGATAGTCAGAGAGCTAAGCAGCAGAAGAATTTGTGTGTGTATTGTGTTTTTACACATTCTGTGTGTTTTAAAAACTGTTAATTTCTTTATCTTTCTTTGGTAGGACTTCTTTTGTGTGTGTATTTTTCTGAGTGTTAGATTATAGAGACTGTGTGTGTGTGTGTGTGTGTCCATCACACTCTTTCTTTCTCTTTCTCTTTTTCTGAAATTTTTCTTTAGTTTCTTTAGGAATTTTTTTTACCTTGATAATGGATGGGAAAGGTGAGGGTCAGAAGAACAAGGCTGGTCTAAATATTCACCTTAACAGGCAAGCATTTAGACCTGTGGGGACTGACAGATAAGGTCAGGCACCCCAACCCCTCATCAGCAGAAGTCAGTGCCTCCCACCCAGCAGCAGTAGGAGGAGGACCAAGTGTGTCACATCCCCAGCAGCAGAAGCCCATTGCACCCCAGCAGTAGGAGCCCATTGCCAACCCCAGCAGCAGGAGCCCATGCCACCACCCTGCCCCAGCAGGAGCAGGATGTTGTGGAACCGGGACATCAGCTGGCACCCCCAACAATAAAGGTTGTCCACAGTGTGGTCATTTTACCACAAATGCTATAGATGAAAGTGTTGCCATCTGCAAAATTTGTGGAAGAAGTGTTCACTGGGATCAAAGAGGGACACACATAGGGACTGGTGGCCAATTTAGCCATCTCAAGCACCAAAACACAGCAGAGTGGTGGGCAAAAGAAAAAAAGCTAGCAGCAGTAGCAGGAGGCAGCAGTGCTGAGGAACACAGAGTGGGGAAGGGGGCCAGGAGGAGCAAGGTGACCCATCTGTGTCCATGGTGAGTCGGTGTCCATGCAGGGGGCACCGTAGTCACACACAGCAGTAGCAAAAGGCAGCAGCACCAGCAGCACAATCACCCTGCAGTTGCTGGTGCCACCAGCATCAGGATGCTGAGCATGCACTGGCTGCAGCTGGTCAGGTGGTCACCAGTGAAGACCTGGTGCTGTGCAGGCTGAAGTGCAAGCACTATGGCATAGTTTCACCAATTCCACCAGGAGTGCAGAGATGCCAGGGGGGATATCAACAAAAATAATGGAGGACCAGCAACAAGTTCTCAACCTCCTGGCAGACAGGCATCACGGTGGTGGTGGTGGTGGCACCTCTGTGTGGGTTTAAATTAAGCAGTGGAAGTCAGCAGCAATTAATTGTTTTTTCTTATTCTGAATCCTATCTTCCTGTGTTCTGTCACTGTGTTTTGATAGTCTTCTCTTCTTTCCATCCTCCACCCTCAAAAATCAGAAAAAAAAACAAATTACAAAAATATTTTCTGTCCTCTATTTTTCCTCTATATCCTCTTGTTTCTTAGATGTTATAAATATGTGTCTTTGTCCAGTGGTTTTTGTGATGATGTCATGTGTAATGTTATGCTCCCCATAGTATTCAGTCCAGTCCTTTTCCTTGTTCACTGATTTATTTTTCCCTCTCATGTTACCCTCCTCCTGATTCAGCCTGTCCCCCTCCCTATCATCTCATGTGTCATAGTCAGTAGTGTTGTATCCATAAACACCTTACTTTTGTTTTTATTTTGTGTTACTCATTCTTATATTTTCTCCTCCTATCCACAAATATAAAGTAGTGTTCCTATGAGCAAAAATGTTTTTCCAAAAATATGTGCTGTTGCAGCAGTCGTGGTTGTGTGCAGCAATAGTCCAGAGATGTACACAACAATCACAGAAACATAAGTAATTTTATTGCAAAGTTAAACATAAATATAGTTTCAGTGGCTAACACATGCCCTGCATTTGGCACAAATGTTAAGTTGGGTCCCTCCCCTCCAGTCCACACTGCGCTGTGCAGAACAGGGCTTGTATAGGAACAGAAATAGCACATTAAATTCAGACTGAAAGCAGGTGTCAGTCATGCTGTTAAATGCTGCACACCTTCCACCAGGCCAAAACATGGTGATTGGCCCACTGTTTGCCAATGGTTTCAGGCTTGATCATGGTGTTGCCACTGCCTAACATGCCCCACAAGTCCAGAAATGTTTCCCAAAAAATGTGACTTTAAATTCAGAGAGAAATCAGGCCTCAGCTATGTTGTTATATGGCACCCAAGCCACCGCCTGAACCAAAACATGGTCTTTGGTCCACTGTTTACAAATCATCTCATGCTGAATCTCTGTTCTGTAAGTGCAGGACAGGCTATACATGTCCAGAAATGTGGCGGCAAAAATGGTAGATAAAACTAAGACTGAAATATGGTCTGAGTCAGGATGTGATGTGATGTTCCCCCTTCAAGATGTCGAAACAAAGGCTTATAATATCAATTTTTATAATATTGCACTTAGATTCACCTCAGGCCTTACCCAAATATTATTTTATAAATTACCAAAAATAATAACAATTCACATGTGATATTATCCTATGCTCTCCAGATTCAAGTATAATGCAAATTACACTGTTTACCACACTTAAAATTCTATGAAAATCAATATTTTATTTACACATATATACATGTTCTAAATATCCATAATTAGCATAAATATCAAGCCTAATATTGTAAACATCAAAACTGTTTCAGATAATCTAGCAAACTAATAAAACAAATCTTAGCAAATAAACAATGCAAAGGCATAAGCAATACTCAGCATAATAAATGATAATAGTTATACTAAACATTTATCATACTTTATATTTACCATAACCTTTATGCATAAGAACATGCAACTCATAAGATCAATATCTCAGATTATTTCTGTATAAAATTTGTTTCAAAACTTTATAGCACGTTAAATGTGTTCTCTATGAGAATTGGCAACAACTCATTACATCAGTGTTTTGTACTACACTTTCTTAAAACTCTGTTTTAAATTTTCAGATCATGCAAAATTTCTTAGTTCAATGCTTAAACTAGATATACCCAAATTCTATAGTTAAAAGTAGATTCCATTCTTACTTTCCCAGATAAGCCAATTCAAATTATCAAGACTATTAATTAAAGTCAGTGAAAGTAATAAAATTATATTTCTGGTTGTAGAAGTTGTTCTTCTTTTCTCAACTTAGAACTCTTGGCTGAGTCTGGCTCTTGATAAAAATTCTCTTTGTTAGCTAACCTGGACCATGGAACTTATTTTAGCATGGACAAACACTGCATGATAAACTTTTCTTGCTGAAAGCCACTTTACTAAAAGTCAGTTCTTGGATTTGTAGAACACAGCTTCAATCTGCACAGTCCATAGCAACACTGGATTCGAAGAACTTTCTTGAGGATTGCAAAGTTGCTTCAACAACTGGAACTTGATGACTCTTTCATGTTGTTATATCTGCTATTAAAACAGGACACTAGACCTCTTTCTGCTCAACACGCTGTGTAAGCATGCGAGTTTTAAAATTAAGTCTGTGTCTTGACAATGACGGCAACATTACTTCAGTCAAGGTTCAGCAACTAAAACACAGGTCTTGTTTCATACACAGTGAGAATGTCCTTGCATCTGGTTTTGCACCTGGATCTTTTGGCTCACTGCATGAGCTTTTGGCTATCCTTAGACTGGTCCTGCATTCCAAGCAGGTGTGACCCACAGTTCTGTGGCCTAACTACAGCATAAAGCCTTTAGAATTCTTAGTTAAACTAACATAGATCTTTTTGTATCAATATTTTGTTCCAGACTGAGGTGTGACCAGACAAATTCACTAATTTAAAACTGCCCTGGTGATGACATCATCAGATTTTGGTTGGCCTGAGTCACTAGAAAGGTAGGACATATCAGAAGATAAATGATGACATACAGACATGCCTCTTAACACACTCCCTTTCTCCTCAAGATTAGTTTTTGGTCAAAATTATTTTCCTTAAATAAAATTCTTATTTAACCTACTTTAAACATTAAACTTACATTTTCAGGCGTATTACATTAAGCAAATTATTCTGGTAAAAGTCTGATATTTGTAGTATTTATATTTCCTAAGTTACACTCTTAAGGTTATAACTTCATAATTCCAATAAAACTTCTTAAAATAAAGTGATAGTCTTGCTCTATGTATTCTAAGCTACAGAATGATATAAGATTCGTAAGAAAATTCCATTCTTAAAGTCTTTAAAACATTACCTTTTTGTAGAAACACAAGGGTTCTTTGTTCTCCTCAAAGACATAAATCACTGTCAGAAAAGTTAATTTACTATAAACTTTTAGACTTTTTTCTCCCTATAACAACAAACTACAGACTTAAGAGTCATATTGCTAGACTTCTTAAGATGTGAGCTATCACGAGATACTAGATTTGTCTAGTTTGGAATAGAAAAATTATTTTAAAGTAAGTTTCAATCATAACTTTTTGAACCCTTGGTCCTGCAGTCATGAAAATTAATAAGCTTATTCATCATACTAATGTAGAATAACTGTCCAATTTCGTAAGCAACATATTGCATCTTTAAAGATGAAAACTTATTTTAATGTAAAGTAATAGAACTTTTAAACTCACTCATAAGGCAAGTGTTTTTTTTTTCTTTCTTGGTGCTAGTCTGCATCAGTTGCATGACCTCCTATCTGATTCTAGTCATGGATACCTAGCTCTTGATGAAGACTTTCCCGGCGCAAACACTCATATAAATCCTAATAAAAGTGTCTTCCCTGGAATGTGATTAGGCCCCTTTTATGGGACTTTCAATTTAAAAGAAGACTTTACTGGAACACTTTTTTTTTTCTTGAACTCTGAAACTGTCTCCATTTTAAATGGCATCATTCCTCTATTTTACTGTTTTTAAGGCTTAATCAACAGAAATTAGAGTAAACATGTCCCATCTTAATACCATATAAAAATCACATAATGATAATAAAAATAATTAAGAAATCAATTCTTGATAATAAAAAATAATTTTTCCATCAAGGGTTTTGTCCCTATGCACCCAGAGATGAAATAGTTGTTTTCGGGCCTGTTTGCAAAGTATTTCAGGCATAATCTCAGTGATGATCATGCCAAACAGGGCCTACAAGTCCAGAAATGTTTCCCCAAAAATGTGACATTAAATTCAGACAGAAATCAGATCTCAGCCATGTTGTTATATGGCGTCCAAGCCACCACCTGAACCAAAATATGATCTTTGGTCCACTGTTTACAAGTCATCTCATGCTGAATCTCTGTTCTGCGAGTGCAGAACAGTCTGTACATGTCCAGAAATGTGACAGCAAAAATAATAGATAAAATTGAGACAGAAATAGGGTCTGAGTCAGGATGTGATGTGATCCCTTCCACCACCCAGAAATGAAAGAATCTCGGCATTGATCCTGCCAAACAGGGCCTACAAGTGCATATCTTTGATGCTTGTGTGGATTTATTCACATCACTACCATTATGTGCTCACCATATTTTGTGGAGACATGTGCAGAAATGTGACAGCACATATGGTAGCTAAAACCGAGACTGAAATATGGTCTGAGTCAGGATGTGATGGGGTCCACACCCCACCACCACCCAGAGATGAAAAGGCTGTTTTCAGCCCTGTTTGCAAAGTATTTCAGCCAGACTCTCAGTGTTGATAATGCCAAACAAGGCCTACAAGTCCAGAAATGTTTCCCAAAAATTGTGATATTAAATTCAGACAGAAATCAGGTCACAGACATGTTGTTGTATGGCGCCCAAGCCACCATCTGAACCAAAACATGGTCTTTGTGGTCCACTGTTTACAAGTCATCTCATGCTGAATCTCTGTTCTGTGAGTGCAGGACAGGCTGCACATGTCCAGAAATTTTAAAGCAAAAATGGTAGATAAAACTGAGACTGAAATATGGTCTGAGTCAGGATGTGATGTGGTTCTCCCCCCACCACCCAGGGATGAAATAGCTGTTTTTGGACCTATTTGCCAAGTATTTCAGCAAGAATCTCGTCACTGATCATGCCAAACAAGGCCTACAAGTCCAGAAATGTTTCCCCAAAAATGTGACATTAAATTCAGACAGAAATCAGGTCTCAGCCATGTTGTTATATGGCACTCAAGCCACCACCTGAACCAAAACATGGTCTTTGGTCCACTGTTTACAAGTCATCTCATGCTGAATCTCTGTTCTGCGAGTGCAGGACAGGCCATACATGTCCAGAAATATGACAGCAAAAATGGTAGATAAAATTGAGAGTTAAATATGGTCTGTTGTCAATCCTGATGTTAAATGCTGCACCACCACCTCATGGACCTGAAAAGGGGTGCCACTGCCATGCAGTGAAAATGAATTATTCCTGCAAAATGCTGCTGCTACTGCAATTGTGTCCTCCTGCTGCTGTATTTTTATCTGATTGAGATATACATGTAGTAGAATTATCATTTCCCTGTGCTGCTGTCCTGATTGGCTGTGTTGACTGACTCTGTGGTTGTAACATGCCTGCCTTGCAGTGGGGAGGGAGTGAATGACATTTCGGGGCATCGTAGCTTGCTGTCTGCTGTTGTCTCTGACTAGTACTTGCCACGTTGCCACAAGAAGTACCGTTTTGGATGGTCGATGGTGGATCATCTTCACAGAGTCCATACTGCTGCTGCACATGTAAGTATCTGTCTTTTTTTTCTTCCAGCACAAGATAAGGGTGTTGGTGGGTTGGTATTGTGGCGTCTTGAGTTTGATATGTTTGCACTGCTTTTATATTATTTTTCAGTGTGTGCTATGGATGACATCATCATGACAAGCGGGATTAGGGATGTTGGAACACACATTTCCAATCTCAAGGCAGGCCTTCAAGTATTACATTTTCATTACTAGTGAGGCACTTCTGTTACTGCCATCTGGATGTCTGAGTTTGTCACTAATTATGTTATTTTTTGCTTTTGTTAGCATCAGAAATTCTGGCTAAGTTAAGTCTCACTCCTGCTGCTACTGCTCAACCACATCTGGGTGATTTATTTAATTGTGCAATGGTTCCACTTTCACAGTTTCTGAGGTAAGTATTTCTTCATTTTTTATGGTCTTCTATGGGAGGGAACTGGCAGGATGTTGGTGGCTGGGCTGTAACTTTTTACAATGCTTAAAATGTGTTCTTCTTTTATCTTATTTCCAGGTACACAGTACTGTTAGGGAAAGGAATGCCTGCTACTGTGCTTCATCGTGGTCTGAAATCATGCACAGCCCACCATGTTCCTTCTGGGGCAATTTCTGCAGTTTAATGACATCACAGGGTATGGTAAGTATACATTGTTTTTCTGTGCTTGTTCTAATTTGCTTGCCAAAATCAGATATGCAGATTGATGAGTATTCATCATGTTTCCTTTTTTTGGTCTTGCCTAGCTAATTTCCTATGTTGAGGTTTCATCCTATCTCTGTGTGATGACTACATCCATCCAGGCTCTGCAGGAGCTGTATTGCAATTTGCGTGCAAGACAGAGGGTGTTGCTTGAACTGCGACGTTGGCCACTGGTGTCCGTACCATTAATGAGAAAGCACCCCCCACATCCAGGGAGGAACTATATAGAAATAGATGGTTGTGATGGTGTTTAGTAAATAATTAGGTGGAGGGGCTAATGTATTATCTAATCATTTGAGGTGGCAGAGCTGCAGTAATCATTAAAATGTGGATGCCAAACTGAGGGCAGCATACACCTCCCCCTGCCCTCCCTGCCCTGACACCCCCTAGGAACCATCACAGTGTCGATACAAGAACTTTAACCTGGTAGTATAGCATAAGTACCCTTTTTGGGATAATTGTATGTTGTAAGTTTTTAAGCCTTTTCATGAGAACTTTTGTAATTAATGACTCGCATCATTAAACATGGCTGCCATTCACTAGTTCTCAAAAGTTGTTCAACCTGTGATGTTAACCATTGGATAAGCATGCTACTGTCATATGTGACTTGTACTAGGAGCCAGGGTTCTTCAACATGTCATGAATTGTAAGTGGCAGAAAATATTTTTGGAATGCATGGAGTGCATGGGTGTGTCAGGTGGTGGGAAGGAGGGGGGACAGTGTGGCATGTGCCATCTTGGGCACTTTTAAGGACATCAAGACAACATATCTTCCTGTAAGATGTGGTTAATCATTAAAATGAAAAGCAACATGTTTATATTGGTATTTTTTGCTACAAAACATTATAACTGTAATTATGCAAAATCTTTGTGGTTATCTATTGCTGCTGCTTCATATAGGCTGGGGCACTGGGGACCAAACAATGTTTTACAGCACAGGGTGATCAAATGAAAGTGATTCACACTGCAGCAGATAACACATAACCATAACCAATACAATGGTACATAGCTAAAAATAAGTTATGACACTATAATGAGCTGAAAGTGGCTGGGGGTGGCCTTTGAGAAACTTGGCCTTTTCCACTTCCACATCATCAGAAGCACCCTCATAGTCTTCAAGACTGGAGTTGTCACCAGGTGGGAATTGTCGCACCATTGCTGCTTCATCCATCTCACTGCTGGTGGATGTCTGAGTCAAGGGATTATCATCATCCTCATCACTAAGACACAGTTCCTGTGGTGACACCACTGACATCACTGTGTTGTGTGGAATGTGCCTGTCATTCATTTTGATGAATGCTAGTATGGACACATTCTTGGGTGACAAATTTGTCCTACTGTCACTCACAATGGCCCCAGCCACACTAAACACTCATTTCACACTGACACTGGACGGTGGGCAGCTCAGGTATTTCGCAACTGCATTAGTTCTGGCCAGTCAGTCTTTTGCTGCTGCAGTACAGCAGTGGCTCATCATAATGACAAGGTGCTTTGGGTCCCCATGTAGGCCTCCACCATTCATTCTGCTGTCCTGAGTCCCGCTGCCTCATCTGTCTCCTCCTCCTTTCCCTCCATATCTTCCACGCCCACCTGAAAGAGAACATTCCAAATGGGATTGCTTGCTGTTTTCTGCTCTGCCTTGCTCATTTTCTCTGATTGGGTTGCCTGTGAGCCACTGGTGGTGGTAACAACACCCAATTTTGCAGTAGTGCATGCCTTTTTCATGTGTGCAGCATTTACCATTCTAATGAGGTTCTCTGTTAATTTTTGTACTCGCTGACAACCTCCTTCAATTATAGAAGGCAGGCCACGTTTGTAGCATGGATCCAGCATGGTGGTGATTGCAAAGTCAGCCGACTGTAAAATGCCAGATACATGGGTATTTGTATCCAGCACATGGAGCATGTGATCCATTACATCACAACTGCCATGATCCCCACTTACCTCCATCTGGTGTTGCACATTAACTAGTATCTGCCTTACCACATTTATGAGTGGTCTGGATTGACTTATACAAGGCGTCTCCATTCACTGCCTGTGTAGAATGCCGAATGAATGGAGAATGCGTATCAGCCAATCCATTTGATGCCACAACTCTGTTGTTAGAGTGATGGACACTCCAGCATTGTCATGGGTGGTGTGCACCAGCAGGTATTCTGACACAGCCATATACTGTTCCTACAGCTGCTCAAGCATGTACAGTGTGGTGTTCCACCTGGCCACAACATCAAGCTTTGTCCTGTGCTAAGGCAGATGGTTATTGTTCTGTAGGTCACGTAAATGGTCACAGGCCTTTGCAGAATGGGCGAAGTGGACACAGATGTGACATGTGACAGTAACTGTTTCCTTATTGTCCACATGGTTGAGAAACTGCTGTACAACAAGATTAAGGCAGTGTACCAGGCAGGGCACCCTGAAAAAAACACCATCGCTAATGCACTTCACTACATTGGAGCCATTATCACTTGAGATGAATCCTGTATGAGTGACTGTGTGTGAAGCTACCCATCGATCTCTGACAGCAGAACATTAAGTAAGCATTTTCTCAGCAGTGTGAGAACCAGTAACACTTGTCATACTCTGGGTCGCATGGTGCCGAATACCAGATGTGTTGCTACCACCAGAATTTTGATTTCTGCAGGTTTGCCAGGCCCCAAATCAAGTACCCAGGCAACTGTGCCCAGTGTGCTGTTATGCATAGATACAAGCTTGCTGCTGTCTGTCCACTGGTCCACAAATCCATGCTAAGATGGATATATTCTGATGCACTATGCTTCAATACATGTCTAACGGAATCAGCCACTCTACTGTTCAGCTGTGGCATGGCACGCTTAGAAACATAGGTTCACGATGGAACCTGCCATTTGGGACAGGCATGGGCCATCAACATGCATAAACCAGAATTTTCCACAAACAAGAATGGCAACAGATAGAGGGCCAGCATTTCAGCAGTGGCAGCATTTAACTCTCGTGCAGCAGCATGATTGGGGGGTACTTTGTGTGCTGCTCAAGGATGATCTTCATAGTGGGCTGCATCTTTGGGGCTGTTCGACCAGAAAGCTGTAATTATGGCAGGAATTATGTTATTTTAGGGGTAACACTTGACTCCTGGGGCTGTGTAGACTGCATGAAACCAGTTATTTTGGTTGCTTGTGGGTGTGGAGGTGTACTTTTTAGACTCAAGGGACTGGGACTGGCACCTCCAATGCTATGCCCACTACACGAGAGATCAAAGGACTGCTCACCTCCTCCTCCACCAACTCACTCTGCCTCCCTCCTCTTGCTCTTGCTCTACAAAATTTACCTTTGTAAGGTAGATGCCACCAATGGCTCTGGCTTCCTTCTGGTTTTGCTGCCATTTCAGAGGATGCTTGTTTTTCAGGTGGGCGTGCTGGCCACCGGTGCCTATTGGCTTCCCTTTTTCCCTGACTAACACGTGCTTGACAAAGTTGGCATATTGCTATGGTATCATCAGCAGGATCAAGCACACAAAAGTTCCAAAGTGGGGACTTTTGACCTCTGGACTTCAGATGCTTCTGAGTCTGGGATAATTCAGAAACAGGTGTGGAAGTTTGTGTTTTTTGGGGCTGCTCTCATCACTTCCATAAGACCACTTTTGGGAGGGGGGTTACTTGACTGCTAGGAGGTTTGCTCAAAGACTTAGTGATAGACTGGCCCACAGGCGGTGCATGTAAATGGTCTACATCACCCTTGATCTTTTTTAACTCAGGCTCCCATGTGGGATCATCCCAGTTATCATCATCACCACCAATAGTAATGTTGTGCATGTCCTCCTCCTCCTTCCTATCACTATCTTCTTGCAGCATGGCACCTTTTTCTTTCTCTACAACAATCTCAGGGGGCTTACTATCCCGATCTCCAAGATTATCAGGCTCTGGTTGAACACCATCATCACCAGCTCCTACAGGAACAGGGACAGTCACACCAACAGACTTATCACCCTCCTCTTGGACCACTGTTCCTGTGCTGGTGTCAGTGCCTCCCAATCCCTTCTTCTCACTGTCATCATCCCCACCAGCATGGATACAACAGTTTAAGCCTTAAAAAGGAAGACACAGGTATGCCATTACTTCCAACAATTCCTTTGCTGGTACCTGCTGCACCACTAGATCCCACAGCAGAAGATACCGATGCAGACATCGTGCGCTTTCGCTGCTATGGGGAGTGGGACCTGGAACTGAAATTGTATTCTTTTCAGCAGACTTCTTAGCTCCCTCATCACCACTGCCACATTTCCCCCCCTGTACTGGGCCATCTCTTAGCAGGCAGTTTTGCTGGCTGCTGCTTCAAAGCTTTGTCTTTCTCTGGGAGTATGTCAAGAATGGGCGCACTACTAACTGTGTCAATAACACCTCACACATCACATCTACAGTACTGGCTTCCTTACAAGTCCAAACACAATCAGGACAGGACAGACAGCAGCACTTAGAGAACAACTAATACCATATATGATAGGTAGCCTATTCTAGTAAAAACAAAAAGGTAACATTATTATTTCCCCAAACAGGAATTAAAGCAACACACACAGGAAAAAAGGGCACAAGTGACCGACTTTAAATACAGATCACCTGTGTCTGGACAACTAAAGTACTATAATGTGTTATTACTTAGTTAATACCACACATTTTTTTTATTACATAAGAGCAGAGACAACCATAAAACACCGACAAAGGTGAGTACCACAATATGGTAGAGGAGGGAGGATGGGAGGAATCAGTAAGCAATCTCTTGAAAACTATATTAATATATAGTTTTTATGCTATGCGCATCAGGTGTTAAACAAACAATGCTGTAATAGAGAAAGGGTAAGGTAAGTCCAATTAAACAGGAACACTGTGCAATGTGCAGAGGCAAACTCCAGCAATAAAATACAGGGGATCAATTCAACAAAGCAGTGAAACTGTAAATGGACAAGTTCAAGTGATCAAGTAAAAGTACTTAAGTTTACATACAAATAAATATAGAACTGTTGTTTTTCAGTTTAAGTGACACAAGTTAACACTCCAGCAAACATAACTAACCACACAAACAAATAAAAATAAAATAACGGATATCAGCTCTGTGTCTTTAAAACTTCTTAATTTACAATCACAAATAAAAGTGGAAGAATGGAATGTATAATACAGGCTAACAGCAGCAGGAACTCTCAGACAGGATGGAGTAACTTTTCAGAGAAAAAAAATTGTCAACATATAACAAAATTAATAAGAAATAACATTAAAAAATAACTCACAATTTGTGAGCAATCTATTTGTAAAAGGCTAAAAAAATAGCCTGCACTTGTTTACACTCCTACCCTACCCCACTCAACTCCTTCAAAGATACAGGCAAAAGTAAAACCTAATTAAACTAAGTATTATCCAAAAATCCACAAAATTAGAAAATGTTCCCTAGCAGTACTAGGAAAAAAATGAATATTTCAGAGCAATTAGCTCTCAAAAACAAGTTTTAAAGAGGTTTTACAAGGGTTTATTGACTATGATGCACCACAACAGACTACTCTCAGGCTCAACATACAACAGAATGAGCTGTAAACAAGCGACACGTGATATTTGACCTATTTACCCAAAATACATTGCACATTTTGCTTTTGGAGCAAAATTTCACTGTGAAATCAAAAGTTACACCAGTAAAAATTAAGCCACAGGTGAAATTTTAAACATTAATGGGAGAAATTGGCAACCAAAGATTTTATATGAAATTTAGCCATTGCACGAAATCGAAAACCAGGCAAAATTTAGTATTGCTTATGTGAAAATTTTGCATAATTGCAGGATTATCGAAGTATTTCACTAGGCAAAATATTCAGTTTCACACAACACTAATTCTGTATACTACAGTATTTAGAACAAGTTGTCAGAGTTTAAAAGAAACAGACACCATGTTTCTAATATTACCAGGCTGTTTTGAAATACTGCATCACTAAGTAAAGGGAAATATAGAAACATAGAAACATAGAAGTTGACAGCAGGATAAGGACCACAAGGACCATCCAGTCTGCCCATTTCTTTTTCTACCTTATGAATGTGCCACTGGCCTTTGCTCTGTCAATGGCCTATCTAGTCATACTCATCTGTATTGCTCCCTTATGCCTATCCCATGCCTGTTTGAAACCCTGTACTGTATTCATATCCACCACTTCTTGAGGTAGGCTGTTCCATGCATCCACCACCCTTTCTGTGAAAAAGAACTTCCTCACATTACTCCATAACCTGCCTCCCTCTAATCTCATGCTGTGGCCTCTTGTCCTGCTATTTTTATTATATTGAAACATGTTAGACTCTTTCACCTTGTTAATGCCCTTAAGGTGTTTGAATGTTTCGATCATATCACATCTCTCCCTCCTTTGCTCTAGGGTATACATGTTGAGCTCCATTAATCTGTCCTCATATGTTTTCTGATGCAGTCCCAGCACCATTTTGGTTACCCTTCTCTGGACTGCCCCAATGTGCTTAATTTCCTTGTGAAGGTGTGGCCTCCAGTACTGCACATAGTACTCCAGATGGGGCCTAACCAGTGTCTTGTAAAGAGGGATTATTACCTCCCTCTTATGACTTGTGATACCTCTACTAATACACCCCAACATCACCCTAGCCTTACTTACTGCTTTAGTGGTCTGCATGGATGATTTCAAGTCATCTGTGATGATAATGCCCAAGTCTCTTTCTTCCCTTGTGACTGCCAGCAACTCCCCTCCCAGCCTATAAGTGGCTTCAGGGTTTCTCTTCCCTATGTGCATGATCTTGCACTTCTTTGTGTTAAACCCCAGTTGCCACTCTTCTAACCATTTTGCCAATTTATCCAGATCTCTTCTCATTCTGCCTACCCCATCTGGATCATCTACTCTGTTGCAGGTCTTGGTGTCATCTGCAAACAGACAAACCTTACCCACCAGTCTATCTGCAATGTCACTAATGAAGATATTGAAGAGGTCTAGCCCCAGGACTGATCCTTGAGGTACCCCACTTGTGACTTGCATGTCTTCTGACTGTATACCATTTACCACCTCTCTCTGACCCACCAGAGCCTTCCCAGCTTATTAATCAATCTTCTATGTGGAACAGTATCGAAAGCTTTGCTGAAGTCAACTGCTCCCCTTGGTCCACCTCTGGTTACCCAGTCAAAAAATCTATGAGATTAGTTTGACAGGACCTTCCTGTTGTAAACCCATGCTGCCTTGGATCCTGTGCTCCTATGGATTCCAGGTTTTGCACTATCCTTTCCTTAAGGAGTGCCTCCATAATCTTGCCCACTACTAAGGTAAGACTGACTGGTCTGTAATTCCCTGCCTCCTCCTTGCTACCACTCTGAGCAGCGGGATCACATAAGCCCTTCTCCAGTCTTCTGGGACCTCTCCTGTGCTCAGAGACTCACTAAACAGTTCTGATAATGGCTCTGCTAGTTTCAATCTTAGCTCCTTTAGCACCCTGGGATGTATGACATCAAGTCCAATTGCCTTGTCCACCCTGGAGCTTATCGAGCTCTTGTAGGACCCTTTTTTTGTGAAGGGACTAGTGCACACATCCCCGCCCCGTGTCCATGGTGCTGAGCTGTGGGCCCTGGCCTGCCTTCCCTTCAGTAAATACTAAGCAGAAGTATCTGTTTAGGATAGATGCTTTACATGGTCCTCCTCCTCCACACCCTTATCCCTTTGATCTTAGCAATACCCCTCTGGACTTTCTCCTTTCACTAATGTATCTCTAGAAAGTCTTGTCGCCTTCTTTTACTGTTTCTGCTAGTATTTCCTTGGTTTGGGCCTTTGCCTGCTTACTGCCTTCTCTGCTTCTTTTAGGGAAGTTGGTATGCCTCCCTCTCATCATCCCGCTGCATTCCCTTATATTTCCTGAAGGCCAGCCTTTTGGCTTTGACCTTTTCTGCTACTGTTTTTGAGAACCAAAGTGGTTTCCTTCTTCTTGCTTTATTTTCTCTCTAACACAATGGGATGTTGCTTCTAGTATTGCATCCTTAATACTTGCCCACTTTGCCTGTACTCCCTCATCTTTATTTCTTTTTTCCAGGACTAGCTTAACTCTGTTGGCCATCGTATCAATGTCAACTCCTCTGAAGTCCCATATTTTTGCCTTGGAATGGGATGATTTAGTTCTAGTGGCTAAATTGAAACATACCATGTGATGGTCACTGGCCCCCAATTGACCTTCTACTTGGAGATCTGTGATCCTTTTCCTATTAGTCAGTACTAGATCTTGAATAGCCCTGTCTCTTGTGGGTCATTGTACCAGTTGTTTGAGGCCCTCCCCCTGCAGGGAATCCACTATGTGTCTAGTTCTGGCAGATGTTCCTGCTGGTATTGACCAATCTGTATCTGGCATGTTGAAGTCTCCCATTAACAGAATGTCCCCTTTAGCTGTCATGTTTTGTATATCTTCTAACAGTAATGTGTCTGTGCCCTTCCCCTAGTCTGGAGGCCTGTAGACAACCCTAGTTCATATGGCTGTCCCATTTCCTGATCCAGGGTGACCCAAAGTTCTTCTAGCTCCTTATGTGTATTCCGAATTTCTGTAGCTTTGATATTTTCATTGACATAAAAGGCCACTCCCCCCCCCCTTTTGCACCTTGGTCTCTTCTGAACAGTACATAGCCAGGTACTGAAGTCTCCCAAGTGTGGTTACTGGTAAACCATGTCTCGCTAATGGCTACTTTGTCCAGTTTAGTCTCTGTCATTATTGCCTGCAGGTCAGAGATCTTGTTTACCAGACTGTGAACAATTGTGTACATGATTTTCCATTGGCCAGATTTTGGTGTGTTAGTTGTTGGGCAAGGTCTGGCGTTTCCCCTGTGCATTGTATGGGGAGCCAGACCTTTTTCCTTACCTGGTGATGCAAATGAACTACAAACATGCTGAACTCCTCTTTGACCACTAGCTGAGGGGGAAGGGTGTTCTTCCCATTCTACGTATCGGGTGTTGCATCCTTCTCCCCACTTGGTAGCTTAAATATTTTGCAAACATGTCAAACTTCTGCCCCAATGCACTGACTCCTTCCTTAGTCAGATGCAGTCCATCAAATTAAAAGAACTTTGCTCCCAAAACTGTTGCCTGTTCCTACAAATTTGTATCCCCTACATGTATATTGAAAACAATGACCATGATGTTACAGCCTCAGGAAAAGCATGACTTACCACTGCCTCTGATTTTGCTCATGTCATGTGCCTGATTGCAACATTGTATTTAAAGAGCTCCTTTCATGGTGTTCATGGCAAAAACTGCATATGTTCCTTTACCTGTTACTGGGATACAAAAGAGCATTTTAAAAATGGCCACATTTAATGATGTAAGGATCGTTTTGGAGTGGCAGTGCACAGATCCTTTCCTATTCCTTGTGTACATTGCTGCCCCACAATAGTACCTGTGACAATTTACATGGTCAGCATGGGGAAGACAGTGCTCCGTATATTACTATAATAGCTCATTTTTATGTCCGTTTTTTAAAACTTCAGGTTACTGATTTGGATAAAACAAGGCCACTTATGACTCTTATGACACCAGATCAGGTAAGAAATATAGTGTTTATGTAGTAAATTTCTGAAGTTATGAAATGTGTTCTGTAAACTTTACTGTAATTACTATCTGATTTTCACCATTGCATATATGTTTTACAGACTGCGTCGTGGAGGGAGTTTCTTTTCAAACACAGATGTGATGTGTTTGGTGCACAGTGTACAATGCCGGCAAGGCCAACTTTGTCCTGCTGTTTTTTTTTTTACTGTACATTTAATTAGGACTTTTACTGGACAGACTGGCACAACTTACAGCATTCAACTGATAACCATGCAAGTGAACAATGAAGCATAATTTCACTAACTTTAAAACTTGAGGCACATGTCACCCCACTGACCACAGACACCTATTAGGAAGTTTAGAACTGTAAGTCACTGGTATCATGTACCCTTGAGTTCCTTCTAGTAAAAGAGTGCTTTAGATTAGAAGAGGGATAGAGAACCACAAGAACTGATAGTTCCTGGTATTACTTCAAAAGTTTAAAAACTAAAAGGCATAAACCAAAGAGTCCTGGTTTCCCAAACTTCAAACCCAAAGGGATAGTCATAAAGGCATAACTGGGACTGTCACCAGGACAATTGTTAATTGGAACATAATGTGTCACTTCTTAGCTACATGTTCCAAATGCTTACCAACACAAACAAAACTGGTATTTTGATTGGCATTTGAGGGCAGAATTCACTTTTATGGTGTTTCCATGGTTGGAGGGCCTGTATAGAAATATATAGACCTTGTTCCATATCATCTGAAGCCATACCTTGCCTTCTAACCACCTCTGCAATGTCACTAATAAACACATTTAAAGAGGACTGGTCATAGGACTGATCCCTGTGGCACACCTAGTCAATCTCCTTCTCATAGTGAAATCCATGTACTACCATCCATCACCCTCTGTCAATATTGCCTATCCTCAACCAATTTCCTACCCATTTTAAAACATTAGATCCCACTATCACAGACTTCCACTCCAACATGGCAGCCTAAAATATTTCCCTGGTCACCAAGTCAAACAAATCTGACAGATGTGTTTGATAGTACCTGATATCCACACCATGAATCCAGTTCATGCTGCCTTGAGTACTGTAAGCCAACAGACTTAAAATATTCTACAATCATTTCCTTCAGCAGAGATTCCATTAATGTTCCCAATAGGCCAGAACTAAAGACTGACCTGCTTACTGGCAAGTGACCAGTACGTGACTGCCACCCTCCTCCCTACTGCTCCCACTCTTGTGAAGTGGGACATAGTACTAGTATCTGCCCTCTTCCAAGCCTATGGAAGTACCACTAATCATCTCTAGAGACTTAGATCTTTGTTGAATAACATAACAGGACTGTCATTGGGGGTGCTGCCTACAACTCCCTAAGCTCACTCAAAACACTTGGATGTTTCCCATCCAGCCCTATTGCCTTGTCCACTTTCAGTTTTGCAGTAAGTTCCTTCATGACTCTCTTCCATAAATGGACTGTTGTCCACCTGTCTTCCATTGATGCACCCTTTCTTGGTGACACAAATTAAAATGCTGAGTGACTGAGGGCTGGGATTGCCAGTCATTTTTACGGCATAACTTAAGTCTTCACCTCTGCTCATTCCAAAGCTTGCTATAGCCCTAAGCCTATGTTCTTATGCCTGCCCTGGTATTACTCTTGTGCATCTGTTTGTTGTCCTACCTGCTGGCAACTTCCTGTCATGTTGTATCTTGTCCCACTTGCTCTGCTATATACAGGAAGCTGTTCCCCTATTGTGCTGTAGCTGTGCCTGTACCACCTTTTAAAGTGCCCATTCCCTAGGTACATCTGTAACCACTGAATGCTTGCATTGTATTTAACTATGTAGGATATAGCCACCAGTGAGGTGGTAGAAGATGATGAAGAGGCTAGATACATCAACATGATGGGACCCAGTCTGCCCCCTATTGCAACTTGGGAGGTGGCATTGGCAACTAAGCCAGTGGTTCTGTTTGGTCTGTGGCATGGCTTGACTAACTTGGGAGCCATGACTGGATCCTCTTCTGTTCCTAATCCTGTAGTACCCTGTCTGCTGATGGTACTGCTGGTACTGGGGACCAGCCTGAGCCTGATAGAAAAGCCCACTGTAACTAGATCTATCTCTGCCTCTCCTTCCACAGGGTCTGGTGGAAGGTGAGGGTTTTTCCTTGTCTGAGTTGTTTCTATAGGTGGGCTTATACTCATCCACCTTTATCATGTAGGCCTCTGTTTGTTCCACAAAGAGGGAATTGTTTTCAACAGGGAATCCCATGGCCTTTGCTTGGGTATCCTGAATAAGATTAGTGAGCCTGAGCCAGGCAAATCTCCTGAGGGCCACTGTGTTGGCCATCCATCTTGAGCTGTATCATTGATATCTGCTACCATCTGGAATTTATATTTTGCAGCCTTTATTCCAAACCTGGCAGTCTCAGATAACTGCGATGTGAGTCAGATTGTGATTTTTTCAGCCATAGCCAAAACTGACTGACACAGTGACTTCTGTTACTGGCCAGCATCAGCCTAGTAATTGGCCTGTCTGATGGAAAGTAAGGCAGATAGCCCTTTTAGGCATGCTATCTCTTTTTCTGGAATATTTTTCTGGGAGGTGTGAGGCCAGAAGCACCCTAGCCCAGTCACAGGCCATTATCTGGACAACCCCGTAGTAGTCAGGGTGAGTAAAAAGGAACTCCGCTCCTGTCCTGTCCAGCTGGTATTTCTTGACCGACTTCTTATCCAGAGGTGGGACAGAGTATGGTGTTTGCAGGATAGTTAGGATATCCTTTTTTAAAAATGTGTTGATAGAAAGTTTTCAATGTGGTCATTAACCAAAGACCATACATTTTATTTTATAGTGTATGGGCTACCAACATTGTGTGGTCACCACTGATCACATTCTGTGAAGAATACTGTCTAGTGGGGACATTCTTTTTTGTGAACACACTGATGTGACATACTGTACCTTAAATGGGTTTATTAGGTGTTGATGTCATGCCAGTGGGTTTACAGAGTTGTAATCTGCTTGATTTTAGGTGTTAAGAGGCGCTACAAATACATTAAATATACATAGATAAATAACTATTTATGTTGATAAGCATGGTATAAGCTTTATGGTACACCCCAGTGTTTTCTTTTTCCTTGTTGCAGTTTACTGTGAGGCTATTATATTAATTTTTCCTTACAGTTCTGACAGCTTGTTTAACCAGCTTGGAGCTTTTTTGAGAAGCTCAAATACTGAGCTATAATTATACTTGAATGTTAACAATTGTTAAGCCAATAAAGCGGTGGTATGCATAGTTTGGTTTGACTGCATAATGTGGCTTTTATTTGAGTTTACTGTGATAAAAATAAAAGTGACACAAACACCCTGGATTATTGTCTTGTGGTATCAGTTTTATTGTACTGCCATTTCCTTGTCAACTGTGTAGTTCTTGTTTGTTCTGCATTTACTTGCAAAATGATAACAGTGCTAACAAAACAGCAACATACATCATGACTGGGAACCAATGCAACTTGTGCATGTAACTGCTGGATCTCAGGTATTCACAGAGCGGAGGCTGAATTTGGTGTCATTTTATTTTGAGCAAATTTCACTCATTCTGCCTAAATTAAAAAGCTACCCAGATTCTGCTCTGCTAACATCTCAATGACATAAGAATAATGCTGCATAAACTGAGGAGTACTAATGTAACAGTTCAAAAAAACACCCCAAACACACCACAGAGCATCTAAATCCCTACAGCTTCCGTTGGCCTATTGGCTTCCATACCCCAGCCTTTAAAGGGCAATGGGCGAGTGGCTCATCGTAGGAACATAAAGGCTGATGGCAGATAACGTTAGGAGACCAAGTAGTAGCTGCATCTTTATATGAGGCAGGGGACAGGCAGTCCTTAAAAAGAGTATTTCACTATCAAATATAAAACCACCCTCATGACATGTGCCAGCAGTCAGCCAATTGTCTTTGGCCCCCATGCCCTAACCCACCATTGGGCCATTGTCCAGTCACATTCCCCAACATCCATGACTTCAGGGGAAAAAACATTTCCCACTGGAGAAGGGGGTAAGTGGGAGAGACATAAAAGTTTGTCTTCTGTAATAAGGCCTAAATCTCACCCCAGAACATCTACAACCTGATAAATTCTGGGGCCTTGCAGCCCAGCACAGAAACATGGTCCTTACCTGACAATGGAGGATTGGTTTGTCACAACATTTTGTTCATCACAGGCACTTGACCTTGTCCCCAACCCCCATTTGGACAGTCATATTCTCCAACAATCATGATGTGAGGGCAAATCCCCCACCCCCACACCGGGAATCAGGAAAAGGAAAGATAGACCAAAGTATGTTTTCTTCAGAAAGCCCTAAAATGCATCACTGAGCATCTAAAACCCTCTGAGCTTATGCAGGCCTTCCAGCCCCCAGCTTGTATTGGTTTGGTATCCAGGTTCTTTGTTCTTGGGAGGTGGCAACCCTAGAGACAATGTGAGACCAACTAGTAGATCTTAAGGTGAATTATGGAATAATAAAACATCCTGGAAATATTTTTTCTAGTCTATTATGTTGCCTTTTCCTCATAAATACTTATAAGCTGCTTGCTTGTTTTTTAACAGTGTTTTATTTTAATTTTGTCATCAAACAATATTCTTATTAATTTTTCTTAAAGGTACATTGTTGTTAGTAGAAATGTTGTGAAGTTTTAATTCACTAGTACCCATCCCCCGCCAGTAATGTTGGTGTGAATTTTGGAAATTCACAAATCATGAATCTTTGCAAATTTCTCAGTGGCCTCACAGACTTTGCTGGTGATTTTTAATTATTTTAAAAAACTCTGCAATTGAACAAATCCTTTCTCCCCCCACCAACTGTGGTATAATTCCACCCACTCCCATCTGTCAAACACTTTTAAATCTCATAATACCTCTGCTTCCTCCCTGC
The DNA here is from genome assembly GCA_016271365.2 of Neoceratodus forsteri. Lineage (NCBI taxonomy): Eukaryota > Metazoa > Chordata > Ceratodontiformes > Ceratodontidae > Neoceratodus > Neoceratodus forsteri. The sequence continues at coordinate 169,628,724 of CM057456.1, read as the reverse complement.
TAGTACCCTCTACTCCCTGCCCTGGCGAATTTATGTAATGGTCACATCTGAGATCAGGTGAAGTTATATACATTTAGATACTCTTCCCCACACCTATATGCCAAACACACTCCCTTCACCTGACCAGACTATATTTTACAAGAAGACACCCTCATCCAACACCCTGATGACACCCACCACCATCATCTATCACTAGCATCCAGAAAAAATCATTTACTGTGACCCTGTAATAAGAATATTTATATATATATATATATATATATATATATATAGTGTCACCCAGTGCAGAACATTTACACTGTTATTGTCTATCTCACTAATTGCAGTGATGCATAAATGAATGGTGATGTCCTTGCTCTTAGTGAAACCTGATTGTCTGAATTTTCAGCCAATTGTGTTTACTAGAACAAAAGTCATCACCATTCTCCATTCATGCATGCCAGTGTCATCAATTACCAAGGGAGACTCAAACGGAAGATGCTCTGCACCAGGAAATATTACTACCAAGCTCTAAATCTTCAAATCATGGAAAAAAATCCCCAACTCAAGGGAAAAAAGACTTTGCTACTTGTAAACTTCTTGATATGAGTTTTTCCATAAACTTTTCCACATTTTGCAAAATTTGGTGGAAGTGAAATTTTGAAATTTCAACAACTATGGTTTACAAAGCATTCGTATGCCAAGGCTTCAGTGAAAATTTCAAAACAGAATACAGAATATAGTAACAGGTATTTAAAGCCTTAAGCCAGAATTTTCAAAGGTTTGCATGGCACAAACTGGGCTTCTGCAATGCAAACTGAGAATAGCACTGTACGTTGATGTGGCCCTCTTCAAGGACACCTACATGCAGCGCACCCCTAACAGTGTCATGGCACACAATATCTCAATGAACTATCTCACCGTGTATACAAATGACGAGTCTCTCATGCATACTAGCACAGCAAGATATTAAACAGTTTTCAGAGGTGCTAAATGGCAGGAAGTGCAGTGCAGTTTAAAGTTTCTGAAACCCAGCCCTTAACAGTCCACAGAGGGGGTGGGTGCCCCACTCTCCCTCCACGCACTACAAAGGGCTGGGTACCCTGGTGGTTCAATGGCCCCTCCCTAGCCCCAGTCCCTGTCCCTGTTTTAGAAAAATTATACCTGGTGGTCCAGCAGTCCCACTCCAGCCCCAATCACTGTCCCTGTAGGAGAAATATATAGCAGTGGTGGTCCAGTGGTCTCTTCCCTGCCCCAATCCAACTCCATATAATGTGAAAATTGTTGGTGGTCCGGTGTCCCCCCCCCCAGTCCTGATCCCCATCCATGTGATATAACAAAATCATTGGTGGTCCACAAGTTCCTTCCCTAGTCTTAATCCTTTTCTAGGTAATAAAATATTCATTGGTGGTCCAATGGTTCCCCTGTGACCCTGATCCTCTCTGTTACAAAAAAATCAGCCCTGGTAGTCTAGTGTTCCCCCCCTCCCCAAGCCCTGATTCTAGCCTGTAGTAAAAATATCAGCATCCCTGGCAGTCTAGCGGTCCCCCGATCACAGATCCCCACATAGGTGTACCAAAACATCCCTGGTGTTCTAGTGGACCCCCACCCCCAAAAGCAGTATCCCACAGCCAAGCTCCATCTGTCCCAACCCCGAGGGCTGGTGACTGGCACAGCCCTTCAATCACCACCATGGCTGGCTGCCAATTGAGCTCACTTAGAGCACATACTGTACAATCAGCTTCTACAGTATGCGCTCCAATTAAGCTCAGTGAATGGCTGGACATGGTGGAGAATGGAGGGCTATGCCAGTCACCGGCCCTTGAGGTTGGGATGGGGGAGCATAGCGGTGGAACACTACTTGCCGGAGTGGAGGGGTGGGGGTCCACAACACCAACAGGGATGTTTTGATATACTTAAGTGGGAATCAGGAATTGAGGGGGGGACTGCTAGACTGCCAGAATGATGATATTTTACTACAGGCAGGATCAGGGCTCAGGAGGAGGGACACTATACTACCAGGGCTGCTTTTGTCATAACAGAGGGATCAAGGCTGGGGGAATCAGTGGGCCACTGATGAATATTTTATTATCTAGAAAGGGATTGGAGCTATGAAGGGAACTACTGGATCACCAATGATTTTGTTATATCACATGTATGGGGATTGTTGTTGGAGGCGGATCACTGGACCACTAACAATTTTCACTGTATATGGAGGGGATCACGGTATGAGGCCATCACTACTATATATTTTTCTTACAGGGACAGGGATCAGGGCTGGGGAAGGACCACTGGACATGAAAGTTTTTTTTTATTTAGCTGTTTGGTCCCTGTCGCCTCCTCCCACCAGCTGGTGATGGGGACACATAGCATTTTTTACAGATTTTCTCCCCTGCCCCCGCCCGAGGCCCCGGCAAATGGCCGTGTGAGCATGTGGCACAGATCAGCCCCTTCCACCTCTGATTTTTTGCTGCTTTCTCTCCACCTCGCTCCCACTGGACCTCCACTCCAGTGAGAGCAGAACTATGAGGCGCCAAGACACCCTCGCCACCCTCAGGAGAGGAGAGCTGCCCACTGGCATGCTCAATCCTGCTCTGCCCTCCCCCAAATGCTGGCACCACAATGACCCATGGTCATTCCCAAACCCAGGTTGCTGGCATAGCATCAGGTAAGGCACCCAGCACCTCATCCCACTGCACCACCAGGCAGGCTGGCACCAAAGGGTTTTGTATTAAAAACAAAGGGATCAGGGCTGGGGAGGGGGACCTGGCCAGGCACACATCACCACTGCACTATCATGCAGATGAGCCCATAATGAGCATGCAAATGGCCTGCTAGCACTATACATGCCCAATGAACTCATCTGCATATTTGTACTGAATATCACCCATGGGGTCATGGCACTAGACAGAGCATGCTGTGCTTTACTTCTATGAGTGGTCTTTGTCAATGCATCCTGGTATCATGGCAAAAGCATGGGGACTGTCAGAAGTGTGCCATGCTATCATGACTTGATGTTGAAACAGATAGATTAGGTCAGTTCAGATCACTATTTCATGAAATTCTGAAAAAACTGTGGTTTCAGTTATTTCCATCTAATGTTAAAAGTTTCTGTCCACCTTGCACCAAATATGGCATATTGACTGCACAGTGCCCATACAGAAGTGTACCAAGATTCAGATCTCTATCTTTAAAAATGACTGAGTTATAAGCCTCCAAACATTTGGCAATTTTAAAATTACAGTTAACTATGTAAACTAAAAGCATCTGTGAAAATGTGGTATGGTTATATTACCCATGCCCATACATATGAGTGGCAAGTTTCAGGTCTCTAGCTTTAATTGTAACTGAGTTATAAGCCTCTGAACTTTCAGAAATGTTAAAATTAAATTTGGTCATTATGTAAACTGCTGAATTTTAGGCCCTCATCAGTTTAAAGCTAGGGAACAGAATATCACCAATGTTGTTAGGTTCACTCCCCAAGTATTAGGCTTTAAGGCAACCATCATGGTCCAGCATCAGGACATCATGCTGCTATGCTGATGACCCAGGTTCAGAAGTAAGCCCCTGGATGTCATGCTAGGAAGCAGGTCATAGCTAAACCTCAAAATCTCTATTTAACAGTTTTTATGAATCTTCCAAGAAAGTATGCATCTAATTTTTCAATTATGTAGCTCCAGAGGTGGCTAGGTTGTAAGTATAGAAATATTTTCAGAAATTTTCACATGAATATTACGTTGCTAGACTTTGAGTCCCAAAAACTTCCCCACCCTTCTTCCAAAATCATGCAACTTGGCAAACTCTTGAAGACTGTACCAGACAATAAGCATGCCCAATTTTAGAGCCCTAACATGAACTGAGTTATGCCCAATTAAAACATTTTTGAAATTTCATGAAAACTCAACAGACTTTCTCAAAATTCTGCAAATTCAGAATTTGCTAGTTTTGCCACTTCTAGTTGTGTCTGAATCATGTGCCATCACCGCCATGCCAGTCACTGCTGCCATCCTTCAATCATCTGCAGCAGTATTAAAGCAAGCAGCTGTCAGAGTCACATCAATAGAGAATTTCCTTACTTAATGTAGCAGTAGTGGATGAACCATGGGACAAGAAAAGATTCTGTTCTTCTTCCAATAACTGTTACACAAATGTATTTTTTCATTTCTTTATTCATTACTTATCTTTCACTAGGAAACTAAAAATGAAGATTATGTCCCTGTGTAAGGAGAGGGGATATGTGTGGCAATCCCATTCATCAGTACTAAGGGCTCTCTTTCTAAATCTCTGTTTCTCTGGCAAAACAAAACAAAACCTTGAGAAAAGGTAACAGGTCTCTCTCCCCTGGACTGCTCTGTCTGTGTGTGTGTGGTGCAGTCTGGGATTGTGGAAGTACCACACTCCAGTCAGACAGCGTTAGGAACTAATTGTGCCCTCTTTTAAAAGCATAAACTTCTAAAACTAAAACTGCATGTTTTAAGGGGTTATATAGCTAAACACTGTTGTACAGTGCCAGGTTTGTAATATTTTAATTCATGCTGTAGTGACTCACCAAAGCCAAAAATGCTCTGATCTGCACTTCCAGTTTTCCAAGATTTAACTCAGCACCTGTGTGGACATCATTTGTGTAAGGATAGGGATTATGTGTGGCAAACTCATTTATAAGTACTAAGGGCTTTCTCTAAATCTGCATTGACAAAACAACAACAACAACCCCAAAAAAACCTCCAAAAAAGATCCAGGTATCTTTCTTTCACCTGGACTGTTTTGTTTGTGTATGGTGCAGTCTGTGATTGTGGAAGTACTGCACTCTAGTCAAGCACTAGGATCTACTTGCTTACCTCTTTAAAAAGCAGATGCTTTTACAACTCAGTCTGCAGGTTTTAAGGGTAATATAACTAAGCAATGTTTAATAGTGCCAGTTATGCTATTTTAATGTGTGCTATATGTAAGTCACCAAAACTGGAAGTGCTCCTGACCACACTTCCAGCTTTCTGAATTATCTTGATGCCTGCGAGCATCAATTAGCACAGAGAAGAAGCAACAGTTGCAGGGGTGAGAGTCTGCCAGTGGGAAACTATCATCAGATAACATTAGATATTGGCTTGGCATTTTCAAATGGAGTCAAATATAATATCATCACAACTGGTCACACTGATAGATGGGAAGGGTGGCTCAAAATGTTTTAAATGCAGAACCATTGCAATAATAAATTCACAGGTAAATGGTACAACTGCAAATGCTTGTCAGCTTTATCTGAATATCACCAATTTGGATGGTGATTTTTTTTAGATAAAGTACAAAACAAAAAATGTTGCTGAATTAAGAAACTTAGAAACTTCTGTGGTTAACATGAACAAGTAAATGGAAACTGGATCAGGTGATCAATTAGTGACTGATACAAGTCTTCAGCCTAGTAATGGGGTGAACTAGAAAGAAGAAGAGGCAAGGAAGAAGGAGAGGATGAGGATGAGGGAGATAATGGGTGGGCAACTATCCAACTGAGAGAAAGTAATAAAAGGGATAGAAGGGGAACTGTATATTGACCAGACTGAGCCATTACCAAATCACTTTATCAAACAGCTATACCCCATTAGCTTAAGAACTCCCTTAACACCACCATCACCTGCCAAAATCTTCCCAAGCACTATCATGTTACAAAAACTAGTGATGCAGAAAATAAACAAAATGAATATAAAGTTGTCATGGAAGACTCAGTAATCAAATAGACAGACTGAGTGATTGCAGTAATAACAAGGAATCGAATAGTGGTCTCAAGTTTTCCAGGTGCAAGGATTATGGTCATAAACAATAACTTGGAAGGAGTACTAAAAATTGCAAGAGGGCACAATAATGTTTTCAAGTTGATACTACTGAAATTGGTAAACAAACCACAGCAGACATTAAAATGATTTTCTAGAACATGGGTAAAAAATAAAGTAACTGGTTGCAAAATAATCAAATCTGAAATATTACCAGTCCCTAGGGGTTCAAAATAAAAGGGAATATGAAACTATTGAAATTAAACAGCGGTTAGATAAGTTGATGGCAAAGGAAGATTTTTATTGTCTTAAAAATTGGGATATCTTTTGGGAAAATAAAATTCTGTAGTCTAGAGATGGTTTATATCTGACTAAACAGGTATCTAGCCTTCTCTTGAGAAGAATCAAAAACATTCTGAAGAGGAATTTAAACTAACTAAGTGGGTCATTGGGTTAGATACACAGTCAACATAAATACTGAAAAGGAATACCAGTAAAGAAAAAGATGGAATTAAAGTCCTTGCCTTCAGAGCTAGAAGCCTGGTAAATAAATTTGATGAATTTAAAATATTGATTTCCAATTTATTTATTGATGTTATAGCCATCACAGAAATCTGGTGGAATCTGAGTGACTCTTGGTATAAGAACCTGGAGGGTTACCAATTAATTAGAAAGGATAGGTTAAATAGAACAGAAGGAGGATAGCACTCATTTCAAGAACAATCACAATATTATGGAATTATCACACAGTGATAAATCCATTCAGTCATTATGGGTAAAATAAACAATATTAAAGCTGGATCTTTGTTGTGAACTGTTGCCTACCACCAAGCAATAAAGATGCAGTTTCATGACAAATGTTTTTCAGGGAGTTCCAGTATTGTAGCAGTAATAACTACATACTCATTACAGAAGACTTTCACATGTTTGAGATGGACTGGTTAAGGAATGAACCAAACAGCAGAGTGGGGAAACATTTCTGGCCCTATTAAAGAACATAGCCTGGATATTTATTTTGTTTATTTTCTGTATCATTAGTTTTTGTAACATGATAGTGCTTGGGAAGATTTCTGGCAGGGGATGGGGTGTTAAGGGGTTCTTAAGCTAATATGGTATAGCTGTTTGATAAAGTGATTTAGTAATGGCTCAATCTGGTCAATATACAGTTCCCCTTCTATCCCTTTCATTCATTTCTCTCGGTTGAATAATTGCCCAGTCATTATCTCCCTCATTCTCATCCTCTCCTACTTGCCTCTTTCTTCTTTCTAGTTCACCCCATTACTAGGCTGAAGACTTGTATCAGTCACTAATTGATCACCTGATCCAGTTTCCATTTACTTGTTCATGTTAATATGCATGTTCCATTGCTTTAGTTTCCTAAGTGCAGGTCTAAAGAAACAACATGCCATTTTAACTTGTGCTTTCAAAACCCCCTGTACCTCCCATAATCTATAAAGTGGCTGTATCCAAGAGCTAGCAAAAATAGACCATATAGCTAGAGTCAGTTTTGATAAGTCTATCAGGTTAGTATGAAAAAAATACTATAAAAAATACTACAGGGTTAAGAGGATTTAATCCTCCATTTTCTACTGATAAATAAATAATCTCTCTCTTAATAGGATGTAATTGACTACCCCACAGCATTTGAAAAACTAAACTTAAAAGGGAAGCTTCCAATGTCCACGGTAAGGGATACACTACACTAAGAATACAAATATTGGACATAAAAAGTTTTGATTGTTGTAACTTTTTCTTTTGTCTGATTCCATGTTTTCCACACCTCTACTTTAGTTGCCGTCAAATCTAGTTTTTTTTTCCCAATTAAAAATACAGTTATCTCCTCTCCCAAACCAAATACCCAGATATTGAAATGGTTCAGTAGACACATTAATCCCATTCCAAGATGCATTCAAAATATTAGAATCATGCAAAGGATAAACAATACTCTTCATTTTGTTAAGGTGAGCTCCTGTTATTTTAGAGTATTCAGTGATAAGGTCTGGAACTCATATACCTGAGTTACAATCTGCAACCATAATACATATATCATCATCATATGCTGTCACCCTAGCTTCTACACCTCCTTCTTTTGGTTTAATACCTGTAATACTGGGGTCTTGCTGCAGAGATCTTAATAAAGGGTCTAAACACAGTACATAAAGTAATGGACTGAGTGGATAGCCTTGCCTAACTCCCGAGAAAATTCTATATAAGTTCCCAAATGACCATTTACTAAAGGAATAGCTTTAGCATTGCTATATAATAAGGAAATCCATTGTACAAAAAGGGATGGAATACCATAATGAACTAATATAAGAAAGATAAACCGATGAGCTACTTGATCAAAAGCTTTTTCCTGATCTAATGACATAAAATAACCATTTAATTTACCGGCCTTACCCTGTTCTATAATTTCTTGAAGTAATAACAAATTGTGTTTTATAGAACGCTCAGGAACTGTACAGGTTTGTGCTGCTGAAAGAAGTACTGAAGTACTGAAGCTATATTCAGCAAATGATTATGCAAGATTTTCATTAGTATTTTATAATCTGTATTTAATAAACTCAAAGCTCTCCAGTTGTCAAGAATAGTCCTGTCTCCTTTTTTAAATATTAAAATCTAGATAGCTACGAAGAAATGCATGTCCATCTGTAAACCATCCAAAACCCTATTAAACACGTTCATTAATATTTTTCTTAATATATCTCTAAAAGTGACATAAAATTCTGGTGAAAGACCATCAATACCCAGAGCTGTAGATTTTTTAAGATGTTCAATAACCATCCCTATTTCTGCCTCAGTGATAGGCTTAGTAAGATCTTGCAAAAGTGTTTAAGGTATACCAGGGACTTCTATTTTTCTCAGATATTCAGTCACAACCTTTTCATCAATAGGAAATGAGACATACATGGTGGATAAATATTGTGATACAATCTGCAAAATTGTCAGCCCGTCTGATGCCATAAGACCATTAGTGCCCAGAATAGATCCCATGAACCTGTCTGATGCTGTCTGTGAGCAGCCTTTAAAGGCATCACCAAATCCAGTTTTCCCTGGAGAACAGATTATATGTTCATTTAACTTTGCAGTAGCTCTAGAACATTGTAAACTCATCATTGCAGTTTTAAGGTTAAGTATTTGTGAAGTTAAACTAATATTCTGAGTTTTAATCATAGAGTATAACTTGCAGTTGCATTGAAGTTTAAGGTATTCCTTAAACTGGCACTAGCTAACTTTTGTAGAATATAATTGGAACAGAGATTTTAAACCTATCTTTGTCACTTCCCACCAAGTACTAATATTCCCAGTCATACATGCCACTGTCATCCTTGCCTTGAGGAACTCAAGAACCTGCACCCTAATTTGATTCTCCTGCAAAACTGCTGTATTTAATTTCCAATATCCTCAGCCATATTCAGCCACTTTGACCCCTATGCTAACAAGTAAAATTGCATGGTCAGAACTTTCTAAAGGAATGGTTACAGCTGTCAATATACTAGCAGGTTTTTGTAAATAAAAATCAATTCTCGTGGATAATGCTCCCCTATAGTAAGTATGACCACCCTCCTTGTGTAAAGTTCTAAAGAATCTTGTAAATTACCCTGTTCAATAATCCCCTTAAGACAGTTGGAATCACAATACAATTTCCTAGTTACTGCCCTCTATCCCTTCTATCTATCACACAATTAAAGTCCCCAACCCTTAACATTTGTTTAGTTGTGATTAAATAAGCTTTAATGTCTTGGTATAAGCTAATCCTTTCTTTCTTCGTAAGGGGGGCATAAATATTTATTAATCTCCGCCCTATCCCTTTAAATATAAAATCTAATAGTAATGCACTACCCAGGCATACAGTATCTCCACCAAGCGAGAAACCCTAAATCCATCCCCTTTAAACAGTATACCGACTCCTTCACAAACCCCAGTGCCAAAAGAAAAAAAAAAGAAGGGCCCCAACACCACAATTGTTGTGCAGACCTAACCAAGGAGGTAGTATTCAACCTTGTATCATGCAATAAACACATATCACAATTTAAGTGTTTTAATGCTGTTAATGTAATCAATCTTCTTTTAGCATTCTTAATGCTATTAACATTGATGGTTGCAATACACAACCGAGATGAGAACTGTGAGAAAGACAGGAGAAAAAATTAAATCAAGGTGGTTTCCTCAGCCTAGAACTTCTTCTTACTACAGCGTTCATTCTTTTTTTCTTTTCCTCCCCAGGTACTGCTTCTATTAGATCACCCTCAGATTCAGAGGAGTGAGGGGCAAATTAAGATGCCTCTGAATCCCCTTCTTGTTCTGAGTCCACCATGGCAGTAGTCAGAATGTTAAATTTATCAGTTAACACAATTTCCTCATCTCCTGGAGCACATGCCATGGCAACTTTTGACTTTGGCTTTGTCTGTTTTATACTCCTTTTTTTGGCTACACTTTTAACCACTCAGGAGGTGGGATGTCAGCTACTAAAACCTCTATCTTTGAGGTTTGTAGTATGTTTAATAAAGAGACATCTGGAACGAACTACAGGATGAGGGGAATCAGTGGAAGGCACAGGAGCTGCATCAATTCGAACCCCCGGCTCTTCTGAAGGAGGTGAGGAAGGCGGGGAGGGTAGATGGGTGGTCTGGGGTGGTCTGGAAGCAAAATGTTTTCTTTAATCATTTCTTTTTTGTGCTTCGGAAGTATGAGGTCTTGGTTTACACAATCACTATGATTATGTAGCCCAAGGACATGACCTGTAAGCATGCCCAGTGTCTCCATAGGTTGCACCACAGTTCTTCTGTACAATCAGAACTGTGGTGCCCAAAAGGCAAACAGAGATTGCACTTTATCCTATCACAGGCAGAGCCCAAATGAGTGAAGGCCCCACATTTAAAGCAGGCCTAGGGCTGTCCTGGATAGAAGCAATGTCCCCTTTCATTACCAAAAAATGAGCTGTTAGGGAGATGTACTGGTCCCAGACTATTATTTCTTAAATGAAACCATAAGTTCCAACCCCCATTCCAAATGCATTCATCATCAAATATTGGCTTTGGGCTATCCAGTACACTTTTTTCCAAACAATAAACAACATCAAGTATAGACGTAGATTCATTGCGAAATAAAATAGTCACCTGCCTAATAGATGGCATTGTTAAAGGAATAACCTTAAAAGGCAGCCATAATTCTGTATATTTCAATGTATCATATTTAGACCAGAAACGGTCTAGACCCTGTGGGGAAGTAAAGCTCACATCATAGATCACTGACCCTGACACATGAATCAGAGCATAAATTTTAGTTGAAAATAAACCCTAAAGACCCCTTCAAAAGATTATGCCCCACATAAAGTCAATCAGAAGCTATCTCCAATCCTCCCAAATATTCTAAACGGACAGCAATGCATGTTTGCGGGGTGGGGGAGCCTGAGAAAGGATCCTTTTTCCTAAAGGACTCCCAAGCCATTTTGAGCATTCCTGAAAAGTAGCTGTTGTACCAGGTCGCTCAGCTTCATCTTTCTGAATCTCCCAATTAGCCAAATGTCTTGTTTCAACTTCAGACTTTGAGGCAGATGAATCCATACACCATGGTGAACTTTCAAGAGACTTAGACACAATCCCATGATTAGTAGAACATTCTTTTGGCTCATTTTCTTTATTTAAAACCAATCCATCAGGATTATTGACTTCAGAAGGAGGCGATCCTGGAATCGGACTGTGGCTGGGGTCAGGAACCAGATACACGCCTCTCCCTCTTCACCCACTGCTATCAGAGAACACTCTAACGATGTAGTGGATTTCCGCAGTGACAAACAGCTGTAAAGTCAATGTCTCTTCCCTTTCTTAAACTGGGGGGATTAGTTGATGTACGAGGAGATTTACATATGGTATTTGGCTTTGTACTCACAGTTTTACAGAATCCGAGTTTTGGGCTGTAGCTAGATTCGCTGTCACAGGCCTCAGATCTTCTGCCAGTCTCTCTTTCCTGGTTGCTGATTCAGACTGTAGGAATGCAGTTGAAGCTCCCATGTCACTGGGCATAGTTAGCTGACTCTGCACTTCAGCTGTTGCTGCAGAATCTTGCTCCAAGGCGTCTCACAAAACTGTAGCTGCTGCTTGCAAATTACTAAGTTTAATATCTCTTCCTGAGGTATAGGAGATACAATGGTGATATTATCAAAATGTTCCATAGTGTTACTCACATTTATACCATATCATAATGATTTATTTTGTTGTAATAAATTATCCAGCCAGACTTCATTTGATGAAAAAGGCAATGTGTAACTTCCACCATTTCCTTATGCTCAGTCTCTTCATTTGCAAAGCAGATTCAATCTCCATGATTACAGCTTCCACAGACTTGGTCTCCTGAGCTGGACCTGTGGGCTGGGAGACCTGCTCACCTACAGGTACACCAGCAGAAGGAATCTCTGACACACCTTCCTCCATTACAGCAGCACTCTACTGACAGAGTAGGGGAATTTCCCCTGTGTCCTGGCCAAATTTCCCTCATTCACTAAAAATACCACCAACAGCTTAATCTGGTTCAAGGTCAGTTGGCATTTATCTGTATCCCCTCCCCGGTCATGCCTGAAAATAGGCAGGATTTGTCTAGTGCACTTACCGGTCAACAAAACTAAACAAATAAATAAATATTTAAGAGAGGTAGCGGTTGTACTATATACATAAAGGACACCTTGCAGGTCTTGTCATCCCCAAACCTAACAGTGATGACCTTATACAAATGCTTGCTATCAAAATGCTTCTTGGAGCTCATAATAAAGCACTTACTGTGCTCTCAATTTATATCCCCCAAAGCATACTGCATCTGGCTTTGAATCACTATTAAGGCATAAGCCGTATGAGCCTACAGTCTGAAATAATGCTAGGTGACTTTAATGTCAACTGGTTCTCACTGGACGCATCTTCCCTAAAAGATGCACTATCAGCTGTTCACTTCTCATAGCTTGTTGAGGCCTCTACAAGGGTGAATTATCGAACTGGGTCATGCACATTGCTGGACTGGGTGCTATCTAACTGTTCTGGGCATATCACAGATACCTCAATTCTCCCTGACAGTATAAGTGACCTCCCCATCAAGTGCTGCTGGTCCAAAATTCTGCAAACCCCCACCAGAACTATTACAAATCAAGTCCTTATCCATGGACACCCTGAACAACTGAAATCTTACCTTGACACCAAGACTGGTCAAAACTATAAGCTGCGAGTGACATTGACACAGCACTTGATTACTTCATTAGCCAATTCAGTGCAGTCTGTGACAAAGCACACCTCCTTAAAAATGAAAAATCAAAGGAAATTGCAATCCTTGGATTACATCTGACTTTATTGAACTCTTGAAATTAAGGGACCACCTCTGGCATAAGGCATGGGCCTCGGTACACAATCTAACATTCAATGCTACAGAAAAACAAAGAAATTAATGCACTACAGCAATTCATTCTGCTAAAAGTCAGTGTTACAAAGATGCCCTTTCTAGTCCTTCTGGAAAAATATTAAGGATATCACTGGAAAAGACCCCAAATCTGCTCCCAACATGCTTAATATAGATGGTGCCCCTTCTGTGGACCCCAAAATCATCACCAACACTTTCAATAAAACATCCTTTGACCTGAGCAATGTTACCCCCCCCCCACCAACTACTTCAATAATACCTCTGCATGTGATATCCCTGGGAATCCAGATCTACCCCTTGGCCACCCACCTTTTACTTCAAGACAGTCTCAGAAGGTAAAGTAAGACATTATTTTAAGAAGGTACTTGGGAAATCAAGATACAGTGGGGATACACTTGATCTCAAATTTATCAGCCTTACATTGGAGAAATCCTTTCACCCATTAAGACATTCAACCTTTGACTTAGACTCACAGTTCCTGCAAAGATGGAAATCTGCGATGGTGACTTCTGTGCATAAGAGTAGGAATGGGTACTGCATGGGAACTATCCCCCCATTTCCATTCTCCCTCCACTTTCAAAAGCCCTTGAGCACATCATGGCAGATCAGCTTGACCAGTATTTGGAAAAGTATCCGTTGCGATGTCCCCAACAGCATGGTTTCAGGTATGTGCACATTACCCTCACAGCATTACTGGAATTTACTGGATATATTCATAACTCCCTGGATCAAGGTCTTTTGGTTAGTGTGACATTCATTGACTTAACCAAAACCTTTGATACTGTAAATCATGCCCTCCTTATTGACCAACTAGCTGACATTTGAACTCTCAATTGACACTTCTAAATGTTTTTCTAGCTACCTCAGCAACCATTCTCAACAGGTAAAAATTGGAGATGTCCTCTCAGATTGGAGACCAGTTCATTTGGGAGTCCCACAAGGCTCCATTCTGGGACCATTCCTCTTTAGTATTTTTCCTTACTTAGCTCCCAGATTCCTGTCATGGCCATATCCTCCTATATGCCGATGATGCCATGATCTTTACTAGTAACTATCATCCCAAGCTTCTGAGGACCAGCTACAAATAGGCTTTGCAACCACTGAGAAATAGTTCAGTGACCAAAACCTCATAATGATCTTCAAAAGATGAAGACCATGTTATTTTCCAGCCCCAATGCAAACATAGGGCCTTTCCCTCACCGTCACTAATGATGTGGGCTCCCCTTGGAACTAGTACAGCATTTTAAATACTTGGGCATAACTATCAACTCCACACTGTCCTACTCCCAGCATATAGACAACATTGCTAAAGCAATTAATATGCATATTGGGATGCTATACAGGCATTAATACAATCTGACCTCAGAAGGACTGAACCTGGCTATGCGTAGATCTGTTGTCTCACTTGCTAACTATGGTCTTGTTATCTATGGATCAGACACAGACACGGCCCTCGCCACATCAAAACGGCCTTAAACAAAGCATGACCCCTTCTCACTGGTGCTTGGTGTCTGACTCACACATGCGATCTGCACGCCCAAGCTAATTGGCTGCAGCTCAACAGCAGACTTAGATATCAAACATGCCTACTTGCTAAAAAAGTAAGTATAGGAATGTTGCCCCCTTGAGTTCAAAACCTTCTTACTCCATCTCTAAACCCATGTATTACTAGAAGTTCTGGTTACCACATTTTCTGTACTCCCCAGTGCTGTACTTCCCTTGGTCAATGAGCTTTCGCTCAACTCTCTGCAAACTGACATCTCCAATGTAGCTATGCTCGGATCTTAAGCTTTTAAGAAGCTTTTAAGCATAAGCTTCAGCAACACCTAGTTGCCATGGCCACCTGTGACTGCTACCACTAGGTCCCTTTGCTCTGATCCCTAACTGATCATTAAGCCAGCCAGCCTGCCTCCTGCATGGCTCTACCTGCCTATTATTAGCACTTATTCACTATTTTTGTCCTTGCTTTGTCTTCTCTTCACCCTCCCATTCCCCCTCATATTCAGCTCCCCTCTGCTTCTCACCTTCCCTCTCTCCTATGCAATCACCTCCTCCTCTTTCTCCACCATTCCATTCATACCGTCTTTTTTTCCCCCTGCCAAGGCCTCATGGGCTCTTCCTTACCTTGCTATTGATTACTTCTATTCCTAACCTTCCCCCTCATCATCCTCCCTCTCTCTCCCCCTGACTATGCCTTATGGGACGATTATTACCTCCTTCCTTATGCTTCCTGCTTTCCCTAATGTCTGTAGTTGCTTAGTAATCAACTGACACTGGCATACTTTGTACAATTTTAACAAACAAACCGGCACCAGGACTCGCTAAATATAAATATAACTTATTTATTCATGCAAAGGATTTCAAAGCAGCAGACAATACTCCCGACCAGTTTCGCCATGCTTGGCTTTTTCAAGGGAACACTCATGAGGAGATCAAACAATACTTTTAAAATCATACTTTGTACAATTCCTACTAAATGTGTTCAAGTTTACCCTATGTTATATGTGAAAGTTCTTTTCATTAATAGTGTCATTTATTCCATATGTTATATGGATTAATTTTTTTAACCACTTACCTGCTTCTGTAACACCTTAATTGATGAACGCCTGGAGTCACTTGCACTGTAACCAGACATGTGTAATGTTTCCTGACTATGTTATCTTATGACATGGAACCTATGTAAAGAGCTTCTTCTCAAAGGTATTAATCCAAGATTTCAATAAATAAATAAATGTAGAAATTGGTTGCCCCCTTCCGAAATGAAATCACACTTGCAGCCATTACAAATTCTGTACAGTGATTCGTAAAGATAAAAAATTTGCTATTCCAGATACAGGAAATGTTTTTGACATAATTGTTTTAATTGTAAGACAGAAAATATAATTTATCTGGCACAGTGCATGTGTAGGAGTACTGTATGTATGTAGGCAAGATGACATGTAAATTTAAATATAAGTAGGAGAGCATCTACAAGATCTAGATAAAGAAAAGTTTGAAAATGGTCTAATTAAATATATCCATGAGAATGATACTATGCATACATTTAAATTTATGGATATAGATCATTGTTGGATGCCTAGACCATGGGGGAATTTGGAGAAAATGTTGCTTCACGGAGAATCAGTGTGGATGTGTAAGTTAGACACAGTGAATAGTGTCCATGGATTAAATGACAGGTTTGATGTTATACCACCTATAACTGAAACTGTGTTTGTTTTCTTGTTTATCTTCAGCTGTGGTATGTTCAGAATAAATCTAACATTATGTCTCCGGATCAGCTGACGTGTTTTTGAAAGTCCACCTTTATAGCTTGAAGGGTTCAGATGAGTTACATCAGTAGATGAAATAAGGGCAATCACCATTAAATTGAGACTGTATTTTTATTGCAGTTTTATAAACTGGGCACAAAGTTTCCTGAATGCTGATTGGCTGAAAGCATTTTCAGCCATGTCCTTATCAGGACATAACCCTACAGCCATCACTACTTATGCCAGGCAATGCCCCACCACCACGGAATTAGTGTACCACCATATGTCACTCACCAGTTGCACACTACAAACATGACCATGATATGCAAAGCCGTGTGAGTGGAACTGCTGTCCAATGTAACTCATCCACTCCCCTCAATACACACACACACACACACACACACACACACACACAGTGTTGGTTTCTGTAATCCCTAGATCACTTTATCTTTTAAACTGATGTCTGATCTGTGCTGTCTGCTGTGTTTAAAGTCAACCACAAGCAATTCAGTGAAGTGAGCAGGGACTTTCAAATCCTAGTTAAGAACCACTTCTCCATGACCAATGCAGTGAGAGTGGCAGCAAACTTTGAAAGAAAAAAACCAGACCCACTTGTCCAATGCTACTTTTATCCAGAGTTTATCAGATAAAAAAAAAATCAGTACAGCACAGAGCAGATGTTATGGTTTGTAAACTGTGAAGTGGAAACCACTCTGTACAGCAGCCGGTAAGGGACACACTCGGTGACAGAAAAGTGGGCTTCTGGCTGCAAGTCAAAAACAAAACTGAAATAAAACGCAAATAAACTAAATTGCAAAAAAAAAAATGAAGTGTTTCTGTGTTGGAGAAGAAACAGGGTTGTTAGGAGAGAGACAGACAGCAACACCCTCTAGGGGCTAGACGTTATATATGGTCTGCAAGTTGCAGTACAGATGAACTATTTTTGTATGTTTTGTATTTGTATCTTTCACACTGTTTACCGTACTTTTTTAAATATTTTTTTTTACTAGGGTGGATTATGGGGGGGTGGGGGGCATTTTATAAGTGCAATAAGACACAATGAGGTGTGGGTTATAGCCTGATATAAACACTTCCAAGGTGCTAAAAGCACTTCACACAAGTACATCATGCCTTATAACTCACCAAGGGTATGCTCTTATCAGGCAATAACCCACCTCATTGTTTCTTATTGCTTGCTTAGCCAAGAAGTGCTTTGTAAAATATAGTTTTATACCCGTAGAGAACAGTATATGTGCTAAATAGAACTGAGATAATATGTAATGACTGTATAGAATATTTAGGTTGTCTGAGTTGGGATATATTTATTAATTTTGCACTGTCTTTTAAATGTGAAGTCACTTTAGAAGACACGTGATGTTTGCGCCTGTGTAAAATGGTTGATTAGGGCAGTGCTAACCTATGACTTGATAAAAGACCTATGTGAAACATTGTTGTGTGATTTTGGTGGTTCTGCTGCTCTCTGCTTTGTAAGTAGATGCACTTTTGCACCTGTTTTGGGCATACTGAAAGAAAACAACACTTACTGAGTGCATAGTACCTGTGCTTTTTTGGGAGGGGTGGTGAGCTATAATGAGCTTCAACCTTAGTGGCTGAGAGTGGTAAAATAAACCCTTGCCATACTGTACTCCCACGTTGGTACGAATGTGCTCTGTCAGATGTCTCTTTTACCAAACTGTGCTTCGGACCATGCTAAATCAGGAATTTTAATAATTAAGTCAAGTGAGTGACTGTCAATCACCAAAGAGAAAAGATGAGACCTTAATGTGTTTTGGCTTATGCTGTCAAAAACTGTGATGACACAACAATGTGATAACACAAAGCACTGGTGAATAGTAGACCTGGTGATTCTCAGAATCCATTTTGGAATTCATCTAGAATGTTATTTTCAATCATTCATTTGTTCAATCTCTTTAAACATATGCTTAAAAAGATCTTCTATGATGAGCAAATAAGGTCCAGACATCTGGGAATCATGTATCGAGCCTTTCCTAAACATGGGATATGTTACATTACTAGCCCAGCATGATGCCAAAACATTATCTTGAAGCGTAGTGTTAAAAGATTCAAAAATATTGGGAGCACACAGATGAGTTGATATTTTTAAACATCAACCATATCTTTATCAGGGCCAAGAGCCTTATTTAGTAATACTGCTGCAACTCTTGCTAATTACATATGGATAAAAATATTAAAGGATGTGGGAGAAAATATTTCATTATCCTTCTTGTAGAGGAAATATCATTCCTACTTGTTTCCGCAGTGTGTCAATGTCAAAATACAGTTGTCTAAAGTACTACTTCAGTTAGATAGGCTGAATGAATTACTTTCAGCAGTCTGAACAGTTAACTATTAACCTTCAGAATTATTTAGCATCCTTTTATTACTGTTTGTTTTAAGCTATTTCAGGATTTAAACCTGGATTTTTTTTTCTTTTCGTTAGTAGCTTTCTATATTTCTTCCTCCGCTTAATTACTTCTGATTCAATACTGTCATATTTTTTCTGGTCTCCCTAATGAGTTTATACAATTTCAATTTTGCCATTTTGCAGGTTTTATTAAAACAAGTCTCTGTGTTATAGTTTTGTCTGTTTTTTTCTTATGTATAACATGGAAAAGAAGACTGTTGAGATCTTCAAATTTATTAGCATGATAAATTGTGTCTAGATCAGTCAACATATTTTCTTTATCCGTAATCATCAAATCTGACATTATTATCATATCTAGATATGTCTGTGTTGCCTGTGTCAATATAATTATTTTTAAATTATATATTTCTATATTACCCTTTACTGGTATGGTTTCACTAGGTAAATATGTTTTATAATTTGTTGTAGTTCAGGTAGGAAAACATGGAGGTTCAGATCCCTCTATTACCTTCATAGCCACTGTTCTTTTCTAGTACATTAATCATAGCCCACACCATTTTAATCATGGATGCACCATTTATTTATTTGCATTTTGGTAACTGAGCATGCCCACTGAGACTGACAGTCAGTCCTTTTTTCAGGAGCAAGGGAAAACTGCACACATTATATACATTCAAGTAAGCTGATATACAAATATGATGTACAGAGGACTGCCAGTAATAAAATATCACAAAAATACATACAGTTTACAAGGTCATGTTGTACAAATGGGATATTGCATACATAATGTCTGGCAGGAAATGCCACAGGGTTAATTACAAACAAAGGATACTTACAAGGACAGCAACATCTTTTTAAACACTGTAAACTTAGTACGCAACTAAATGCAGAATGAAATGAAAATTCTCCTCCAAATCCCCTTGTTTTGCCATTTAATAAAATGAAATTGACAGATTTTGGTAATGCACTTCATTTGTTTCTACCATTTGTCTTTTGTACTTATATGTTTTTATTCTTCTAGGGCATCTACTTTGATATTGAAATCATAATGCGTAGAGGTTAAGAGCCTTGCATTAAACATATCCAATAGTAAGATACCAAAACCAGAATAATTCTCTGGAATATTCTAAAGATTTACCTTAAAGGAAGCCCATATTTCTAAGTAAAATGTTTACTATTTTTTGGGCAGAATATAAACATTTAGCACAATAAGTCAAATACAGGAACTCCTAATTTTAACCACCAACATAAAGTCACTGTTTATTTCAAGATTTGTGACTTGTATTCCTTTCTTGTCCTTATACATTCTATGCACATTATCTGCTGCAGCCACCCCATTTTTGACTGACACCCCTGCCCCATCACCCTGTTTTTCTGGGACTTACCTTCCCTCCATTGTCCTCTGCCACAGCACTGTGGGGGTTCCCAGACTCTGGTATGGGGCCTGTGAGGGGGCAGTTGTCTTCCTAAAGGTTGAGGTGTTTTTTCCACTGATTTTCACCCCGGGCCCATGTCACGTGCAATGGGCATGATGTGTGAGCTCTGCCTCTACATAGATGTCACTGGCATCCTGTGCATGCATGGAACTCCTGCTCTTCTTGTGTGGTTTAACTTGAGATGCCACTCAGACACCTTCAGGTGGCAGACATGCAATGAACCACATGGACTCTGCTACCTGAGTAAGGAGAACATTCATATGGATGTTCAATCCTCCCTCTCGGCTGCCCCGGAGTGAAGCACATTCAGTCCCAAATCTGAGACACCAGCATGGAAACAGGTGAGTCATACTGTGCCTCAGTCCTCCACACTACTGGGCAGCCCTTGTATTCCAGTTTAACAGTTACAGGGCACAGCTCTGCAGACATTGTACTATCACATAGAAAAATGGACCTCAGCAGATTGCTTACAAACTTTGTTAAATTTGAGCTTTATAGCAATCCCTCTGCTCAGCAGTCTGTTTACTACATTATTTGTTTCTCTGTTAGTGTTTCCCAGTGAGGAATGAGGTTAATATTTCTCTCAGATCAACACAGAATGAAATGTTGTTATCACTGCTCCTGCAGTGGTTGGCAACAAGCATTTTTTCCTTTCACTCTGACAGTGTTTTCAGTTTTGATAGGAAATAATATTCATACTTGCCCTATGCATGAAGGGGCAGAGTGACTATGTGTTGAGTATCTGGGGCACATAGCCACTCTGCACCCATCGCACCCCCCACATGGGAGGGATGCACCAAGAGGGGCATGCAGCTGCAATGCACCCGATCCCCTGGCTGTGTAGACAGCAACACTCCAGGGTGGGTGGGGGTGTGCTAGCACTATGTGCCATGCACTAAGGCACGTACTGCTGGCTGCTGGGGAGTGGAGGGCCACAGGGTATGCCAGGCAGAACCCTGCCATAAGCCCCCTACATGCCCTGAGCACACAGCAGGGACTCACATGGACAGGACAGATAGCCCACCCACACACACACCAGAACCACTGTGGCTGTATCCTCCATGGCTACACAACACCACCCCCAGCACACTCTGGTGGGCAGCTTCCACCTGGCACTCCACCACCCAACACCCACCCCACACTGGGGTACCAGGCCAGGGATGTGGTCCCCCATAAGGCACTGGTCTCTCTGGGCATATGGTGGGGTACAATCCCCCTGCACCATCAACAAACCCCAACCCCGCCCCGTACCGGTGCAATGCTCACATGCTGTATTGCAGGGGGGCCAGTGACATTGCCCTCCCCTCTTCACCTCAGCCACTGGCCATGGTTTTCCATGGGGTGCACTGCCAATACATGCCCTGCCATGTAGGGATCCACTCTGTGGCCTGGTTGGATAGTTGGTAGGACACGCAACCCTGCCCCAGCCACCCTGCAGAGTCCTGTATGCTGGGGGGGTGGGGCCATGGACAGGTGGCTGGCAGCCGTGAATGCCACTGGTGCACACCTATCTGCAGGTATGGAGCTCTGCAGGTGGAATACATGCCACAAGCACATACTTCCTGCCCCTACATCCGGTGACCCATGCGATGTAAACAACTATAGGCCTATCTCCATATTGTCTATCCTTTCTAAAGTTCTTGAAAAACTGATCCATATTCAGTTAAAATCTCACTTGGAAACCTTCTCTCTCATTAACCCAGCTCAATCTGGCTTCCCGGCTAATCATAGCACAATCACTGCACTAGCAAAAGTAACCAATGATTGGATCTCTGCTATAGATGCTAAGAAGGTAACTGGTGCAGTCTTTTTGGACCTCAGCAAAGCTTTTGATACTGTTGATCACAAACTATTAGTTAATTGCCTTGCAAAGTTGGGTGCCACATACCTACCACCCAGTGGTTGTCTAGCTACCTAACTGGAAGATTCCAAAAGTAAAGATGAAGGCTTTTTTCTGCTGCCTTGCCAGTTGCAAGAGGAGTCTCCCAAGGATCCATCTTAGGCCCTATCTTGTTTTCTCTGTACATTAATGACTTAGATGCTAACATATCTATGTCCAATCTGCACTTTTTGCAGATGATACTGTGTTGTATACTTCCAATCATCGTTATCTGAAGTCAAGGGAGTGCTTCAAGCGGACTTAAGCACAACTTGAGCATAATCTAATATTGGCAAAGCTCTGCTCAATGCTAAGAAGACTAAAGCGATGATATTCTCCAGCAGTGCTGTCACAGGCCCCCACACCCTTGCCCAAGACTTCATTGTCACCAAGCTAAACGAGCCTCTGGAAGTTGTAACCAAATTTAAATATCTAGGTATCTGGATCGACAATAAATTATCTTTCAATGACCACGTCGAAGATGTCTCTAGAAGGTTAAAAGCAAGGTTAGGTTTCTGAAATAGACCCCTTTTCCCTTGAGCTTGAAACAAGCTTGTACAGGCCACTTTTCTCCCCTACTCGACTATGGCGATATAATCTATTCCTCCACCACTCTTGCAAATCTAAGTAAACTGGACATCCTTATCACCGTGCATTATGGTTCATTACCAACTCCCCTTACCGTTTGCACCACTGTGACTTATATGCAGCTGTTGGTTGGACATCCCTTACTACTAGATGCCTGCTCCATGCTGGGCTATGGACTCTTAAACTGCTCCTGCAGAAATTGCCAAGCTATCTCTCTTCCCTTATTAGTATCTCACATAGTGCATACTCGTTAAGAAAATCTGACTTTATTATGCTTGACATACCAAGGACGCGGACTTCCTTTGGTAAACGTGCTATTGCATATGCCCTTCCCTCCATTTGGAACCAATTACAAACTGTACTGAAACTAACTAGCACAGTTTCAATAAACTTCTACAAATCGCTAAGTTCAGCCAAAATAAAAGACACCTGTAATTGTCATTAAGTCTCTTCCTTCCCCATGTGTGCCATATTTATCCACTGGTAAGGTATAATTGATTTGTCATATTAACTGCTTTCCCGTTCCCTTCTACTCCTGGCTTTATCTATGCTTACACTCCACTGCTACTCTATCAAATCACTCCTCCCCCATATCAGTTGTAGACTGTTGTTTGTTCTAGCTGCCAAATATATGTATTGCACACACCAGTCATCATGTTTCATTTATCAGTATGCAACCTGTAAGTCGCCTTCCTGTCTCATATCAATGTTTACCACCTGTGGTCACCCTATGTGGTACCCTGGTATGTACATCCAGCCTGTATCATGTAATGTGCATTTCATGTATATACTGTTATTACCTATCTGTGTTTGTACTTTAAGTGTTTATGTCACAGGACCTCCTTGTGAATGATTGCTCAATGGAGTTTTCCTGCAATAAACTTGAACTTGAACGAACTACATGCATAGGGGCCAAGAACAGTACACATATTTCAATCTCAATTTGTGCATAACATTACTTGTGAGATAGTTTCAGCTCACCAGTCACTCTCTTCATGCCTGCTTTAAGTAACCTGACACAGCAATCCTTAGAGGAATTCCAGAGGAGTTTCAAATTACTTTATTATTCCCAAATGTATGTGTGTGGGGGGGCAATAATTCATCTTCTCTGTAGGCTTGTTTTTGTTAACTCTTTCAGGGCTGAATAGTGGAACTGGAACTCTCATGGCTTTGTATTTAGAAAGGGTAAATGCTAGGCAACTGATATTTAAGGCTTTCCAGAGGCTGCAAGGGGCATCATAGGGGACTGCAAATAATTCATAGTGGTGTTAACTGCAGCACCTGGTTACACTGCAATGCATACCTCTCACCCTGCCAGGACCAAAATGAGGGACACTGCCCAGTAAAATCAGGGACATATGCTCATAGTCAGAGACACCATTGTTACTTGACATACAGTGCCATGTCACAATTTTTACATCTATTAAAATGCACTTCACAACCCATCCTAAGGGTAATATTGTGCACTGGCATTATTGCATACAGTACTCTCTTATAAGAGGCATGCATAGGTAAACCAAAAGTTAACTGGCTGAACAAAATTGTATCCATGTTACAAGTGATTTCCCAAAAATGAATCAAGTAGTTAAAAAAAGTACTCAAATTGTAAGCAGCATCATTGGCTGTGTGTTATTACTATTTAGAAAATGGGCTTTTTATTTGGAGGTATCTGATTGGCTGGTACCCATTCCACAGGGGTACATTAACTTTCAATAGATGCCCACCAAATAAAAAGTGCCAGCCCAAACCTGCCTTATGCCCAGCCAAGCATCCTTGTGCCCAGCCTGCTTCATCATTGCCTGAAGCACTGGGCACACAGTTTCAAACTGTCACCATTTTTTCTCATCGTCTAGCGAGAGACCACCACCACACCACACACACACAGTCACTACTTGGACGAGACAGCAGCCAGTAACTGAGCAAAATAATTTCTACCTGTTTTGCGAGCTTTAAACCAATTTCTCTGCTTTTTCCCCTGTAAGAAAAATGACTGCTACCTCCCCTCATTCACTTTCACCTGATGGCCACAACGGAATCAGCCTAATAAACTGAACACATTTGCCTGAAAAGTAACATTATCTTTCCCCCTGATCTTTCAGTTTCTTTTCTGACTAGTGTCACTGCCAATTCCCCATCTTCCCAAGCATCAAAATGAACTTAAAAAAATGGCACGTCTGCAGAGCAACCAACATAGTTCTTTTTTTAACCCTGCGGTCCAGACAGCAGTCGTACAGGAGGTCCCGCCCACCCTAGCCTGCTCTGCTCCTGTACTCCATTAAAGACAAGTCTGCTGGACAACACAGCGAAGCTTCTTCTGTCAGCCAGTAAGCCATCCCTACCCACAAAAGAATATCCCTTCAAGTGGGGGAAAAAAAACAACCTTCCTTTTCGGTGACTGCTGCTGCCGTCCATTTCCACTCACCTTGGCCTCGCCACATGCTCTTAAAGTATCCCGACTGTATGTTGGAAACCGCTCCGCATTCAGGATGCTCAGCAGAAATAAAAAAAATATATAATTTAGCCACAACTCCTCATTAGCTTTGGCAGCAGCTAGAAAAAGCACGCTTTAAGTTTAAAAGTAAAATCCTGGTACTTGTACCTCGATATCCTCGCTCTGCACTTCCTGTCTTTGCATGGCAGGGGCACGCAACATCGCAACTTCTGAATGGGGGAAAAAACGAATATGTCAAGACAGACAGAAAACTGCATTTTTTTAAAATATCAACGGGAAGAACTGCAAAAGAAAATCCCTTATTCTGAATGTAGTGCTTGGAGCAGACTGTGGGTGGAGAAGAACACATTAGCTCTATGGTGGAGGGGAGGCAACAAGACATGGAACAGTACAGAAAAGGAGGGACTACTTTAAAACATAAACATTTTAATTTCATTTCACTCAATTTTTTCAATTTCTTTTTCAATTTTATTAAATCCCATATCAAAATGCCACAGGTAGCCCATTTTCTGGGTTATTAAAATTAAAAAAATTTAAAGTCCCAGCTTATTCAACATTGATATACACGAGATATCATCATCATACAGTAACTTCATGTACCTATCATGCTGTCACCACTCCATGAATAGCATATTGCTTCACACATGTTACCTTTGATTTTTTCTCCCCTGCTCAATACATATATTATTACAGAGAAAATGACAGCAGAAAAAGACCAAAAGTCCATCTAGTCTGCATAAACTCCCCTATCTGCCCTGGTACCTATTGTCTATACAGAGCACCTCCTGCTCCTTTCCTTAATACCGCTGACCTGAGCAACCACCAAGCTCTTCACTCCATCCCAGCCATGCTTGAAACCATTTATGGTCTTGGTGCCCACCACCTCCACTGGCAGGCTATTCTACAGATTCACCACGCTTTCTGTAATATAGAATTTCCTCACATTCCTCTTAACCTTCATCCCTCCTGTTTCAAATCATGACCTCAGGTTCTTGTTTTTCAAAACATGTTAGTTTACAGTCCTTGATCAACTCCCACTGCAACTTTCATGGACTTGGGACCTCCTCCCAAATAAAATATCATTACACAGTGGGAGGGCAGGAGGAGAAAATGGCATCATGCATGGCTGCATTGTTTAGGGGTGTTCCTAAAGTTCAGAGAGTATACTGTAAGAGTAGGTCAAGGATTTGAAACAAAACAGCTCTGGGTACAGTAACACCATTAGCATGCATTTCATTTCTACTATGAATGGAGCAGTAAAACAACCAGCAATATTAATGAATTTTAGAAAAGATAAGTGATTAGAAAATATGGGTTTTTGACTAGAAATAATATGATGGAAAAAGGGCTGACAGTGACCACTTTAAAACAAAAATTAAGGAAAACGAAAGAGAGATGTATTGTTCCATATCCATCTAGTCATTAATAGGGGTCAGTTTTTATTCTTCCTGGCACTGGGTGTGTATGAAGGATTGCCACCATCACAACTGGCTACTGTAAAATTAATGTGGCTAACATTTCTAGGTTTCCTTTCGCCACTGTGGCTAAGACATTTTGATGAATGTATCTGAATGTGGCTGGCTGTCGCACAACACCACAGCAGACTGACACTGTCACATCCATCAGTATGTTTGGCCAATTGGTGATATGCAGCAGGGCAATTCTTTTTTTTGTCTTCACAGAAATCATGAGCAAAGCCTACTAGACAGTGCAAGTTCACTCACTGCCCCTTGAGAACATGTAATCTGTCAGTCCAGTTCCGGCACCAAATAGTGGAGAACCACAGGATGCTTGGGTCACAGAGACATGAAAGCTGCATCAGACCATGTTTGTAGAGTAGCTAATTCAGATCACAAGTGGCTAAAACACTGGGTGTATTTTAGCTAGTGGCTAAATTTTAGACCCTAGCATTTACTCAGCTGGCATGAAACAGCACTGGACCATTTGCTGGATGTGTAAGGGAAATATTTTGTAACCCTCCCCCACATCATATGCTTTTACACTTTGGAGTTGGACAATGGCAATTTCTATTACTTCTTATTCCTTATCACAACTCTTTGTGGGAATAAGGAACCTAGAGAAAACTAGACTCATATATGCATGGGGAATAACTAAATGACCATTTTACACAGTTATGAGACAACTATATATGAATGTGAAACATCTCCTGTTGTCTCAGAATTCCTAGTAATAACTCCCAAGTATCAGAAAACAGCTTTGGAAACAGGAAAACAAGCTCATCAGTGTTTTATACATGCAGTGTTGTGTAGATGCATGACATCAGACTGTATATGGCTGGCAGGTATGCAGGCATCCCTCTGCATTCTGTCCACAGGAAAATACATGCAACCAGCTGTCACTGAGCTTGAAACACCTAGCTGTCTCAACTCCTCTATCTTCTATTACCCATTTGATTATCATGTCTGTGTAGCACAGTACCACAGGAATTATATGTAGCCACAGTTTACAGAATCGATGTTGCACATATTAATAATTCTACAGTGTCGCCATTTGAATCACATGAGCTGTTATACATAGAAACTGATGGCAGATCATGACTGCTGAGCCCATCTAGTTTATCAGTATTTAATTATATTCACTTCTGCTGCAGACCCAACTTGATCTACAGCACTGTCTCTTCCACCTCTTCCATCCTCAAAACCAAAAGTTAATTTGCTGAACAGAATTGCAGTCACATTTCAAGTGATTTTCCAAAATGAATTAACAAAAATGATATAAAAATAAAAAAGGTCGCAAACTGTAAAGAACATTCTTGGCTACCTGTCATTACTTTGTAGACAATGTCTGGATTATTAAAAATAAAACAAAAATAAATAAAATCCCATACTGTTGCTTACTCAACATTGGTATACTGCTGGATATCATCATAGTACAGTAAATTCATGCAGTATGTACCTATCATGGTGTCACTATACTATGAGTACTATGTTCCTTCACACAAGTTCTCCTTGATTTTTTCTCTCTTGCTCAATGCATATATTATTACTGATTTGATTATCATGCCTGTGTAGCATAGTACAGCATGAATTATTTGTACTTAACAGTTTACAGTATCAGCACTGTGCATATTAATAATTTTACAGTGTATCCCTTTGAATTGCCTAACCTGTCATACATAGAAACATAGAAACTGATGGCAGTTAATGACCGCTGGGCCTATCTAGTCTGCCCATTTTTAATTATGATCAGTTTTGCTAGAGACCCAGTTTGATCTACAGCACTTTCTCTTCATCCCCTTCCTTCCTCAAGGATTCCTTTGTGCCTATCTGAGGCATTTTTGAAACCCACCACTGGTTTCACCCCCCCACCTCACGTGGAAGGCTGTTCTAGAAATCCACCACCCTTTCCCTGAAGAAGTGCTTTCTTACATCTCTCCTGAATCTACTTTCTTCCAACTTCATATCATAACCCCTTGTTCTACAGCACATTTTTCTCTGAAACATACCTCTCTTCTGTACCTTAATACCCCTATGAGGTATTTAAAGGGCTCTGCCATATCCTAATCTCCCTCATCCCTCAGGGTAAATATTGAACTCTTTCAGTTTACTCTTATAGGCTTCTGATGCTGATCTTGCACCATTTTGACATCCTTCAGCTTTCTTCTTGTAACTTTCTCCTCTTCCAATTGTTCCTCCTTCCTCATCTTTTTTTGCTTTGACTGCCCTTTCCCCCTTCCTCCTTTGCTAACCCACTGTTTGGGATCTCCATACTCTCTATCTCAGTCTGTGATGGCCCACTTTCAGCCTCCCCATTTCTTCCATCACCCTCTCAGCTACTTTAAATGTCCATCAAAGTAACATTTAAGCCATGCAATGAGGACTATGGTGCATTCATTAATGGAAGCTGGCCATCACCTCAGTATAGGCTGTATCCTTCCAGGTTGTCCCTCGGACCCATTGTAGCCATACCTCTCCTTTCTGCTCATTTTGTCAACCATAATTTGAAGGCCTTGGTGTGGAGCTCCTCCTTCCTCACATAGTACAAGACTCATTGCGCTCAGATTTTAAACACATGGTAAACTCAGGATCAACCAGATAAATAATCTAACTTCACTGAAATTAAATTTACATACAGAGCTGACTATAGCAATTCATCTTTACATTTAAGCCCATAAAACACACTTATCAAGTTAATTCATTAACAGCAGTAGTGGTTCTGATGACAGCTTATGAAGATTTACTGCAGTAAGAAGACCTGATTGTTGTCTTCCTTTTTAGATTGTTTGTGTGGCAACAAGAAAACGGAACATTTTATCTGAGAGTTTAAGAATATGCATATTTTGGGAAATATACAAATAATTACTTGAGGAGAGATCAGACTATGGGAGACACCATCTCCAATAGCCACGATAAACACCATCACAGAATCAAAGAAATTGGTTTGGTAATAAACCAGTAATGAAACTGATGAAATTCACTCTGAGAAAAAAATCATGAATTTTGGCAAATTAGCTTCACTGACAACAGCAATTTATATATTTATTCACCAGGCAAATGGTCTAAATTCATGCAGAAGAACTATCAAAACACACAGTTCATGGGTACAGTACATAAAATACCTCCACACCCACTATGGTATAATTCCTCCTCCACCTCCCAAGCATTTTTAAATCTCAGCCACCCTCCAAACCCCTACTAGCTCCCTCCTCTGACCTAGTGAATACACTATATACAGAATATTTAGTATACAGGTGTGGTAGCATCTGTATATTATATTATTTATTTATTTATTTACTTTTATTTTTTTCAATTTTGATAACAGGGTCAGCCCACTGAGCCCCACAGGTCCCTTTTTCAGAGGTGACTTGGAATTAGTTACAGAAGTAAGAACATATTATATATACAGTACATACAGTAAGTGAACAGACCACATTTGATTACAGTCAAGATAGTGCACAACAGGGAATCAGACAGTTCTCAATAGGTAATATCATTGTATGATCATATTAGGACAAGATCTTCAACCTGGGTGGAGTTAGTATAGAACATGACCAGGTGATAGCACACTTACAGCTTTAGAGTTGACAAGGATTCTACAGGACAGTTAGGGATTCAGATAGACTAGGTTTTTAGTTTTGTGGTGTCATTATTAACTTTGTAGTGTAGTGCTAAGGTGCAAAAGCAAGTACTCTCATCTAGCAGGTGCTCGTGGGCCTCTTTTGGAAGGTTCACGGGAGGTGGCATCCTGAAGGTAGTCAGAGAGCTAGTTCCACAGTACAGGAGCTGTGTAAGTAAAGAATTTTCTACCAGCTGTGGTTCTTACCCTAGGTTCTTCCATGAGATGTCTTCCAGAGGTGTGGAGCAGTCTAGCTGAGTGCTTTGGAGCCAGCAGGCCAGCTAGGTTTGCTGGGGGATGGTTATTGAAGGGTTTGAATGCATTGCATAATAGGGGGTTCTGTAGCCAGAGGCTAAAGGATGGCCAGTTCAGGGAAGCCAGCACTTTACAGTGATGTTACCACAGGTGTGACATTGTGATGAATGAGTGGTTTCACTATATAGCATTTGCATTTTGTTTTGCACCTGTTTTGCAATGCCCTGCATTACCAAAGTGGCATAGGTCAAGGTTGGGAGGAGGAGGATACTTTTAGCTATATTGATCCTGGTCTCAGGGATCATTTGGGCATTCACGCAGTAGAGTAAACCTAGCTTTTGGTGTATGGTTTTTGTTACCTGATCCACAAGGGGTTTCAGTGTGAAGCCTTGTTCCAGTGTCAAGCCCAGGTATTTAAAGGACTTCACTATCTCTATTGGACTGCCTGCTGAGAAGACCAGGGGGGAGTAGGCAGCTTCTGTCTTGACCTAGAGTTCTCAGCCTGAACAAGATGGCTTTTGTTTTGTTTTTTTGGCATGTAGAGCCAGCCTGTTTTCTAAGATATATTAGGGCATTTTAATGTTAAACCCCAATTTTTACACCTAATAACTTTTCCCATTCAACACGAAATTTGGAAACTCAGCATTGGTGCCAGGATCTATGGATCCTGAAATTTATAAGGATCACTTCAGTGGGTGCAAAGTTACTGAGGTGCAAAAAAAAAACAACATCACCATAGTTCAGCTCATTTGTTTGCTCAGCTATAACTAAACATATACAGTAGGAGCACTTGAAACTGAAAACTGGCAGGTTTCATAGAGTTTGGCCTAAGGTGTATACTTTTGTATTTTTATGTCCCAAAGTTAAATCATTTTTAAATTAATTTAAAAAATATGGTACATTTGTAAGCATGTGCAGCTTGAAAAATCAGCATTCTAAAAATAGCTGCATTTTTGCAACAACGTGTCAGGTTGTATACAAAGCAACTGTTGTTTGTCAGCTGGTAGGGCTGACACCCTATTGAGAATGTCAATCTGCTGTGCGTGTGTGTGGATGTTCCACCCTTAGTCACATTGGCCCGATCGCCAGTACCAGTCTAAATATGTAATTTAAAGATCAACAGCAAATATGTTAAATGAATAGTCACTAAATTAAGATCTATCACATGATCCTGAATAAAGAATGATATTTGAAACATTTACCAAGGTTATCCTGTGTTTATTTTCTATTAAAACAGTGTTATCTACTTTTTACAAATGCTACTTACACTTCGTGTTTCTCTCGCTTACCTGAGCTTGTCTCCGTGAACACTGACCACTTCAATGTCACTGCGGACATGACATGAACTCTGTATTCTATTTTTATATTTTTTTGTATCTCTTTATTGGCACAAGCAGCATGTCACAGTGTGGTGAGATAGACAGCATGCTTGAGTGAATCAATTACCTATTAGGTGCGCCTTTTGGCTTAACTGATTTTAAGTTGTCTGTGATCTGATCATTTGCACATTCATTTTCTAATACACATTTTGAAATTTTATGAATGAAACATCATTCTGCAACTATTGGGTAAACTTCTGGCTGTTTGATTTTTGTATTAGTTCAGAAAGTCAGTAACATCTCACTCCGTGATGTCAAAACTATAGTAGTGTGCCCTTGAGCAGTGGTTACAACCTGAGCAAGACGATCCGGTGTAATGATGTGAAATTTTTCAATAATTTTAATACCTTTGCTTGGTAAAGTAATTCACTGCTGCTACTGTATACCTCCAATCAATGAGCAATGTTTAATGTGAGGAGGTGTTTATGAAGCCAAAACTGATTTCTGTTTTCTATTGCTTTTTGCTGCAGTCATGTTTTGCTGCCAAGTGACTGTAAAATCAGCCCTTGATGCACTTGACAGAGAAAGATTTCAGGCATTTATAGTTACCCTATATGCACCTTGCCCTGAACTTCTGGTCCCCTAGCACCCCACCACCACCCCCACCATCAGCACAACCACTATCGCAGTCCCACAGTATCATCCAGTTTATTGTGTGTGTGTGTGTGTCTGCATTATAAAACTCATCAATATCAAAATGATAAAGTTATATATATATATATATATATATATATATATATATATATATATATATATATAAGTTTGTGATGGGATTATTCAGTGGGTTGCATAGTCAACTCCTCCATTTTAACATCTGCTATTGTGGCGACCCCCATTCTTGAAATGGGCAGGTTGCAGCAGTTGGGAAAATTAAAAACAAGGAAAGAAATGAATGCCACAATGCTGTGTCAATTTGGACTGATTTTACCTATGCAAACACTGCAGTTGATATTCTTTAAACTTTTCGGAAAGGTTTAATAGCTTTTCAGTATAGAAAACATGACGGAGATGGTGTTCCGTTTTAGAAAACTACCTTGCTATCACTTGATAGTAAATACGCTGCCATGTACATCTGCTTCCCTCCATCTATCCATGTCATCATGCCTTGTCTAGTTGTCTCAGATATTATTTGTAGACAGATTCTAGCCACAAACAATGAGACTTTTCAGATACATACTTGTGCCCACTGGTTCACAAATGTCTGTGCATACATTTTGATGTATGTGAAATCTGACAACAAACTTCGTCCTCCCTCTTCCTAGAACCTCCCAACCCTGAACACCCACCTTCTCCTTTGAATTTAGTAACACTTGAACAGATGTGGCAGATTGTTTAAACCATGCTGCTGTTGCATATTGTGGCAGTCAATACTTTTCCTAGCCTTGACTACGCATGTTCTTTAGCACCTTCTTAAACTGTATTTTTGTGTGGATTATTATTGTTAATAGTGTCAGTTTGTCATAGGTTATCAGGTTACACATCACAACATTAGTTAGAGTCATTCTTGCCTGCCTTCATTCATTCTAATATGTTAACAATTATCAAGCTCATCCTGTGGACTCACTGCAGTTGGCTGGGCACAGCGTTAGTCTCGATCAATTACCTTCCCACAGCTCTCCAGATAGTTACATGTTTAAGTACAATAAATATTGTAATGAACTCGTGGTAGAATGAATTAAAAGGACCACTAAACTGCATGTTTTTCTGGGGAGTGGGAGGGTGGTGGTTTCAGTGCTTCCATTTGCTGATCATTTTAATAAATTGCAGAATTAATTAAAATTTCCTTGACTCAGTGATAGAAAGTGTGGTGATTTACAGAATGATGAAATTTCTAGTATTTGTATTCCTGTATGTAACGTACTTGTGAAATGTTTGTTACTTTGGGGGCAGGGGGATGTATGTGTGTGAGGTTGTGGATGATGGTTGGGGGATGGGGGTCAGCGTTTGATAGGCTGGATGTCAAATATGTTGCCTCACTCTCTTTCTCCAACTTGTTGCATTTCTAAAATCAAAATTTTAAAGGGATAAAATCATTAAATCATTATTGTTTTTAGCTGTAACTTACTGTGTGAACTACAGCGTAATATATAGTTTAAGAGATTCTAACCTAGCATATATTACTATTGAAAGAATGAGTGATAAGCCTTGCTGACCAATTAGTTTCATGCTTTATATTACGTCCTAGTTTTTTTTTTTTTTGCAGCAACCATTTCCTTAGTTAACTACATTATTTCATCCTTTTTTTATGAAAATATGGAAATTATGTGAGGGATTAATTTACTGTTATTCCCATTATAAATTTCTTTTTTTAAGATGAGCACAGACATAAAAGAGATATAAATATTATTTGTTTCTTTTTCTGTTATGATTTTTATGTCCATAAAAAATGTCACTAGGGTTATCCTTTTCTACTATCATGTCATACCATGTTATTTAGTACTCTTTCTGGTTTCACTTGAGGTATGTGTTTGTTACTGTGTGTGTGAGACAGTGTAACTTAAAACTCAGGGTCTGCCATGTCTCTAAAGAATGCATTAAACTGGACTGGTCCAAATGATTGATCCCCAAGGTACCACATTGTTAATTCTCATCTCCCTGGATTCGATAACTTGTAACATCACCTTCTTCTACCAATCCAGTAACTGGTTTATCACCTTTTTTATTACTTCCTGGTTAATGCCCTGACTACTCATACTGTTAATTTGCCTTTTGAGTTTTGGACAGTGTCAATGGCCTTGCTGAAAAAGAGGTGGCCAATGTCAACCACTTCTCCCTGATTTAACTCCCATTTCACCCTGTCAATAAAAAAAACAAAACAACTATCAGGTCTGATTGCCATGATCTCATTACTGTGAATTCATGTTGCCACTTACACAGGGCAACACTGGATTCCAAAAACTGCACCATTTGTCACTGACTTTGAATCTCCATGAATTTCCCCAATACTGAGATTCAGCTGACAGGCCTATAATATCATAAACCAACTATACTACAGTTTTGGAATACAGGGAATACCTTTTCCATCCTCCTGTACTTGGAGCTACTAAGGTGTTTTCACACTCTATTAATATGGAAGTCAGTGGCTCTGCTAGTCCACTTATCTGTTACCTTAATGAACATGTTGGTATGCCAGTAGTTCACTTTGCTTTGTTCACCTTCATGATTGTGAGCTCATCCTAGTAATACACCTCTGTGAATGGACTACTGTTCATCTCCCCATCACCCACACCACATCTGTATGTGTGTGAGTGTGTGTGTGTGTGTGTGTGTGTGTCTGTTGTTGTGGTTTGATGTTACCGTTTGTCATAATAGTATGAGTAAAAAAAATAAAATAAGTATTTAATTATCTGATTCATTCATCAGTTTATTTCAGTTTTGTTCATATCAATGTAACTTGTTGTACAGTATGTCGTGTTCTTAATTTGATATGATAGAATTACTTGCTGTAACAGAACCTTTGATTATACAGCAGCATTTGTTATTGTGAATGTTCCTCTCAGAAACTAAAGAGTGGCTATTGAAAATTGTAACTTGCTATCTAAACAATGGTAGATGAGGAGAATATCCTTGATGGTGCCCTGGTTATCCCTCTAAGAATAAACATATGTTTGTACAATTAAATAAAGAACAGAAATTGTACAGACAGTTCCTTATAGGGAAAAAAAACAGTATTACTGTGTCAAATGGCAAGAGATGCTATGAATTATACAAATGGGCGATGTTAAAAAATTTTGATTGATGGTTGCCAAGGGAACAGCACACTTTAAAAATGCCCAGAATATTTTTATCCTGGGTACTGTATGGGAAGCTTATTTTACTAGTATTTTTTGACCAATCAGAACAACAGGGATTTTATACTAATCATGGCAATGGAACTTTAACAATTACCAGACAAGAAGCCTATTTTGCAGTAAAGATACAAAAAGAGGAATAAGTGCACCTGGCCCTGATTCCATCCCAGCAGAAATACATTCTACTAACCCTACATTTTGGGGGGACCTCCTTACAACTTTTTTCAACGAACTTATATGTGAGTATTACATTCTAGATTCATGGCATGGGGCTATCATAGTGTCCATTCACAAAAAAGGTAGCGTCAAAGATTCCACAATGCACAGGCCTATAAGCTGTTGGATGTTAGCTTAAAAATATTTTCAAAGATTTTGTTGGACAGACAAATAATTGAGATAGATAAATGTGGAGGACTAAGCCCTTCCAGGAAGGTTTTAGGTCAGGATTTAATAATCTGGATAATTGTTTTATTTTCTCCCATCTGCTTGAAAAATACACAGTATTACAGAAACAAAATTATACGTATTATTTGTAGATTTTCGATTGGAATTTGACACAGTTAATAGATCAACTCTTTGGAAAGCCCTAGAAGGGAAAGAAATTGATAAAGATTTGATATATATATATATATATATATATATATATATATATATATATATATATATAAAAATTAGTGGGCTTTACGATCAGACGTGGGCAAAAATAAGGACTAGCAAGACTGGGAATTTGTCATATTCAGTAAAAGTAAATAAGGAGGTGAGACATGGCACTGGGTAACATCAGAGTGGTTGCCTTACTACCCCATTACATCCAGGGACAATGCTGTGAGTGGCTTTTACTACAGTAATCACCATTTATGTGGACTGTTTTCAACTATTCCAGTCCTTGACTTTTCAACTGTTGAACTACTGTTGGAACATTTTCTCCATGCTGCCTAGACAGATGGGATTTGCCGGCAATCAGCTGTTGCAAGAGACCGCCAGGAGGATGGGTATAAGCCCTATAAAGCCCCGAGCTGTGAATCTGTGATTAGTATGAACGGGCACTGGGTAACATCAGAGTGGCTGCCATATTACCTCTGTTGCATCCAGGGACAACACGATGAGCAGCATTTACTACAGTAATCGCTATTTATGTTGACTGTTTTCACCTATTGCTGTCCTTGATGTCTCAACTGCTGAACTGCTGCTGGAATGTTTTCTCCATGCTGCCATGGAGGGGATTTGCCGGCAATCAGCTTATACCCCTCCACCCAGGAGGAGGAGCTTTATACCCTCCGCAGGAGGGAGAATTGAGAAACCCTATAAACCCTGCGCTGCATGCCTAGCGTGAGCATGGGCGAAAGCGTGAGTGGCGCACACGCCACTTCATAAAGAAAATAACATTTTATTAGTAGCAGCAAAGAATTACAAAGCATAATAGATTGATTGTCATTTTTAAGTAATAAATGAGATTGTCCCCAG
This sequence comes from Neoceratodus forsteri, assembly GCA_016271365.2. NCBI lineage: Eukaryota > Metazoa > Chordata > Ceratodontiformes > Ceratodontidae > Neoceratodus > Neoceratodus forsteri. Next base: position 169,591,631 of record CM057456.1, on the reverse strand, counting down.
AACCCCAAACAACTTAAATGTGGTTGCTCAGTTTGGCAATAAATTTACTCATTTGTCAAAATCATTGTTGATAATACATTGTCATCAACTACATATTTCCACTTTCCATTCTCATCTCTTCCATTCTATTATATGCAGTATATTCATTCATTTCTTTTCAACTGATACATTCTATCATTTCCATCTTCCCTCTTCTGCCCCAGACATACATTCTGGGGGCTCTCTCTCTTCTTCTAATGCTGTCAAGGAGTACGAGCATACACACCGTACCCTGCCTCTTGCTTCTCATTACTGAGTCCTTTGATTGTTTTCCTTTTTCCTCCCTTTCTTTCCTTTTTCCTCCCTTTCTTTCCTGTCCTTCTCCTCCTTTTTCTATTGCCGTCCAGCTTCGGCAGTCCATACTATAATCCTGCCTCTGTGCTCCACCTACCACAGTGGTGCCCTGTGCTCCACCTGCCACAGGGTCTTCTTCCTTCCTTCAGAGTGGGAAAATTCCTTGGATCAAATTGTGAGCTCTCCCAGGCTGTGCAGCCCTTATGAGGGCCCCTTGCCCCTCCCTGTGTCCCTTGGCCACTTTTCTCCTACCACCTCACTGTTCTCACCACTTCCCCTTTCTCTGCCCCTTTTGTGACCTCATCAGGCCCTCCCCTCTGAGCCATGCTGGTACTCCTATGTCCTCCCCCTTTCTGCTGGCCCTCCCCCCAATTCCTGAGCTTCCCACACTTATTTATCAAGGCCTTGGGACAATGGGGTCTACCCTTTTACAGGGCAACCTCTTGTCCCAGAACCCTTCAAATAAAGGCACAAACAACTTAAGTGTGTTTGCTCAGTTTGGCAATAAATTTACTCATTTGTCAAAATCATTGTTCATAATACAATGTCATCAACTGACACATTCCACTTTCCATTCTCTCATCTCTTCCATTGATTATATACAGTATATACATTAATTTCTTTTCAACTGATACATTCTATCATTTCCATTTTTTCCTCTTCTGCCCCCCAGACGTACATCCTGGAGGGGTCTGCCTCTTCTTCTTCTTCTTCTGCTGTCAAGGGGTATGAATGTATACACCGTACCCCTGTCTCTTGCTTCTCATTGCTGTGTCCTTTGATTGTTTCCCTTTTTCCTCCCTTACTTTCCTGTCCTTCTCCCCATTTTTCCACTAGTCAACCTCCAGCTTGTGATGGATGGTGGACTTCTCCCCATTCTGCCCCCCTTTACCCTTTACTTTCTACCAGACCTTCACCTTCACCCTACTTCCCTTCACCTCTCTGTTGCACCCACACCTCAATGGCATTCCCTATCTCTGTGTTAAATAATGCCAACCCTAAACCTGAAAGGTGTATCCCATCTCCTCTATAAAATTTGTCCACCCATCCTAAGATGCCATGTCTTATGACCATTTCCCCCATGCCCTCAATTAATCTGCCAACATGCATGCTCATGTGCTTCTTGGCCCTGTCCATACCCTTGTGGCTTTCTACCTGCCTCCACACTCTTCTGGGAGTAATCTTGGACCAAGCTAATGTGATCTCTGGCCACCCCTCTCTTATCTTTTCTGTGTCATGTTTTATTTGGTAAAATATGTCCAGCCAGGGCCTTGTACCCAGGTCATTGCCTCCCAGATGTATCACTATTAAGTCAGGTTGCTTATGCTCCTTCCTGAGCCCTCTGAGCTTTGGTAACAGTTGTGCCCATTTCATTCCCTTCCGACCTTTCCAAACCAGCTGAACAATGTCACTGCCCATACACATCGCTTTCCCCCTTGTCTCCTGGCTGCCTATTTCTCCAAACAGTGTAGAAATGAGTGCCTCAGATCCATGCCTCGATCCTCTGGTACTTCCCTGTTCAAGCAAAAGTAAAATTGATTAGTCTTTCATCTCCTCCTTGCCCCCTTCCCCACTTCCCTGTGTCCTTGTACCTGTTCAGAGAGAGAAAGAAACATCATTATTGTGGTAATTTCCTTATATATTTTTTATAACAATCCGACTTCCATCTGCTTCTTTCCATGAATCTCTCCCGGCCTGCTGCCTTGAGCTGCCATAGTAGATGCTGCGCCAATCCAAAATGAGTGGGAGGAGTATCCTTCCCCTGTTTCTCCCAAAAATCTGAGACCTTTGTGCAGCACTGCTGTCACCTAATACCCCGACACTGACTTGCCATCCCTGTGCATGAACAGCGCCGTGCCCACCAACTTAGTGCACTCCTGCGTACACGTGTAGAACCCCTACAGGGCAAATGCTTGCTTTAGAATGTTTCTTTAGCCACACCCTCCTGCCTTGCCCCTGCTGGTGTGTCTTCAATCTCCTCAATAAAATGGCTTTTGCCTCCCTAGCCCATTCTATATCTTCCCATTGCAATCTGCCAGCTTCTTGCCGTGCCCAACCACTTCACTCACTCTGAAAAACCCACCATACATGGTGGCATACAATGCTTTAAATAGTACTGCTTCACCACTACAGCTGCAGACGTGGGATAATATGTGCAGGTCTAGAGACCCAATCTCCATAAGGACATAGACAAGATGAGCTACCTGTCCAGAGGAGCAACCAAAGTGGTGCAGGGTCTGCACCGGAACACATATGAAGAGAGACTAAAGGAGCTTAATATGTATAGCCTCAAGGAAAGGAGGAGAGGTGACATGATAGAAACTTTCAAGTACCTCAAGGGAATCAACAAAGTCCAAGAGGGTAGCACCTTTCAAAAAAAGAGGTATGCAAGAACAAGGGGGCACAATTTGAAGATAGAGTGGGGCGACTCAGAGGTAATGTAAGGAAATATTTTTTCACAGAGAGGGTTGTGGATGCATGGAACGGCCTCCTGGAGGAGGTTGTGGAGTCAAAAACAGTGGTTGAATTCAAGCATGCATGGGACAGTCATAAAGCAATTCTAGGGGGTGGGGGTAGAAAGAAGTAGGCTGCTGGTCAACTAGGATCTGCAGTTTATCCATTAGGTAGGGAAATGGGCAGACTGGGTGGGCCAAGCGGTCCTTATCTGCCGTCAAATTCTATGTTTCTGTGTTTCATCAATTGCCCCATCAACTTCTCCATTATCAACTTTCTGATATCATTCCTCCTGTCCTGTCCCTCATCCACCCTGCATCATCCTGTGGATCAGGTTGCTTTTGTTGGGCCTCCCATCCCTCAAGCTACAGATCTACCCTATAGCTGCTAGGTGCACCCCCATGGTCGCATGCACCATCATGTTGCTGCCAGGATGCTGCAATTGTCCGGGCTACATGTTCCGTTGTTACTACCCCACTTACCTGCCCGCCATATTGTTCCCAGAATCTTTGAAATGCCCTCCAAGAGGTTTCCATAAGCTCTATGGGTCCTGGGGCCCAAGAGTTGTGGAACAATGCTTCAGCCTCACAATCCATCTCAATAAGTACATCGGGATGGTGGTCCCCCTGATGTCTTCTCTGGGTGTGACAGTCCAGAATTTGTCCATCTGCAATCAGGAGAGGCAGTCAGTGATCACATTGTACACACCATCAATATGCTTGGCCCTGAACAACACGTTCAAGGTCAGGCCCAAACATACCATCCTGCTTAGCACCCTCATGACCCTCTCAATCTTTGTCCTTTTCTTATTCATTATGTCTACCACTGCCTCATTATTGCTCCAAAAGGTCACTTTTTTGTTCCCTATCTGACTGCCCCATGACAGCATCACCACCCATATGGGAAAGAGTTCAAGAAAGATGATGTCTTTCATCACCCCTTCCTTTACCCACTCAGCTGACCAGACTGCCACACACCATTTTCCCTGGAAATAACCTCCCATTCCCCACTCCCCCACTGCATCTGTATAAAGCTGCAGATCAGTATTATACAACCAGTCATCCTGCCAAAAAGTCTGCCCATTGTACTCCTGCAGGAACTGTTCCCATATCACCATATCCTCCATGGTCACCTTATTCAAGTCCACCCAATGGTGTGTCTGTGTTGCCCCATGCATCTCCTATGCCAGACGTCACGTAAATGTGCATCCTGGTGCTAAGGCCCTACATGCAAAATTTAGGTACCCCAACACCCGCTCTGCCTGCTGTAGTTGCACCTTCCTGCGACCCCTCCATTTCTCTCAGTAACTCCATTAATCTCTCCACTTTATTCCCCTGAAACTGGTACAGTTCTTGTGCCTTGTCCAACTCCAACCCTAGGAACTGTATCATCTGACTAGGCCCTTCCATTTTGTCCTCCACTAAGGGGGACCCCCAGTTCTTGGCACAGTGATTTCAAATCAAGGAGGCAGTATAGCGCAGTGGTCTAAGGCTCTGAGCTGCAAATCTGGGGACATCCAGCAGACCAGACCTGGGTTTGAATCCCACAGCTTCCACTTGCATACTGTGTGACCCTGAGCAAGTCACTTAACCTCCTTGTGCTCCCAGGTCACTCCTGTAAAAAAGCTTTCAGCTTAGTGTGCTATACCTGGTTAAACAACTAAATAAAAAAAAAAATCCTGCAACATGGCACCAGTCTCTTTTTCCCCTTCCCCTATAAACAAAAAATTGTCCAAATAATGAACCATTGCCTGGTACCCATACCGCTTCTGAAATGTCCACTGTAACCATGTGCTGAACATTTCAAAAGTGGTGCATGCTATGGAGCATCCGGTCGGCATGGCCTTATCGAAATAGTACTGCCCCTCGAAATGAAATCCCAGCAGGTCCCAGTCTGCTGGCCTAACTGGCAGCAACCAGAAAGCAGACTCTATGTCTGTCTTTGCCAAATATACATTTGTGTTAGCCCTGATGAGTCACACCGCATCCTCCAAGGTGGCGTATGTGACCCTACTGTCCTCCTCTCCTATCGTATCATTTACTGACTTCCCCTCAGGGTAAGATAGGTGATGTATCACCCGGTACTCACCTGCCTGTTTCTTGGGCACCAAGTCCAATGGAGAAATACTTAGGTTTGGTAACAGAGGGAATACAAATGGCCCTTCTATCCTCTCCGCTGCCACCTCCTTTTGGATTTTTTGCATCAATGTGGCCTCCTTACTCCACATGGATTTAAGGTTCTTTGCCTCCATTGCCTGGCGCTTTCCATGGTACTGTAAACTAAAACCTGAATGGAAACCTGACCATAATTTCCTGGTGGCCTCCATATCTGGGTAGTCCCTCAACCATCTGTACATTGCATCTAATCTTATGGGTGTCCTGGCCAGCGAACCTCCTCTTGCTGCTCCCTCAGTTGTCCTGGTTCCAGGTTTAATAACCGTGCCCTCTCTCACCACCACCTGCCCTCCCTTTGTTGCTCTTCCCCCATTGCTGAGCCCTAAAGTAACTGGGATTGGCCCGAAAGTCCTGCTGCCTCTCTTTTTCCCAACTGTACCTGCACTTGGAAGCTGGGCGATGCCCTCCGCACATAGAACAGACATGCCAGAATTGGCAGTTGAGCCACGAGCAAAAAGCCCTGTTGTAAGCAAGCTTTCACCCCTGCCCTTCCCCATCTGTCTCCCTCTGCCTCTTTCTCTGTTGGCCCGGTGTATATTTCCAACCATAAATCTATCTGCCTGGCATCCTATTTTACATCCCCAAAATGTGCCATCCTCTTCCTAAACTTCTCATCGCACTTCAACCGGCTGGTACCCCTCTTCTTATATGCTTTTTAATGATGAGCGAATAGGTGAGCAGCGGGGTTCCTAGCTCTGGCCATTTTTCTATGACTAAGGCCATGATATAAGTAAACCCCGTGGACCAATTGTCCCAGGTTTTACCCTTTCCTGCTTTATCCTCTTCTTCCTTTCCTAATAAAACCACTGTCACTGCCATATTCTTCTTTTCAAAGCTATCCTTCTTTTTATACTTATCCATGGCATCGACATTTGCAAGGGCTAATATGTCCACGTACTCTCCCTTCCAAATCTTTTCTTTCACTGCTGTGGGGACATGATCCACCAACCACACCCCTGGGGCCCCTAACTCCCACCCCGCCAATGGGGCCACAGCTGGGTCCCCCCATACCTACAGCCACCGCTGTGCCCTTAATCTCCCTTATCACCTTCTCCAATTGCCCATTCCATTTTCCCCCATATTCTTTAACATTTGCTCCACATATTCTTTCACACTCCTTTCCATTGTTGCCACCTGATTACTGGTTGTGCCCAGCATGTTGGTCCCCGGCTGGGTCCCTCCAGATGGACCTGGTATGATTGTCGTAACCTGTGTAGGCCACTCTGGCTCTGGCAAGGACAGCGGTGCCACAGGAGTGGGGGTTCCGGCACTGGTTCTGGTTATTGGGACAGCTCAGGAACTGGGTAACAGGGAGGTTGACCCCGTGGGACTGGTGCTAGCACCTCCTTCCCAGGCTCCAGCATTCCTTGCCTTCTAGGCACCCATTTAATCCTCTCCTGTTCCTTCCCCATCTCCCTTTCTGTTTTGTGCCTCTTCCCCCCCCGTCAGGCTCTGCTACCTCCAGCAGCTGATTTGCCTTTTACACCAGGTCCATCACAGCCCAGTAGCATTCCTCTTTTTTGGGCTTGACTCTCTTTGGCACCATCATAATGCCTCCCCGTTATCTGTTGAAACAAAAGTCATTGATAACTGTTAGCTTGTGCCATTCATCCAGAAACGGTGCCTTCCTTTCCCTTCATTGGGCCCCCTGACCCCCATCGGGCCTCGTTATCCCTTCCTGGCTATGGCATCCACTTTCATGCTTGGTTCTCCCTTGACCACCCCCTGCCTTTCGATGCCATCTACCCCCTCTGAAAATGCCCCCTGCCACATGCCAGTGGTGTGCTGTGACTTCCACTCCTCGCTCCTCTTTCTCCCAAAGGCTGCTAGTAGGACTCCCACTGATTCACCTCCCCTGCCGTGCCCCCTTTGTGAGGTAGGCCTTGCGGTTGCCATCTAAAAGAGCCACCTCTGTTCACACACTACCCCCCACTCCCGCTCGATCATATTATTATTTTATTTTATTTTCCCACTTCTCTTGGCCTTGCCCCACCCTGCTACAAACCCTCGTGCCATCTCCACGGTAGGCCCGAGTATCTCAGCACTCCTTTTTGCTCATTTCTCTTTCACCACCAAAACCCCTTCATTCACCTGCCTTCTTTCTTCCCCAGGCCCTGTACTGCATGATGATGTCAGACACCATCCCACGCAGTAGGCCCACAACCATCCTCCTGCTAGCACAACTCGTTTTCCTTGATATTGCTACCACCTTCCCTAAAAAGCACAATTCTTCCAATAAAAGCTTCTGTTACCCTTGTTCCTGTACATGATACCCTGACATAGGTCCCCTTGATCCATCCATGCTTAATCCTCCTTTTGGCCCAGGCCCACGTGGTGTTGACATCATATGCCATCCCACATGGTAGGCTCTGGCCTCTGCCACTCTTGGCTGTGCGCCTCTGTTCTCACCCTGTCCTCCCTAGTTAAAGGTCCCCAACAGTCGTTCTTCCCCATGGGAAGTCACTGGCCTGCACATTCTCTGCTTTGTCCCCGTCTCATTTTCCATACTCCCCCACCCCTCAGTGTCCCTGGCTCACTCCTTGCCACATCTCCACTCTTGTCTGCTCATCCCACTTCAGCCACTTCAGAAAACCTTCTGTCCTGGCTAATCCCTTATTGTTCTGTGCTCTGCAGCATCGGCTCACCTCGAATAGTCCCCATGCTGGTGACCTATCCACTTTGAGGGCTCCTTTGCAGCCCAGTCTGCAAAAACTTGTGTCTCTACCTCGCTGTGCCAAACCAACTTCTCTTCCCCAGAGTGCCTTCTTCCTTGCACCCTCCCTGGATCAGTTCCTTATTCCCTTATCTGCTCCCCTCTTCTACCATCATCCCTATTTCATTTACATGGCCCCAGTTTCCGCCCCTGTTGCAACTTCCTTCCTGTAGTTACTTGCATAGTTGCACCACGCATTCTGGAGTTCTCTTGCATTGCAATTCTCAGTGATCCTATCTGCCACAATTCACACAGCTGTTTGTAACCTATATTTTAGCCTGCTGCTTGCTCATCGTTCGCCTATTCTAGGCCGCCTATCTGGCCGAATTTAAACTTTTTTTTTTTAAACCAGCTGCTCACTCCTGCATTGCCTATCCTGGATAAATTAAATCAGGGCCTTACCTTGTTTCCAGAATTTCCTTTTTACTCACTTTCCAATGCTCCCAATTCCACTCGATTCTACAATAAATGTTACTTTTACTAGTGTCTCCTTTTAAAAACTCAGACTACTACGCGCAAATGCCCAATGGCTCATCTTTCTCACCAAACTGATGTGCTTCCAGAATAAAATTCCTCGGAGCAAATTTGTGAGCTCTCCCAGGCTGTGTAGCCCCTTATGAGGGGCCCATTTTGCCTCTCCCCATGTGTCCCTGGGCCACTCTTCTCCTGCCACCTCACTGTTCCCACCACTTCCCCTTTCTCTGCCCTTTTTTTGACCTCATCAGGCCCTCTGTTCTGAGCCCTGCTGGTACTCCTATGTCTTCCCCCCCTTCCCTCTGGCCCTCCCCTGATTTCCTGAGCTTCACACACTTATTTATCTAGGCCTTGGGGCAATGGGGTCTACCCTTTATGGGGCAATGCTCTTTGTACTCACTTCCCCATGGTGTACACCTGTTACGAAGAAGGTTGATCAGCTTTTCCTTCCAGCTACCATCTAGTGCAGAAGGTAACTGTGCTGCTGTGTTTCTGCAGGACTTTGTATCAGACTGTAGTGCTTGTGTGTGGGGTACTCTCTGGCTCAGGGTGTAGGGGCTTGGGGAACCAGCTGCTGAGTATTGTCATTAGAGGAGCTTCATGCTGTGCATTTCCCATCAGGAGAAGTTTGATCCAGTGCTTCCATTGCCAGCTATTGTCTGGTGCAGAAGAAATCTGTGCAGTTGCATTTCTGCAGGATTTTGTTACAGACTGTAGTGTTTGTGTGTGGGGTATTTTTGGCTCGATGTGCAGTGGGCTTGGGAAAGCTGACTGCCGAGTGTTGTCATCAGATGGGTGGGATTTACTTCTTGCTGAAGATTGTTTGTTTTTCTTTAGCATTGTTTTGAAAATTTTATTTGAATCAGTATCTTAAATGATTATATATGAGAATGGCTAGGTTTGTGATTTACCTGCTCTGCATTTTGGCAGGATTTATACTTTTGGATTTAAGTTTTTCTGGCGGTTTGGGGGCAGATCAGAGAACTGATCACACTCATGATTGTTTTGAGTTTTCTAGCAGTTTAGTATTGCCCCCTCATTTTTGGGGTGAGCAGACAGTTTACTGGGTTGTTTGAAAAAGCAATCCATATCTGATATGGAGCATATAATTATAATAAGAAAGTTAGAATGTATGCTTTATATTCCCTAAATTATGCCTATACATCTTTATTATTGCCAGAATTAATTTGTTTCATTCTGGTAATGTAGAAAGAAATCCAGGGCCTCTAAATGTGCACTCCCAAGAGTTTCTATCATGGAATCACAAAGGTTTAAATTTTGCACACATTAATTCAAGGAGTTTTTTACACAAGAAATCTGAAATGGAAGCTTGGATAGAATTTTATAAACCAGATGTTTGTAATGTTACTGAAACATGGCTAAAACCAACTACCCAAGACAAGTTTTGTTCTATGAAGGGGTATAATCTTTTTAGGAAAGATAGAACTGGTAAAAAGGAGGGTATTATGACATTTATTAGGGATGATATAGAGGTAATGGTCCATAACACACCCATAGAAACATCTTCTGGTGTAAATGCCTTTGTTTGGATTTCATAATGGGTCCCTGTAATAAAATTAGTTTTAGTACAGTGTATAATCCACCTAAAATAGGTAAACAAGATTTAATTGAATTTTTGGATTTTTACTTACATACAGTTTTGTGTAAACAAGTTTTGATATTGGGAGATTTGAATTTAAATTGGTTGAGTACAGATAATTTGGATTTAGAATTGCTTGTGCAGGGTGCTGGATTCTTTTGATTGTTTACAGATGCCACAAGAATGAAATTGCATAGTAATCAACATTCATTAATTGATTGGGCCCTGACAAAAAGTCCTAATAAAATTATCGCAAGTGGTACTTTTCCTGATAGCATTAGCAACCATTTACCTACTTTTTGTATTTGGAAATTGGTTAAACTAGAGTTCCTCCAAAGACTATTACTTGTAGGAACTTTAGAAAACATGATTCTGAGAAATTAATTGATGATTTGCTTGCTTTGGATTGGTCTTACTTGGAGGCCATTGCTGATCCTAATATTGCAGTTGATTTTTGTCAGGACCTTACTTGATCTCCAAGATAAGTATTTTCCATTAATTAAGAGAAGGGTAAAGGGCACTAACAATAAATGGATAACACCGTGGCTTTTTGACTTGCTGAAAGAAAGGGCTAGAAGTTTTTTGTATAAAAACTCAAAAACCAGTCAAGCTTGTAATCTGTATCATACATTAAGAAATAAATGTAAACTTCTTATTTGAAAAAACAAATCTGAGTATTTCCAACAAACCCAGATTAATTCATTAGGTGATTCTAGAAAACATGGGCCTCTATTAAATAATTGATTGATCCCTGCAACAAGTCATCAAACAATATAATTAATGATATAGGTTTATTGTTCACTAATCCCAATGACATTTGTGAGTTATTTTAGTTAAATTCACAGATTTTTGAAATATGCAATACAAAATGACTGCAACAATTCCTTTCATCATGAGGATAATATTTCAAATTCAGATTCTTCTTTTATTTTGAAACTTTAAGCCCATTGCAAGTTCAAAATTACTAATTCAGATGTCAATAAATAAATAAATCTGAAGGACGGATGATTTGAAACAAGGTTCTTGAAACTTATTACTAACTACATATGTCATCCTTTTCAGTAATATTAAATTTTTCTTTGGCAATGAGTATATTTCTAGATTTTTGGAAACAGACTATAATAAAACCTATTCAAAAGTAGGTTCTTGACAAAACCAGAAAACTTTGGACCTATCTCTGTTTTGTCTCCCTTAGTAAATTGTTTGAAGATTGTTAATCAACATTTCATTGATTATCTTGAGGCTGGTGGACTTCGGTCTCTGGAGCAGCATGGCTTTCAAAGGTCTTGTAGCACAGGTACAGTGCTGGTAAGCTTTACCAACCATGTTTTGAGATCTATGGATTTTGGTTGGCTGACTAGCACAGTATTTGTTGATTTATCCATGGCCTTCAATTTGGTTAATCATGCCGTGCTGCTCCGGAGACTGAAGGACATTTTCTTCTAAGATTTCTTGTGATTGGGTTGAAAGTTATCTTTTGAACGCCCAATGAAGGTTTGTTTGGAGGGCTACTTCTGGTTCATGGTTGTTAGAACAAAGTGTACCTCAGGGGTCAATACTTGGACCCCTGTTGTTCTCCATTATGTTGACCCAATTTCAAGGATCTTAACTAGATCAAAATTACTTCTATATTCTGCCGATATCATATTATTTTCTAGTTCATCTTCTGTCTTAGAAATAAATGAATCTGTTAAATAATGATTTTCAAGTATTAGACAAATGGCTAAATCAGCATCAATTGGCATTAAATACTAAAAAAACACAATGGCCCAGATATTCAAAAGGGTTGCGCATGGCGCAACAGCGTTGCACCATGCGCAACTCACTGATGTGCCCCAGCACAATATTCAAAAGGGAAAAGTGCGGCACAAATCCCGATGTGCCAGGAGCACACCAGTAATGTATGCAGGCACAGGTGGGGGTGTGTGCCCATGCATAACCTGCACAGCCCGATATTCAGCCCGGGATGTGCAGAGCCATGCATGTGCAACCCCTACCTGTGCCAGCAAAAAGTTAAGCCCCAAAAAAAAGGAACAACTGATGGCCACCCACAGGTGAGCTGCCGCATTGCAGGGCACAACACAGCAGCTTCCACCTGTGTGTGGTCACCCGAGTTCCGGCTGCACCTGGTGGTGCCCCCCTATGCCCCATCGTGGGCATCTGTATATAAAAAAACTCATCCAATATCCCTGGTGGTCCAGTGGATCGCAATCTACCCCATTGCGGGCTTCTGTATAAAAAAAAACTCGTCCAATATCCCTGGTGGTCCAGTGGACCTCTGACTGCCGATCGCAGACATGTGTAAAGAAAACCTCCAATATCCCTGGTGGTCTAGTGGTACCCACCCACCCTCCCACTGAGCCCACTGCCCGCTTCCTCCCAGTCAGCTGGTGGTGGTGCAACCCCACCCACTTGCCACCCATCGCCTGCCGACTGACACCTCAGTAGGCTGCATGCCCATTAGTTCTGGCGTTAGCCAATGCGAGCAGCCCCTACGCATTATACATTTCAGATATGTGAATGAATCATTCACATATCTGGAATGTGTAGAGTAGGGCGATACACCCATTGACTCACACTGTGAACAAATGGGCATGCAGCCCTACTGAGGTGTCAGTCGGCAGGCGGGTGCAGGCGGTGGGGTGCTGCCACCCACTGGCTGACCGGGGAGCGGGTGGTGGGGATCAGTGGGCGGTGGAGGGTACCACCAGATTACCAGGGATATTGAATTTCTTTTTTACACATGCCCATGATCGGGCAGTCAATGGTCCACTGGACCACCAGGGATATTGGACCTGTTCCTTTCTTTTGTACACATGCCCATGATTGGGCACATAGCGGTCCACTGGACCACCAGAGATATTGGACCTGTTCCATTCTTTTGTACACATGCCCATGATCGGGCACATAGCGATCCACTGGACAACCAGGGATATTGCACCTGTTCCGTTCTTTTGTACACATGCCCATGATCGGGCACATAGCAGTCCACTGGACCACCAGGGATATTGGACGATTTTTTTTTTACAGATGCCCACGATCAGGCACATAGCAGTCCACTGGACCACCAGGGTGATAGGAAGGTTTTCTATTTTTACACAGATGCCCGTGATTGGGCTGCAGGGGGCGTCAGTCCCCGATGGCTGCTGCCTGGCAGGGCGCAAGGTGCAAGTCATCAGGGATCAGCACACCTGCATGCAAATGGGGCCATAATGACATGCAAATGGCCCCATGTGCACCTTGCATACATTATGGCCCCATTTGCATGTTCAGTTTTGAATATCACGGTTGCTCTGCATGCACAATGGTACTTGCACTAGCGCATCCCCATGCTCTACTCTGGCCACTTGTGCTGGTGCAGTGCCACTGTGCCATGCACACTGGGAGTGGCCAGGGTACGATATTCAAAGCTGCTGAGCCATGGCACAGCTCCATTGAATATTGCCCAGTCCACACCCCTGCGCAGCCAAGTTGCGCTGTGCCCAAGCTTGCACCACAGCCTGGCACAGTTTGAATATCTGGGCCAATCTATTTTATTTGGTTCTAAACCCAAACTCAAAAAGACTCCCGTACTTCAGATATTCGATCTTGGTGGTTTAATGTTGCAACAAGTCACCGAAGTTAAATATTTGGGATTATCATTAGATTCCAATCTTACCTTTACAGCCCATATTAAAAGAGTAGTTAAAGGGTACCTAAACAAGCAGTTTTTTAAAACTGCAAACTCAAAATCTAGCTTCATAACAAGGTAAAATGAGGCTACTGTTTACATTTATGCTAAAACTGCATTTATGTAAATAATATAAATGCAGTTTCATAGCTTTTGAAAAATGTAAACATCAGCCTTTCACTTTCAAAAAACAGCACTGGTTTCTCCCTAAGATGTCTACCAAATCTGTTAAGTGATGAGTCATGATGACATCATCTGAGCCAAAGACAGAGACCCACATATATTTCTATAGTGCTTACTAGTTCTTCTTTCCCTCTTTGTTTTGAATTGTTGTACCAGAATGATCAACACCATGTATTAACTCATGGATTATTTTGATCAGTACACATGCTAGGCTATGATTTTGTTCATTTTGTTTACTTCAACTTGTGGAAAATGTTTTGAAATCCAGCTGTTTCCTTGGCAAAATGCATTACTGTACAACACTTCAATTACCTGATGATCTAGTGGTTATGTGATGCACTGAATTTAGTCTTTTGTTAACCAGGAGAGACACACTAAGCTGAAAGCTTGTTTACAGGTGTGGCCTGGGAGCACAAGGATGTGTAATGACTTGCTCAGGATCACAGAGCAGAGTACTGGTCTGGTTCAGTTCCAAAGCCCATGCTCTCTTGTTAATCCACAAATAAGGCTTTCTTTTTCCATGTGAACCTCATACATCCAGCCTGCCTTCTGTTGAACACCCCATCATCCATACCCTGTCCTTAGTACTGCCTGGTGCCGCATATGTGCTTACAGTATCATGAAGAGAATTATCATACCTCAGATTGTTATCTTGTACTTCAGAGAGTTGTGCACACCTATACCAATATGCATCATCAGCTGGCACTGTTAAAAAATGCCTCCCAAATCACTCTCCAGACCACATTCTCAGTGCTTGACTTCTGCTCCCACAGTAAACATTGAGTGGATCGCCACCCTTCTGCACAGTGAAGGTAGTATGTACAGTTCCCTTTTGTGTTTTTTCCCACCTCATTAACCAACAACTAGGTCTTCCTGGAGGGCCAAGCAATAAGCATCATGACCCACCAGAAAAACTGCTGTTCATGCCCTCATAAGGGCTGCACTTACATTGGATAATGATATTATTAGCAGGAGAGGGATACTAATACCTTGAGCAAATCCCCCCGACTTCCAGTGTCAGTCTACTCCTTTACCTGTGATCTGCAGAACCCCACAGGACAGTTCTCAGCAATTCTTCTCCAGTACTTTTCTGTGCTCTACTCCACAATTTGAGTTGGCTGGCTACCACCCTTCCAAATCTTGAATGAGCTATACACAACTCCCTCAATACTGTCCTTACAAACGTCAACCTCCTCTCCCGAGGGTAATCTCTTTACACTGAATTCAAGTAACAGTTTAGGTGCAGCCCTGCCACTCTGAATATTTGTCATCGCTGGCTACTCTCATCAGATACAGTCAGGTAGTGATCACAATACTGGCAGCCCCACATTTCAGATCTCACAGTGATCTGCTCAATGTCCTCCTTCATGTCTTCAACTAACCTGAATATAGCTATACCCTGCTGGAATAGCCTCTTCAGTCCCTCTCTGGCATTCATTCTTCTCACTTGCTCCCCACGCCAAAAACTGGTGAGTTCACTATTCTTCTGCATCATGAATGTGGTTAGTACAGTCTCCCATGTTATTTTTACATATTAATAATATACATGATCTTTTGGTAAGCCAGGCTGATAGCTACATTGCACAAGTGGAAAAATAGGCTTTCCTACCCATGTAAGATCTAAGCCACCTATGATTAGGCACTATTAAATGAAATGCATAATGATGTGCACACCCATCATTTAGCAGTGCCTAATCAAAGGTAGCCTAGATCTTTTAAGGATAGGAAAACCCATCATTCCCCTTGTTCCCTGGTGCTATCAGCCTGACTTACTGGAAAGATATGTTTATATTTGATATGTCAAAATAAAATGGGGACTGTACTACTTGCATTCATGATGCAGAAAAGTGATAGCTCACCAGTTTTCGTGTGAGGAAATAGTGAAGAAAGAATAACAGAGGGACTGAAAACCACTCTTGCAAGGTACTGCTACGTTCAGGGAAGGGGAAGACAGAGGAGAAAATATGAGCAGATTACTGTGAGAAATAAGGTGTGGGCTGCCAGCACCTTGATCACTACCTGACACCATTGTCCTGGCCAACAATCCCCTTCCCATAAAACCAGTTCATGCAATTATCCAAGGCTATGTGTGGATATTAATGTATGAAATGGCTGCCACTACATGTTCAGTCACTTCACTACCAGTCTAGTATTGCTTGTAAAGCACTTTGGGATACAATGTGTATGAAAACCACTATATAAATGATGATTCTTATTATTATTATTTCCCACGAAAAAAGAAGACAAGATAGGCATATATTTTGAGTTTTGAGAAAGTATGAACTCTAACATTGGACTGAACAAGAACTTTGCTACAAAAAAAGTAGTGGCTGTAGGGGGTGGTAAAGGGTGTGGCTGCACCCCCCCACACACATAGTAATATACTTGCATGCTGCTGCTGCTGCTGCTGCTGCATTTCTCTTTGTTGAAGAAGTCTGATTTATTGATTGTACAAATGTTTACATTCAAACTATGGTTTACATTTGTAAGTTCTGTCAAAAACGTACTAGAAAAGAACAGCAGAAAATATAAAGGTTTAATAAAAATGTTAAAAGTGCATATTAAGCATGCACACCACCATTTCTCACTGTAGCATCTTGGATCCACCATAACTATTAGACCACCAGGTTATTCAAGATGTGTACTGCACTGTGGTTTCCACAGAAAGTCGGTTGGATTAAAACACAATTTCAGCATGTTAAAATAAACAAAATGAACAGAACCATAGCCTAACATGTGTATTATACAAAGTAATGCACACGGTTTTGCTCATTTGAGTGAAATAATTCTATACAAAGGGAAAAAAATAACTAATTAGCACTATAGAGAGCCATATATCTTTCTGACTTTGGCTCCAATGATGTCATCCCATAACACATTTGGCGGCCATTTTAGGAAGCAGGTAAGACAGTTTTTTTGAAATTAGAAGGCTGATTTTACAATATTCAAATGCTATGGAACCACATTTAGGTAAATTATATAAATGTAGTTTTAGCCTTAATGAATACAGCAGCCTTTCCTTTAATCACCTATTGAGTCAGATTTTTGAATAGTTTGTTGTCAAAATGTTGTTTAGGTATCCTTTAAGGTAGTAAATCAAAAACGTGGTGCCTTATATAGAGTGAGGGATTGTTTAAACAGGGAATTAAGAGAGGCTATATCCCAAAGTGTTCTATTATCTTCGTTGCATCATAACTTGTTTCTTTTTATGAATCTAACAGCCTGTGATTTAGATTTAGTTAACAAAACCTATAATTCAATTTGTAGATTTATCACAGCAAAGCCATATAGAACCCATCACTGTGTACTTTATAATGTACTAGGCTGGTTATCACCCAAATTGAAGTCTCAGTTTAATTTGTGTTGCTTGCTTAATAATACACTCAGGCTTGAAGATAAGTCCCCTTTATTCTCTCTTGTTGAATTTAGGGACAAAACCAGAACACTCGCTCCTCTTCACTTTCTTGTTTGGCCCTTCCCAGAGTTACATCCTGCATGGGCCAGCAAGCTTTTTCAGTCTCCAGTCCTAAATTGTGGAGTTGCCTGCTTCAGTATTGTTAAAATATTACTAGTCAGTTTATTTTTAAGACACGTTTTTTCAATTATTTGCAATTTTCAGCTACTTGTAAAGGTTTTTAAAATGTTGCTTATGTTATAATATTTATTGTATATGTGTATTGTTATTGTATTATATTTTGTACCATGCTTCTTGGCCTCTTTGTGAGGCTCCAGGTCATTCCTGAAAATGGGCTTCGGACCAGTGTACTTACTCAGTAAATAAAGTGATTGACTGACTGAAGGTTGCGTTCTTGCTCCCACTTTGTTCTCATTATACTTAGATAATTTGCTAAAAAGCTACTGAAAATTCAGATTCTGACACTCCAAAATTTTGGACAATGTCTGCCCAGTACTAGCCTTTGCAGATGAAAAGGGCTTACAAAAAAGATTGATATTCTAGACAGGACAGCCAAAGAACTTAAGTTACAGGTTAATATAGTACTAAGAAACCTCAAATTTTAGTGTTTGGTAGGGGAAAGGTTTCAGGTAAATGTAAATTAGGTACCAATAACTTCAGCATGACACATGATTATCCATATCTAGGCATTTGTTAATCAACTAGGAATAGCTGGCATAAGCACCTAGAGAACCTGTTGACAACTGCAAGAAAGACAGCAATTGCACTAGGCAGGTTTAATTATATGGGATAGGGAAGTATCATACGCGCTAGAAATTTGGTGGTGCTCTAGTAGTTTGCCAACTCAAATAATCACATAAAAGAAAACCTAGGCACGCTAACTGCTGAAAATATGCCAGTGCAAAATGTATTTTTGGCAGAATGCCCGAACAGACCTAGTCAGGTCTGTTCGGGCATTCTGCCGAAAATAAATTTTGTACTGGTATATTTTCAGCAATTTGTGTGCCTAGATTTAATTATATGTATGGAGGCTTGGCTATAAAGCCTTTACTAGCGGCAATAAGAGCAAAGTATGTCCCACAGATTGTATATGGCTCAGAAATATGGGATATAAAAAACAGGTAGAAACTTATGATCCCAATGTAGAAACTTTTAAGAAGATCTATTACCGTCCCTCTTTCTTTCCCCTACGCATATATAAGGGTGGAACTGGGCCTCAAGAACATACATTCTATAATAGATACAAGAAAACTGACAGTCTGGATCTGTTTGACCAGACTTCCACAAGTTAGAATAGTAAAAATGTGTTTAGTGGAGAAAGAAAAGTTGCTTGCTCTGGGATGTTTTACTTCCCCCAGGCTTACGAATATGTATTTGTTACTGGAAAAATACAAGCTAAAAGTATTGAAAACGTATGTGGATAGAGAAATTACTCTGAGTTTACAATACAAGTCATATGTACATAAAAGAGTCAGAAGATACTGGGTAGAACAAGATAGAATCTGGGTTGCAAACTCCAGACACTCTTATTGGTTTGCAAACAAAAATCAAAACATTGGGAACTTACAGTTCTACCTAGAAAGTTTGACAGACCCAAAGTTAAGATCTGCTAATATCAGATATAAGTTTGACATTTTTAATAGTAAGGTCTTAGCCAAGAAATATAATAAAGACATGGCTGTATCCAAGGGATGTGGTTGCCAGATGGGGGGAAGAGAAGATTTACAACTTGTGCTTTGGCTTTTCAAATGGTATACTAAACCCATGAAAATATTGTTGCAGGCATTGTTCAAAGTAGAGAGAGTGTAACAATTGCAAATGAATTACCAAAATTTGACTGTGCTCATGTTGTACACAAACAATATTTGTGCTCTAAAAGCTCTAGCAACCTACTTTTTGAATATGGGAAAAATGAAAAAATGAGTGCAATAGTATGATAAATCACTATTTGATTAACTAGAGAATGTTATCTTTCCTTCTTAATGAGACCTTTTATTTGATGTAATGGATTTTATACTGTATTTGTATGTAATGTTATTTAATGGTCGTATTATGCTGTACTCTAACTGCCTTTGTATATTGGAATTTATTATATGAAATATATTTTGACTTTGTAAAGACTGTTTGTCAAACAAATACACTACTACTACCCTTACATAGTAGCTCCATATTCGTTTGATCTTCAAATTGATGACAGTGCCAGTGAGTCAGCTGACACTGTTGTATCATCCGATACATCTGATTCTGAAGAGGAAACAGTCACTAGTCAATTTGGAATGGTATGTTATACTTGGAATGTGACTGTGTAGTACATCTGTAAATTTTTTTTTATGTAATTATGTTAACCCCCTCACATCTGGATTTTTTTTCATCGAGAATATTAATAAATTGTGTATGTGGTATTAAAAACTCATGTCATGTGTCAACACCCCCAACATGATACTGCATGAAACAGTATGATCTGGGTTTGTATCACATAGTTTGTGGCACATTATCGTGTGCTCTTGTTGGTTGGTGCCTCTCAACCCAACTCAGGAAAATCACCAAATTGTGGCCTTGCCATTCCAAAAACTCATTTTCTCAGCAATGCCCAAGATAGAGACATAGGTTTTTTTTTGGTTTTTGATGCAGGGTGGACTAGGCTACTACCACTTACCCTATATGGACTGAACTGAAGCCCCAAAGTCACACCACAGGTACACAAACATCACAACTGTGATCAAAAAAATCATGTGACGATCATGTCCTGGTACCCCTGTGGGCATGTAAAGATACTAAACTGTATGTTTGTGTACCTCAGACATGTCATGTGATAACACCACAACATCATACTGCATGAAAAATTACGATCTGGGATGGAGTCACATAGTTTGTGACACATTGTCGTGTTTTTATGATGGTATATACCCCTCAACACAACTCAGGAAAATCACCAAAATGAGGCCTTCCATTCCTAGAACTCATTTTCTCAGCAATGCCACAAGATAGAGACATACGTTTTTTTGTTTTTGGATGTAGGGTGGACTAGGCTGCTACCACATACCCTGTATGGACTGAAGTGAAACCCAAATGTCACACCACAGGTATACAAACTTCACAACATGTGATCAAAAAATGATATGAAATCAAGCTCTGTCGCTCATGTGGGCATGTAAAAAATACCAAAATGTATGTTTTTGTACCTCTGGCATGTTATGTGATAACACTACAAACTCATGCTGCATGAAAAAGTGTGATCTGGGTTGGTGTCACATAGTTTGAGACACATTGTCGTGATTTTTTACAGTATATACCCCTCAACACAACTCAGGAAAAGCATCAAAATGAGGCCTTTCCACCCTCAGAATTCATTTTCTCAGCAATTCCACAAGATAGAGACATAAAGTTGTTTTGTTTTTTGATGCAGGGTGGATTAGGCTACTACCACATACCCTGTATGGACTGAAGTGAAAACCCAAAGTCACACTACATATACACAAGCATCACAACTGTGATCACAAAATGGTGTGAAATTAAGTTCTGTTACCCATGTGGGCATGTAAAAAATACCAAAATGTATGTTTGTGTACTTCAGGCATGTCATGTGATAACATCACAACTTCATACTGCATGAAAAACTATGATCTGGGTTGGTGTCACATAGTTTGTGACACATTGTCGTATTTTTTTGATGGTATATACCCATCAATGCAACTCAGGAAAATCACCAAAATGAGGCCTTTCCATCCCTAGAACTCATTTTCTCAGCAATGCCATGAGATAGAGACATAAGTTTTTTTGGTTTTGGATGCAGGGTAGACTAAGCTACTACCACATACCCTGTATGGACTGAAATACAACGCCAAAATCACACCACAGGTACACAAGCATCACAACTGTGATCAAAAAATGGTGTGAACTCAAGTTCTGTCACCCCTATGGGCATGTAAAAAATACCAAAATATATATTTGTGTACTTCTCGCATGTCATGTGATAACACGACAATATCATACTGCATGAAAAAGTATGATCTGGGTTGATGTCACATAGATTGTGACACATTGTCGTGTTTTTTTGATGGTATATACTCCTCAACACAACTCAGGAAAAGTACCAGAATGAGGCCTTTCAATTCCTAGAACTCATTTTCTCAGCAAGGCCACAAGATCAAGACATAAGGTTTTTGGTTTTGGATGCAGGATGCCTTACGTGAGTTCTCAACCACTAGTCTCCTGATCTCATACTCCCACAATGTGACGGAGGCCTGTATATCACCTCTGTGCATGCTGCTGCACCATTGCCAGGTTCATGGATGGCCCACACAGCCTCAACATCCCCATTATCCTGCCTGCACCTCTGACATTTTATACCCTCTCTGACGACAGGGCCACAACCCTCCTTTTTCTGCCATCTTGATGGGTACAACAAAAGCCATGAGCTATTGATCAATCTAAAATATAATAAATCATTAAAAGTGTGAATTTTTGTCCACATTTAATAACTGCTGCTTTAAAATTAATTATATTTGACTGGCTTTTCTATTCGTATCCTAATTGCAAATAATTATTTCAATGTAGTCTTTATGTATTATTACATTAATTTCATATTAACCCTGCAGGTGTACTTTGTGAAAAATGTGTTTTCATGCCAACCCGTATAGAGGATCATTGCTGTACATTCTATGCACCTATATGGCGTAGGATTTCAGAGTTTGAGAATATAAGATTCATAACTGAACACCCAGGGTTTACAGGTAACTGTCTAGACCTATGTGTGATGGAATCATCATTTAATCAGTATATATAATATGAAGGTCCAGTTTGGGATGAGCATACAATAGACGAGTAAGTGAAAAGCATATTATAATAACTGATTTAACAATATGTTTTATGTCATAAACTCAAGGAATAAACTATACTACTTCAATTAATCATTCAATAAAAACAATCGATTATGTAGCAGTATAACAGGAAGTATGTTACCCTAAAGGAAGGAGGAGAGTGTGTGCAGGTAACTAACAAGATAAACACCAGGGAGATAACAAAAGGTTCAGATACCTTATAATAGCAAGTGGTCTTTCAATGCATGCATGGAGTAAGTACCGAGCATTGGTTAAAGGAACAAGGAGACTTGCTGGTGACACCACTGACAGGCTGATTTAACAAACAAATGAAGGATGGATGGTGCAAGGACTGGTGAAGGAGAACAGTGATACCCCTCACAAAAGTGAAGCAAGGTAGAAAGCTCAAACTATGGATCAGTCAGTTTGTCCACAGTGGTAGGAAAGATGATGTAATCAGTGTTGAATGAAATGACTCTACAATATCTGTCATCAGCAGTGCACACTACCCAAGGTAGCATGGATTCAAAAGCTGGGTATGGCGAAAAGTATCTGATAGATTTCTTTGCCTGGGTGACAAGGGTAGTAGAATTTGTGGACATTACCTACCTAGCATTTAATAAGGCATATGAAGTCCTACACATGAGGTTAGTAAAAGATGGATAATCTGGGGTGTGACCCTAGGTGGTACACAGGATCAGTAATTGCCTTAGCCAATATGACACAGATGATGGTGGCAAATGGAGTTCAATAAGAGGAGGGGGGAGTGACCAGCGGGAGCAACTGGGGTCAGTGCTGGGGTCAGTCTTTATAAGTTACGTTGCACAGAGTGTGGAATTAAATATATGTTTCTTTGCAGATTACACTCATTTCTGCAATAATGTTTCACACTCCAAGTGGGGGTGAGGGGGTTAATAAAATGATAAGAGAATTAGGCAAACTGTAGATGTGGTTAAAACTGTGGCAGCACAAACACAATGCAAAGAAGTGCTAAAACATGCAATGCATAGAAACATAGAAACATAGACTTTGATGGCAGATAAGGACCGCTTGGCCCACCTAGTCTGACCATTTCCCTACCTACAGGATAGGCTGTAGATCCTAGTTAACCAACAGCCTATTTCTTCCTACCCACCACAAGAATTGCCTTATGTCTGTCCCATGCATTCTTGAAATCTCCCACAGTTTTAGACCCCACTAGGGGATCAGGTACACAGGAAAGGAATTCACGATGGGGAGAGAAGTACTAGCAACAACAACATTGGAAGAGGACCTGTGGGAGATCATATCAGACAACTTAAATTGATACAGTATTATTAGTTACCACTTATAACTGTTTCTGAATTATTCTGTACTAACTGTTCTAACTGTTGCTGCATATAATGTAATACAGTATTTCTGTTTACATAAATTCAGAGTATATCATCACATGGCATATCAGAATTTTGTGTTCTGGTTGTTTGGAAGACAAGTCAGAGGAAACTGCAGGATAATTCTAGCATGTGCTGTTCTCAAGATTCAGGACAAGTATCCATTGAATATCTACACTGGATACAGAGACCTGTAACACTATTGCTTATTGAAATTAACTGTAAATCTAAATAACATTTAAAATACATATGTTAAAATTATATGACAGCTACCAACAGAACTTTAAATGAAAGGCTCTAATTTTTTGCAAACCATTCTCTTCCTTATGAATTGGAGTTTCCATGGCAAATAGCATATGATAGCATTAATTCTGCTGAAAGTATGTTAAATAAAGTTACAAATTTTCACTAATGATTATGATAGACCTTTGATTTAAGATTATTTTTAAAATGGTGACTATCATTACATTAATGGTTTATCCATGTTCCCACTATCAATTCCTCCATCCACTAGAAATGTCCTTATCCAGTCTTATTGTTACATCTACCATATGTGGCCTTGTGACCATTAATCACAAAGGATATAGAAGTATACTAACATACTAAAGTACTAAACTTTCAGCAGAGTAGGCCTCATGGTCTATCAAGTCTGCTTGAATCAGCACCCATATTGTGCACCATTGCTGCCTTCCCCACCTCCCCCTTGGTTCCCCCCCCCGACTGAAGTTCCCTTCCAGTTTTGGCATTAATCAGATACACCCTCCTCCTATACCTGCCCCAGCCACGCTTGAACCTCTCCACAGAATCCACATGCACCAGTTCCTCAGGTAGTGCATTCCAGGGTTCCACCACCATCTCAGTGAAGTAGCACCTCCTTCTCTCTCCTCTGAGTCTCCCACCCCCCCAGCCTCAAATTGTGCCCCCTGGTGGCCCCCCTCCCTCTGCTGGAACACCCTATCTAGACTTACTATATTTACCTCCTTTAGATACTTGAAGACCTCAATCATATCCCTTCTGTCTCTCCTCTCCTCCAGGGAGTACAGGTTGAGCTCCTCAATTCTTTCCCCATAGGACCTTTCTCCTAGACCCCATATCATTCTGATCACCCTCCTCTGGACCATCACTAGGACTGCAATGTCCTTTTTTAAGTGCAGACGCCAAAACTGCACGCAGAATTCAAGGTGAGGTATAACCAGGCAATTATACAGAGGCAGAAGCACATCCTGGCTTCTTGAGGTTATCCCCCCGGTGATGCAACCCAGCATTTTATTTACAGTGGCGTGAAAAAGTATTTGCCCCCTTCCTGATTTTCTCTATTATTGCATATTTGTCACATTGGATGTTTTCAGGTCTTTAGACAAAATATAATATTAGATAAAGGGAACCTGAGTGGACAAATAACACTTTTTTTTTTTACTTATTTCATTTATTTAATGAAAAAAGTTAACCAACACCAACTGGCACTGTGTGAAAAAGTAATTGCCCCTAGTTAAATCAACCCAATTAAAGGGATAATTAGAGTCAGCTGATTGAACACAGCTAGGCTTGATTACAGCCAGCCCTGCTCAATATAAACCTCACTTATTTTGGCCCTTACCATCAGAGTCACATTGTCAGGACAAAGATTCAACAAGCACATTATGCCATGATCAAAGGAAGTTCCTGAAAGATCAGAAAAACATTTTGTTGCCCTCTATCAGTCTGGAAAGGGTTACAAAGCTATTTCTAAGGCTCTGGGACTCCATGAACCACAGTGAGAGCCATAATCTCCAAATGGAACACTTGGAACAGTAGTGAACCTTCCCAGGGTGGCGGCCTGCCAAAATTACTCCAAGGGCGCAGTATAAAATCATCCAAGAAGTCTCAAAGGATCCTAAAACAACATCCAAAGAACTGCAGGCTTCTCTTGCCTCAGCTAAGGTCAGTGTTCATGACTCCACAATCAGAAAGAGACTGGGCAAAATGGGCTTCATGTGAGGTAGCAAGCGGAAACCACTGCTAACCAAGAAGAACATAAATGCTCATCTCTCATTTGTAAAAAGCACCTGGATGATCCACAAGCCTTTTGGGAAAATGTTCTATGGACAGATGAGGTCAAAGTGGAACTTTTGGACAACATGGATCCCATAATGTCTCGCGTAAAGCAAACACAGTATTCCACAGTAAGAACACCATACCAACAGTCAAACATGGTGGTGGTAGTGTGATGGTGTGGGGATGCTTTTGCTGCCTAAGGACCTGGATGACTTGCCATAATTAAAGGAACCATGAATTCTGCTCTGTACCAGAAAATTCTTAAGGAGAATGTCAGTCATCCTTCCATCAGCTGAAGCTGAAGCGTAGTTGGGTCATGCAGCAAGACAATGATCCAAAACACAAAGCAAGTCCACATCAGAATGGCGAAAAGAAGTAAAATTAAAGTTTTGGAGTGGCCTAGTCAAAGTCCAGACTTAAATCCGATAGAGATGCTGTGGCAGAACCTGAAACGAGCAGTTCATGCTCGAAAACCTACCAAATGTTACTGAATTAAAGCAGTTCTGTGAGGAAGAGTGGGTTAAAATTCCTCCACAGCGATGTGAAAGACTGATATTGAATTATAGGAAGTGTTTGGTTGCAGTCATTGCAGCTAAATGTGGCGTAACCAGTTATTAAGTGTAAGGGGGCAATTACTTTTTCACACAGTGCCAATTGGTGTTGGTTAACTTTTTTTCGTTAAATAAGTGAAATAAAAAAAACAAACAAGTGTTATTTGTTCACTCAGGTTCCCTTTATCTAATATTACATTTTGTCTAAAGACCTGAAAACATCCAGTGTGACAAATATGCAATAATAGAGAAAATCAGGAAGGGGGCAAATACCTTTTCACACCACTGTACCTTGGCCATAGCCCTCCTACAGTGCTCAGAGTTGTTCAATTTGACATCTACCACCATCCCCAGGTCTCTCTCCCCACTCGAAGGCTGCAGTGTATCCCCTCCCAGGGTGTACACATGAGCTGGGTTTCTAAGCCCCAGGTGGAGAACCCTGCATTTCCCCATATTAAATTTCATTTTCCAGGTAGGTGACCACCTCTCCAGAGTCTCCAGGTCCTGCTGTAGGGCTACTCTACCCTCTTCCTCATCCACCACCACCCCCATCTTTGAGTCATCTGCAAAGAGGTTCATTTCACTCCTGATACTTTTCTGAGGTCTGAGATGTTAGCATTAAAAAGGAGTGGTCCCAGAACTGATCCCTGTGGGACCCTACTAATGACCCTCCTAGGAGATGAGACTCCCCTCAACCACCACTTTCTGAATATGCCCAGATAGCCAGTTCCCCATCCACCTGACTATCCGTTCCCCACCCCATTTCCCCAACTTGTCCAGCAGCCCAATATGAGGTACAGAATCAAACACCTTGCTGAAGTCTAGAAAGAGGACATCCACGGCCTTCCCTGGTCCAGTGCCTTTGTCAACCAATCATAGAACTCCACAAGGTTGGTCTGACATGATCTGCCCAGGACAAAGCCATGCTGGCAATCATCCAGGTATCCCTGTTCCTCCAGAAACACCCTCAGCCTTTCCTTCAAGGTGACCTCCATCAATTTGCCCACCACCGATGTCAGCCTGATAGGCCTGTAGTTCCCTGGCTCCTCTCTTGAACCATCTTTGTGAATAGGCACGATGTGAGCCACCCTCCAATCCTGAGGCACCCTTCCCATCTGAAGGGAAGTGTTAAAAAGGTCCATCAGAGGTACAGTCAGGACATTTTCCAATTCCCATAGCATCCTAAGATGAATTCCATCCGGGACCAGTGCTTTCTCCATTTTTAGGGACTTGAGGGCTTCCCACACCCTAACAACAGGGATTTCAACATCCGTGAACCCTGTCTCTTCTGCAGGTCCAACCTGTCTCCCCCCGTACAGTGCAGCCCCAGCATCCTCCCTAGTGAAGACTGATGCAAAGTACTTGTTAAGTACCTCCACCTGCTCCCCTGCCTCCTCAGCTCACCCCCCCTCCCTGACCTCAGCCTACTAATCTGCCCCTTTACTTTCCTTCTTTCCCTGATATACCTAAAGAACCCTTCCCCCCCGATCCCCTGCGCCAACCTCTGCTCCATCCTTGCCTTGGCCGATCTCACCACCCTGGTGACCTTTCTGGCCATCATATCACTCTCTCTTGTTCATAACCCCAAAACACTGGTATCAATTGTATGCAGCCTTTTTCTCCCTCACCACTTCTTGGACCTCCATAGTCCACCAGCTCGGCTTTCTGGCCTTACCAAATTTGCATCTCACATTTGCACAGAACTTGGTAGCCTCCTGGATCCCTCTTTTAATAATTTCCCATGCCAGTGTCAATGCCTGGCCTTATCCCCTTCAAATTACCCTTAAGGATCCTCTTCACACCCTTGAAATCTGCACCACTAAAGTCAACTACCACCATCTTTGTGTGATCTTCCCCACCCCTCAGGTCCAGGGAAAAACCAGACGTGGCATGATCACTCCTGGCCAGTGGGTCCCCACCTGTAGTTCCCTAATCAGGTCACAGTTTGCCAGGAACACATCCAGGATATGACCATCTCTTGTCAGGTCAAGCGACCTGCTGGTTTAAGGCGTGCCCTGGAAGATGTCCAGCAGCCTCTGTTCCTTGGCGATGAGGATGTCATAGTTCCCAAATCAGTCCCTGACATGTTTAGGTCTCCCAATACCACCATCCTACCCCCACCCTGACCACATTGGTCCCTATCATTTGCCACCAGACCTTCTTCAGCTCTTTCACCAGCATAAGGGGCCTGTAAACACCCCATTTTACCCTCTTGCCCCCAGCATTTGCAAGTTGAGCCATTAATGCCTCCATGTTACTCTCCACCCTGCTTATCCCTATGCCATTCTTAATGATGCGTGCTACTCCACCCCTTACCCACAGCCCTGTCCTTTCTGAACATAGTGTACCCACTCAGGTTTAGGTCCCAGTCATGCCCAGGAGCGGATAATGTTTCAGTGACAGCTGCTACATCCACTTCCCCCTCTATTAGCATTGCGTGGAGCTCAGGCATCTTGTTTCCCATGCTCCTGGCATTTATCAGGACCACCCTCCATCTCTTCCCCATACCCCCCCTCATTTCCCCAATCCAAGAGCTCTCAGGTATCCATCTGCTAGCACCCCCTGTGTGCAGTCTGTTGCTTCTGTTTTATACCCCCTTTCTCATTTGGGGGAGAAGACCGAGTCCATCCTTGATGGGCATGCTAGGATCAGCTTCATGCCCCAGCCCTTCCCCCCACAAGTTTATACCCCACCTAGCTTGAATGAATCCAGCCAGTTTTACTTCAGTCTGTCCTTCCCTCCCAAACTCAGGTGGGGCCTATACATTGCGTAGAGCCTCATACCCGCAAGCCTCACACCACTCACTGAGCCACTCTTTAACCTCTATAATTTGTTGTTTAGTGCCCACACTAGCTCTTGGCACCGGCATGATCTCCAAGAAGGAGCCTGGGCACCCTATGGCATAACAGACCCTGGCTAACTCATGAAACCTTGCCTGAATCTCCAGCACACTATTTCCCTCTATCTATATCATTTGTGCCCAGGTGCACTAAAATGTTAGGGGATCCTCTGCATTCCTTCTCCAGAGATTAGACCAGATGCTTGGCCTTATGCACAGTTAAGCTGGAAATACTCTAAGCCTTTACAGCACAGAGTTCCCCCCCTGCCCTTCCCACAGTACCACCTAATCATGGATTCTCCCAGTAGAAGCACCCTAATCCCTTCCCTATCCTTAGGTCTACCCCTTTATTGGCAATCCTTCCTTCCTAGCTCATCCACTTCCCTGCCCCACCCTCCATCTGGGTGCTGGCCAAACCCCTATGTGAGCATCATTTGCTGCCCTATCCCTCCTGTCCCAGCTCTTTCTCTAACTGACCCATCTGCCCATTTCAGCCCAACCCAGCTCTTTCTCTAACTGACCCATCTGTCCCAGGCACCCACCTCCCTTCTATGTTACTTTTGGACCATCCTGGAGCTCCCCAGGTGCTAATGCCCCCCCAGGACCCAATTTCCAACCTCCCACATTTCTTTATCCTGCTGTCCTCCTCCCTGTACCCTTGTTGGTCCCCCTGGCCTACCCGCTCCCTCCTTACTGAGTCCTCCTCCTCCTCCTTACATAGACACTCCCTACTCCAAGCTTCCCTTCCTGTGCTAGCCCTGAATCCACCTGTAGCCTCAATGCCCTTGCCCCCACCCCATCCACCTCACTCATGCTCTGCTCACTGCTGACAGCTGCCCCTGCCCCCTCTTTGTTTTTTTATAAGTTAACAACCCTGCTTCTCCTGTCTACTGAGCTGACAGCTCCTCCTGCCTCCTCTGTGTTCTTTTGCAAATTCACAACCCCGCTCCTCCTGTTCACTGAGCCTTCCATCATGCCCTTCCCTCCCTTCACTCCTGTATCCACCTCTGCTCCAGTTTCATCATCCTCCCCTTCTTTTATCAAAACTAGTGTTGCGAATCTGTTATTATGCTCTATGCCTACTACCTTGCTTCTCCCTGCTGGTGCACCTTCCCAGTTAGTTCCCTTCTGTGCAACCCTTGGACCTTTGCTCCTAACAACCTGCCCATATTCTTGGCACCTATAGCACTCAGGACCCCACCTACCTGAGCCCCCTGGAACTCCCTGTATGCCCACTCCTTCACCTCCTTTTCTGCTTCTGCCATCCATCCCAGGTGCAGCTGCTGGATCTTTAGTGCCTTCCCCATTTTCCCCCCTCTGCCCCATCCCATCTTCCCCCCACAGCAGATCCACCTTCCTTCCCATCCCCCTGCCCAGCATCCAACTTAATCTGACCTCTTCCTTTAGTTGTGCCAGCTGGTGGCACACCATGCAGCCCCTTCCTCCAAGTCAAGGCTAGAACCATGTCCGACCCTCACCCAGTACACCCCACCACCCTTCCAAAGATGCCGACCCTTGTGATTTGAGGATGCAGCCTTAGCCCCATCCCCATCCTGTTTTGGTTTTCCCCCCAAGTCAGTTGCACCTTCATTTGTCCCTAACCCTGTTGGACCTATTTAGGAACTTTCTCAATGCCCCCTGGGCAAGCTACTAGGCTAGAAAACACCCCGTACTAAGCTTAGGAAACACCTCTGTAGGTGGAGGAAATGGCTACTAGACTAGGAAATACCCCTGTACTAGGCTAGGAAACACCCCTGTAGGTGGAGGAAAATGGTTACCAGGCAAATGTCAACATTTCATACAAAGCACAAAATAACCCAATATAACAGTTAACAGTCTGTATCAGAGCTTGTATCCAAGTCCAGTCCTCCCCCTTCAATAGCTCTGCCCCTTTGCTCCTCCCCCTTAAACCATTTAATGGAGGTCAGGGCTGAGGTGGATGGGTGGGAAACAATTACAGCTCCTCCATGTGGATTTGAGTTGGTGGCTGGGCTTGCTAATTTATAGCCTGGCCGCCATTCAAAAAATCCTACTCTTGCTCCCAGTTGGCCTGCTCTTCTGGCCTGCTTTTCAATAGGCTCTCCAGCTGCATTGCCAATGCTGTCCAGCTGTTCCACCAATGCAGTGTATGGTCTCAGTCTCTCTTGGTGCCCTGTGGCACCAGCAGTTCCTCTGGCCACTCCTTGTGGCGGAGCTCCTCAATCGCCATTGATGCAGCAGCCCAACAGTTCCTGCAACCCTCAGATGGCCTCTCCCTGCATTGGAAACAATTACATCTCCTCCATGCAGATATTAATGCTTAGAAAATACTGCATTTAAGTTTTCATATCAGAGTTCAGTATGTGAAGTTACAAATCCAGATTAACTGCTGTGTTATATTCTGGTTTATTATAGTTAACTGTACATCATTGTGTTTTAAATATATCTGTCATGTCAGAGTATTAGGAGTCTGAAGGGATGGCATGACATAAATTATTGATAGTATGTAATAAGATAACTGACCTTATGAATATTTAATGTCACCAATAGGAAAATTATATTAAATTAAATTTGCATTCTACATAACAAAATGTCATATAATAAACACCAATATATTAAACAGCAAGATTGATATATTCAGCACCATTCTTTGTAGATGTTCCATGTCTTCATTCAGCTTAAATTGTTGCAGTTAGATAAAAGTGATGTTCAGTATAAATCTCCATCAATTGAAACTTCATTTAGGCACTCAATTGTATGATATAACATTTCAGTCTATTATTGTCCATCTCAATGTTTAGTTGTGGAATAAATGATGAATTATCAAGATGTATATTTTTCTCAATCATCTATGTGACTACGGGGCTATGTGACTAATTCTTGATTTGTTAATATCACTCCAACAAATTTCAGGCAAAAATTATAATTAGATTGTCCATGTCTGAAATTTGACTGTTGCTTAAAAGTTTTGTATATTGGTCTACTCCTCCATAGTACTGAGCACTGCTTCTTCATGTGTTTCATCAGATGTTTGTCCGTGGACATTATTAAAGAAGGTGGTGTTACTGAGACAATGAGCTTTACTTTTCCACGAATGCATCATAACAGTTCATTGTCAATAATAGGAAATATAATGAAAAAATAACAAGGATTATGTAAAGAGTCTCAGAATGTATACAGTATGATTATCAGTAAGGTGTCCAGTAGTCAAACATTGCTCCCAGCTAAGTAGGGAGACATATTCCAGTGTATAATTGGTACTAGAATGAGATGGCATGATAGGAAATTGGAGGGGACACATTAAGATGTACCGTTTTTCTTAACTGGGAAGGTGGCAGACACATGCAATGGTCTGCTACTAGAGATAGTGGGAGTGAGAAATGAGCATTTATTTTAATCATTCCCTGGATAGGCATGAAGGAAAGTTAGTCTGGGAAAGGAGAGTCAAAAGAACTATTTTGTTAAAACAACTTTCTATAAGTGAGAAACAAAAATCAACAATTGTGCAAATAATACCTTCATTTTTGAGTAATTTGCTTTTAATAACAATAACAAACCTCACCTTGAATTAGAGTTACAGTCAGTTAATTGCCTCCTAAGGGCTATATGGGACTCAACTGTACCACATACCACATTACACAACTAGGGGGCGATTAACATGCTGTTTCTATAATACCTTGTCAGGTCCTACTTCTTGCTAACTCCAAAATAAAGGCTTTCTTACTTTGTACAGCAGTATCTAAGTAAACCCTTCATGATGAAAACATCATAAAGTAAAGTTTAAAACACTTTGCTTCAATTATAGGTGATTGCCTCCTTCATATATAAACAATTGTGACTCAATAAGCTCAGAGATGTATTACTGACATATTTATTAAAAACAAAATGCTAAAGACTCCATACAAGTACTCACCTCAGAATTGCAGAATGCCACTCTGGTCATAAAAAACAAAATGTTTTCTTCTTTGTATACTGTTTCATATATATTTGTTGTATGAATTCAGAATATTATGGGATTAACAGGATGGAGAAGGGTTGGGTACACCTGTTCTGTGTGCGACCTTTTTAGCCAAGATATTGCTGTCTGCTTAGTGAGCCTATTACCATTATTCATTAAAGACTATCATGGTTAACTACACTTTCATCACATGGAATATTAAAGGAGGTCTTAATAAGCAAAAACGTTATATGATACCCTTTCACTTGAAAAAATACCTCAAGTCTAGATATCTTTTCTCAAAGAAACATTTATACTCTGACAGGATATTCTCTTGATGAGGCGTCAGTCGGCGGGACAAGAAAAAGGTGTGGGTGGTAGAATTCAGCAAGGAAGGGTAGCCATTCTTATAGCAAGAGGGGTAATTAGACATTAGACAAAGATATTTGGGACACCCAGGTCCACTACATCTTACATCAAATAGAAATTTTCACTAAGGGGATAGTCAACATATGTAGTAAGTGATCACATGGACATTAATAGATTTATGACTATTACTCAAATCTACAGTCTATATATTTGAATAAATGAAGAAAAAAATAAATACGACTATTTTGCTATCTGCTTATACAGTATCTGTGTGTGTGTATGACATTAGAGCTATGAATAACAAGTATATTGATACATAATTACCTAAATAGTGATGTTGTTTTATTGAATCTACTTTTGTGCCAGTCAACTAGAACATCTTTGTCTCTTTTTTTTTCAATCTTTTCAGATAGTGGTGGTGGAGGTTCTGATTTGTTCATACTAATGCTTTGTTGTAGCTTAGAAATGAAGTTTGAACTGCAAACACTTCATGCATACGTTTATTAACATAATCTGTCGAAATACAGCAACAACAGATGACAAATTGACTAAAGAATAAAATCATTGTAGACAATGTTTGACATTATTTTTCAACATGTTATACCTTTCAAAAAGTAATATGAAAAATGTCAAACACATACATTTTTTTCAATAGTTGTCTATGTTCTCACTTCATATGTTAACAAATCCCCTGAACCTCACCCCACCCTTTTTACACATAAAAACAATGGCCACTTAGACTAGAAGTGGAAATAAACCATACCCTAATATGCAAACAGATAACAGTTACATGATTTCTGTAATCTGCACTGTGGTACTTATGTCACAGGAAATATATTCAATACTCAAGTAGGTCAATTATAAAATAAATGTTTTATTAAGTTAAGCAATTATACGACCTTGTGTAATTCCGGGATATGGGTTCTTTTCTTGTCTGCAATCCATGATGCCTGGATGATGTATTTTTACCATCTTGAAAACCTGTTTTTGATAAAAAAAATTCAAAGTTAAATGAAATAATCAAAATAGAAGTACATACTGTATGCGGCACACACTTTGTTAGTTAGAGCTTTATTTGTTCAGTCATAGATCATTACAAAAGCAAACAAACAAACAAACAAAACATAATCGATACAGTACAAGTCACATTAAACTGCTCCATCAATGAGTTGGTTTAGCAATGTTTTTTTTGAGTTAGCAATGCATTGCCAACTCATATTGCATTATTTTGCAATGCTTAAACAGCTGAAGAGCAATGTTTGTAGAATGTTTTTGCAACTCATTTGGAATGCATCTGCAGTCCAATCACAATGCAATGGAAAGCTGAATTGTAACTGTTAAGAAACAGTAGGCGCAGGGCTTTGTACTGGATCCAGCAACACTTATGCAACTCAATCAGAAATGCTACAGCAACTGATTGGAGGAACAGTTTATTGTGACTTGCACTGTACAATTGCTTATACACTCATATACAATTATATATCATAAACATTATAAAAATTAATTAAGAACCGTTTCTTTCTTCCTATTACTAAAAAAAGCATTGGTCTCTTTTCATACTTTATAATCAATGGCCAAATCCTTATCATAAAAGATAAATACATAGAAAATACATAGCATTGCTCAAGGATGTGAGCTTCTTGCTTCATACACTTATAGGTTCCATTTCAGTTTGTTATTACTCAACTACATTTCAAAGTATAGCTCCCTCTTAATACTGCTTACCACATTCATTATACCCCCATTTTCCGAGTACTGCCTTACATGAATGCAGAAGTTAGAAGAGCTTGAAGTATAAGGGGAATGAAAAACTCTCCAGAAAGGATACTCAAATTAAACACCACTTAACCAAAATTAGTTTGCATACACAACTTGCTGCTTTCTGTGTAGGCCAAAAGCCAATTAACGTACTTATGTGTCATATTTCTAATAACTATATCTGGCACCTTATAGTTCTCCATTCTTATGCTTGACAAACCTCACTTGGACAGGATTTGGTCTACGTATTTAACATATTAATACTTTCTGCATCAGCAGCAAGCCATTAACATACTTCTACATCATTTTTCTGTCTTGACCAATCCTACACCTGGATACTTTAGTCATCATTTTTACAGAGAACTCTTAGCCAGAATTAAGTCTGCTTACTTAATGTACATTTTCTGTATCAGCTGGAGACCCATTTTCATACTTGCAACAATTTTTCTACCTTAACTTCTTTCAGTAACTAGAAGTTTTTAGAGAAAACTCTCTTACAAGGTTTTCACTTCAGGCACCAGCCCTCAAGACAGTTCCATCTCCTGCTAATGCAGGCAGACACAAAAACATAGGCAAACAAACAAGTGGTACCAAGCATCCCCATCATAAGGGGTTCCCTGGTGGCCTAATTAAAAAATGTTTAAACATACTATTAAACAATTGTTATTCATCCTAATTATCCTGGAGCATATTTACCTTATATTGTTCTGTTTAAGCTATCAAGTAATTAATTGATTAACAGCAAAAAAGCTCAGTAAAATTTTTTTGAGCAACTTACTAAAAGCAAAAGCTTGAACAGTTCACATTTAGATTATATAAATATACATTATAATACATTATTTTATGCTACGTGGAAGTAAGAAAAGTAAGTAAAGATTATACCAGTCAGCATACATGGTTCCAAAAGGGAGTCCTTTGGCTGAACACACAGTCTTAACTTCAATAGAGGACTCTGGTAATTAATAAATAAATACAGGCTCCTCAAACAGAGTCCCCATCAATCATAACAATAAAATTATATCACAAGATGTTGGAATCCTCTGGTAGTAATAACTAAACATTTTAGTAGTAAATAGGTAGGTCTACTTGCAGCAGTCACTACAAACCCACAGCTTCCTTGCAGTCTTCAAACAGACTCTTTAAATAACCAGGAGTCCAGTGTCTGTATATTTTAGCACTCGAAATACTGAATGATTAGGTGTCAATATGTTTCATTCCCCTTGGTGTTTAAGTTGCAACAACTGTTACCACGTACCAAAAGTGAAGTGCTTTTATAAGGAGATTCTAAAACAGAGAGTTTAAACTCTCCAGTAATCAGTAATAATGGAGATGCTGTAACTCACAATTCCTGATGGAGTTCATGGTTTCCTTCAATAAACTTTTTATAAAATGATCTTAAAGTGAGCAAATACTGATCACTAGCAAAGCATCCTTCTAACCAGGCAAAATATAAAAATACAAGCGAGAACTTCTGTTTCAATCTAGGAGTCCACCATCTGAGAAAAACTCACTCCATACCTCCATTTCTTAGTGCCCATTTCAGTTTAGGTTACAGAAAGTTCATATACCATAATTAGTTGGTCCTTTAGTCAGGCTCAGTCTATTTATTTTCTATTTCTTGTGTCACCAAATTATTTTCTGACTGCAGGCACCGAGGGGAAAAAACAAAGCGCTCTTCTAAGCACAGTAAACTTAATATTTCATTTTAAAAAGGATCCCCAAGCCATAGGCAAAGGTAGCATACCTCTTCAAGGCATTTTCAAGCCTTTCCGCACATTTTGTGCTCCTGCAAGACTTCTCTCTCCATGTCCCTGCAGGCCATCATGACTAGAAACCTCTTCCAAGGAAACTTCCATAAGCAGTTTTCCAGGGATCTTCTCTGTACTTCCAAGTGCTCACCCTTCTGTATAGAGGTGTTCAGGTTCCAAATTTCACCAACTGACTCCTCTCAGGGTTCAGTCCACATCTCAATACACCTCTATGAGCCCATCACTCAAACAAAACCTACGACAGAACTCCCACCCGGTTCAGGCAAAATGGCAGAACAGCATGCCGAGAAGACAGACAGACAGGCAAAATGCCAAATGCCTACCAAACACTTGGGCCATATCCAGGAACTAGCAGAGTGAGACAACATCAGCAAAACAGCCCATCAAAGTTTTAGACTAAGTTTCATTCATCCGAAGCCATTTAAAAATAGAGGCAGGCAAAGTAAACAAACTAAAACTGAAATGCTACTAGGAGCAGAGCAGCATGGAACAGAGCAGAGCAGTGTTTTGGTCATCTTTCTGCTCTGCCTACTCCCTCTCAGATGGCAAGAGTTGGATGTTGCGCTTCTCCCAGGCACACACTTTCACTTCCTTGACCACAGGTTTGCCACTTTGAGACTTTGGGAATGAAACACACCATCTTTTCTTGTCTTCCTTCATCTCCGACTGTGAATGGGATGAATTCTTGTTGAAGTGTAGCGCTGAAATAAGTAACCTAAATAATGTGATAAGACAGTCTTATAAAATGGATAAGGAAAATTAAGCGTTCTGATTGGCTGCAAATTAAGTGTCAAATATGTTTTACACATAGCATAAAAAAGGTACTGGCAAGTAAATCAATGTCCTAAATAGAATGTACAGAGCCACCAAAATGAAGCCAGCCTCTGGTCATACTGGTCCGCTAATTGCTCAGACCGGCACAAGTGAAGCAGCATTTTGTGGCAGAACAAACAAATCCTGGAGCTGGAGATTAAGAAACAAACCCATGTACTGTTGCCAAAACCTAAAACTCCAGTCATGTTCAGCAACTTCAGATAAGCAAACACTGCCTATCCAACAGGGTCCATGTTCTGATGCAGTACCTTCAGCTTCCTGTCAACAAACTGTAACCTTTCCGAATAAACATGAGCAATGAGCTAGCACTTTGCTACACTAACCCCTATACAGCCCAGTGTTGTAAAACTGTTATTTGTTTTTAAGGTGTATAAAAAAAAAAAACTAGACATCATGTCAGTTACAAGTCATTGATTAATTATATACAGTGTAATACATGATGTTTAGCTGTTAACCAATTTGTTATAAACTAGAGTGGTTGCCTTGCCGATCATGTAATCGTTGAAAGAGCAGCTCTGGTGGTTTACAGTCACCATGTCAAACATGAGAGGTGATTACAATACAGTTAACAGCCAAACATCAGGGATTGTCTTTTATAGTGTATGGGGTAAGCCCCTGTTTTTTGTGGTGGACATCCCATAAAAAAAAATGCTGTTGTGTGATTTTAGTTCTATATTGTAATTTCACCAATCTGACATAGGCAAGCAATGTTCACAGCTTTGACATCAGAACAATGAGATTACAAGATAAAAAAGGGATAACTGGTAGTGCATAATAATCGCTCCCCATATATTATATAACTAGATATGCAGACACATGTTCATTTACAGATTCATTTTAAAAGCTATGATTCCATTTTATAAGCACAACAAGACACTCTGGGGTATGCATGGAACATATATTACCTCACAGCTGAGGCGTAGTGAGTCACAAGTCATATGTTCAATGCATACCCTATCATGGCTTATTGCTTATATACTCAAAATACAAATGTAGATATCTTAAATACAGTCATTAAATATTTTAGAAATCAAAACATAAGTGAAACAATTACCTGGCATGCATAGATTCATAGAAGTAATGAACACTTTAGGAGCAAAATATTTGATTACTTTATTATAAGACTCTAGCGCTGACATTTGCTGTGCTGGAGATAACTTCATAATGTTTTTATATAGGACCTTATTTGAAAATATCCATTCCATTTCTTTGTATGGTTTGCGTCCTGTGAATCAGAGAAGGTATTTTGATTTTCTCTATCAACATATAACATGTCTAAAAATCTAAATTTGTTTTTTAATGCATTACTTTGAAATACACTCACCCTTCATGATCCATTTTCTTTCATATAGTTCTTCACGTGCACATCTGTCAAAGGGTTCCCCTTGATTAATGTGCTGATTAGTTACATGATTGAGAATCGAGTTCCACTTGGCCAATGCTAGGACACCATCACCCATACTAGATGAAGCACGCCAGTAGACATGATTGCTGATTGCCTTTACCCAACATTTCAGAATCTTACAGTTCTTTCTCTGACCTTTGTTGTCTAGCTTCTTCCTTATTCCTAGAGATCAAAACAACAATGTTTTAACACTGATAATGATGATCTAACAATAGATTTCTCATAACTATAATTACCTTTAGCAACGTGCCAGACATCAAACCAATGCTTAACGTCAGGTTCTGATTCTTGCAGATATTTTTTGACACTTGTGTGTCTGTCTGTAGTAATACTCTGAATTTTGACACTTTGAGTCTCCTTAAACCATGTTTCAGTCCTTCTAGCTCCATCGCATTCAAACTCTTCACCGCTTTACTCTAATACATATCAGAAAATGAAATGACAATACATTAGTATATTCTAAGAATAAGAGATAATTACAACAAAATACATGAGTGATAGTTTTAGGTTACAATTCACCTGAATAAGTTGAATATCCAACACTTTCGATCACACAATATCCATTATCACATAGGATCCATATTTTGTGGTATGCTGTGGCTAGCAGCAACGACCATCTCTGCTGAGTATTGCTCCTTCTTGCCTGATTGCTGCAATCCAACTTTGTCTTTCGTTCTTTCACACATTAATAACAGATGGAACGAGGTAGGCCTTCTGCATCAAATTGTAAGTTCACCATGAAATGGTGGCAATATTTAATGATTTTAGGAAGTTAATAACTTTAATCAAACTACTTCCTGTGAAGAAAATTCTGTTTGCTAGTAGAAGATTGCAGACTGGCAGGAATGAAATTCTAGGTTGATTTTCACATTTCATTTGGTGGTCATTGGGACACAATTGGATCAGTGTAACTAAACTCCCAAAAATCCTTTGAATTAACACTTTACATTTCACCCTGCATGTAAAGCATTGCTGCAGTATGATTAAAATTGCACTGGCAAACACAATGAATTTCTTTTCATGTACAGGGTCATCTGTATGATGCAATTCGAAGTATCTGTAATTCAAACATCCCAGACATGAACATCAATGGTTCTTCTTTGGTGAATCCACATTTTGTAATCATACCATCCAACATTTGGCATCAGTAATGTTAAAAAAAGAGAAATTAGTATACAGTAACTTACTTTGGTGAGTTACAATCATTATTGATTTTATGTTTGCTTGTACACTTGTCATCATCTTCCCAGGTTGTATCTGAAATGTCTTGTTTGTCACTGAGATCCTCATCTCTTCCATCTTCATCCAATAAAATATAATTATTATCATCTAATGTACGTGAAACATCAAAATGACACTGCACTCCAATTGATGATGTGTCCACGGTTACAGTTTCTGACTATATGCCTTTATTGACTGCATGACAAGTGGTCTGAGTGCCTCTTGAATATTTACTCTTGATACCATTCAGCGGGAATATCTTCGGGGTTTGTGTTAATTTTGAGTACACAACCTGAGTATTACAGAGAATGAAAAACAGAAATAA
The DNA here is from genome assembly GCA_016271365.2 of Neoceratodus forsteri. Lineage (NCBI taxonomy): Eukaryota > Metazoa > Chordata > Ceratodontiformes > Ceratodontidae > Neoceratodus > Neoceratodus forsteri. The sequence continues at coordinate 169,551,404 of CM057456.1, read as the reverse complement.
AAGGTTATTAACCACACAGTTTGACTTATCATACACAAAACATGTAGCATACATCATGAATGCAATAATTATGAATTCATCATTATGTTAATTCCTACAAAGGAAATGAATGAAATTCATACCACATCATCAGTTTGTGTTGCAACACTACAGAACAACTTAGCAGTAGATGAGGTTGCTTCTCTATGAACATTTAGAGTGGAGGCACTCTGATGTTGATGAGTCGACAATTGTATCTTTAGTGCTTCATTTACTATCTGTGAAATAGAATTGTACTTTAAATAAGGGTAATAACTATCATAATATAACTTTACATGATAAAATATAGACTATATCAAATACAAGCTAACTTTACTAATATTGTATCATTCATCAGCTAAGGACTATGAAATAATTGTTACTGTCAAAGATAATACTGTATAGAGAACACTTGTATGACAAAGACAGAAAAACATATGAGTTTTTCTGCATTATATTTATTATTATTTTTTTCTATTTTAGTCTTTGGTAACCAGATAAGGCCCAGTAGGCACAAGTGCCTGTTTTCAGGGGTGACCTGGGAGCACTGGGCAGTTAAGTGACTTGCTCAGAGTCACATGGTATGCAAGTGGAGGTTGTGAGAAATGAACCCAGGTCTGGTCTGCTGGCTGTACCATGCTCATTCACAGCTCATTATTCTTAACCTCTAGGCTATACTGAATTCCCTCAGACATCAAGAGCGTAAATCAAGAGTCCCATTTGAATCAGTATCTTGATGTAGCATCACATGATGATACTATATTACAGGTTATATTTTCACCAAATATTCCTTGGATCCATGTTGATCGATCCAAATGTAAAGACCCCACAATGATTTTTTTCCTTTTGTGGAAGTCATTAACACTCTTGATCATGTCAAATACTCTGTTGTCAAGAAATAAAAGTAAGCTCCTTCCATACAATAACATTCATAATTGACTGACTACTGTTGGAGATCACCATTCACTAATCTTTGAAATGCATGCAATGTGAAATGACAATCAGGCATTACTGACAGGTGGTTGTGTTAGCTGACAATATTTAAAAGCTACGTAAATGACTACGGTTGAGTGTGAGTATTTTTTTGAGATGGGTGGATGTTAGTAATTTTTTGGCAGTTTGTTTGAGGTTTGATTTATGAAGTTACTCCATTTATGCAGCATGTGTTCATGTAAAGTTACATTCTACAGAGTTATAAGCAAGATGAGTGAGAGACGTGATGGATACAGTGACATTAAAATGTGTCAAATAATACAACATAGCATAAGACAACATTGTTTGAAAGACATGCAAAACAACATGACACAGACGTTACATGGTGGGTTGCAATTTTATAGATACAACCCACATGGTTATCACTCATAAAGTATAAACTAATACACCATAATAAAGGACAACATACAATTCTGGCATCGGAATGGGTGCTAACACACACGTAATTTAAAACACATCACTTGTTTTTTTAATGTGAAAATAGGCATTATATATAGGGGATATACAATTGGACTGACTCAAAATATGCAATTTATCTTATAGTGTGATGGGGCAGGACCATAATTCATGAATATCAGCATCACAAGCATGTTTTGTAAATCCTGTCCTTTCATAAGTAATGAGAAATTGTTTATTTTGAGTCAGTTTACTGTACATTTGATATATACAACAGTAATTTACAAGTTATAGCTTTTAAATCAGCAGTTTAGATTGTACTGCTTTTATTTACTTCTAGCTGTTGGCTTCAGTGATTCAGTAGACATTGTGGTGTCATAATCAGTGTAATAGCTGTTCTCTGATTGGCTCAGTTTGGAGCTGATGCAGCCGTTCTCTCCATAGCAGCTCCCATCCAACCAACCCCCCACCAGCCACATCATGCAGCTCCTCTATTTGTTTTACCTTAGGCTATCCTGGCTGTGGAATGATCAGCTAACCACCATTGTGGAGCTTGCGGGTGGGGGGGTCAGTCCTCATCCTGTCGCTGTGAGGCATTTTCCATTTTCTCCCTCCCAATTGCTGGGGTGCAACACATCGATGTGTGTACATGGATGTGCATGCACATAATGGAGTCCTGCATCACCCTCCCTTCCGTTGGTGCCCCAATCCCATCCTTCCCTCATGCCTCCACCTGGGGCAGTCATGTGACAGGGCAACCAAACCTCCCTACCCTGGGAAAGGAGAGCTGTTCTCTGGATGCTCGATCCTCTCCCTCCCAGCTGACTCCCATGGCCCGTGTTCATTCCTGAACATGGGTCACTGACGTGGTATGAAGTGTGGCATGCAGTGACTCAATCCCCCAGAAATACTGGGCCGGCTGTGCATTATGTATTTATATAATGTTATATTAAAATAAACTCACCTCTATTTTTCTTCTCTTATCAACTGACTTGTTCACTGTGCGCCTCTTAACAGCTATTCCTGGAACTAGTGGCATCATACCCATAATGCCCGAGGTGGCATGTGCCCCCACAATAGTGTTGTTATGGCTATTAAAACAAAATGTATTTAGTATTTTATTTTTTTACTGTCCCACTGGCCGAAAAAAAAAGGTGCATTTTCAATGTCTTTTTGGTGGGGGCTGGGAGTTCTGAATCAGTTGGTGTAAGTGTGTGGGAAGACTGAGAGCCACCATTTTAAAAAAAAAGGTACTTGCTTCCACTGGGCAGGCGACTGGCTTCAGGGCTGAGCTGATGAGCACCTGTGAAAACAAAGAGAGAGAGAGAGAGACAGATGGCCAGCAACAGACAGTTGATTGGTGTGGGTGGTAACTGCCAGCCAGCAGCTAATCACAGCCGAGGTGCAAATAAATAGTTCATGCAGCAAATTGGTTCTCATTCATTGTCATCGCCATTCAGTTGAACATCCCACCATTCTCTGACCCGACAGTTGGACATTCTGTTTGAGTCAAGACGAGTGAGAGAGCAGAGAGCGAGGTCAGTTGGTGTGTTCCTCCAGAGCAGACCACAAGAAGACTGAAGTTCCTGGTTGCTTCCTAGTTTAAGAAAGGTCAATACCTCACTCAGGGGATGGACTCAAGGCTAGGAAGCAGTTTTTTGACACCCAGCATTGCCACGCTGTGCCAACCCATCCCCAGGCCCATCTCCCAGTATCAGAGCAGACTAGGTACAGTACTGACCTATTCAGCCAGGCCAAGCATAGCCCGCTGTAGCACTCACCTAAGTTCAGACTCCATCACTCACTCACATACCCCACTTTGCTTAGTTAATTTAAATCTTTCCTCAGTTTCCTGGTTTATTATTCTATTTGAAAAGAGGTTATATTGACTGCCAGTATAACCTTGTTTCAAATAGAATAATAAAATCATTGACTGTATCGCTCGCTCAATATTGTGGCACACCTCTCCCCTTTTGATGAGTCCAACTGAGTGGGGGTGCAGACTAGAAGCAGGAATCACAGGGCTTCACCTTCTAAGCAGTAGTAACTGGTCCTGAGTGAACCGGGTGAGAGAGAGAAAGAGGGAGGGAGCAGGACAAACAAAGCCGAGGTGGCGGTGTGGTGGTAGCCCCAGACAGACCTTATAGTAGGCTTCGCTAAACCACAGAAGTCTTTCCCCTTGAGTTTTCTCCACATAGAAAGAGGTGCTGTAATGTAGTAGTAGCACCTTGCTGTTGCTGATGTGCCATGTTGCTGCTGTTCTTTTTTATCACTAGAGCTCACAATATTTTCAACAAACTGCTTTCCCAGGTGCCAATTTCAACTGAAGTTTTATGTTCCGGAAAGAGAGAGAGGGTGAGAGACCTTGCAGATGTAACACAGACAACTAACACTAAAGTTGAGCACTGACTGCAGCATCTGTTAATTCATAGTAGTTTATTGCACTACTCCTACCGTTGGCTTTTTGCAATGCTAACTATTGTGTGTCACTGCCACACTCATTTTTCTTCATGGGATTTTGGAAAAGATGCCTATTGCAGGTTGCATATTTCGTAGCGCATCACTGAAATAACAGCAGTCTATGCTCCAGAAATGTAACCCTCAATGCTGCACTTACAGCCAAACTTTTAATGCATTTATGAAGGCTTTATGTGCTTATTACAATAGTTCTTGGATATCTCTTTCTTGAGCAGTGTAAGCCAATGAGCTGTTGGCTAAGGCACTCTCCCTGCTCACTGGCTGCATTTTTTTTCAGCTGTGTGTTGTTTGTATAACAGATGTAAGTTTGTGTTCTGCCAGAGGGCTGGTGCTGAGAGAGTTATCAAGTGCCCATGCTGTTGTCTTTCATAATTTCAGTGGTTGTCTATCCCAGGGCACTCTGCTTCCATTTTCTGTGAGGTTTACATGTCCTCAAACTCAAATGAGTCAAACACATGAAAGTAGAACATGCATATTTTACCTTCCAAGATCATGAGGCCTGAGTTGAGAACTGGTATGCTGTGCTACAAACATGGGCATCATAAGGAGGCTGTAATGGCAAATCTGGCATCCATCCCTCTTCTCAAACCTAATGAGAAAGAGTAAGACGCTGCCCGCCTCTTCTGTCAAAAATGAAAGCAAATTGTGTAACATTCCCAGAGGAATATGAACTTGTTTGGAGAAATTGTACCAAGAAGCTTAGTGATATTAAAAATATATATTTAATATCCAGTCAGCATATTTCTAAGTGCTGCAAATATCTGTGAGTTGTATTTGTCAAACTTTTCACATAGAAGCCAGAATGTCTGAAATGCTTAGTTTGTGTTTGTTCATTCCTCTAACCTATATCAGTATTGTGGCATTTAGTTTGTTGGGGAACATCTTTTTGGCCTGCTAAAAGTCACCAAAATGCACCATTTGACTTCAATTTTTCAAAATTTTCCCAGGGGAGCATGTCCCTGGACCCCCTTAGAGAGGTTTGGATTTTGTGCCCCTCCAAAATTTCTGACTGCATGATGCCCCTGCCTGTAACAATTGTATTTTCCTATTGGAAATGCTGTGGTTGCATAAAAGTAGATTCATATCCAGTGACTGACTGTAGTGTTAAATGATCTCCACAGAACACAGTTGGCACGGCAGTTATTTTAAGATGTTTCTGTCCAGGCTGGTATAGAATATCATGTAGTAGAAATGGATCCAGCAAATACTGATCATCACTAAAATGATCAGAGCAAAGAACACCGTGTTCTGTGGGATACCAGTTGTCTCTCTTCATTGCTAATACCCATTCCTGTCACCTACTTGGTCCCTTAGGAAATTTGCAAAAACTTCCACCAGAACCTACTCCATTCCTACATCCTAATGCTGTGCAATATGGCAAGAGTATTTTTTGTTTGTTTGAAAAATGCTTACAAAATAAAATGTATAAATTTTAATTTATGCATTGTATGACAAGGACATAGCAGAAATATTTTAAACATATACACTGGTACTATATCAGTGTGTAGGTTATATTACAAAACTACAATAAATAGGTATACATTCTGTCAATTAATAACTCATATACGATTGTAAACTATATGCATAATCCACAGGACGATTTCATTAGGGGACTCAAATGTCAGAAGAGTAGACACAGTAGTGGCACGGCTGTTGAAGATCAATGTCATTGTCAATATAGAGACAGAAAACCTCGACAGTAAAAATGCAGAGTCTAAAAGAGTGCATAAGGAGTTAAGGGCACTTGAGAGGTATTTCAGGCAGGTAGCCAACTCAGTATCCTTTCTCGATGGTGATACCTGTTCACTACAAGGTGGAGTCTAGGGACCTACACACCAAGGAAATCAACTCGAGAGCATAGCTGAGACTTCTTTGGGGAATGTGGAACCACATGATGAGATACATACATTTACAGGTGTGATAATACCAGATCTGTCAGAATTGATAGCTTAGGAATAACATAATATTGTGGCCATTAATGACTCAGGAAGCAATGCAAACCTGGTATGGAATGTAGCTATACTGGATTAAACTTTAAACAGGAGAGACAGAGATGTTAAAAAGAAAGGAGTGGTGGCACTGTATGTCAGGGAAATAATAAGGACAACAAGGGCACAAGGATTGCATGGGATGAACGGAGACAATATGGATCAACCTGAACATGGGTAATGACACAGCCATATTAACTAGTGAAATATACAGACCAAATCAAAAAAGGGAGGAAATTGTAATGGAATTACTGGAAGCCATCCATAAGATGTCAGCAAAAGGGGAGGTGTTACTGGTGGGAAATTTCAGTTAAACAGGAATTGAGTGGAATATCCCAGCAGAAGCAACAGCTAAGAAATGAGACATCATAGTATACCTATTAGGGGCATGTCTGAAGCATCCACTGCATGAACATATCTGGGATGTAGCAATGTTGGACCTGGTTCAAATACTGGTGTCAGAATTTCAGATATCAGGGATGGTGACCACTCAGACTCAAGTGACCATCTCACAGTGTGGTTCATCATGAATACCAAATCAAGATGATACCACATAGGAGCACCAATGGACAGTATTGGAGCAATCATGTAATAGTCTCCAGTAATGGTATTTGCCTTCATGCAACTTCATATGATGTGTAAGCTGTCAACTACAGGTCAGTTGCATTCAGTGTTACCATTCTATGAGTGAGTGGGGGGGGGGGCAGAGGCTCCTAGATAAGCAATAAGAAATCGATGGGTGTTGATATAACTGAGATACAAGTACAACTAAATGGATAGAAACATAGAAACATATGCTGTAGCTGGCCCAGTGGCACTGAGAGTTGAGGCACCACACCACACCTCATGCCATGTCAATGACCTGGGTTCAGAACGAGCTTAGGCTGCCGGAGTTCAGCATGGGGAGAGAGGATTGAGCATCCAGAGGACTACTCCCCTTTCTCAGGGGGAGAGATACTAGTTGTCCCACTCACTGACTGCCTTCTAGCAGTGGCTGGGGGCAGTATGGGTCGGGAGACTTGGAACTGATGTCTCTGCTCAGAGGAGAGGTGAGCGGGCAAAACAGAAGACAAACAAGCCTGGCAGGCTCAATGATGGTCCGCAACTCCTAGGAGTGGTCCCGGATTCTGAATTGGGTCTCAGGGGGGGGATAAGCTGGCAACCACCTCCTGGCCCTGCCATGGGGGACAATCCGGGGGAAGCCACTGGGGCTGCCTAGCATGGGAGCTATGGGACCAGAAAGACAGTCCCTCAATCTGGAGAGCTGTAGCTGCCTACCAGGGCAAGGAGCTGCAAAAAATGTATATGGAAGAAAAAAACAGAAACATGTACTGTAGTACAGAAAATGTTAGCACCTCTGCAATGTTGGGGCTCAGGCCCATTAAAACCGTGTACAGACATTTGGTCCCTGAACATAATGTCATGGTTAATTAGTTGTGGACAAAAGACAGTTACTGGAATGGTCATTATTAATTGTGGTCACCAGACAAAATGAAGCAAATTAACAACCAGGATGGTCAAAATATTTTACCAATTAAGTGGTGAGCAGTGACTGAACACTCGGCAAGTGACTGCACCAAACTCAGCCCTGTGGTGAACTGAAAAACATCAGGTGATTGTATCATCTTTTTTTGAGTGGAGAGAAAAGTATGGTATGGGACCAGGTATAAGATTGCTTCCTGCCAACAGACTGCATGGCCTCACTGTTGCACATCTTTTCTCAATAATTTGTTTGAAGGGTGATTATTTTAAAGATTTTAAAGAGATAATTATTTTAAAGCTATGACCCCTGTACCTAACCTGCTCTTTGTTTCAGGAATTAGACCATTGTGGCTGGTGGGGTGTGGAGCCATGAGGGGGTGCTTGATTATGCTATTATCCCAGGTCTCAGTAGCACCCCATGGTCGACCCCCGCCCCACTTTCAAACCCAACAGAACTATAACAGTTTGGTACCACTATTAGGAACAGTTATAATTTAAGGGGAAGAACCAGGGAGTAGGTTCAGTCCAGGTATAAACACAGGGCAATGTACAGTGTGAGACATCTTTTTACATGTTACTTTGCAGCATGCCCATCTTGCATGACCTACCTAACAGACTGCCAGTACAGGGAAAATTTAAGAATCAACTGTAAAAAACATCACCGTCTTAACATCGCCACTAAATATTCTCTCTGACTCCTTTTTGCATGAGACCTCTCTACAGGTGATGGCAAGACTTTTTGACTAAGTGACTGCAACATTGCGTCCATGGCTAATTGTACCACTACAATATATCCCTGTGCCATTAAAACATATTTGCGGTCCATGAATTATGCAAAATCGCTAATGTCTTACATTTACAGCAGCAACGAGGTGTCACATTAATGCACTCTTACATTGATTACTTCCATTATTTGTGTCAGTGCAGTACATTGTTTACAGTTTAACACGTGACCCCTATTAATTTCAGTTAATCTGAGGCAGTTAATTGCACATGTATCAGTACTTGTCTGTTTAATTGGTTTTGTAATAGCAGCTGATTGTAAAGTATCAGCTAGCTGCTATTACAAAACCAGCTCTGACTTAGCCCTGCCCGTGTCCATGTTGTCTTTCCTTTTACCTGGTGTGGTGCTTTGCTAAGATGTCGATTCTTTAGTGGGTTGAAACTTGCAGCCTTCAGTCTGCTTCTTTCTTTTCTTTTGCTTTTTTTTCTTTGCTGATTGACTGATTTTGATTTTGTGGGTGGATCCTTTTATTTTTTTAATACTGCATATCAAATAAAATTTTATTTTAATGGCCATACATCAACTGGTGCAGCAGTGGTTTTTAGGTTGTCAATGCATAGTATTAATAGTGGGTGGCAAATATTAGTGGGTTGTTCTGTCCCGTGAAGTACGTGGGGATGTAATTTCCAGCAAATATAACCAAAACTAAAGTATAATGTTGGCATATTAGGACAGCCAGGCCATCTGATCTGCCTGTAAGCCCTATACTTATATGCTGCCACTGACGCTATCTGGTCAGTGGCTCTTGGGGTGGTGTGAGCAAATGGGGTATGGGTTAGTATGGGACTGGGGATCTACATGGGAGGGTGAGAGCCTATTTGCACCAGACAGACTTCACCTGAATAGGGAGGGGGTTGATGTACTGAAATGCAAGCTAAGAGAATACATAGCAGATACCTACAATTTAAACTAAGTTGTGGGGGGGTAAATCTGCTCCACAAGGAGGAATGTTTGGGGGCTTATAAGTCCCCCCAGGATAATACTATATTGTTGGGCAAGAGGGTGACAGGTGCAAGGGGAAACAAAGGGTGAAACTGGTGGAAGGGATTGTCAACAAACACAATGAGTTTAGGAAACAAGATAGTGAACCTGGAGGCCATCTTGAGAGACAAGGGATTAGATTTGGTCACAATAAATGAGACCTGGTGGACAGAACATCACACCTGGGAAACAATCATTCCAGGTAGTAGACTGCTCAGAAGAGACAGGAAAGGCACGGCGGGGGGGACTTGTACATAAGGGAAGGCATCAGTGTTACTGAAGGGCAGGAGAAGGAAGGAGAGGAAAATACGATAGTCATGGACTTCAGGCACACAGACTTTAATAAGTTGAGAAAGATAGGGAAAGAAAGGAAAGTACAAAAAAGATAGGGGCAGTGAAAGAACTATGGGAAGCTATCAGGGGAAGGGTTCAGGAAGCAGCAGAAATGTGCATAAGAAAGGGCAGGAAGAGTAAGTGGGGGAGGACACCACTCTGATTTATATGGGAGGTGGTGGGTGCACTCAGGGAAAGGAAGAGGGCTTTCAGAAAATGTAAGAGGACACTTAGAGAGGAAGATTGGTAGGAGTATAGGGAGAAGAGAAGTCTGGCAGGAAGGGATATCAGAAGGGAAAAAGCAGCCACTGAGGAGAAAATAGCCAAAAATGGCCAGGAGAGGGGATAAAATATTTTTTAGATATGTGAGGGAGAGGAGAATAACAGGGCAGGGGATTGCTAGATCGAGGATAGACTAAGGGTGGACAAGGCTTTGGGCCTGACTGGTTCCACCACAGAGTGATCAAGGAATTGAGGGAAGAGCTGGCTGCACCCTTGACAATGCCCTTAAACCTGTCCCTGGATATGGGGAGTGTGTCGGAGGACTGGAGGAGGGCTGATGTGGTGCCCTTGCACAAGAAAGGTAGCAGGGAGCTTAAGGAGAACTATCGCCCAGTCAGCCTCATGTCTGTGGTGGGGAAGGTAACAGAGGCATTAATCAATGAGAGGCTGGTGGAATACCTGGAGGAGTGTGGCTTGCAGGACAGCAGACAGCATGGCTTCACCAAGGGGAAATCATGCAAAACCAGCATAGTTGAGTTCTTTGATTGGCATACGGTCAATTCGTCGCGTTAAATTTTCGCCGCGGACAATATGTTGCGGGCTATTAGGCAAAACTAATTTGGGCGACGTATGAAGCGGTCACGGGCAGAATGTAGCTGCAGCAGTACATGACTGGCGACATTTTAACTTGAATCTCTATTTCTCCCTGCACTAATGCCTTCTCAAGCCAAGCCTTAGTGCCATTCGACTCCCTACCTCAACAAACATTGTGTCATTTAAAACAAATATATGAAGAGCATAAAGTGCATTGTCAATACCCAAATCTAAGGGTAGTAAAATAAAATGCTCCGTTTTCTTCATGTATGGTCTGAGGTAAAAAAAAAAAAATTAAGACCTGGAAAGTGCTGTGCTTTAAGTTTGAGAATACAGCAGGTTTCTCACTGTAAAACCAAATTATTGAAATTCCTCCCTCTGTGGGTTGAACACACTATCAATTGCTTTAAAAATAAACTGATGTGATTCCCCATCTCTACTGCTCAGAGTATGTTGCGCTTTGGCATAAGTTCTGTCTCCACTCTCTATTGCATGTATGTGCTCACCAACTCGAATCTTAAAATTCTGTGTAGTTTTACCTACATAAAATGCTCTGCAGCGCATTCTGCGAGATAGATAATGCCACTAGAGTCACAAGTGATGCACTGCCTTATTTCAAAAATTCTTGGAGACGCTTATGCTAGTAAATTCCTTGCTATTATCAATGTTTTTGCAGTGCATACACCTCCTACAGGTGTGGCAACCTTTCCTTGCCTTCTCAAGCCATGTGCTTGGTTCAGTGTAGTGGCTATGGATCAATTTAGTTTTTAATCTGGGAGTTCTTCGATAGATCATGGGGGGCAGTGATGCTGCCAGCTGTGCTAAACCAGGGTCACTGGCTGAAAAATCTGTAACTACACTGAATCTGTCATTACCATTCAAGTACGCTTTTACCAGCAGTTGCATAGTATCTCCCACTCTATGCTTTTACCAGCTCACACTGTACACTTTTACCAGCTACAAAATACCTTTTGCACATCAGTTACCAGCAGTCCCAATACATTTTGTACAGCTACCTACAGAATGCGACATTTAGTCCAGCGCTCAATCGTGTTACGACATTTAGTCTAGTGCTATTTTGACTGCAATACTTATTGTCCGGCGATATTTTATCCATTCGAAGTTTTACCCGCAACTAAATGTCCATGACATTTTGACCGGGGACTTTACGTCCGTACATGCTTTGATTGTGTGACTCAGGTAATCAATCAGGGAGGAGCAGTGGATGTGGCCTATCTGGAGTTCAGCAAGGCCTTCGGCACGGAGGTCACATGATGGCGTCCATCTAGACGGCTGCATAGGCTTGGAGCTCCCCCCTCTCATCGCAGTTTTACTGTTTTTTTCTCGGTAATAGCGATCGTTAACCATCAAGATTGTGACCGGAGGTGATTGCCTGCACTGCGAAGTCTTGTTCCTCTCATTGGTCCTGGGAGTTAGCGTGATTTTTGGAAGGGATGGAGGCCGATATGAAGCAGGCCCCAGTCAAGCACACCCCTCCTGCCTCTCCGAACAAGGCCGAGAAAAAGCAGAGGAATCAAGGTCCGGGTAAACCCGAACGGACTGAGGATAAGACACCAGCGGCCCTCCCCCTGACCGAGGACAAGTTCATGCAGGAGCTTTGCCCTATCAAAGATATCCTGAAGGACCTTGCAGCCGAATTGAAATCGCTTCAGGGGGACCTGTCGTCTGTTTCTACTAGGGTGGAGGATGTCGAGGTCAGGGTCTTCTCGATGGAGAAAAGACAAGATAAATCCGAAGAAACTATAGACGACTTGAGACAGCAAATCAGGAAATTACAAAATAAAGCAGAGGACCTTGAGGGACGTAATCGCAGAAATAATCTGCTTATTTTTGGACTGCCTGAGATGGAGGAAGGGCCTGACCTCCTGGCTTTTCTGCAGAAGTTCTTGGTGAAGGTAGTGGGGCCCTCCCCTATAAGCTCTTTATATCATCTGGAGTGTGCCCACCAGTCCCTGCGGCCCAGACCCCCATCAGGTTCCTCTCCACGGCCCATAATTATGAAGTTCCTGAGTTATATTGAGCGCCAGCATGTTTTTATCAAAGCTAGAGAGCTCAAGGAGATCTTATGGGGCTCGTCCAAGCTACGAATCATGCAGGACCTCCCGAAAGAAACAAGGGAGAGGAGGGCTGCCTTTCATCCAGTGGTATCTAAACTTATTGCTGCTTCAATCCCCTTCAAGATGGTCTACCCTGCAACCCTGAAGGTTACGATCGGGCTCTGTGTTTAGTTTCACATCACGGAATCGGCCCTGAGCAGAACTCGCCTCCAGGCTTCCAGATCTATTTAGAGGGCTGGATGAAGGACTAAATTTTTCCTGCTCCTGACTAACTATGCTGTCGACTGTATTTGCTTGTTAATAAGCTGATGGTGCTGTTTAGTCAGGGGTGGGGGGATAGCCTAGTCTAGTAGGGGATTCGGTTGTTTGTCTTCCCCTTTTCCTTATGGGGTAAGTCCTTTGAATACCCTCCTGGTGGGCTGATCCTTCTTTGCCTTCTCCTTCCCTCCTTGCTTGTCCCTTTCCTTACCTGGTTCCTTTCTCTCGGCTGCAGGGCTGGATGGGTGGCCATTGCTTGACTGGGTGGAATCCTTGTGCGGCACTCCTAGTCAGACTGGTGGGAACTATGTTTTGGGTTGGCATTTCCTAGGGACTTCGGGGAGGGCGTTTTGAGTCCGTCCGCTACTGATCCTTGGAAGCGTCACCCCAGTGCCGGGAGCGACCGTGTCTGATCTCCTACCCGAGTACCCTCTACCACTAGGTAGTTCTGCTGAGGGTAAGTCGGATTATTTTCTTTGAAATTTTGGTCTGCTCAATGAGAGAAGTGGAGGCACTCTCTTAACTGGGTGGGCGGGTGATCCTGTGCCTATCTCGAGGATTCCTCCAGCTGTTGCTCACACCTGGGGTGTTTTCTTGATGTGGCTTGCTATAGCAGGCTTCGTTGCTTTTTCCTCCTTTAAAATGGCATATGTATCGCTACAGGGAGCGATTGGTGGGGGGGGACTCGAGCCTTTGGATGCCTGCTTGCTGGATGCCTTATTGTGAGCCTGAGGATGGGGGGTTGGCTAACCCCTCCCTGGTGAGAGCACTGATTGGGGTAGTAGTTCTGAGGGTATGGGTACATCTTTGTTGCTTGGATGGTTGTTTGCATGGTTCACCTGGGATTAAGGGGTTCGCAATGGGATTTGGATGGCCAGGGTTGATCTGTTATGCTTTGTTATTACGTTTATTCTGGCCTTCCCTTGTAAATAGTTATTTGGGGTGTTTTGAATTTTCGGTTGGTTTTGTGGGAGGGAGGGTTGAGGGGTTTGACTGGTTATTAATGTCGTTTTTCAGGATCAGAGTTAAGGTGGGTGGTGGGATTTTATTACAAAGTGGTTTCTATGGGATATTTGGGGAACAGATTTTGGTGGGGGGGTTGGATGGGTTGTTGATTGTTTCTCCTTGCTGGGCTCAAGTTTCATGTCTCAAGGGTGTTTATGGTTACGGGGGTTTGAGTTTTATAGAGAAAGTGGGGTTGGGATTGTTTTTGGGGATGGTCTGTTTTGGGTTTAAGTATACTGAAATTAATGGGTATAGCTTGGGGGGGGTGCACCCTTTTTCTCCTTATAATTCTATGGTTATTTGGATATTTTAAATTTGTTTACTGTATCTTAAATATTAAGATGTCTTTGAAAATTGCTTCTTGGAATGTACGTGGACTTCGGGACCGGGTCAAGCGTCTTCAGATGTTTCGACACTGTTCATTAATGCAAATTGACATTCTTTTTCTCCAGGAGACACACCTCACTCAGACTGATATTAAATTATTATTTCTATCAGGTTTTTCTTATCCTTATCTGGCGGGTAACTCCTGTTATAGTAGGGGGGTTGCAGTTCTCATTAAAAAACAGGTTCTATTTACTATGGAGAAGACTGTGGTGGATGTGGAAGGGAGATTTATCTTGATTCAAGGAACTCTTAACAGTGAGAATGTTGTCCTAGGATCTATATATGGCCCAGTCGGAGGAGATTCCGTTTTTTTTAGGTCTCTTACTGAGAAACTGATCAGATTCCTCCCGGCTCAATTTATACTAGGTGGTGACTGGAATCTTCCATGCTCGTTGATCTTAGATAGAGAGCCCCAGGATAATCGCCCACCTTCTCCAGCCCACACAGCCTTTTCAGATTTGAGATCACTACTAGGTTTATGTGATCCCTGGAGGCTTGCTAACCCCTCTCTCTGGGCTTTACTTTTGTCTCTCAATCTCATGCTACCAAATCTGCGTCTGGATATGATTTTGATTAGTGGCTCTTTCTTTCAAGCCTGGGTCTATCTGGTATTGACCAATTATTCTTTCTGACCATGCGGTTGTCTGGATTAAGCTATCCCTTACCCCTGAATACTCTCGGATTCGGTTTGGAGGCTGGAACACAGCTCTTAAAGGACCATAGACTGTCTCTAATATAAGCTCCTTGATATCAATATTTTTGCAGAATCTCAACTCAGTTTCTAGATTCGATTTGGTCTGGTCTGTTCTTAAGTGTTTTCTCAGGGGCAAGTTTATTAAAACAGCTTCCTTTAACAAGAAAAAAGGGCTTGCTGACTCCTTAATTTTGATGGGTAGAATTCGGGAGATGGAGACTAAATACCTTTCAACTTCCTCCCTAACTGATCTTAAGCAATTTTTGGCAGTTAAAGATGAATATACGGATCTCTTAAGGGAGAAAACGGAGTATGCTCTTCTTAAGACTCAAGAGAAGTATCTTGACCAGGGGGAAAAGTCTGGTAAGCTCTTGGCACAGCGTCTTCGGGCACTTGAGAGTTCTAGGCTTATTCCTTCTCTGGTTTCCCCCTCTGGGAAGTTGTTACTGCAGCCCCGGAAAATTGCCCACATTTTTGAGGAGTTCTACTTGGGTCTGTACAGTAAGCCGGGGGTCGCACCCTGCTTCTGATTTAGACAGCTACTTAGGAGAGATTGACATTCCCTGCTTATCCGAAACTCAGCGGACTATTTTGCTAGCCCCATTCGGAGATGAAATTGAGAGGGCTATTGCTTCCTTCATTCCTGATCGCACGCCGGGGCCTGATGGGTTTCCAGCAAATTTTTATAAGACTTTTGTTAAGGAACTGGCACCCACTCTCCTCAAGCTGTATGATTATCTGGCTGTAGCCTCGGATGTAGACCCCTCGCTGTTTGAGGCAACTATTGTCTTAATTCCCAAGCCTGACAAGGTTCTTACTGATCCAGCTAGTTACAGACCTATCTCACTTCAGAACTATGATATGAAGATCCTCGCTAAAATCTTAGCTGAACGCATTAAGAGGGTATGGTCTGAACTGCTGAGTCCTGAACAGGCTGGATTTGTGCCCGGCAGATCTGCGGCTGACCATCTGAGGACCCTCTCGCATATCTCACAGTATGCCCAATCCCTCTCGTATCCGGTGGTTTTGGTTTCTCTTGATGCTGAAAAGGCATTTGATTGAGTGGACTGGGGGTTTCTTTGGGCTGTGCTGGAGAAGATGGGCTTCCCGTCTGCTTTTGTTAATAGGATCTGGGTGTTTTACAGTTGTCCTTCTGCTAGAATATATTGTAATGGGGTATTTTCCTCTCTCTTCCATCTATATGCAGGTACCAGACAGGGCTGTCCCCTCTCGCCCCTCTTATTCAATTTTTACCTGGAACCTTTACTTAGAAAGATTAAGGCATCAGCCCAGATCAGAGGAATTACTTTATACCAAAAGAGTTGGTCCTCTCAGCATATGCTGATGACATCCTTCTGCATCTGATGGATCCGGCTGATTCTTTGAGGCGGTTTGGTCTTATTGAGAGGTTTGGGGTCTTTTCGGGGTACAGGCTGAATGTTTCTAAATCTGAAATTTTCCCTCTTAATGTTCATACCAACAAGGCTGAGTTCTCCTCCTTTGGTATGAAGTGGGCCCCTAGATACATTAAATATTTAGGGATCTTTTTTTCCACTGATCCTTTGCTTTTGAAGGAATTAAACTTGGACAGGCTCAAAGATTCGGTTTCGCGGGACCTGCAACGTTGGTCAGCCCTCCCCATTTCACTCTGGGGTCGGATTAATGTTCTCAAAATGAATGTCCTTCCCAGAGTGTTCTATCCACTGAATCTGGTTAATCTCAGGCTTCCCATTTCTTATATTCAGCAGTTTCACACGCTTTTTTCTCAGTTTATTTGGTCTAAGAGGGCAGTTAGGCATTCTTATGGTAAACTATCTCTTTCCAAAGATAGAGGAGGTCTCAGACTACCCAACCTCCTGTTGTACTACTGGGCTGCACACCTCTCTAAATTGGGAAGATGGTTCTCTGCCGAACCGGATGTATCTTGTCCTATCTGGCTTCAACTGGAACGTCTTTCCCTCTCTGTAATTAAATTCGATAAATATGCTCTCTTTTATCTACTCCCGAGATTACTTGCTAAATGGATCCCGGATAATGTTATAAGGACTGCTATTGCGGTCTTTTGGCAATGCTTAAAGTATTTTCATATTTCTCCCACTTCTGATTTGGGGCAGCCGGTTGTTGCTAATCCTAATATTAAACTGGGCAACTCATGGATTAGTCAGACTGGCTACCACAAATTGGAGAGCTAGTTTGGAAACTTCTTTAATATTAACTCCTTCTTTCTTCTAGTGATATCCTTGAGAGGTTTACGCATTCCTAGTAGGTCTATTTTCAAGGTTTACCAGTTGAGACATAATTAGCCAGAGATTTGGTTCTGCTCCTAGGGACTCGTTAGTCTCTCCTTTTCTCTCTGATGTGATTAGACTTGCTTCCCAGTCTCATTCTATTTCTTTGATATATTCCTTCCTTCTGGACTATAATTTACCTGTGGGTGTTGTTGGTTCGGATGTTTGGACTCATCTTTTCCCCGGGTATTCTTTTGATTGGCCTGGGGTTTGGAGTGACCTTCACAGGTACCATACTCAGGATAGGTTTCGGCTAACGCAGTATTACATTGTTAATAATTTATATTATACCCCAGCTAAGCTATTTCAGTTTAAGAGGGTATCTCACACTACCTGTTTCAGATGTTTGCATGGGGATGGCAATATTGTTCATATTTTGGGACTGCCCTAAAGTGGCTCCGTTGTGGTCTCTGGTTAAGAACTATCTTGATCCTTTACTAGGCCTGTCGGGCTTTTTCAGTCCTGAGGTGTGTGTTCTTGGGGACCTTTCTCGGGTTGACAGTGTTGAACGAAGATATCACATGGCTATGGTGGCTATGGTTGTTAAAAAAATGGTGCTAAGACACTGGACGGATCAGCTGGTTCTGTCCTTTGCCCGATTAGCTAACTGAAATTTTATCGTATTTCCAATCGTAAAAACTTGCTGCTAGTCTCAGAGGCGTTTAGATCTGTTTCAGAGGAGATGGGGTAAGCTCCAGGCCTTGTGTCTGACTTAAATTGTTTTCCTTTACTATGACCCGATCCCTTATGTCCACATTTACTTTTGTACTTTTCCTCTGTCAGTTTAAGCACAATAAGTCTTTTCCTACCTGAAGTGGCTATACTTATGACTGTTACCTATTATGATTTCTGATCTATTGATAGCCGATGTTTATTTTATAACTGTAGAGTTGTATGTTGGGTGCACCCTAAGGGGGACGGGATTTGGGTTGGAGGGGAAGGGGGGCTTTCAGGGTTTTTTTTCCTTTTATTAGGTCTTTGTGGTTCATGTTGTTGTTGGTCTTGTTGAGGGTCTTTTGGAGGGGGGTGGATGTGTTTGAATATCTTTTTTGGGGACATGCTTCTGTGGGATGGGGTGGTGGGGATGATGTTTTTGTTGTTTGTTTATATTGTTTGTTTTATTGCAATAATGTTTTTCCCGACATATTTGGGATACTGTTTTTCCTTTGTATTCTTAAATCAATAAAATTTAAATTTCAAAAAAAAAAAAGGCCTTCGGCACTGTCCCTCATAGGAGGTTGGTGAGCAAGATGGAAAGCATGAGGTTGGGTGGGAAAATAGCAAGCTGGATGGAGGCCTGGCTAGCAGGGAAAACTCAGAGGTTGGTGCTTAATGGGATGCACTCTGAGATGGCAAGGTTAAGAAGTGGAGTACCATGGGGTCAGAGTAGGGTCAACTCCTTTTCAACATCTATATCAGTGGTATCAGGAAGGGTTTGAGAGGGAGGGTGTGCCTATTTGCTGATGATACAAAAATCTGCAATAGTGTGGAAGACATATGAGGAGGGACCTCAAGATGCTTGAGGAGTGGGCTGGGAAATGGCAGCTGACATTTAATGCCAAGAAGTGCACTGTGATACATCTAGGCAGGGAAAACACATGAGCAGGGTATACTCTGGATGGGGATGAAATCAAAAAATCAGAACAGGAAAGGGATCTAGGGATCATAGTGTCTTCAAACCTTAAGGTAGGTTTCCAGTGTAGTAGGGCAGTGGGTAGGGCCAATGGAATGCTGGCATGCATAGACAGGGGGATTACTAGCAGAAGGAGGAAGGTAATAATGCCCCTCTACAAAGCCATGGTGAGGCCACAGTTAGAGTATGGGGTTCAGTTCTGGAAACCACACCTCTGCAGGGATATAGATGCATTGGAGAGGGTTCAGAGACGGGCAACAAAGATGGTGCAGTTTATGCAGGGGAGGAAATACGAGCAGAGGTGCAAGTAGCTGAATCTGTACACGCTGGAAACAAAGGGAAAGGAAGGACATGATTGAAACCTTTAAATATGTGGAGGGGCTCAAATAAGAAGGTGAAGGTGGTCTGCTGAAGAGGAAGAAGGGTGGCAAAACTGGAAGGCACTACCTCAGATTGCAAGGAAATAGATTCAGGGGCAATGTGAGGGGGCACTTGTTCACAGAGAGGGTGGTGGAGATATGGAACAGATTGCCAGACAGAGTGTCAGGGGCTAATACAGTGGAGGAATTAAACAGGGCATGGGACAGGCATATGGGGATGAGTATTGGGGGGAAGGTGGTGGAAGGCAAGGGGGGGGCATGTGAAAGGGGAGGGGTGGACAGACTAGAAGAACTAGAAGTGTCCTTTTCTGCCATCAAATTCTATGATTCAATGATTCCATGATAAGAGAGAACAGATAGAACAGAGGGGACATTAAATGCTCTGTCACAGGTGACGATGAGAGTGAGCACAGTGATGGGATTTAAACATGGCAGGGACAGGCACCAGGTAACCATATAGAGAGTGATTAGGGAGGGTCAGAAAAAGTAATCAAGAACAGTGATTATGGGCAGACTGAATGATCCAAGCAGACCTTTTCTACCAACAATTTCTATGTTTCTATGTTCTATGTCTCTGATTCAACATTGCTCCGAAATCCACTGCCATACACACGGATAGCAACACAAAGTACCCCGTATGAAACAGACCATTACTTTCATCTGTTGTCTGGACAGGAGCATGGATTTCTCTATCAGTCTAGGGGAAATGAGTGAGTGGGGAGGGGGGTCATAAGTATCAGTAAAACACCATCATTGACAACAGTGTGTCTCACATTTTCTCCTAAAATTTGCATATGTGTGTGTGTGTGTGTGTGTGTGTGTGTGTGTGGATAGAGAGAGCTGAAGAGTGTTAGTAACATTAAATAATTTAATTACTTAATTTACATTTTTAGACTTTTATTTTTAGGACCTAGTTGATGTAGGTGGTTTAATCATACCCCATTTCTTAGGAATTCTTATTGAAGAAACCTTTTATTTAATCTCAGATCCTTTATATGCTCTTATTGCTCACTGGTTGTTCATCAAACAGTATAGCCACCCATGAAGTAACAATCTATACTGCTGCAAATGAATCTTAAATGACTAGACTGTTTGTGGTGTTACTAAGCACAAGATGGATTCAATAATATTTGATTAAAGAAGGTAAAGAAATGTAACAAACACTAATTCGATATTGCATAGTGCATTTCTGGGATTATGATTATTCTAAATCTTTTTATTCATTCAGTAGTGAAATGCACAGTCTAAACAGTGACAGTTCTACTTAAGTTGCATTTTTTTCTAAGCAGTGATAGTTGTATTTTAGTTACACTTTTAGGGGATGGGTGGTTGGTGGAGGGGGTATTCATTGCATTGACCGATTTTACTGTTTGGGAGAATGTATGCCGTAACACATAACAGAAAACCTAAATATTCAAAAACATTCAATAGGAGGTTTACCTTGTGTCTAATCCATAACCATTACTGGGTGGCAGAGGAGATCAGCTGAACATGAGACAGATGAAAGTCAAATTAACTGGACCACACACCAATCAAAATTACTGCAATACATTGTCAGTTGAGTACTATTTCATAAATGCATCATATGGAGAAAAAAACAAAACAAAAAAAAACATTGCTATCTGCCAGTTGGAACCACACAAGAGCATAAACCATAAATAGCACCAACATCTGAAATCCAGGGGAAGATTTCTGCTATGTGAGACAGTAGAAATGTATGGTAGATTTTACCATTTACATGAAGTTCTGCAATTGTGCACCTTGGCAATCTGGGTTGTATAGCATTACTTGAAGATGGAAGGGGGGTGGTAAAGAACATGCACAGAGTGTAGTGACTTTTGTGTCACAACTCTCAATACAGCTACACAATTATGTATGCTGAAGGGGCAAGATCAGTCAAAGTGATGGAGACCATGATCAAAGTTTAAAACCATTTAGAAATTCAGCTTTTTTGTACATAAAATATTTAACACAACCTTTTTCATGAGAAATTACAACTCATGATTTCTAGAAGTATCCACAGTATATTTAATTGCCTTGAAACATGGTACTGTCTAAATTATCGGCAGGAACCTTTTTGTTTCTGAAAGCAAGTGTTTCACACTTCTTGCAACAAATAAAAAAAGATGGGTATATAGAATATTTTTAGTGTACCTCAACAGTCAGCATTTTGTACCATTGTGTCTTTAAAAGGGAGCTGTTTTATTGGACGAAAGTGCTTCACAGTCTGATATTGTTTTACATTACCTAAAACATGGGAAAGTGGGAGGGAGGTGGGGTGTAAGAATCACCAGGTGTTAATGTTAATTGAAACACTCCAAAAGAGAATACAGAACCAAAACCAGCCAGCACAATTAACCCACACCAAGAAACTTTCCCGCAAAACCTCCCTAAAAAAACTCAGTAACCATTTTTATGAGCATAGAGCTTACAATATTAGGTCACACATTAACTTGCAGAGACACAGGTCTAGCAATACTTTAAACTCTAATCCCCCCATGCAGTATGCATGAAATCATTTATACCCCCCCCATTTAGCAATTATTCATTTATGTTTTTAATTTCAGCAAACCACTTATTAAACATGTAAAGTGATAGCACTGAATCTCACATGGGGAAAAAATAAAAAGAGCATTATCAGTGGGTTTGTTCTTTTGCTTTTTATTTGTTGGGGGGGGAGGGTGTAATATGATTAAACGAGTGTTTGTAACAAGACAATTATCACAAATCTTTATATGGGCCACAGCAAGTAAGATAAAACACCAGCCATTACTTAGAATTCTGATCACAGATACTGTTAAAAAGTAATATCCAGTCAATGTAGATGAGTTTTAACACTGCCGCACATGGCTAATGTCATGCAGCATTGAGTTAGTTTGGTTGTTTTAAATATTCAATTAGAAAACAAAGATGAATAAATAATATTTGCATATACTTTCAGGCAGTGCAATTACAACAACAGTCTGGAAACAGCCAGAAACAATGCATTTCTTATTGCCTATTTTTACAACAATCAAAGTTGGCTCATAAAAGTAGAAAGAATATCTACTTCATGATTTGCATAGAAGAGATCTCTTTAATGTAACACAGCATCATATCATATTCTTTCCTTTGTTTCCTTTAAATTTTATTTACCCATCTACTGGAACTGGCACATTTCAAAAATGAGAGTCATTCAAAAGTGAAGATGTTTAAATGGAGGATTCTACTGTGCAACATATTGGAGCATCCCATTACAAACTTTGTTATATATAAAAACGTTATCCTTATGCTAGGAATGTTTTTTTTTTTAAATACAGACATAAGAATAGATTGAATAATACTGTGGGATAGGGACTGTGGTAGTAGTAGTGGTGATGGTGGTAGTGCTGGGGGAGCAGAAGATTGGTGCACATTGCATATAGGGCAAATACCAATGCCCTGAATCTTTCCCTGCTGAAGGCATCCAGGGGAAAGTGAATGAATGCACTGAACAGTGGAAAGCTGTGTAAATTATAAGGAAAGTTTTGATCATTACATAGGATTATCTTGCTCAGGCTGTAGCTACTACTTAAGGGCACACTATTGTAGTTTTGACAGCATGGAGCGAGATGCTACTGACAATTCAGACACACACAAAATAGACTGGATGATACTGTGGGACTATGGTAGTGGTTGTAGTGATGGTGGGGTTGGAGGTGGTGCTAGGGGGCCAGAAGTTCAGGGCAAAGTGCATAAAGGGCAAATATAAATGCCCCAAATCTTTCTCTGCCGTGTGTATCAAGGGCTTATTTTATAGTCACTTGGCAGCATAACATGACTGCAGCAAAAAGTAATAGAAAAAAAAACTTCAGTTTTGGCTTCATCAACACTTCCTCGCATTAACACTGCTCATTGATTGGAGGTATGCAGTAGTAGCAGTGAATTATTTTACCTTGCAAGGGTATAGAAATTATTAGAACATTTCAGATTGTTGCACAGAATCATCTTGCTCAGGCTGTAACTACTACTCAAGGGCACACTATTGTGGTTTTGACAGCATAGAGCGAGATGTTACTGACAATGCAGACACACACAAAATAGACTGGATGACACTGTGGGACTGCAGTAGTGGTTGTGGTGATGGTGGGGTCAGTATTGGTGCTAGGGGACCAGAAGTTCAGGACAAGATGCATAAAGGGAAAATATAAATGCCCAAAATCTTTATCTGCCATGTGCATCAAGGACTGATTTTACAGTCACTTGGCAGTATAACATGACTGCAGCAAAAACCAACAAAAAAAAATCTGTTTTGGCTTCACCAACATGTCCATACATTAACACTGCTTATTGATTGGAGGTATACAGTAACAGCAGTGAATTATTTTACCATCCAAGGGTACCAACATTATTAGAAAATTTCAATATCTTTACACAGGATTGTCTTGCTCAGGCTGTAAACACTGCTCAAGGGCACACTACTGTAGTTTTAACATCACAGAGCAAGATGTTACTGACTTTCCAAACAAATACAAAAATCTAAGAGCCAGAAGTTTACCCAATAGTTGCAGGAATGATGTTTCATTCATAACATTTCAAAATGTGTATTACAAAAGTAACATTAATGTGCAGTTGATAAGATCACAGACAGCTTAAAATCAGTTAGGAGAGAGAGAGAGAGAGAGAGAGAGAGAGAGAGAGAGACCATGGTACCGCTAATAGGTTATTGATTCAGTCAAGCATGTGCTCTCTCATTGCACTGTGACATGCTACTTGTGAGAATAAAAAGATACAAAAATATAAAAAAATAGAAGACAAAGTTCACGTCATGACCACAGTGACATTGAAGCGGTCGGTGTTCACAGAGACAAGCTCAGCAAAGCGAGAGAAATGCAAAGTGCAAGTAGCATTTTTAAAAAGTAGCTAACACTGTTTTAATAGAAAATAAACACAGGATAACCTTGGTAAATGTTTAAAATAGTGTTCTTTATTCAGGATCACATGACAGATCTTAATTTAGTGAACATTCTTTTACCATATTTGCCATTGATCTTTGAGTACAATCTGACACCAAGGTGCATACCTCCTGTGTTGGTTCATTTCCCCCTCCCCATACTGTACCTCCCCCTAAAAACTCATAATATGAAGTTCCTGATACTAGGGGTACCCAATCCCTGGTGTCAGAGTACACAACCTCCATCCAGCCTTCCTCAGCAGTCTGGGACACTAGGGTACCCACTCCTGTGCCCCCAAGCATCATACTGACACTGGGGGTGCCCAATCCCAGTGTCAGAAATAGTGTTAATCCATTAGTGTTCCTGTAAAAAAGAAAACTTTCCCCGATATACTTACTTTTTCAGTCCCTGAAATGTAGAAAACAGTCCCTCATCATTTGCTGCCATCACCAACCCCCCCATCCTGACCCTCCCACTCAGCACCCTACACACCACCCTCCCTTACCCTATACTTAGTAAGCTGAGGTCCAATACAGTTATCCTGTATTGCCCAGAGACATGTCTTCTCTCTTTAATGCCAAACTGAGACCTAAGGAAAATGGTTAAGTGCCATATGATGTATTTGAATGGCATTTTGAACTTATCTTAGTAACTTGGCATTTTAAGGAATTTGTTCACCAAATTTTCAACATGGTCCTTTTGGGATGCCATCTCATGAGCACTGGCAGTGAAGTTATGCTAATAAGGCCCAGAAGATGATTTTGCAGTCACTGTGTGACTTCACCTTTTAGGCTGATTAATGTAATTTTACCTACCAATGTTCATGAGGTGGGATCCCCAAAAGGCCATGTTGAAAATTTGGTGAAACAATACATAAAAACAATGACAAGTTATGAGCGTATATTGACATTTTTTATGCACGCTCATAATTTTAGTAATTGCTATATTTTAACCCCAAATTTCAACAGTCATTTTTTCATACCACCTCATAAACATTACAGATGTCATTTTTCACATCATGGCCAAAATGTGTTTTTGTACCCGTGGCACGAAATGATATTTCAGTGAGAATGTAAACATTTTCACCTGCCAGGTTCATGAGGCTGGGTCATAGGAAGACTATGTTAAATGTTTTGGGTCAAAATATTTAACAGAAAAAAAAAACTAAGTTATTGAGGTATGTTGTAATTTTTCTTTTTTTTTTTTTAAATATATAACGGAATTTTTCTTAACAAGCTCATAACTTTGGTAATTTGCAATATTTAAACCCCACATTTTCAGCACAGTCATTTTGTTACCCCACCTCATGAACATGATAGCTGTTGTTTTTCAAATCTTGCCCAACATGTGATTTTGCACTGCTGTCACAAAATTACTTTTTGTCTAGTACAGTATTTAATAACATCTGCAATGTTCAGAAGAAAGGATCATAAAAAGGATCTGTTGAAATTTTGGGATCAGAATGTTACAAAAAAATTTAATGAAGCAACATTTGTTTGCAGGGATGTCTGTTGGCTCACTGGGGACCACGTTGCCTTCCTGTGCCAGTGACTTGATTACAGGTGTGAGCTCAGTGAGATGGTTTAATGGGCCCAGTCTGATGAGGAAGGTGCTGCAGTGTGCAGCCCCAGCCTGAAAAGGATAGAGCAGTGTTTTGTCACAGACATAACACCCTGTGGTGGGCTGAGAAGCCTTCCCACACAAGGTATTGCCATGCATGTCAAGGCCTAATTGGTCTATATACTGGGTCAGGACCATCTCTAATATTGTACTCATTTTATATTGTGCAGGTCCCAAAGGGGCCTGCTCAAATGAGGATACAATTCCACTATCAGGAAAAGAAGTGAAATTAATTGCAAAAATCTTTGTTAATGCAGACATTATGGTTGAAGAACTCAAAGCACACAAAGCAAGGAAATGAAAAAACATTAGTGTTTTGGGTCTCCAGGGTATTGGCACACCAGTGGTGGGGTCTTCCTTGGGGTTGTCAGCCCTAATGCCCACCCCCTTCCCTGAACAAACAATGTCAGATGTGATCTCTTTTCTTCATGCGGGGCCTGAAGAAAACCATGAAAGATTCTGTTGTCAACACATTGCCAGCCATACTTCTGTACCTTAGAAGACTATATCACTATGAAGCAGTGGTTTGCAGCTGTACCTTGTGCTTAGCACAGGAGGTTACAGACTATGGGGTGGGCATTGGAGTTGACAACCCCATGAAAGACCCCACCACTGATTCACCAATACTCTGGAGACCCAAAATACTAATGTTTCTTTGAATTCCCTACTTTGTGTACTTTGTGTTCTTCATTCTTAATGTATGCATTAAAGTTGTTTTTTTAAATTAATTTTCCTTCTTTTTTCTGAGAGTGGAATTGTATCCTCATTTGTAATTTACATAGATTATAGGACCATAGTAGCACCCCCTACAGTTAGGGTTGCATTGGTATTTCAATTTTAAACCCAATTTTTTGCACCTTAATAACTTTGCAGCTGTTTGATGGAGTGACACAAAATTTGGCATGTGCGGTCAGACTGTTTGAGTCTCAAGATGTGAAAAGTTTTGAGACAGCTTTTTGTACAGTTCTCGAGATACGGAGAATCAAACAAGTGAAAAAAATCTACCCTATACTGTACTTAACACTGGGTATTTTTTGCTCTCACCTACAGCCTAAACCATATGGAATTTCTTCATGAAACTTTCCAGGATGATGTAGCCTATGCCAAGGGTGTGCCTTTTGATGGTTTGGTGAAAAAATCAGATACCATTTCTGAATTATAAGATTTTTTGGGGATAAAGTTCAAGTTCAATCAGTAAAAAAAAGCTATTGTGACTGCTCATTTGCATGATTTATCTCTCGTATAAAAAAAGACTGTGTCGGCTGAAATTTTTTTTTCTCTCTTTTAACTCACAAAAACTGAAAATGCATAAAAATACCTGTTTTAAAAAAATGAACACCTGAACCTAGCTAAACATGACCCATTCAGGTAGATCCTGCTGTTTGTTTTTTAAAAACCTTGCCTGAAATACATTTTCTGGGCATCCAAAATCCAGGATGCCCAGCTTAGCAAGAGGAGCCATTTATCCACATTCTCTGTATGAGAACAGTGTAACTTTCTTGACTTCTACAGCAGCTGGAACTGATGTTGTGGGCTGAAGTGAGAAGAGTGAGCCACTGATCCTGATCTGCCTGCAGCAGGCTCTGTTTCATCTTATACTATATGTTTCCCTGGTGTCTAGTGGTGCCCACCACCCTCCAATCCTCATTCCCAATAATGTTTCCTTGGTATATAGTGGCACCCCCCATCCTTTGATCCCCATTCCCAATAATGTTTCCCTGGTGTCTGATGGCACCCCCACCCTCCAGTTACCATCCCAGTAACTGATTGATCTTCTCTTGCTGCTTAGTGGCACCCTCTTGGCACCCTCTTACCCTCTGATTGCAGTCCCCATAATTCATTTGTCTTTCCATGGTATCTAGTGGCACTCCCCACCCTTTAACCACCATCCCTGTTTGTTTTTGGTCATTCCCTGGTGTCTAGTGATACCCCTCATCCCTCAATCGATGTCCCAATTTTTTATTGGTCTTACCTTGGTGTCTAGTTGCACCCCCCACCCTCTGATTGCCATTCCTGTTAATTTTGGTTCTTTCTCTGTTGTCTAGTGGCACCCTCCACCCTCCGATTGCCATCCCAGTCTTGAAAACTGTCCCTCAATTTTTTTTTTCTGCAAAAATAAAAAGACCCATCACTGATCTGACCCCCAACCCCCACCTCCCACTCAGCACCCACCGCCCCAACCCGCCAGTACACCTCAACACACCCTCATTTACCAGAACAGGTCACAGGGTGAAGATCCACTCTCCTATCAAAGACATTTTGCATTGCAGGAACCACTGACTGCAATACGAGAAATTACGGTAAGTGCAGTTCAAGGTATTTAAATGGGGTTTTAAACTTTGATGCATAACTTTGCCATTTTTGCATATTTTTCAACATTGTGTTTGGGGACCTCACTTCATGAACAATGGTAATGGAATTACACAAATCCAGCCTGAAAGGCAATTTTGTTGTTGCTTGGAAAAAATCACCTTTCAGGTGGGATTTGAACATTTTCCCTCACCCTTGTTCATGAGTTGGAGTCATATAAAGGCTACAGTATGTTGAACATTTGGGGTCAAAATATGTAACAATGGCAACATTATACCCTTACATTGAAATTTTACTACACTCACTTGTAACATTGGCAATTTAAAGATTTTGACAGCAAATTTTCAGCATAGCTGTTTTTTTACACTACCTCATGAATGTGACAGCTGTCATTTTTCAAATCCTGGTGAGAATGTGTTTTTCACACCTGCGGCATGGAATGAAGTTTCGATGTTGAGGAATGATGTTGCAGCAAGGATTTGAAAATTCTCAGCACAGAGTTCATGCAGTGGGGTAATAACAAGGATATGCTGACAATTTGGTTACTGTTTTAGCAGAAATGCATGCACAAGGCCCAGAGCAACATAAATGTATGCATCAATGGAGGGTTGCAGGCAAATGAGGATACAATTATAGTATCTCAAAAAGTAAGGAACTTCTTTGCAAAACACTGTGCTAATGCATCAGCAAGGGTAACTTAACACCCCAAAAGTAGAGAAATGTAGCATTAGGGTTTTCCAATCATATGCCCCCTCCCCACCCCCAAAACAGGAAAAGGAAAAAACCTTAGGATTTTGGGTCTCAAGAGTCTTGGCAAATCAGTGGTGGGTCTTCCTTGGGGGTTGTCCACCCTAATGCCCACCACATTCCATGAGCAAACAACTTCCCACATGATCTCTTGTGTGAAAGGAGTTGCTCTCCATTCCGCCCTAGCTGCTGGAGGTCTGACTCTGAGCAAGTAAGGAGACTACTGAGAAATATAGGAATTTCTTGTCTCAGAACAGGAAGATCAGGAGCTTAAAGGGCACAGAGGCAGTAATTAGGAAGAAAAAACAATAAATAAAATAAAATAAATTAAATAAACAGAGGAAAGAGTAAGTATTCAAAATAACAGTTAAGGGGACAGAAATAAGACATGATGGGAGAGGTGCAGTGCAGTGGTTGTGGAGCAGCAGTCTTCTGGGAGATGTTCTGGAGGTTGCAGTGTTGTCCCATCTGCAGGCACTTGTCTGGGCTGAGGGAGGAGGTTGCTCATCTCCAGGCTGAGTTGGCCAGGATTTGGAAGGCCTCATCTCCCACCCAGGGACCACCAGGGCCACTGCCATTGCCTCAGAGGTTGCCAAGAAAGTAGTAGTTGGACCACAGTGGCCCCAGGGAGGGTGTGGGTGGTGGAACAGAGGTGTATCTCTCCAGTTGTACCTCACCACAATTCATATGCCATTCTGGCAAAGTGTGGTTCCTCTATGGAGGCACCCACAGTGGAGACCAAGGAGGATTCTGGGAATCTCTACAAAGGAGACCCACAGGAGGGTGGCATGGGATCCCACAGGGGAAGGAAACAACTCCTGGTGGGAGACTCCACTGTTAGGAGGGTAGAACTCGGGGAAGAAGGGGAGAGGGAGGTAAGGTGCCTGCCTGGTGCCATGGCTTGGAGGGACAGGGAGCTAATCCTCAGGATTGCGGGAGCAGCTGCACAGAAGAGGGAGATGGATGTCACTGTCCACATAGGGACAAATGACCTGGCTCAGAAAGGGATAAGAGCAGTGCAGAGAGAGTTTGTGGAGTTGGGGAAGGGTCTTAGACAAGTAGCATGTATGGTAACCTACTCGGAGGTGCTGCCAGTCTATGGCATGGGTGAGGGTTAGGGTGCTGCACACCATGGGATTCAATCAGTGGTTGAAAAACTGGCACAGAGCTCAGAAGTTCAGCTTCATTAGGGACTGGGGGTTCCTCTGGAGTGATGCAGGCCTATACTGGCATGATAGTCTGCATCTGTCCAGGAGGGGAACCAGGATCCTAGGTGATAGGTTTAAATGCTTCATTGGCAAGCATTTAAACTAGCAAAGGGGGGAAGCACTGGAAAGGAGAAGGAAATTCCTAGCCTCCCCCAAAAAATCAAGGTAGTTAGTGAGGTAAACACCAAGATAGAGATGTCGATAGGGAGAAGGGCAGGGGTAAATGGAGGAAATGACAAATGCAATAAGGACAGGGATGGGGCAAAAAGGGGTAAGGCCATCAAGAAATGTAGGGTAATGAGTACCAATGTCTGTAGTCTGGGTAACAAGCTCCCTGAACTGGTGGCCTTGATGTAAGAGGGATGGCTGGCTATCTTGGCAGTCACAGAAACATGGTACACAGAGAACCATGACTGGGATGTTAACATACAAGGGTACACAACCTACAGGAGGGACAGGGAGGGTAGAAGAGGGGGAGAAGTAGCTCTCTATGTAAGGGAAGGGATAAAAACAACAGAAAAAAGAGTAAACAGGGAGGAGAGGAGGCACTGTGGGTCACCTTAGAGACTGGAAATGGCACCACAATCTCCACAGGGGTTGCATACAGACCCCAATCTCAGGGAGAGGGAATGGACAAGGATATGATAGAAGGCATAATTAGGATGGCAGAGAAAGGGGAGATACTCTTGATGGGAGACCTGAATATGCCATATGTTAACTGGAGCACCTTTGCTGCAGCCACATCAAAGAGCAGGGTCATTCTCAATGCACTACAGGGGACATGCCTCAGACAGCTAGTGTTGGTACCCACTTGGGAGGGAGCAATATTAGACATTGTACTCTCAGATGGGAACAGTGAGAGGATCTCAGATCTAGAAGATGGTAGCCATCTGGGAACAGGTGACCATCAAACAGTGTAGTTCATGACAAACTCAGCTGCAGAGTCAAGCCATACAAAAGTGAGGATACTGGACTTCAGGAGGACTGACTTTGGAAAAATGGGAGAGTGCCTTAGAAAACCACTAGCAAACAGGCAAGAAGGAGGGGTGGAGCAACAATGGAGAAACATTAAAACTACCATCATAGAGGCAACAAGCCTGTGTGTGAAGCAAATAAACAAATCAAAACAAAAAAAAGCCACTATGGTTCTCAAAAGAGGTGGTGAAGAAGGTTAGGGAGAAGAAGATAGCTTTTAGGAAATATAAGGAAACATAGAAGGAGCAGGACAGAGAAATGTACCAGTTACTTCGCCAACGACACTGCCTGGCTGTCTGGATCCGGTGCTGGGTGATCCCGCCTATGGAATTACGTGGATTGTAGCTCTTTTGAAGGGTCTTTTTGAATGGTGGCCCGGTTGTCCTGCCCAGGAGCCTCCAGGGAGGCTTGCAGGGTTAGGCCTCATCACAGGGTGTCCTTTGCAGGGACTTTCGATGGCCCAATTGTCCTGCTCTCCCTGGTTTTGCTAATTACATTTGGGGACCTTACTTCCTCTGGGTTATTTTCTACCTCTCCCCTTTTCAATTTTTATTGTTGTTGTTCTGTTTATTCCTATTACTTGTATTTGGGGATCTTTTGAGATCCCTGTTTCCCATTTGGGGATTTTAGTCCTTTGGGGGTTCATTCAAATAATGCTAATTGTGATTTTCCCCATCAACTGTTCGTTATGGGACTGCATGGACATGAGTTTCTGGATATTTTCAATTCGGTTTTTCAATATTTAAAGTGTTACTGTGTTTTATAATCTGCAGGGTGGATTATTGATTTGGTAAAAGGGCAGTTAGTTTAGTGGATTTGTAGAGGGAGGTTTCCCTTTTTGGGGTACATATAGTACATGGGGTAGGGTTGTTTAGTCAGTGTGGGGAGACTTTCCCATTTTCATTATGCAGTTAACAATTTGTCAAGTTGAGGGGATGGTCGCAGGGTTAAGTTTCCTACCTGGAGGAACAGTTGATTTGGAGCAGTTCTACCCTAGGTGGGTCGTATTCTGGGATGTTGGGCGGTATTCTCTGGGGGGTAGTTAAGTTTTTGGACATGGGAAAGTATTACGAATGGTTTTATAGGACAGTAGTCTCTCTCTTGCCGTAAGGCATTTGCTTATGGCGTACAGTGGGAGGGGGAGGCTGGAAGGTAATGGGAGCTTTGGAACTTGCGAACTCATGGGCGGGAGGTGGTTTTAGGGGGTGGGAGGGGTGGTCTTTTACCAGTTAGGATTAGGGTGTGCCTATTCGAGGTGGGGAGGTGGGGAGGACACAGGGGTTGTTGCGGGGGTTTAGAGTAGGGCAGTGGGAGTTCATAGGGATCCGGTTGCATTAAGGTTGGTAGGCACTGACTTGGGAGTATCTGCTCGTGAGGTAAAGCCTAGGGAGGTAGGTGGGTTTGGAATCCAGTCAACTATTAAAAGTTTAAAATTGACCTTAGGGATCATGGGTAGCATCCATGAGTTCATCTCGTGGAACATCAAAGGTGCCAGGAAGGACTTGACGATATAAGGTTTTGCGGCATTTACATCTGCAGAAAGCCCAGTTAATATGCCTGGGAAACTCATTTATTAGCGAGAAGCCAATGCCTTGAGACGTCAATTTGTAGCCAGGTATATGCTGCAGGGGACAGCACCGCTAAGTAAGGAGTAGCCATTTAATCTCTAGGAACACCCCTTTCGTCTGTAGGAAAAGTTGGTTGATCCTGAGTGCCGGTACATACTGGTAGTCGGGCTTGTTAGTCAAACTAGGATGGTGATAGGTAGTATATCGGTCCAAATGGTGATTTACCCGATTTTTGCTGACTTATTCAAGGTTCTTTCCCCTTCATTCATCTCCCAATACTCTTGGGAGGCGACTGGAACAGGTGTTCAATCCGGAGTTGGATAGAAAAGTAGGCGAGATAGGGCCTCTCTCCGGCTCAAGAGCCCTCAGGAGATGGCAGATAATTTGGGTTTGTCACGACCCATGGAGGGTCTTGTGCCCTCAAAGGGAGTATACTTTCCTGTCTGAGGTCCATAAAACCAGATCTCATTGATTATTTCTTAATGAGTCAGTGCATGCTCCCGGTCTGATCGATTGCACAATTACACCGGGGTTATCTCAGACCACTCGTTGATCCGATGTTCCCTAAATCTTCTATCTAATACCCCAAGCAGACCATCTGGAAGCAATAACCAGCTCCTCAGGGTTCCTGAGATTGAGATAGTATAGGTCAGACTATAGAGCAGAACTGGCAGGAGAACTGTAATATAATGGTAAGGTGACATGGAATGGAGTGCTCTAAAATGTGTTCTAAGGGGAGCTTATCAAATTAGCGGCCACCAGAAAGAAAAAGAGAGAGCCGGGCTAAGCACCTGCTTACCCAGATCAGGGACATAGAGAATACCCTCTCTAAGACCTCACCAATGGCTGTTAGAAAGGTTGGTCAGGCTCCGACACCAATATGACGTACATGTGAGAGCAAAGGCAGAATATGCCATTAACAAAATGAAAGCCTATATTTAGATCAGGGGAAAATCGGGACATATTTTGGCCATGCGCCTCAAAGCGACCGAAACAGCTAGAATTATCAAAGTATATCATCCCTTGCCGACGGTCGATTAAAACTACCCTCATGAAATAGCTAAACAATTTGAAGACTATTATAGGGCTTTATATAGTCCTATGTCTAACAGGCCAAGTGATGAGGTAATTAGGGCGTATCTGTCAGGGTGCAATTTACCGCAGATAACGGAAGAACAGAAAACAATGCTCATTTGTCCGATCTCTGTATCTGAAATTCTTAATGTGATTCAGATGCTCCCTGCTGATAAAGCTCCCGGACCGGATGGCTTCTCTCCGGACTTTTATAAATGTTTTAGTAGGCAGTTATGCCCAGGATTAAAACGTCTTTTCACAGCATTTTACCTCGGAACATATTGACGGTCACCTTTTGAATCCTGATAGTGCTCATCCCCAAAGATGGGAAGGATCGAGACCAGGTTTCAAACTACAGGCCCATTGCCTCATTAATTATGACATTAAAATTTTGGCGAAATTACTAGCTGTTAACTTAGTGAAGGTGCTTCTAGGCTAATCCACCCTGATCAAGTGAGATTCATGTCGGGTAGAATGGCATCAGACCATCTCCGCAAATTATCGACATCTTTTCGGCCTCTAAAGACAGTAATACTCCTGGGGTTTGTTGTCTGTCGATGCTGAAAGCATTTGACAGGGTGGATTGGAGGTTTCTGTCTTTGGCCATGGAGCATTTTGGCTTCGATCCACTTCATAGATATGGTGTTTGCGCTATATAGGTGTGATCTGCCAAAATATATTGTAATGGAGTCTTTTAGAAAGCATCCCTTTACTATCGGGGACCAAGCAGGGCTGTCCTTTGTCCCCCTCTTGTTCAATATTTATTTAGAGCCACTCCTGTGTAGTATCAGACAGGACTCTAGAATCAAGGGGATAAAATTGGATCTATGGAGTTTAAGGTATCTGCTTTTGCAGATGACATCCTACTCCATATTAACCATCCTCGA
Source organism: Neoceratodus forsteri (assembly GCA_016271365.2). Lineage (NCBI taxonomy): Eukaryota > Metazoa > Chordata > Ceratodontiformes > Ceratodontidae > Neoceratodus > Neoceratodus forsteri. The sequence goes on along the minus strand of CM057456.1, from coordinate 169,517,110 downwards.
TCCTCCATTCCTGTAGTGCTCAATCTTATCAATTCGTATGGCAAGCTATCCAACTATAAAATCAACATAGGGAAAACTCAGTTCTTCCCGCTTAATAATAAGACCTGTAAATCAGATATTTTACAGTTGGGGATTCATTGGACTTCTCGCGCTCCTGAAATATCTTGGCATTATTTTGTCTACTTCAGAATCCAAAATGGTGAGACTTAACTTAGATGCCCTTAACGTAACTATAAAGCAGGATCTGGAGAGGTGGATCCAACTTCCGATCTTTCTCTGGGGAAGGGTCAATATAATAAAGATGAATGTGTTGCTGAGGATTTTATACCCTTTAAATATGCTTAACGTATGGTTACCCTTAAAGTGGCATAGAGCGCTTCACTTAATTATCTCAGACTTCATCTGGGAAAAGAAAACACCCTGTAGAGCTTATCACAAACTTGCGGCTCCCAGGGAGAAGGCCGGTTTAAGGCTCCCGCACTTCGGCCTATATCACTGGGCAAGTAACCTCTGTAAATATCTAACTGGCTCCTACCCCTAGGGATCTGGAACTCTTATCGTATGTCCCTTCTTGGGTTAAGTTGGAAGTAGACTTAATAAAGGAGGCTGGAGTGGATCCGAAGGCTGTGCTCTTTATCCCACTAAAATCTCTTCCCTCTAGCCTAGCTACCACCCCCATTAGGTTCTCTCTACGTACCCACATTCAACTATGTGCCTCTCTTCACTATTCCCCTTGTGCAGACAGTTTTCAGCCTATATGTCTTAACCCTAATATGAAGATTGGGGAATACGATAAAGAAACCTGGCTTCCTTTTAGACAGGTTAGAGTGGCAGACCTCATGCAGGGTGACAGGTGTTTAACACTCGCAGAGGTACTAACAAAGTATAATATTGGGCCTAATCATTCCTTTAAAATATACCAACTTACCCATTTGTTAGGGAGGTTCAAATCTAAGTTAATAGCGGGAAGGATTAACGGGACATGGTTTGAACCCCTGATTCGCTGGGTCTGGGAACCGCATGCAGTCTCTAAGGTTTACAAAGTACTCTTTGAGCAGGTTTACACAGACATTGGTAATAAACCGTGGTTCTGGGTGAACTGCTTAGGGGATCAGGGCCGGAACTGGGACTGTATCTGGTGCCACACATACCAGTATATTACCCAGGACAGGTTGCGTATTATGCAATTCCACTTTTTAAATAACTTGTTCTGGACCCCTGCCAAGCTATGTAGGATTGGGCGTGCCCCGGATGCCCTATGTTTCCGGTGTCATCAAGCGGCGGGTGATCTTAAGCACATTTTTTGGGATTGTCCACTGGTAAAAGACTTGTGGGATCAAATTAAGCAAAAGGTGGACTCAATATTAGGTATTGAGCTTTGCTTTACTCTCGAAATTTGTCTCATAGGGGACTATGATGATATTCCGGTTAAGTCCCGTAGATACTACATGGCTCTGATTTCGTCCTCGGTTAAGAAAATTGTGTTAAGGCACTGGCTGGAGGATTCCCACCGGTTATGTGGAATGGTTACAGGAATTGCTTTTCAATTTGAGTATGGAAAAATTTGGGGCTATCAAGAGGGCTGTCTTTCGAAATTTGATCAGTGTAGGGCCCCCTCCAGACCCTTTACTTACTGCATTCATAGCTAGCCATTGTGGGGTTAGCAGTCCCTGGCTTGTTCCCTCACGGGCAGATCTGTCTTAGTTTTTGCAACCCGGGGAGGGGGGGATAGGAAAGTTAAGGGGGTGATTGGGGAGAGGGGGGTTTTATTTGGTCGAAAAAGTATTGGTTATGTTCTAATGGTACATGTAAGTGGCACAGTGTGGTCACAGATCAGTTCATGTAATGTTTGGTTCTCATACTTGTGTGCCAATTGTGTGTCAATAAACCTGAATTTTAAAAAAAAGAAATGTACCAGTTAAGGCAGAAGGAAGCAGGAAAGGCAGTCAGAATAGCAAAGGCCCAAACTGAGGAAAATGTAGCCAATTCAGTTAAGAAGGGGGTAAAACATTTCATAGGTACATTAGGGAGCATAGAAAGACAAAGGGAGGGATAGTGAGGCTGAATATAATGGACAGTGATTGGACAGAGAGGGACAGTGAAAAAACAGGGATACTGAATGACTACTTCTGCTCAGTATTCACAAAAGAGGAGGAGGGGGTACCTAATCAAATTAACAGATGCACTCTGGATAGGGGGGTCGATCCCAGTCCTTTCACAGAAGAAAGTGTGCTGAAAGAACTTCTAAAACTGAAGGTGGACAAAGTAATGGGGCTTGATGAGATTCACCCCAGGATTCTAAAAGAATTAAGGGGAGAACTAGTGACACCACAGACTACCCTTTTTAACAAATCATGGGAGGATGGTGTGGTACCTGAGGACTGGAGGAGGGTAGATATGATTCCCCTTCACAAAAGTGGGAGCAAGACAGAGGCAGGAAACTACAGACCTGTCAGTTTGACCTCTATGGTAGAGAAAATGATGGAATCACTTCTGACAGAAAGAATTGTTGAGTACCTGAAGGCCAGTGGGGCACAGGACCCAAGGCAGCATGGATTCAAAGCAGGAAGGTCATGTCAGCAAATCTAATAGATTTCTTTGACAGGGTGACCAAAGCAGTAGACCAGGGAGGGGCTGTGGATATGGTCTACCTAGACCTTAGCAAGGCATTTGACACATTCCCACACAAAATATTAATAAACAAATTAGCCAGCAAGGGAGTGGGTCCCAGGGTGGTAGCCTGGGTGAAACATTGGCTGGACAACAGGACACATAAGGTAATAGTTAATGGAGTCCACTCTGAAGAAATGGGGTTACTAGTGGGGTACCGCAGGGTTCAGTACTGGATCCAGTCCTTTTTAATGTCTTTATGAGTGACATTGCAGATGGACTGGAAGGAAAAGTATGGCTCTTTGCAGATGACACAAAGATCTGCAACAGGGTTGATACACAAGGAGGCATGGAAAGGATGAGAAGGGACTTAGCAAGGTTGGAGGAATGGTCAGAAGTATGGTAGCTTGGATTCAATGCAAAGAAGTGCAAAATAATGCACCTGGGAAACAAAAACCCGGGGGAAGAGTACACAATGGGTGAGGGTAGTAACAACAACAAAAATGGAAAGGGACCTGGGGGTAATCATATCAGATGACCTTAAGGTTGGCAAGCAATGCAAGAAGGCAGTAGGGAGGGTTGGGGGGATACTAGGATGTATAGGGAGAGGCATCATCATCAGAAAACAGAAAGTTGTTATCCCTCTGTACAGAGAGTTGGTGAGACCCCATCTGGAGTACTGCATCCAGTTCTGGAGACCCCATCTCCACAAGAACATGGACAGGATGGAGGCAGTCCGGAGGAGGGCAACTAAAATGGTGCAGGGTCTGTAAGAGAAGCCATATGAGGAGAGACAAAAGGAGCTTAACATGTATACCCTTGAGGAAAGGAGGGAGAGGGGGGAAATGATAGAAACATTTAAGTACCTCAGTGGAATCAACAAAGTCCAAGAGAGTAGCATCTTTCAGAAAAAGAGATGCGCAAGAACAAGGGGACTCAATTTGAAGATAGAGTGGGGATGGCACAGGGACAAAGTGAGGAAGTATTTTTTCACAGACAGGGTGGTGGATGCATGGAACCATCTTCCTGAGAAGGTTGTGGGGTCTAAAACTGTGGGAGAATTCAAGAATGCATAGGACAGACATAAGGCAATTCTTGTGTTGGGGCGGTTGAAAGAAATAGGCTGTTGGTTAACTAGAATCTGCAGCTTATCCAGTAGGTAGGGAAATGAGCAGATTAGGTAGGCCAGGCAGTCCTTATCTGTCATCAAAGTCTGTGTTTCTATGTTTTTATGTTTCTATGAAGAAAAGTACAGAAAATTGTTTTGGAAACCTGTCTCAAGACATAATTCTTCACCTTTGAAAAGTGTATCATTATGAGGCAGTGGCTTGGAGCTGTATCTTGTGCTTCAGACTGGAGGCTAGTGGATGGGGGAGGAGTGGGCTTCAGAGTTGACAACCCCTAAGGAAGACCCCATCACTGATTCACCCAGACTCCAGAGACCCAAAACCCAAATGTTTTTATTTTCTTTTTGCTGTTTGGGGGTCGGTGGGTGGGGGGAGTTAGTGTAGGAAATCCTAATGACACATTTCCCTACTTTCGTGGTGTTAAGTTAGACTAACTGGTGCATTAACACAGTTTTTTTTGCAAAGAATATATATATATATATATATAGTATATATATATATATATATATATATATATATGCATTGAAGCCCACCAGGATGAAGTGCAGCACTGTAGAATTCTGTAGTACAGTTACTACAGCAAACAATGTTATTTCAATGGGAGTTAATCCCTTTTGTCATACAGTAAACCTGTTACAATGTGCTTCATCCTGGTGGGCTTCACTGTATATATATGTGTGTGTGTGTGTGTGTGTGTGTGTGTGTGTGTGTGTGTGTGTATATATATATCTTTAAAAAAACCTTTTGAATGCAACAGTTAGGGTAGCTTAATGCCGCAAAAGTAGGGAAATGTGACATTAGGGTTTCTAACCCTTACTCCCCTCCTCAAACCCCATAAGCAGCAAAAGGAAAAACATTAAAGATTTCGGTCTCTTGGCAGATAAGTGCTGGTGTCATCCCATGCTCACTTCTCTCCCCAGCCCACAACCTCCTGTCTGAAGCACAAGGTACAGCTCCAAGCCAGGGGACAATGACATTCCAACACTGGGATATTGAGCCCCCCAGGGTTGGGTGACTGTTCAGATTTACTGGGGGGGTGGGCACCAGTGCCACCAGATAGAAAATGAGAATGGGGTGGGTGACCTGGAGGGGAAAGGTCAAGAAAAGTGGCACCGGGGGTGGGCACCTCAATCCATATATAAAATATAATTTATAAATAATTTACGAAAAAATATTGGGAAGGGCCAGCGGGCAACCAAGAGGGTGTGGGGGAAGAAACAGTACTGGAGATGGGCACCCCATGCCACTTAACAGATAGAAAGATACGATAGATAGATAGATAGATAGATAGATAGATAGATAGAGAGATAGAGAAACAGATAGCCAGATGCAGGTGGACAGAAGGGGGCTCGGTGGCTAACTGGTTTCAGTGCAGCCCAAAGCATGAGTTCCAGCTGCAGGTGCAGAACTCAAAAAAGTCTTGCTGTTCTCATACAGATGACATAGGTGATTGGCTCTTCTCGCTATGCTGGGTACCCTGGATTTTGGGTGTCCAGAAATGGTATTTCTGGAAAGTTTAAAAAAACCCAAAAAACTGCAGAATCTAGCTAAATGGATGCCATTTAGCTAGGTTCATGTGTGTGTCTGATTTTTTTTTTATTCAAAGAGAGTATTTTGATACTTTTTCAATGTTTGTGAGTTTACAAGTAGAAAAAAATGGTGTTTAATATTGGGAATGGCCAGCGGGCAATCAAGAGGGGATGGAGGGAAGAAACAGTACTGGCGATGGGCACCCCGTTCCACTTAACAGATGGAAAGATACTGTAGATAGATAGATACAGTAGATAGATAGATAGATAGATAGCTACAAACAGATGGAGAAACAGATAACGGGATACAGGTGGACAGAAGAGGGGCTCGTTGGCTAACTGGTCTCAAAGCAGCCCAGAACATGAGTTCCAGCTGCAGCTGCAGAACTCTAAAAAGTCCTACTATTCTCATAATGAGGAAACAGGTGATTGGCTCTTCTCACTAACCTGGGTACCCTGGATTTTGGAGTGTCCAGAAAAGCTATTTCTGAAAAGTTAAAAAAAAAAAAAAAAAAACTGCAGAATCTAGCTAAATGGGCCCCGTTTAGCTAGAATCATGTGTGTGTTTTATTTTTTTTATTCAAAGAGAGTATTTTGATGCATTTTCAATGTTTGTAAGTGTACAAGTAGAAAAAAATGGTATTTAACACAATCAGTATTTTTGCCAGCACAAGAGGTAAATCATGAAAATAAGCAGTTGTGATATTTATTTTAACCATTCATGAGGTAAATCATGAAAATAAGCAGTTGTGATCTTTTTTTTACTGTTCATGTCAGGGCGTTAACTCTAAAATCATTTTAAAGCTAGAAACATATATTTTTTCATGAATCCTAAGAAAGGCACACCCTTGGTATGGGCCACTTCAACCTTGAACAATCCATGAACATTTTCCACACTGTCTAGGCATTAGGTGAGGGCAAAGAATGCCCAATGCTAAGTATAAGGAAATCAAAAAAAATGTTTCTGTTGTTTTGGTGTTCTGTATCTTGAAAAACAAACAAGATGCCATCACAAAACTTTTTCACATATGAAACTCCGGCAACTATACAGGTGCCACTGTGCCCTTATAATCTAAGTGAAGTCCTCCACTCTACTGTCTGCAAATATCCTTCACTCGCTTGAGTAACAAACACACTCTCTCAACCAGATTACACTTTATTGTACAAGAAGAGTCCCCTCTGACCCCCACCACCCTCCTCTGCCACTGGCACCCAGAAAGAAACTGCTATAATAAAGAAAACAGTCCCCAGAGCAGATCATCTGCTCTGTTCAGTGTCCTTGGTAATAAATGACATTGGTGCATGGTAAATAGAGAATGATAATGAATTTGCTCCTAGTAAAATAATGATAATGAATTTGCTCCGAGTGAAATCTGATTAGCTGACAATTCAGCCTATCAAGTTTTCTAGGTGCAAAGATATCACCATTCATCTCCATTTATTCATTCACCAGTGTTACTACCGAGATGAAAATTGAACAGCGCAGACACTCTCTTCCACGGTACACGATATGGCTCACTATTATCAGACTTTCATTTTTTCATCCACAAACAAATCCCCTTCACTTTGAGGGTACAATCCTTCTTCATCAGGGGGCAGATTCATAATATCACAATAACACTTAAGTACTAGTTCAACAGATGATGTATTTTAAATATTTAAAGACACATCTACACATTTACAATTAGTGCACTGAAAGTAATATGGTCAAAAACATTAAGACCAACCATATAATGCAGCTACAAAATACTCATATCATGAAAGAATTAAAACCATTTCGCTATTACAGAGTGAAAACGCTCTCAGACTGCACTTCAATATAACCCACATAAAAACAAGCAATGATCTTTGTCCAGTTGTTAATGAAAAAAATAAATCTATGGCCATAATAGATTTTCAAAGCAAACATATTTCTATTAACATTATTCATTAACAAATGGACTAAGATCATTGCTTGTTTCTATGTGGATTATATTTAGTGCAATCTGAGTGTTTTCACTTTGTGATAATGAAATGGTTTTGATTCAGTCCAATTTTTTTACTCAGGCACTTTATGTATTTAAGACATTATACTAATGAAATATTGATGTTTTGGAACAATTGTTTCACCTTCTTGATATGGGTATTTTGTTTTGACCATATTATTTTCAGTGCACTAGCTGTAGATGTGCAGCTCTGTCTTTAAATGTTTCAAATACATAATGTATTGAACTAATACCTAAGTGTGACTGTGACATTATCACTCCACCACCGGATGAAGAGGAATAATACCCTTGAAGCACCAGGGGAATTTTTTGTGGATGAAAAAATAAACATTTGAGAATAGTGAGTCATATTGTGACGTGCTGAACTTTCTTGTTTTATCTGTATGCTTGCCATTTAGAACAGCTGCTCCGAGCTTGACTAGGTAGCACACAATGTTTTGTGTGTGTGATCTCCTCCAGAGGACTGTTTTCTTCATTACAACACATTTTTTCTGGGTGCTTGTGGGAGAAGGAGGGTGGTGCAGGCCAGGGGGTTTGGTTGATAGTGGGAGTCTTCTTTTGCAATAAGGTGTGGTTGGGTGAGGGGAGGCAGAAAAGAGTGCTTGGCATGGGGTAAGGTTATCTCAGTTGTTTACCACTTAAGTGCTGCTATCAGTCATTTTGTAACTTTATCTACTGCACATTTTTGTAAGTTATTATAATGGTTGTAGAATAAAAAGCAATTTTTTGAATGCAGCAGTACTTCATTCGTATTTTTTTCTGTTAAGTATTTGTACAAGTGACCTGATTTCTGATGTAGAAGATACTATGTCTACAGACAATACAGTTTGGAGGACTTCATATACTCACACACACACACGCACACACATATATATATATATATATATAAATAAATATATATATATATATTAGTCAGAGTGGGAGAGGAGGGTGCTTGCTGGAGGATGGGAGGGTGCTTGAGGTTTGAAAGTGTTTGGGGGTTGTGGGCATGGGGGAGTTACACCATGGTGGATGGGAGGGATGTGGGATTTCGTGGAATTTTAAAGGTTTTTTTTTTTAAATATGCTGTAAAAGAGAAGCCCGTATGCACACTGGGAAATTCATGAAGGTTTGTGAATTGGAAATTTCCAGAATTCACTCAGACTTCCCTGGAAAATTAAAACTTTGCAACATCTGCCCGATTATATTATCACTTCTACTTCACTTTATGTATGTATTGTGCTTTTGTTACGCTTTGCTAACAACTATTGCAATGTACTGTAACGTCCAGACGTTGTATTTATACGGTGTCGCTGCTGCGTATCACTTTGTTACCTGTTAACTAATTGCATGTTACCTCTGAAAAAGCGACTTTCAATCTCAGTGGGCCTACGCAGTTAACAAAATCCAATAAATAAAAACATCTCTATATACCTATATGTTTCTACAAATGTGAAAAATGCAATATTTTCAGAAATGTTGAACAAGGTAGTATATTAGACTACCTATTTCCTAATGACCCTCAAATGTGTTAAACATTTCATTACCTGTACTGCAAACTCTGTGGTCCATTCAATCTTTTAGATATATATTGGTAAAAGCATAAGGGCACACAAACCTAGGATGTAAACACATGAGGATTATTATCAGTGGCAGATTGGATACCACCATAGGCCATCATTTTATTTATGTTTATTATGGCAAAGACTGAATCCATGTTTCATTACATTGGACTTTGCTTGCCCCAAGAAGAGGGCTGTGAAGAGAGCATGCCTATTACTACAGAGAGACAGAGTTACTGTACTTTGTACTTGGGCACACTTGCATCTCAAGGATTAAATGAGGAACTGGACAATGTAAATGTCTTATGAGATTTTTATATTTGGGACAGATCTTGTTATTCCCCCCTTTGTCCCCTTATTCCTTATCCCTTTCTTTACCGTTTCACTATCTCCAATTCCTCTCTTACATGTTTTGCTTTCTCTTCCGTTTTGTGAATTTTGCCTTTACCTTTTGCTATGTTTTATCTATTGACAACATTGTTATGTATCTCTTTCCTAATGACTTCTAAAATAACCATTACTAAATTACTTACTAATATCAAATTTCTCTCACCCTTCTCCTTTTGTAAATCAATATGCATGCCATGAGCGTCTCCTTTGATAATATTTTAGTAAGCTATCACTACTAGAATGTTTACCTTATTGACAAATATATTAATGTTACTTCCCTGAACCATTGTTGCTCTCTAATTTGTAACTCAGTTTTCATGGTAAAGGTTTATGTTCAGTTCAGTCAGGGAGTGAAATGTCTCTTCTGTGTCTTTCATAGCTATTGTTTGTTTTATTACCACACCCCCCTGAGCAAGTACTTGTTTTTGTGTGAAACACAGGGGGTTGTCGTCCCTGCTGGTCCTGGCAGTACAGACTCTGTTGCTACAATAAAACAAGTAATTTGACTAAATATACGATTGTTATGCTGCTGAATGTACTTTTTCCCTTTGACTAGCTATTACAGGAGGATCATATTGTTTGCCATATGTTAGACTTACTATTTTGATATATTCGAGAACACATTCTGGTTTACCATATCACTGGCTGGACAGACTAAATCTATCCACTTTTCTGCAGCTTTCAAATTTAGGTTTGCTGTTTAAAATACTGCAGCTTTAAGATCATTTTTTCAAGCAGAAGCCTAATTTTGAATAAGTGCCAGAAAATCACTGAAGCTGCGAAACTGTGAATCCATGTTCAGGGAAGCAGCTTTAGTGCAATCTGTGCATGATGCCTTTTGGCACTGTTGCTGTATAATACATAGCATGGGGGGGTCAACTAATCTCCATTGCTCATGGGAGACATGAACACCTTCACAATGTGAAACTGTAAGATTTATTCCTTCCCAATATGGATTGTATACACATAATAAAACTAATTAATACTGGCAGGTTAAAAAAAAAAGCATAATCCTTTTAACTTAATTACACTACTGTGTTATTGCTTTTGGTGTCTGACATTGCAGTGTTACTAAAAATAAAGTTAACACACTGCACATGTGGCTACACTTCTGAGAACTGCTATTGCTGCTTCATTGTACATTAGCTTTTATTCTCCAACAAAAATTGATTGGCAAGCACTGTGGAAACATTGTTGCTTGCATCCCTTAAAAGGATGCTATCTAAGCCATTTAGAGCTAAAGCAACCCATTCTGCCCAGGAAAGGGGATCAGACTAACCATTAAATGCAGTATGTTCCTTTGGGGGAGGTTGCCTCTTATGAATTTTTTATCAACAGTATTTTCAAAAGCACAAATGGAGATATGCCACTTCTACGAACTCTTGTCTTGAGTCAACAATCTCAGCTGACAGAGCATGGCGATTTAATGTGGGCAGTAACACATGACATGGTGTGAATTCATTGTTGTATATGTGTACTCCTCCGAAACATGGAAACATAGAAATTGTCAGAAGATAAGGACCACTAGGCCCATCCAGTCTGCCCATAGGCCATATGCATGAATGCGTCCACTCACCCTAAGCGGTCAATGGCTTTACATCACTCCCTTCTCGGCAAGGTTCCCTTGTGCTTGTCCCAGGCATGTTTAAACCCCTCCACTGTGCTTAACCCTACCACCTCTAGTGGCAGACTATTCCAAGCATTCACTACCCTCTCTGTATAGAAAAATCTTCCTCATGTTACCTCTTAATCTACTCCCCTCCAACTTCATATCATGCCTCCTCTTTCTGGTATCTATTCTACATTGGAAAAGATCCCCCACCTACACCTTGTTTATGCCCTTGCTGTACTTAAAAGTTTATATCATGTCACTCCTTTCTCTCCTCTCCTCCAGTGAGTACATATTGAGGTTCCTTAGTCTCTCATATGTTTTGTGGTAGAAGAAGAAGAAGAAGAAGAATCAGCATTTATTTAGCACTTTTCATACACAGTATCCCAAAGCGCTTTACAAGCAATGGTAGACTGGTAGTGAAGTGACTAAATGTGTGGTGGCAACCATATCACACATCATCACCCACACACAGCCTGGATAATTGCATGAACCGGTTTATGGGAAGGGGAATGTTGGCCAGCACACCAGGAATGCTCACTGCTCTTTGCAAAGAGTGCCCTGGGTTCTTTTACTTCCACCTGGACACCCACCAGGACAACACCAGGATGGGCCAAAGGGACCTCGGTTTAACGTCTCATCTGAAGGATGACACACCCCAGCAGTACAGCACCCCCAATACTGCACCAGGATGCCAGCAATTTTTAGGTGCAAATCCAACCCCGGTGTGGGACAAGAACCCATGACCTTCTGGTCCAGAGGTGGATGAGCTACTAACTGAGCCATGCTGACACCTACAAACCATGCACCATCTTTGTAACCCTTCTCTGGACAGCCTTCACCTTGTTTATGTCCTTACACATATGTGGTCTCCAGTACAGCATGCAGTAATCCAGGTGAGGCCTTACCAGTGTTTTATACAATGGCATCACCACCTCCCACCTCCTACTAGTAATACCTCTGCCTATGCACCTCAGCATGCCACTGGCCCTCCCCACAGCCTTTGTGCACTGCTTTGATATCTTAAGGTCATCAGATATGATAACTCCTATATTCCTTTCCTCTTTAATGACAGTCAGCACCCCCCATCCTATAGCTCTCCCCAGGGTTCCCCTAACCCAGGTGCATTATCTTGCACTTTTTTGCACTGAACCTCAATTGCCACACCTCCAACCATCTTTCAAGCTTCTCCCGGTACCTCTTCATTTTATGCATCTCTTCTGGAGTATCAACCCTGCTGCAGATCTTGGTGTCATCTGCAAATAGGAAGACATTTCCTTCCTGCCTCTCTGCAATGTCACTAATGAAGACATTGAACAGAACTGGTCCCAGTACATATCCTTGTGGCACTCCACTTGTCACCCTTCCCTACCCAGATTGGATACCATTTACCACCACCTTTTGCCTTCTGTCCATCAGTCAGTTTCTAACCTAATGTATCACCTTATGCCGTATGCTCAGACTACTCATTTTGTTAACCATCATTTTGTGTGCGATGGTACTGAAGGCTTTGCAGAAATTTAGGTAGGCAATGTCTATGGCCCCTTCCTGATTCATTTCCCTTGTCACCCAATCAAAAAAATCTAGTGTGTGTTGAGGCATGAGGCCACAGAACGAGTGCTTGTCAGCACACACCATAGTGCCCATATCTCCCAATGAATATACAATACTACCCTGGAGTTTGTTATTACATGCCACACAAAGTGCATGTGGTAGTTCTGTCTTACTGTACATCCTGTTGTGGGCAATTGCTGGCATATGAAGATTTGGACAGTCCAGAGGTGTCCTCTGAAATTGTGTAGTGAGTCACTGTATGCCCCTGACATTTTCTTTTAGTTATTGTTGTTGTTATTCTTTTCCTGGTAACCAGGTAAGACCCATTGAACCACATAGCCCATTTACAGGGGTGAACCAGGAGCACTGGGGTGGTTAAGTGACTTACTTAGAGTCACACAGTATGCAAGTAGAGGTTGCAGAAATCAAACCAAGGTCTTCTGGATGTACAGTACCAATGTTGTTCACAGCTCATCACTCTAACTTCTAGGCTGTACTCTTAAAAGAATCATTAAAATATTTTTTTCCAAAAAATATTTCCATGTGACCTCAGAGAGCATTACTTACTTTGCACATTGATTATTTTTTTTCTTAATTAAGTTTGCAATATTGTTGGTAACATATAATTCATATATTCCTCCCCCTTCCCACCATTTCATTCATACAAAGGGAACTGATTTTAAAGCATGATGTTTGTCTATTGGACTCCATCTGCCATGTCATAATCCATCGTTTAGAACATCAAACATTGTTGCTACGAAAGCCTCTATAATGTCACTGTCTGAGGATTATGATCCATAGACAGGTAGGTTTTATTTTTCTGCACTGCCCTTTGTAAGCTCAGTGTGCATACCTTAAAACTGGCAACAACAACAATTTTTTACATTAATTAATGATGTTATATGTTAAAAATCGCAGACCAGATGAAGTTAAAGGGACAAAAATAGGGGATACATCATGGGCTGGCTAAAAATAGCACATGTATTTTTATCTGCAGATTTTCACATCTGTAACCCCCTTGAGTAGAAGGGTTACCTGTGAGTTCTATAGGGGCCAAACTCTGCAGATAAAAATAAATATGATACTTTTAGCCTGCAATGTTAAAGGTTTAGCAAGCTCAACCTAAACATTGCATTTAAAACAAGGTAGGTGTCACCTTCTCTTAATTAGGGATGAGGTCTCCAATGGTCACATGTGAGCCCCTCAAGAGCAAGGGCACACTGTACAAAATATGAAGCTAGGGAGTGGTTTCCACACAAGAAAGTGAGAAAGCAGTGGAACCTCATCTTATATCTGTGTTCTAAAATTTAAAGTGTAGATACCTGGATGATGATGGGTCACTCTGTCGTTGATGGTCAGGCTAATCATGATTCAGCTGAATAATGAGACCAAGAACCCCTTTAACATGTTAAAATAATAGAAAAAAAACAAAGTAAGATAATAGGAATTAATGTAAATGAATTGTAGGCTTCCATACAATTTCTGGGGTGAGCACTGGTACTATAACTATGTGACTTTCAGCCTGCCTATGGCATATGTCATTTATACAATAGCAGTGCTTCTCTTGCAATGTAGACCACAGTGCTCAAATCCTAATATTAATAAAAAACGTACTTTAAAAACCATGATTCCAGATGTTTCCTCTTTCCCAATGGATCAATCCACTATTGTCATCCACATTCATTGAGCACGTTCTAATGAAAATACTCATATAAATAAAGTATTCCAAGCATTTCAAATAAGTTCAGTTATGGACTTACATCATTTGGGAATTCTGACAGATGTTCTGAAAACTGATGATACTCTAGGAATGGAAACAGCCCATACCGGTAGGGGATATACAGTGGCCTGAGTCCAAATATATAATTTATTAGCATGGATGAATTATAACAGTTCTGCCCCATCACAAATGAAAGTAAATTAAATATTTGGACTTAGGTCTTTGTATGTGCTGTGCGTACATAGGAAAAAATCATAGACAATGACAGCAGAAAAAGGCAACCGGTCCATCCATTCTGCCCATAAACCCTTGCAAACCCAGGACCAAATAATCCATACAGGTTCCAACCCACAATATCCCCTCATGCTACCCCCCTCCACTACCACACTGAGCAACCACGTAGCTCTTCACTATGTCTGAGCCATGTTTAAAACCATTGATAGCTTTAATGCCTACCACATCAGCTAGCAGATTGTTTCACAACTCCGCCACACTTTCTGTAAAATACGTTTCTCACTTCCCTCTTGAACTTCCACCCATCAGTTTCCAGTCATGCCCCCATGTTCTTGATCCACTACTTATGCTAATTAGTTCCTCATAATTTACCATTTTCATTCCTTTCAGGAACTTGAAGGTCTACACTCTCTCTCATCTGCCCTCCATTGAGCACATGTTCAGTGCCTTGAGCTGATCTTTGTAAGATCTCCAGGTCCTCGCCCTGAATCATTTTGGTCACCCTTTTGTGTACTGTGTCTAGCCTATCCTTTACTTTCCTTACATGAGGACTCCAGAACTGGGCACAATACTCCAGGTGGGGTCTCATCAGGGGCTCATCAGTGAACTATTGAACTATTGTGAATAACAATTGAGAAGTAGTAATACTTCCTTCCTTCTGCTATCAATAACCCTTCCTATACACTCCTGCATCTTGTCTGCCTTACAGTAGGCCTCATTACACTGGCTTAATTGTTCTAAGGAGTTACTGATGATGACCTCTAGGTCTTGTTCCCCAGAGATGATGCCCAGTTTTACCCTCCATCAAGTACTCTGTCCTGGGGTTCTTGTTCCCTATGTACATCACTTTGCACTTTTTGGCATTGAATTTCAAGTGCCAGTTCTTTGCCCACCTCGCTAGTCATTGCTAAATGCTCTAACTCCATAGCATGGTCATCATCCACTACCCTCATTACCCAGTTAAAAAATACTATCAGGTTGGTCTGATAATCCTCCCTGCCATGAACCCATGCTGTTTACATCCTGGAGTCAACTGCTTTCAAACTAGTCATTGACTAGTGTTTTCATCAGTTTACCCACAGTTGAGTTACAACTGACAGGTCTGTTGTTACCCCATTGCTCCTTGCCCACCTTCTTATGAAGTGGGATGACATCTGCTACCCTCCAGAATTTTGGAACTACCCTTGTCTGAACTGAGCTGTTGAATGGCCCTACCAGGGGTTCAGTTAGTTCAATTGACAATTCCCTGAGCACCCTTGCCTGGGACTTTATCTGTCTTTAGTTCTGTTATCCCTTTCTGAACACTTTCACTGATAGATACTTCCTGCCTTATCTCAGGGTTCCCCCTTCTGGCTGCCTTAATTCCACTCTCTGGCAGAGCCCCTCTGTCTTCCCATGTGAATAAAGAGTAGAAGCAGTCATTAAGAATGACTGCTTCTGGCCCATCCTCCTCAGTTACCCTACCTTCCTCTGTTAGCCTAACAATTTATAATCCTGTATTTCTTTTTTCCATAATACTGGATATCTACAGCCAGCCCGGTGGCACTGAAGGTTGAGGAACTGGACACTACACCTCGTACCACACTGGTGACCTGGGTTCCAGCTGTCTAGGATCGGCAGGGTGGGAGAGGATTGAGCATCTGGAGGACAGTTCGAGGGGAGTCCATGCTCGGTGCATGACTGGCGTCTGGTGGAAGCAAGAGGCATAGCAAGCGCAGAGCATCCAGCAAGGGGTTGGGAAGGGGTGATGTCGGTGGTGACACCATGACACCAGGGTGCTTGCCACTCACTTAGTACAGGGGAAAAATGCTCTCCAGGCTCCGGGAAGACAGAGCACTGGAGCAGTTTCCTCATTGCTCGCACCTGCCTGGTCTTCCAGTTCCTGATGAAACCAGAATTGTTAAGGGTGTAGCTACCCCTCCTCGTCCCCACCCAGGGGGAAAACCACAACTCTATGGGGTGAGTGAGAAGGTCCAGGTAGGTGGCAGAAGTGGGGGCAGTCTCCACAGGTGCTCCCAATGAAGCGGAGCTTTGGGGAAGCTCTGGCGAACAACAAGTATTATATAAAAAAAAATACTGGATATCTAAAGAACTGTTTTTCCCTTTGCTTCTCTGACTGCCCTATTGGATTCCCTTGTTCTCATTTGGTACTCTTCTCATTCTTACCTCCCTTTTTTCCCTTGCTTCCCAGACCTTTCCAGAGAACCATAATGGTTTCTTGTATCTGCTTCTTTTGATTACCATTCTCAAGCAAGACTTTGTTGCCTTGAGAATGGCCCTCTTGATTTCCCCATATTTTCTCCACATCCCTGATACTGTCCACTCTGATTAACTTGTCCCAGACTAGCTCCCTCATATGGCTGAAGTCTGCCATCTCTAAAATCTAGGACTTTAGCCTTTGATGAGGACTTCTTGTCCCAAGGGCCAGGTTGAAAATATAGTTATGGTCACTGGACCGTAGTGGCTCCCCTACCCTCATTGATGTAACTTCTGATTTGGTGAGCACCACACTGAGAAAAGCTGACTTCCTAGTGAGTTCTCTAACCAGCTGCACCAGCTGGGTCTGACATATGGACCTCCTGGCCACTGAAATGACCCAGTCAATATCTGACAGGTTTAAGTCTTCCACCACCACCATGTCCCCTTTTCCACCCCCTTTCAAGTTCAGCCCCTAGTTCTTTCTCTCTCTTTCTTTCACCTGTTCTGGAGATCTATAGATACCCCTTCCATAGTTTCTTGCCTGAGGATGCCATGAGCTGAACCCACAGTGATTCTGTTTCTCCATTACCTCACCAGACATTTCCATCCTCCACTGCTTCTATACCTTTCCTGACATCTAGAGCTCTGCCCGGCGATGGAATTACACTTCATGAGCTTTTGGAGCTCAGGGGCCCTATTTTTAAATTGAGACCCACTTCCCATTATAAGTCAATGGCAGTGATGCATGAGCTACTGGTGCTCCCTTCAGAGCTAAGGGACCAAGCCCTGCCATGCCCCCCTCTGTAATTCCAACACTAGCTGTGCCTTTTCCTTTATCTTTTCTTATATCATGTCTAAACATGTTGTAGCCTGTGACTGTCAGGTCCCAATCATTATTCTCTATGGTACAAGTTTCGGTGAGAGCTACTAGGTCCATTGCAATGGCTGCCTCCATTCCCTGGTACAACTTACAAAAAGATTTAATTTATAAGTTTGCCTTGTTGATGTGTTTCTTCTTCCTCCCTCTCCATTCAACTACTGAAGAGACAGTGCTTCTACCTGGGAATGGCCAGCATTTCCTGGTGCCAAGTGACACCCTCTCACCATGCCTCAACTGAAGCAGTCCCTGGCATTCAGCACCTCCCCAAAATCCTTCTCTGGTGCAGTTTGTGAGAGTTTATTTTTGAATCTGAAAGGCAGAGAAAAAGCAGAGTGATGGTGCCTGCATATAACACAAGAAAAGCAGCAGCATACTGTGAGTGATGCCAAAATGGAGCTGTAGAGACATATATATAGAAACATAGAATTTGACGGCAGATAAGGACTGCTTGGCCCACCTTGTCTGCCCATTTCCCTACCTACAGGATAAGCTGCAGATCCTAGTTAACCAACAGCCTATTTCTTCCTACCCCCCACAAGAATTGTCTTATGTCTGTCCCATGTATTCTTAAATTCTCCCACAGTTTTAGACCCAACAACCTCCTCAGGAAGGCTGTTCCCTGCATCCACCACCCTCTCTGTGAAAAAATACTTCCTCACATTGCCCCTGAACTGCCCTCCCCATCTTTAAATTGTGTCCCCTAGTTCTTGCACATCTCTTTTTCTGAAAGATGCTACCCTCTTGGACTTTGTTGATTCCACTGAGGTACTTAAAAGTTTCTATCATCCCCCTCCCTCCTTTCCTCAAGGGTATACATATTAAGCTCCTTTAGTCTCTCCTCCTATGGCTTCTCTTGCAGACCCTGCACCATTTTAGTTGCCCTCCTCTGGACTGCCTCCATCCAGTCTATGTCCTTGCAGAGATGGGGTCTCCAGAACTGGACGCAGTACAACAGATGGGGGTCTCACCAACTGTCTGTACAGAGGGATAACAACTTCCTGTTTTCTGCTGGTGATGCCTCTCCCTATGCAACCCAGTATACCCCCAGCCCTCCCTACTGCTTTCTCACATTGCTTGCTAACCTTAAGGTCATCTGATATGATTACCCCCAGGTCTCTTTCCATTTTTGTTGTTGTTACTACCTCTCCCCCATTGTGTAATCTTTAATGGGTTTTTGTTTCCCAGGTGCATTATTTTGCACTTCTTTGCACTGAATCCAAGCTGCCATACTTCTGACCATTCCTCCAACCTTGCCAAGTCCCTTCTCATCCTTTCCACGCCTCCTTGTGTATCAACCCTGTTGCAGATCTTTGTGTCATCTGCAAAGAGGCATACTTTTCCTTCCAGTCCTCTGCAATGTCACTTATAAAGACATTAAAAAGGACTGGACCCAGTACTGAACCCTGTGGTACCCCACTAGTAACCCCTCTTTCTTCAGAGTGGACTCCATTTACAATTACCTTCTGTGTCCTGTTGTCCAGCTAATGTTTTACGCAGGCTACCACCCTGGGACCCACTCCCAGGCTGGTTAATTCGACTATTAATCTTTTGTGGGACTGTGTCAGATGCCTTGCTAAAGTCTAGGTAGGCCATGTCCACAGCCCTCCCTGGTCTACTACTTGGTCACCCAGTCAATGAAATCTATTAGATTCGCCTGACATGACCTTCCCGCTGTAGAACCCATGCTGCCTTGGATTTTCAACACTACTGGCCTCTAGGTACTCAACAATTCTTTCCTTCAGAAGTGATTCCATCACTTTCCCTACCACAGAGGTCAAACTGACAGGTCTGTAGTTTCCTGCCTCTGTCTTGGTCCCACTTTTGTGAAGGGAAATCACATCCGCCTTCCTCCAGTCCTCAGGTACCACACATCCTCCTATGATTTGTTAAAAAGTGTAGTCAGTGGTTTCACTAGTTCTCCCCTTAATTATTTTAGAATTCTGGGGTGAATTCCATCAGGCCCCATGGATTTGTCTACCTTCAGTTTTAGGAGTTCTTTCAGAACCCTTTCTTCCGTGAAAGGACTGGGATTGAGCCCCCCAACAAGACTGCTTCTGTTAATTGGATTAGGTACCTCGCCCTCCTCTTTTGTGAATACTGAGCAGAAATATTCATTCAGTATCCCTGCATTTTCACTGTCCCTCTCTGCCCACCCAACATCCATTCAATTCAGCCTCACTATCCCTCCCTTTGTCTTTCTACGCTCCCTGATGTACCTATAAAAAGTTTTATCCCCCTTCTTAACCGAGTTGGCTATCTTTTCCTCAATTTGGGCCTTTGCTATTCTGACTTCCCTCCCTGCTTCCTTCTGCCTTAACTGGTACAGTTCTCTGTCCTGCTTCTTCTGTGTTTCCTTATACTTCCTGAATGCTATCTTTTTCACCCTGACTTTCCCCGCCACCTCTTTTGAGAACCATAGTGGCTTTTTCTTTCATTTTGATTTGTTTATTTGCTTCACACAAAGGCTTGTTGCCTCTGTGATGTCAGTTTTGATTTTTCCCCATTGTTGATCCACCCCTCCTTTTAGCCTGTTTGCTAGTGCTTTTCTAAGGCACTCTCCCATCTTGCCGAAGTCAGCCCTCCTGAAGTCCAGTACCCTCACTTTTGTATGGCTTGACTCTGTAGCTGAGTTTAATATGAACCACACTGTTTGATGGTCACTTGTTCTCAGATGGCAACCCACTTCTAGATTTGAGATCCTCTCACTGTCCCCATTTGAGAGTATGAGGTATAAGATTGCTCCTGCATGAGTGGGTTCTGAAACGAGCTGTCTGAGGCATGCCACCTGTAGGGCATCGAGAATGGCCCTGCTCTTGGATGTGGCTGCAGAAAATATGCTCCAGTTAACATCTGGCATATTCAGTTCTCCCATCAACAGTATCTCCCCTTTCTCTGCCATCCTAAGACTGCGTGCCATTTCCAGTCTCTAAGGTGACCCACAGTGGCTCCTCCCCTTCCTGTTTACTCTTTTGTTCAGTTGCTTTTATCCCTTCCCTTGCATAGAGAGCTACTCCTCCTCCTCTTCTCCCCTCCCTGTCTCTCCAGTAGGTTATGTACCCTGGTATGTTAACATCCCAGTCATGGTTCTCTGTGTACCATGTTTCTGTGACTGCTATGATATCCAGACATCCCTCTTCCATCAAGGCCACCAGTTCAGGGAGCTTGTTGCCCAGACTACGGGCACTGGTACTCATTGCCCTAAGTGGAGCATGATGTTCAGGCACTCTTACATGTAGTTTTTGGACCCAAGTGATGAGTGTGTCTTTAGCTGTTATTAAGGCAGGCAGGGATGTGATTGAGCAAGTGAGGGCAGGGAAGGTTTGAAAACACACTGTGGCTTGCTAATTTTAAATCACAGAAATATAGAATTCAGCTAAGTTTGTCAGAGGCTAGCCAGGACTTTGTAAACTGTGATTAACTGCTGTGCTACAGTGCTTGAATCCAAGGAAATTGTATTTTAAAAAAGTGATTACTGCTCCTTTTGTGCACTGTGTTTCTCCTGTTTTCTTTCTCTCCCTCATCTGCTCTCCTGGGCCTGAATCGCCCCCCCCACTCTCTTCACCCTCACCTAATTCTTCCTGCTGTTTCCAGTCTGCTACTACCCCTCACCTCCCCCCCATGGTGCCAAGCTATGGCATTTGTTTAACCTTGTAGTAATCAGCTCTTTGCTGCCTGCACCTCATTTGCATCTCCGCTGCTGTCTGCCACTTCGCGCTTTTGCTTCCCTCCCTCAATTTAGCTTCTTTTGTCTTTTGTGTCCCTGCTCCCCTCCCACAGCTAATCCTGTATTTCTTTCTCCTCTGCCCAGGTTGTGCCCTTGACTCTCAGGCCCATGCACTGTCAGTCTGGCTCGGCTGTGGCTCGGCACTTCCAGTCGCTCTGCTGCCCTCCACCTGGCCACCCACAGAACTTCCTAAGCCGGGTAAGGCTGCCTGTCTCACCAGGGCTGCTCTGAGCTGCCGCCAGTGGCCGTCGCTCACAGCGAGTACCCTGATGGACCCTGCCATCTTTCTGTTTCTCTGATTGGATTGCTGTATTTCCTGACTTGGGCTGCGCCCATTAAAAACAAGTGGCAATGGCTAAATGTAATTCCCGCCCCCTCCCAACCCAGGCCTTAATTAAATAGAATGCACCATACCCCCTGCTCTTCCCCTCCTCCTCCTTACACTTATACTATTGGATACCGTGCTTGGCCCTCCCCTTCTGGCATTCAATTACTCTTTCCCACCCTTTCACTCCTGTACTCTTTACCCTGTGCTGCCTTTTCCTGTTCATTGTTATTAACGTTACTGCCCTCCTCCACTACTTCTCTGCTGTGCCCTTCTAATATTGCAACCTTTCATGTCTCCACCCTGCCCTATCCACTGCCCCTTCTCTCACAGCCCCTCACTTGCCTAGTTCCCGGTGCCCCTTTGTGTCTCCACCTTGCTTTACTCTCTACCCCATTCTCTCACTGCTTCCCTCTTGCCTAGTTCCCTGTGCCCTCTCTCCTCTGACTTCTTCCAATCACTTAAACATGTATTCCACCCATTCTCTGTACCCCCTTCTCCTCTTCCCTAGTCTCCACCCCCAGTGCCTGTTTCCCCTCTGTTCTGAACAGACAGGATTTAAACTAGGAGTGGGGGGTGGCAATTGGGCAAGAGACAGGCAGAGACCACAGGTTGGGAAACCATATGAGCTTAACCCCCATAACAGTGACAAAGGACAAATGGCAAGTATTATTGGTGATGCTAGTAAAGGAGGGCAGGATGGGGGGGGAAAGGGTGGAAGGTGGTTACCCTAATGCTAAGAGCCTTGGGAGGAAAACTGCAGTTACAGGTGCTCATGGCAGAGGGAGAGGTGGACATTGCAGCCATCACAGAAACATGGGCCACCCAATACAATGACTGGGACCTGTCTGTACCAGGGTACAGATTATTTTGTAGGGACAGGGTGATTGGGAAAGGAGGGGGTGTAGCACTATATGTGAAGGAAGGACTGACGTGTGTAAGGGAGGAAGGGGATGAGGGTAGTACGGAGTCACTTTGGATGCAAATCCAGGATTTCAAGAATAGGATTCTTAGAATGGGAGTGGTGTACAGGCTGCCATCTCAGACAGAGGAGTTAGACAGGTAACTAGCGGGACAGATCAGGAGGACCTGCGAGAAGGGTAGTGTGGTGATTGTGGGGGACTTCAACATGCCAGGAGTGGATTGGAGTACCCCAACAACCAGGAACAGAAGGGATCAGGTACTGCTGGATGCCTTCCAGGACAGCTTCCTGCTGCAAATGGTCAGTGAACCAACCAGGTTAGGGAATACCCTTGACCTTGTGCTGGCAAATGGGGGCTTTGTGAGAGAACTTACAGTGGAGAAACTGCTGTCAGGGAGTGACCACCACTCAGTATGGCTCACATTGGATATGGGCAAGGAAGGAGTGGAATCTGGCACAAGAGTTCTGGACTTCAGGAGGGCCGACTTTGGGAGGATGTGGGAAGTGGATGAGACGTTAAACCGAGGTCCCATCTGCTTGGATTGGTGGTAGTTCAGGTGGAAGTGAAAGATCCCATGGCACTTATCGAAAAGAGTAGGGGAATTTCCCCAGTGTCCTGGCTAAATTTTCCTCATTCACTAACAATACCACCAACAGCTTAATCTGGTTCAAGGTCAGTTGGCCTTCATTTGTATCCCCCTCCCCCGGGTCATGCCTGAAAATAGGCAGGATTTGTCTAGTGTACTTACCTGGTCAACAAAAACTAAATAAACAAAATAAATAAAAGGGTACCTGACCAGAATTCAATCTAGTATGGACACTAACCAGAGGTGGGAGCTCATAAAGCTGGGGATAGTGGAGGCAACCAAAACCTGCTGCAAGGCCCAGAGCAAGAAGGCTAGGGCTAAGAAACCAAGCTGGTTGAGCAAGAAGGTCATGGAAAAGGTAAGGAGGAAAAGAGCTGCCTTTAGGAAGTACAAGAAAACAGGGAGAGGGGAGGACAGGAAGAAGTACTTGACTGAATCGAAGGAGGTAACAAGGGCAGTAAGGGGAGCCAAGGCATCTACGGAACTCAGGCTAGCACAAGGCATTAAGAAGAAAGAGGACTTCTTTAGGTACATCAGGGAGAAAAGGAGCTGTAAGCATCACATAGTAAGGATTAGAAAGGAGGGGGGTTGGGTGGAAGCAGGGTGTGATAAGGCAGAAGCACTAAATGAGTACTTCTGCTCAGTATTTACTAAAGAGAAGAGGGGGGTGACACCAAAGGGGGGAGAAATGGCAGAAACGGGAGGTGACAGATGGGGAAATCATGGAGGGCAGAGTTTGGGAGGGTTTGAAGGCACTGAGGGTGGATAAGCCACCAGGCCCAGATGGCATCCACCCCAGGGTACTGAAGGAGCTGGCAGAGGTCCTTGCAGGACCCTTGGCAGACCTATTTAATGCCTCGCTAAATTCGGGGTGTGTACCTCAGGACTGGAGGATGGCTCATGTGGTGCCCCTCCACAAGAGTGGCCCCAAGGATGAACCAGGAAACTACAGACCAGTGAGCCTCACATCCATCGTGGGTAAGCTAATGGAGACTATCCTGAGAGAAAGGCTGGTGGCCCTCCTAGAGGCCAAAGGACTGCAGGACAGCAGACAGCATGGCTTCATATGGGGCAGATCCTGCCAAACCAACCTGGTGGAGTTCTATGACTGGGTAACTAGGCAACTGGACAGGGGCCATGCAGTGGATGTCCTGTATCTGGACTTCAGTAAGGCATTCGACTCGGTGCTGCATGGAAGGCTGGGAAGTAAGTTAGTAGGCACAGGGGCAGGTACAAAGCTGGTGAGATGGGTAGGGAACTGGCTTCAGAGAAGGCAACAGAGGGTGGTGGTGGGTGGGGAGCTCTCACACCCAAGGGTAGTGATGAGCAGTGTTCCACAGGGCTCGGTGTTGGGACCAGTGTTGTTTGGGATATTCATTGCAGACAAATCATTGGACATCAAGAGCAAGATCAGTCTGCTTGCTGATGATACCAAGGTAGTAGCAGTGGTGGATGACCTAGGGGGATGGGAGGGGTTGCAGGATGATCTGGCAAAGCTTGAAACCTGGTCAGACACATGGCAACTGGGGTTTAGTGCCAAAAAGTGCAAGGCACTGCATTTTGGGATGAAGAACCCAAGGAGGAGTTGCCAGCTGGGGGAGTGCAGCTAGCGCAGACAGAGGAGGAGAAGGATCTGTGGGTGCTCATTACAGGGTCAATGAACAACTCTTCACAATGTAGGAAGGCAGCTACAAAGGCCAACAAAATGCTGGGTTGTATTGCAAGGGTTATATTTTCGAGTTGGGAGGAGGTGATTCTGCCACTGTATAGGTCATTAGTTAGGCCGCACCTAAAGTACTGCATGCAGTACTGCCGCCCGTATCTGAAGAGGGACATTAAGTTACTGGAAGGGTGCAGCGCAGGGCGACAAAGATGATAAACGGACTGGGGGACTTATCATACATGAGGAGGCTGAGGGAGTTGAGCATGTATTCACTGGAGGAGAGGAGGGAGAGGGGGGACATGATTGAAACCTTTAAGTACATGAAAGGAATAAACAAGACAGGTACAGAGGGGCTGTTCAAAGTAAGGGAGGGGAGGGACACCAGGGGTCATGATATGAGACTGGAGGGAGGAAGGTTTAGGAGGGAGATGAGGGACATATTTTTATACAGAGGGTGGTGGCTAGGCGGAATGCGTTACCTGCAGAAGTGGTATCCAGTAGAACAGTGGACTGCTTCAAAAGGGGATGGGACAGAACAAGGGGGAGGGTCAATGAAGGGGAAGGGTGGAAGGGAAGGGCAGCTGCAGAATAAGGGGTGCTAGCTGCACATTCAAGTAGACTTGATAGACCTCTAGACCTTTATCTGCTGGCAAATTTCATATGTTCATATATTCATATGTCCAAGGTACCCTACCTGTGGATCACATGTACCCGCCATGGGTCCTGCCAGTCACTAATAAATGGCCCTTTCTCTTCAATGGCTGTCCATTGCTTCTGCCTTCTCGCTGTACCCTCACCTTTACCCTATAACATGTTCTGGTGAATCACGCTGTCACTTGGCACAGAAGAATAGGCACCTGACATGGGTATTACACACCTGTACTCTAAAGCTTATACTTCTTCTCCTGCTATTGTCTGGTAACATTCATCCAAATCCTGGCCCAGTCCCTACTAAAGGAACAATTCAGAACAAACACACAGGATCCCTCTCAATCATCTCGCTTAACATATGTAGTCTTCTTCATAAAATTGATGCCCTTCAGACTTTTGTCCGCCAGCATAGTCCAGACATTCTAGCAGTTGTAGAAACCTGGCTCTCACCATCGGTCCCCGACCATGCTATCACCCTCCCTGGGTACAATGTTTTTCGGCTTGATCGAATGACTAAAAGAGGTGGTGGTTGCACCCTGTACCTTAAGGACACTATCCTGGGTCATCACATCAGCTATACCCCCCAAATCAACACAGTGCAGATTCTTCCTATCACATTGGTGCTCACAACAAAGCCATCACAGTTGTCACAATCTGCATTTCACAAAAAGAGCAAGGTAGTGGGCTTAATGCAGTTCTGAACTATACCAAATCTCTCTCACCAGTTACTGAAACTATCCTACTCGGTGACTTTAATATTAACTGGCCTGCTGCTGAGGCCGGGGCTTATAGGGGCTCCATAGCGGCGGCAAACCTTACACAGATGGTTAGCTCCCAACCAGGAAAAATTATGAAACTGTTACCAGCACCCTACTGGACTGGATCCTAACCAGCCACCCCACCAGGATCACAAACACCACTGTCCTCCCTGATGCACTCAGTGACCACTCCCCTGTTAGCTGTTCCTGGTCCAACAAATTCATCAACTTCCCCAAAAAAACTATTACCAGCAGAGTTCTACCTAGAGGCCAGTTACCACATCTCAAAACCTTCCTTCTTCAGCAGGATTGGTCCCCAATCCTCACTGCAACTAATGTGAACACTGCACTGGACCACTTCATCAGAATCTTCAATCAAGCCTACAACAAATTTGCACCCCTAAAGAAGTGAAAAGCAAAAGCCCTCTGTAACTTCTGGCTCTCTGGAGACCTCCTAAGGTGACTAAAAGCTTTGGACCACCTTTGGGAGGTTGCCAGAAACACTGGGAGGCAAATTGACATCGCTAACTATAAACATGCATGGAATGACTGCACCAAATCTATCCAGGAAATGAAATCCACCTATTTCAACAATGCTCTTACAAACTCTTGGGGCAATGGAAGGGACTTCTGGAATAACATATAAGAAGTCACCAGGAACCAGTCTAAATCACCCCCATCAGTGCTCTGCATAAATGGTGTTACTACACTCGACCAGAAACTCATTGCCGATACATTCAATGATGCTTTCACGGACCTCAGTACTGTACTACCCCCCGATTGTTTCGATGAGGAGGATCCCCCTACCTCCCCAGCCCCCACTAGCCACCCTCCTTTCTACTTTAAAGTGGTCAAGTTGTATCAAGTCTGCAGCTATGTAATCAAAGCCATTAGCAACTCCTGAGCCAGCAATGACTCCCTTGACCTCAAACTTATATCACTCATCCTAGAAGAAATACTCTGGCCACTGACTAGGATCTTTAATCTCTCTCTTAACCTTAGCCAGTTCCTGGACTTATGGAAATCTGCCACTGTAACCCCAACACATAAAAGTGGTGACAAAACTGCACATGAGAACTTCCGTCCAATCTCCATCCTACCTCCACACTCCAAGGCCCTGGAACAGATTGTGGCAGATCAGCTTACTGATTTCCTAGACAAACACAGCATCATGTGCAAACAGCAACATGGTTTTAGAAAAGGTCATAGCACCTCCATGGCTCTACTTGAATTCACAGGCACAATCCATCACTCACTAGATAATAGTCAACTAACTGGTTCCAATTTTATTGACCTGACCAAAACCTTTGATACCATCAACCATCATCTTCTTCTTGCCCAGCTTCGGTTAGCAGAGCTCTCACCCAATTCTGTGAACTGGTTTAAAAGCTACTTAGACAACCGGTCCCAAAGAGTGAAAATTGCTGATGCACTCTCAGATCCAAGACCAGTCCAGTCCGGCATCCCACAGGGCTCAGTTCTGGGCCCCTCCTTTTCAGCCTTTTCTTGAACTCACTGCCAGACTCCTGTCCAGAACAAATCTTACTCTACACAGATGATGCTGTCATCCTGGCCTCCCACCATGATCCAATTCATCTACAAGGAAACCTCCAGCGGGCCTTCTCAGCAGTTGAAAACTGGTTCTCAAAACATAAACTGATCCTGAACCAGAAAAAAACAAAGATCATGATTTTCAGCAGCTCCCACAACAAAAACAAACATTATCACCTCTCCATCAAAACCAAGCAAGGAATCACCCTTGAACAAGTCATACCTTTAAATACCTTGGCCTCACCCTTGACTCAAATCTCACCTATGTTCCCCATATCAATAATGCTGCAAAAGTAGCAAACACCTGGCTGGGCCTACTGTTCCAACATAGGAAACACTTAACCCCTGAAGCATTGTCTGTCACCATCCAGAGCTCTATTATTAGCGTTATAGACTATGGTCTCATTATCTATGGCTCTGCCACAGCCTCCTCTCTCAAACGTGTTTCCACTTCCTTCAGTAAAGCCTGTCGACTCATTACTGGATCCCACCGTCTCACCCATACCTGTGACCTCTACTCCCAAACTGGATGGCTGCAACTGAACAACCGAATCAAATACCAAACCTGCATCACAGCAAAAAAAATCATGTTGGGCAAGGCACCCCCTGGAGTCTGCTCTCTCCTCAAATGCAAAATCAACAGCTTCAACACCAGGAGTGCTAAGCCCCAAATCCTGCAAATCCCCCACTGCCACACATCCCAAGGCCAAAGGTCCTTTGCATATAGGGCTCCTAGTTGGCTGAACAGTCTCTCTAGTGACATCTCCACCTCACCAATGCTAGGTGCTTTCAAAGCCAAGCTCCATCTCTCCCTAATAGGCACCAACACCTGTGACTGCATCGCTTAATTACATTGTTCCCTACACTGTTGCTGACTGCCTCTGCTGTCTGCTTTGTCCTCTCTACTAGCACTTGTCAGTCCTATGCCCTTTCAATTGCTCTTTCCCGGTGTCTGTCTTGACAAAGCCCTTTGGCTGCTTTACTCTGCCCCCCTCCACTTATGCCCTCTCCTCCTCCCAGCCCCTTTCCCTTTCTTGCCTTCTTCCTCCTAGTGTTGATTTGTACTGTTGCTATAAAATGATTATGACAACTGAAGTAACTGTTTGATATTCTGTATTGTGTAACCTATTGGATGTTAATTGTCTGTACTTACTGACATGGAACCTTTGGCTGCCACCACACATTCAGTCACTTCACTACCAGTCTAGCATTGCTTGTAAAGTGATTTGGGATACTGTGTATGAAAAGCGCTATATAAATGCTGATTCTTCTTCTTCTTCTTCTTCTTCTAAAAGAGCCTTGGCTCAAAGGTATTTTGTAATCCTAGACTCAAATAAATAAAATAAAATAAAGAGAAGGAACAAAATTACAATTGTGGCAACAATATTGTTTTCTTTTTAAACATAATTAAGATATATTGTAAACAGAAGGAATATACTAGGAAACAAGATGACGGAGGCAGTGGGATTTTCAATGTGAAGAAAGAAAACATGTGATTGGTTTAAATTTTTTGCTGTTTGAGTGTCTGATTGGTTTGTTTAATCTTTTATTCACATTGATTTACAGCCAAAGAGATTTGAGACGTATGCAAGTAAAAAAAAAATAGCCATCATGGAAATAGATTGTGTATTGCCTGTTTGGGTCCTTGGCTTATGGAAATAGCAGTGTTATTTGGTGTCTTTAACACCCACTTATTTATTTATTTATTTATGTGTTTATTTATTTATCTGTTTATTTATGTATGTATTTATTTATTTGAAATGTTTTCTCCCAGTAAACATACAGAGGCATACAAATAAAGAAATTCAGCACTCCAGGTCACAGACTGCAAACAACTGCCAAACAAAATCCTTTATTGAAACATATACAAAATGCTGGGAAGTAAACAAATAGCCCAGCGCTTCAACTATACTCTCTGACCTTCATCAGGGGCATATTCATTCCAGCAAACCTGTTCCCCAGAGAATGTGGAAGAAGTACTGGAGTATTTTGTTGCCTCCATGCGTTTTGGATATGTGTTTCAAGAAAGGATTTTGTTTGGCAGCAACTTGTGGTCCATGACTTCATTGTGACTGGGAGTGCTGAATTTCTTCATTAGAATGTCTGATTCAAGGGTTGGCAGCCATTTCTTCAGCACCCTCAGAAGATTCTGCATCACACTGCCTTTTGTGTTTTCAAACATACAGAGCTACAATGATAATCTCATTTACAGGTTTTACCTGTGGGAAGGGGGGGGGTTGGAATGAGGGAGAGGAGAGGAGAGAAATAAGGCAAGGCAAGGCAAATTTTATTTGTATGGCACCCATTCCTGGAGGCTCTGGGTGCCTCACAGAAAAGTAAAGAAAAAAATAAACAGGCAATACATAATATGAAATAACATCATACAGTACAATTAAAACTAAAATATAAAAATCTTAAAAACTGATAAAATATCATATATGAGGACTGGACAAATTGTCGTAATTCAGAAATTATATGATATGTAGTGCATGATATACACAGACAAATTATACAAATTCTAGATATGCCGGCCCATCAGTACAGTGGTAGCAGCACCGATAACCCAGTGTCAGGAGCAACCTTGGGAGTCAGAGCGTCAGCCAGGTGAAGGAAGATCCAGCATCCCAACGACAGTTCTCCTCCTCCAGGGGGGAGGATGGGGATGAGCTTGGCAATGTACTAGCCCCTGGTGGAAGCTGGGGGAAAGGCAGCCCCAGCCCTAAGAGGTGGGGGGATGTGTCAGATGTAGGTGTGCATGCCGTGACATTAGCACACACCATGTCTCCAAGGGAGAACCACAAAAAGGTCCCAATTGGTGTGCTGAATAACTGCCAGCTTCTGCAGGTCTCACACCTGATGACTCTGGCACCCATAGAATCTGGAGTACAGTGGAGTCTTGGAGGATGAAGGGGACTCTCTACTACCCCTGCCATAGAAGGGCAATATGGGGGACTCTGGGCTAGAGTATAGCACTGGGAGAAGTCGGGGTGATGGGGCTGGGAGGACTGGTGTGAATGAGAGCCGGCCGGGCCATTGAGGAAAAAGAATTTGTAAAAAAAAAGTCCAGACAAGAAATGTACAGGCAATAGAGATGTGCAAGGTTGGCAAAATTCACTCTGCCAAATAATTTGCAAATTGTGTACAATTCATGAAGAGCAATTCAGAAAGTTCTCCAATTTGCAGAGTGTGGATTGACAAGAAAGTGTGGAATTTCATGGGCAAAATTCTATACTTCATGGCACAAACTTCTTTAGTGTTTACTAGTGGTGTCCCTCCCCCCACTGATCACCACCCAATGAAAATGTATTATTCTTTAAATCCCTGGTGTCTTGTGGTCCCCCTGCTGATAGCTGGCCCCAATGTGTAAAAATATATATTATTATTTAAATCATTGGTGTTAAGCCCTGACTATTGCCAGCATAATGTAAAAAAAATATACATTGTTATTTAAATCCCTGTTGTCTAGTCCCAGCAATGCTGGCCCCAATGTAAATATATATATATATATATATATATATATATATATATATATAATTTAAAATCCCAAGTATCTAGTGACCCCCCAATTGCTGCCCTATTTAAATGTAATATTATTTAAATCCCTTGTCTATAGTGGTCCCCCCTCACCAATCAATGTCCCCAATGTAAAAAAAATATATTAATTAAATCCCTGGTGTCTAGTGGACCCCCACCCCATCAGGGAGTGCCCCACCACCCCTTTCCCATCCCAATCTGACCCCAAGTGGGCAATCAGCACAGCTCTCCACTCTCCACCATGGCTGACCACCTGACTGACCTGAAATGAATGAGTGTGTGCTTGTACAAGTATGTGTTCATTCATTCCAGGTCAGTCGGGTGGCCTGCCATTGTGGAGAGTGGAGGGCTGTGCTGGTCACCCACTTGGGGTCAGAGTGGAGGGAGTGGGGTGGGGGACATTACCTGATGTGGTGGGAGGGTGGAGGGGTCCACTCGACACCAGGGATTTAATTAATGATATATTTTTTTTTTTACATTTGGTCTGGCGATCAGCAGGGAGGGGAAGACCACTAGACACCAGGGATTGAAATAATAATAAACCTTACATTGGGCATTGATTGGTGGGGTGGGGGACCACTAAGCACCTGGGCTTTTAATAATAAACCTTACATTGGGCATTGATTGGTGGGGTGAGGGACCACTAAGCACCAGGGATTTTAATAATAAACCTTACATTGGGCATTGATTGGTGGGGTGGGGGACTACTAGACACCAGGGATTGAAATAATAATAAACCTTACATTGGGCATTGATTGGTGGGTGGGGGAACACTAAGCACCTGGGCTTTTAATAATAAACCTTACATTGGGCATTGATTGGTGGGTGGGGACCACTAAGCACCAGGGATTTTAATAATAAACCTTACATTGGGCATTGATTGGTGGGGTGGGGGACCACTAGACACCAGGGATTTTAATAATAAATCTTATATTGGGCATTGATTGGTGGGGTGGGGGACCACTAAGCACCAGGGATTTTAATAATAAACCTTACATTGGGCATTGATTGGTGGGGTGGGGGACCACTAAGCACCAGGGATTTTAATAATAAATCTTACATTGGGCATTGATTGGTGGGTGGGGACCACTAAGCACCAGGATTTAATAATAAATCTTATATTGGGCATTGATTGGTGGGGTGGGGACCACTAAGCACCAGGGATTTTAATAATAAACCTTACATTGGGCATTGATTGGTGGAGTGGGGGACCACTAAGCACCAGGGATTTTAATAATAATAAACCTTACATTGGGCATTGATTGGTGGGGTGGGGGACCACTAAGCACCAGGGATTTTAATAATAAATCTTACATTGGGCATTGATTGGTGGGGTTGGGGACCACTAAGCACCAGGGATTTTAATAATAAATCTTATATTGGGCATTGATTGGTGGGGGGGGACCACTAAGCACCAGGGATTTTAATAATAAATCTTATATTGGGCATTGATTGGTGGGGTGGGGGACCACTAAGCACCAGGGATTTTAATAATAAATCTTATATTGGGCATTGATTGGTGGGGTGGGGGACCACTAAGCACCAGGGATTTTAATAATAAATCTTATATTGGGCATTGATTGGTGGGGTGGGGACCACTAAGCACCAGGATTTTAATAATAAATCTTATATTGGGCATTGATTGGTGGGTGGGGGACCACTAAGCACCAGGATTTTAATAATAAATCTTATATTGGGTATTGATTGGTGGGTGGGGACACTAAGCACCAGGATTTTATTAATAAATCTTATATTGGGCATTGATTGGTGGGGTGGGGGACCACTAAGCACCAGGGATTTTAATAATAAATCTTATATTGGGCATTGATTGGTGGGGTGGGGGACCACTAAGCACCAGGGATTTTAATAATAAATCTTATATTGGGCATTGATTGGTGGGGTGGGGGACCACTAAGCACCAGGGATTTTAATAATAAATCTTACATTGGGCATTGATTGGTGGGGTGGGGGACCACTAAGCACCAGGGATTTTAATAATAAATCTTACATTGGGCATTGATTGGTGGGGTGGGGGACCACTAAGCACCAGGGATTTTAATAATAAATCTTATATTGGGCGGTGATCAGTGTGGGGGACCACTAGATACCAGGGATTTAAATAATGATCAATTTTACATCGGGCATGATCTGTGGGGGCGGGGCACTAGACACCAATGACTTAAATAATAATATATTTATTTTTATCTTGTTGCCAGCAATTGGGGGGGGCAGTAGACACCAGGGATTTAAATAATAATCTATATTTTTTTCACATTGTAGCTTATGATGACGGTGGGGGCACTAGATGCCAAAGATCACGGTAATTCACCATTTGCAACTTCTCCTTGCTTTGGGGCTTTTTAAATGCAATTTGCACTAAAAAAAAACCAAAAGTAAGGCAAAGTTATAAATGGTGATTCTCATTAAACAGGACAACTTTGCAAACTGATCCGTGGAGGTGAATTTGGCGACTTCGCCAAAAATTCACCAGCTAAGTTAAACCTCGTTGCATCTTTAACAGGCAATGTATTGAAATTTAAATAAATCTAACAGTATGCATACAACAACAGAATTTTTGCAAATGAAATCCACAGAAGAGCAAGGGAAACAATACAGGTTATAGTCGGGTACAGTCACAGAATGCGGTAATAAAATTCCTGATCTGTAGTTTAGCAGAGGCAATGCTTGAGTGAGAGCTATCACCTAAGGCCAGATTGATTCACAACTGGGGAAGCTTGTGACTAAAAGCTGATTGTCCCAAGTTAAGTTCAAGCCTAGGAAAAATGAATCTGTTACTTGTGCTGGATCAAAAGTTGCCGCTAGAGGGGGTTGATGCGGTAAGCATGGACCACAGATTTCTTGGAAGCATTTTTAGCCGAAACCTAAAACCACGAAAGGCAAGCTGCTGAGTATGTCTAGCACCCTGAGAGGGCGAGTTTAAGCACTCATAGAGCAGGCAGTGGTGGGTACACAATGGGCAGCAGAGAATGAACTTACAGAGGGCATTCAGTAACAAATCTAGCTTTGATACAGTAGGTGGCATTGGGGAGCAGAACATTAGACCACATTACAGGGGTCAATTACCATTCTACTAGGGACTTCTTCAGGCTTTGTTAGAGGCTGTCACCTACCCTGTATAAGGCTCTAAACTTTCTGAATGATTTGGACACCATCATCATCTTTATTGTATCAGCTTAAACGCTTTCACAAGTACAGAATGAAAAAAGAATCAAGTTGAGTACAATAAATACAAGATTACAATATAATGTGACACAGTTAATAAAAGCATAGGGCTAATAAAAATGTTCTGCAGTATTATTATTGCACTTATTTCATAAACAGCAGTTATTCTCTACAGACAGGAATCTACATAGATTGGCTAGCAGTTAATCTTCTTTCAACTTTATTAATTTCATCAAAGTATTTAGCAACTCTTTCTATAGTGCTAGCATCCTCTGTATGAATTAAAATATTTATTAAGGTCTCCTTATCTACTTGATTAACATTGTTTAAGAAAGGGATCAACCAGTACGATCTTTCTTTCATATACCAAGGACAGTCCCACATCACATGTAGTAAATTCTCCCTCCCCCCTCCCGGCTTTGCAATCACATTCTCATGTTGTTTGAACCCCTTTATTATAGCGATGTAACAAAATATTGCTGGGAAAGTGATTGAACTTGTAGCAGATAAAAGCTGCATGTAATTTGTGATCAGCTAGAAATTCAAGTTATGCCTTGGGTCCGAAATACAGTTTGCATTATTTTTTTGCAAACCAGTCAGAATAATGGGACTTGTAAATGTGGTTCAACTCCCCATTAATCCAAAAATTATTAACTTTTTTATTATGTACTTTCTGTTCTGTATACTCAGAGTCATTTTTTTTTCTCTGCAGCTTTTCTTAAAACATTTAACTTATGTTTATTTAACAATTGGCTGATTGTTGTATACCAATAGTTGTACTTATAACCCATGGCATACCAAGTTTCTTTTTCGATCAAAGACTGATTTGCTAAAGATGTTTCAGGTAATCTTAGCAGTCTCAACCAAAAGTTTAGCTTGCTTGATTCTATTAATGCATTAATATTAGTTAGGCCTACCTCTGCTCTTATATAAGCTGCAGGGCATGAATGCCCTAGTCTCATGACATTCCTTAATAATTTAAATAGTGGTGCAGTTAATTTATTACAATTCTAGATTTCCCAGCATTCTGCCCCATATAATAGCTGAGTTTCAAATTTAGCTTTTATTGCTCATATCAATGGTATTATAGTTGTGCCACCATACCTACAGTTAAATCTGTTTAAGACTCCCAGTTGTCT
The DNA here is from genome assembly GCA_016271365.2 of Neoceratodus forsteri. Classification (NCBI taxonomy): domain Eukaryota; kingdom Metazoa; phylum Chordata; order Ceratodontiformes; family Ceratodontidae; genus Neoceratodus; species Neoceratodus forsteri. The sequence goes on along the minus strand of CM057456.1, from coordinate 169,481,695 downwards.
TCAATTTTTCTGTTGTTATTTGAACATGTTGGTTTCATGATCCATCTGATGCAACTCAAATCCTGAGGTATACATAACTAGACACAGTGTCTACTCTGTTCTCCTACATACCACTTTCCTAACAATTTATTTTCACCAAAAGTAAGGATTTTTGTTTTATTAATATTAATTTTCAGCTGAAGATTATCAGAAATCTTTTGGGGATAGTCAAGTTTTTTTTGAAGGCCCATTCTTGACTGGGAAAGAAGGACAATATTGTCCGCATAGGCTAGGGCTGGGCAAATTGTAGATTTAATTTTAGGAGAGTCAGATGGATGTACTGTAAAACCTCTTAACATACTGTCTATATAGAGCGAAAAATGTAGGGGGGGCAATACACAGCCCTGCATTACCCCCCTTGTTTATTCTGAAGGGAGATAAGAGTTCTCTGTTAAGTCCCAATCTAACTTTGGCCCAGTTATTTCGATAGAGACTTTCAATTATTCCCAAGTTCCTGTCAATACCTCTGTCTAATAATTACCTCCACAGAATACATCTTGATATAGAGTCAAATGCCGATGTGTAAGCAATAAATGTGGTTTACAACTTCTATTTCCACAGAACTACATTTTTCTCAATAAAATGTCTTAGTACAAAGATATTTTCTAAGGTAGAGTAATTTGCTCTAAATCCTACCTGCAAATCTGAGATCCCTCCAGTCTGAGTTACTTGGATTATTAGCCTCTCAAGAATAATTCTAGAAAATATTTTTAGGTGATTATCTAAGAGGCTGATTGATCTATACATGGCAGGATTTGTTGTTGACCCCTTCTTATAAATTGGTACTATTCTTGCACCATGCCAAGAAGATGGGAAGGACCTAATTTCAATAGACGTATTATATATTATTGTTAGAGCTCTGCACCACAGTACAGTATGATAAAAGAAGGCTTTCTCTGGGATGCCATCAGGCCCTGCGGCTTTTTGCATTTTCAGAGAGTTAATTGCCCAAAATCCTTCGTCATAAGTTAAAGAGAAAAGTCTATTTGACTGTGCCCTCCTTCCTCTCCAGTTCTTCAACTACTGAATAAAAGAATATTTTAGAGAAATGTTCTGCCAGATTATTTCCAGAATCTATGTATCAATATCAAATTTGGTGTTATCTGTTACTCTAGCAACAAGTTTCCAGAATTGTCTGGTATCTTTAGTTCTAATGGCCTCCAGCATTTGGTCCCACTGTTTCTTATAATAGTTTAGCCTTTCATCTTTCAAGAGCTCCTTATACTTCCTTTTCTCTTTATTCAAATATTTTAATACTATGTTACTTTGTTGCTTCTTATAGGCACCTATGCAGTTTACATATTTGGGATTTTGCTCTTCTACACTCCTGATCAAACCAGCTATTGTTAAGCAAGTGTATATGTTGACTCTTCTGGGAAGGGGGCTTTAATTTCTTTACAATATCCTGGAACAACTTAGATAATGACTCAAGAAGGGCTACTATATCTTTCGATATTAACTCAGATTTGGTACAAGAAATAAACAAGTTTAAAAGTATTGGCTCGATAACAGTTCCTAAATCATGCTGCCAAATTATCTTACTAGTTGCTCTAATCTCAATAAAATTTATATAGTTTGAATTATTATCCTGTCTCTGTGAACCTGCACTTAAGCTCTCTAGTGCTATTGGGAAGTGATCACTTTCTTAGCATATCTGAACAGTTAGATTACTCCACAAATCTAAAGATCCTGTCCAGAAAATGTAGTCAACTATTGAAGCACTTCTTGTAGTTATGAGGGTATTTTCACCTTCAGTATCTCTGATAATCCTTCCATTTAAAGGGAAGATATTATATTCCTTTAGTATTTCTATTAGTTTTTTACCAGAGTTGTTCACCTTTTTATCTTTGGTGCTTCTAGTGGGTAATTCTTCTATACTTTTATTATAAACAGAAATAGAATTGTCACATAAACCGTCATGATTTGGACACCAGAAACTGATTGTGAGAGGCAAAATCTAGGGACTGGTCAAACTGAATGCAAAGGTACTTGTACTAAGCTACAGATTCCAGGATCACATTATCAAGAGCATTTATAGCCAGAGAAGATCCGGTGGACAAGCATTTTTTTAGATCCAAACAACATAGACACTGTTTCAGTCTGATTGAGGGCTAATCTATTGGCTAAAAAACAGTTGGAAAGGGTGTCATGCATGTCAGCCAATATACTGGCAGGAGAGTTACCATAAGTAGATAAAATAGTGCCATCCTTATACATCTGGATGTTACATGATTTTACAACCCTCAGTACATTATTCACAAATACATTAAAAAGAAGCAGGCCAAGTACAGGCCCTTTAAGGACACCCATGGTAACTTGCCAGCAGTTTGAGAAGGCTGAGCCAGTACAGACTACATAGGAGTGACCAGAGAGGTAGTTCAAAAGCCAGGAAATTCATAAAGAGGAGAGACCAGAGACAACGAGCTTAGCCAATAGAAGGGTATGGTCCACTCTGTCAGACACCTTTGATAGGTCAAAAAATATAACACCAGTAGGCAGTCTGTTGTCCATATGGGTAAGGACATGGGGTCTATTCATGAAAGCCTACATGCCGTATATGTGTTGCGCATAGGCATGTCTACAACTGGCTGTCACACAGCATGGTCCAGTGGACCTCTGGTGGCATTCATCACAGGTGCGCTAGTGTCTTGTGCACTGAATCCCCTGGCCGAGTGTGGGTCTGGGAGGTGGAAGTTACATGATGGGGGACCCTGATCTAATTTTTGCACACCCTCCAATGGATACCTATCTGGCACAGTGGCAACAGGAACCCCTTGCACACTGGTGCCCCAGCGCACCAAATGCAGGTAATGGTTGGGGACAGCCCTTCCTGCAGTTGCCCATTGGACTCCATATCCAAGGGTAAATTCCTTCACAGGATACCCTTCCTGCATGCAGCAGGGGATCCATTATAGGACCAGGACAGGCATTTGATTGATTGTTCACCTGGGTCACACAATCTGCCCACCATGCAGCTGTGGTCCACACCCAAGCAACTATGCACCAGGGGGGCAGGGGCACAAACAGGTGGCTGGCAATGGTGAATGCTGGCTGGTGTGCACCTGTCCCAGGGTGTGGAGCAGAATGGTCTCTGTATACCTGCCCTTTTGTGACTAGCACCCATAGACAGTAAACCTGAGGAGGGCAGTGGATGTGGAGTGGGAACCCCAACATCCAGATTGGTAGTCAGAAAATAAATTGTGACAAGAGTAGTAATTTTTAAATTGCTTGGCAGGTAACCTCTCTAAAGCTTTGAAGGGACAAGGGAGAAGCAGGATGGGATGGTAGTTTGCAGGAGAGTTTGTAGGATGACTTTTGTATAGAGGAATAACTACAGCACTTCTCCTGGATGTTGGAAAAACTGCTGTGATCAGTGGCCAATGAGCAATTGAAGATATGGATGACTGATCCTGCAATAGCTGGAGCTAACAACTTCAGCAGTCTTGGGTAGAGACCATCACTACCAAGGCGAGTGCTAGGTTTTAAGCATGTAAGCTTGCAAAGAACCTTGGGGGGGGGATTGATTCAGGAAAATGAAAACCTAGGTGTGTAAGAATAGAGGTGCTTAGGTGGAAGAGATGATGTGATGCTAGTAAGGAGTAGAGGTACCACTGACAATGGGCCATCAATAAACTGATCATTTAAAGCCTTTGCAGTAGCACAAGGGTCAGCATCTATGCCAGAAGGACACTTGAGGTTTGGGATGGAGGAGGTAGCACAAGCAGTCTGAAGTAGATGTTTTATTATGTCCCATAATTTGGAAGGTGATGGGGAGTCATTGATGATTTTGGTATAGACGAAGTAGCCTTAGCTTCTCTAAGTGCCTTGGTATCGAGGTTACTGAGCCTGTTATAATGTGTCCTATCAGCAGGGGTACCAGATGCCTTATGTGCAGACAAGTATCACCTGTTTGATTGAACAGATTGATCTTCTCTAGGGTTTCACGCAGTGAAATATTTTGCATAATTCTCGCATTTCGCAAAATATTTCACAGGACGAAATGCTAAATTTCACCCTCCAGAGCAAGTGAAATTTCGCCACCCGCAGGTGAAATTTAGCCACCCAGTTGAAATTACTTGTTCTCCTCTTGGAGTCCTGAGTCCCTTAGTTACTCTACCCTGAGTGATTATTGGCCATACTGAATAAATGGCCCCTCAGAGAGACCTGGCCCCTCATGTCCTCTTTTAATATAGGTTCAAGATAAAAAATTAAACCTACACTTCTTGGTGTCTAGTGGTCCCTCCCAAGGCTGCTTATGGCCCAAATTATTCTCCCTGGTGTCAGTGGTCCCTCATCCAATCACTGTACCGCAATTGAATAAAGCCCACCCACCTCCTCACCTCACACAGCTGGCAGCCCGACTGAGCACAACTGAGCACTTGAATGAGTGAGTGTCTGCTTGTACAAGCATGCACTAATTCATTCAAGAGCTCAGTCACACTCAGTCGGGCTGCCAGCCATGGAGGAGAGTGGAGGGCTGTGCCAGTGGCCTGATAGGGGTACTGGGGGGGTGGAGAGGGCACTAGCTCATGCTGACAGGGTGGAGGGTCCACTAGACACCAGGGAGTGTGGGTTTTATTTTTATTTTTTTAAGAAAAGGAAATGAGGGGGCTAGGGTAACTGGGGAAGATTTATTCAATTATGACCGGTGATCAGCAGGGGGTGGACCACTGGACACCAGGGAGAGTTTTAGGAATGGAGGGCGTAAACTGCAGCAGTATTCTTGCCATTTCGCCGCAATTTCATGAAACATTTCACGCATTGAAATTGCTAATTTCACAGCAATTTTGCTGGTGAAATTTAATTTTGCAACATCTCTAATCATATCAGGAGATACCCACTTAAACTGTATTCATGAGGTCGGCCTGGTGGCACTGAGGGCTGAGGCACTGGACACCACACCTCATGCCGCGCCGGTGATCTCAGTTGAGGAATGAGCTTGGGCCGCCAGGGGTCAGCAGGGGAAGGAAGGGATCGAGCATACAGAGGCCTGCTCTCCCTTCCCATGGAGGGATCCAGGGACTGTGCTGCTCCATAGCGGCCCCTGATGGTAGTCAGGGGCAGCATAAGGAACAGGCAGCACTGCAGGATGTGGGGCAGAGCTGTAGCAGACATTGGCATGTTATGTCTCTGACATCATTACATGTCTGAGCTCTGAAGGGTAACCAAAGGAAAAACCCCTGCTAGGTCTGGGAGAGGACGAGGGCTCCAGTAGCAGGTTCATACATCTCCACCACTGGGCTCTCTCCCTGAAGACTTGTCTGATCCACCACTGGATGGACCCCCTAATTTTCATATAGGCAGCCAGGTAGGTGAGGCAGGCCCTTCCCCAGGGGGATGATCCAGGGGCTTGGAAGTCTGGTTGGTGAGTGCTGGAAGGGAGAAGAGCTTCAGGCTAGAGAGTAGAGGAGTCTAGCTGTGAGATCACCTCTGAGAGATGTCCAGGCTAGGTAGGAGAATAAAGAGAGTATACAAAAACAAAGTTGTATACATGCATGTATACCATGGGACACTGGTAAATAAGAAAGTGTTATTTTTTTCTTGCTATCCAGCTGTGGTGGAAATAACATTTGTTTCCACTTCACCTCTTATTTCCACTACAGCCCTTTCACAATTGTGTTTCATAGCTAATTAGGACCACTAAAATGCACACTGCCACAACCTAGCTATGGCAAAACAAAACATGCAGCTTTCAACCTACCAATAGGGATAAGGTACTCACAGTAATTCTGGTTAAAATGGTGCACATTCAACATATAAGATGCTCAGAGGGGGGGCAATATAACAAGTCGCCCTTTTTTTAATGTACTGAGTAGTGAGATGACTACAAACTTAACCTACCGGCCCATAGAATACATAGAAAATCTCATGGGTTGATCACAAATGTTCTTTTTGACTCACTCTTTCATGATGCCAGCAATACAGCCTAGTACTCATGGCTTCACCACTCATTGCCAATCATCACTGTTGACAAAATCCCAGCGTGAATTAAAAGCTTATTTGTGATTAACCTATGGAATGTCCCCTATTTTTCTGGTAATTTTTATTCTCATTATCATTGTAGAAATTATAATTTCATACAGAGTGTCTTAGTAATAAGGAATGGAAGGAAGACAAAAACAGCAACTGAAATTATATCAGATATGAGCAGATTTGCATTTAAGTACAGATGCTTTCCCTAATGTATCAATAGTTCTTAGGACTTCGAAGCTCCATGTTAACAATCTGTTGATTTTTTTTCATCTATGGTAATAAAACCTAAGAGCCCCAGAAGCAAAATTATTTTTCTAGGTAATTAAAATTTCTTGCACACTGCTGTCAAGCTCAAGGATGGTCTCCCTTGGAGAATTTGGAGGAGTCTGATGTAACGTCAGGCAGGCACTCATTAAATCCTGCATTATGCACTTTCTCTGACACCTAGGCAGGGAATCTGGCAAGCATACCAGGTGTTGATGTTAATGTGCTAAAAAAAGATCTCCTATCTTCTTTGTGTAAATTAATAAAAAAGCAACCTACATACTCACTTGGCAGCTTGCTTAAGGTCTTGGGAGGGGATTATAGCAAAGGAATCAGTAAAGCAATGTAAATCTTATATTATTTTATGTTTACTTGATTGACACTTACAAGTCAGTCCCTGAATGAACACATCAACCCTGCTGTCTCACACCACTGAAGTGCTATACAAAGGCAGGAATGCACCAGCACATCCTCTCAGAAAGATCCTCTGGAATAATGAAGTGAGAATGTAGGCAGTATAGTACAACACCTTTACTAAGTCAGTTGCAATGGTTTCAAACAACTCACTTTGGAACTTAAGAATTTAGTAGCAGTAGAAATTGGAAGCAAGACACCAAGATCCCCACATTTGGAAGGTTAGCACAGAGCTAAAGAGAATAGCTCTGTGCTAACTGGATTTAGTGCATCAAAACGGAATGGATGGTGGACAAATAAAAAGATGCATTTCAAACAGGTGTTTCAACAGTACAAGCACACTCCCTGCCAGTCAGATGGCAGCAGACCGAGGTGGTAAATGTATGGTATGAGCTAGTCACATTCTCTGCAGATCTGCCAAAGGCAATTGCTTGTATGTGTAACAACACCTTCCTCAGGTAAGGGGCGGGTTGTTACTAGCTTTGTCCATCAGCACACTGAGTGCCTTGGCATCATGGCTCTCTCTGTGGTGGGAGGAGAGGAAACTAGGCACAGGGTGAATAAATGGGAGTGTTAGGTGGGAAACATTCTTGTTCTAGAGTAGAGTTCAAGGTTGGAGGCAGTCATTCCACGATCCACATAAAGAAATGTGTGAGGGGCATTGTACTGGCTGTAGGGGGTCTACCACATCTGGCCTAGTGGTAGTGCACTTGGTCCGGCTTGGCATGGCAACAGACTAACAACAGTATGCTCATGAGGTTAGTTGGCACAACTTAGGGGCCTCTGAGAGCAAAGCTGGTCTTCTGGGTGGGCACCCTCTCAAAAAGTGCACATCTATGGCTTTCAGGCCTGGATGGGATTCCCTGAAGACCAGATAGTTGTGAGGAGGTGAATGGGACCCCAAGTAGCTGAATGAGACAACAACCTGAACTTTTCTGCAAACTTAATGCTATCATCAGTATGATAGGGTGTATTTTATTCCCAAAGCTATGGTTCAGCTTTTGTGTCATTTATTCAAGGTGAGATCTCAGAGGGTTAGTCGGTGGGATAGGTTCCCTTATTACTGAATTGTGGACTTAGGTGTCCTGCAGGAAAAGGTGGGGACTCAGGATCCCTCACATAATATCTTTTTTGCCTGACTGTCTGAAAATACTTTTGTGTGGTTGATGGGGTCAGGGGATTAACCTGATTCAAGCAACTAAAAGATACCAGGTACAAAGCAGAATATGGCAAAAATGTTCAAACCAAAATATCACATAGTGCTATTATCAAAATCATCAGTGTCGACTTTTGGTGATGCAGCCAACATGAGTGCCAGCAACTTGTCAGAGCTCCATATCCCCAAACACCAAAAAAGGAAAATAAACAGTCAACTGCCCCAAAGAATGACTCAATGCAAGGCACCAAACACAGAACCAATAGCGCAAGCAAAATACAGGGATATGACAGTGGAAACTCCAGTGGCTCTGATTTAAATCATCAAAACTCTAAAGGCGCTTTTACACACAGGTTTATGTAATAGAATAACTGTTATGGAAACAGTATTCCGTTACATCCCTTGTGTGTAAAGTGCATCTGTTTCGTTCTCCTGGTGAACGTTCATCCAAACCGCAATTTCTGCTTCTCACAGTTTGCACCAACGTGTTTCATTTCATCTGGCTGTATAAAACAGCCATTCCAGTAGCACTGCCGAAACTGCCATTAGAGCTGCAAACTCTGGGGGAGCCGAAACAAATGGAGGTGGGATTGGCCGTAATACTCGCGGGGTGTAAAAGGAAACCAGAATGCAACAGAGTACAACGGCGCCACACAGGTAACACTTATTTCGTCTTAAAAACCTGTGTGTAAAAGTGCCTTAAGAGATACAAGGCCTGCTCCCCAGTAGGACAGCCAAATAAAGGAGTCAGGCTGATTGCTGAACAGCTCTTCCACATACTACAGGAAGTGGCAGCCCTGCATACGACATTAACAGACACTGACTGAAATTAAAAACATTTAAGGTACAGTTGAAAGTGACTCCATGAAACTGCAGGACACTGAAGCCAGGATAATGAGTCTAGAGAGAGCTCTTGAGAGGGAAAGAGAGGAGAGAACAAGGGACACTAAAACAATAAGGAAGCTAGATGAAAAAAAGTAACACCAAGAGAACTACTCAAGAAGAAATAACCTTTTAATTCACAGACTGCCAGAAAATAATGAACTCAAAAGCCCAACAGAATTTGTACAAAACAATGCTACAGTCCTTGTTTTGACTTCCAGTTAGGAAGCGAGAATACCCCATTGAAAAGGCACACTGAAGCTTGGCCCCAAAATGGGGACCTAAAGAATGGCCTCAGCTAATGTTCATCTGCTTTACCAACTTTCAGGAGAAGGTATATGGGTATACATCCAATAGAGAACCAGGGAACAACAAGGGCTTAACTATCTGGAAGCCAATATAAAATTATTCAACGATTATAGCCCTGGCGTCTGAGAAAAAATTAACAGGTTTGCAGATATAAAAGTAGGCCTGCACAGGGTAGATATGAGGTTTCACCTTATGTACTCAGTGAGGATGAAGGTTTGTTTGAAAAATGGCATACAAGTATTCCACACTTCCAAAAAATCACTGAACAGGAGCTAGCCAACGATTACCCAAACACCTTCCCATATAAGAAACCACCATGCACACTGTGATGGACTAGCTCAAAAATAAACTAAAAAGCTCACCATAAGTAATTGAAGTCTGTGTGGTGCATTCCAAAACCAAAGTGACAGTGGATTCCTTGCCCTACCAATGCATTAACACTTCAACCAGCCCCTGCAGCAACTCTTCAGTTAACCTCGAGGCCCCAGAAGTAAATGAGAACAAAGGACTGTGCCTTAAACATGGCCCCCGCTCCTCTAGAAGTCATCCACCTACCCTGCTCACTGGCAGGAAAGCTAGATCGCACATCAAAGAAGATACCCTTGAAGTCAGCAGCAGCCCACACACAACAGCTCCACCACTCTCAGAAGATGCAAGACTCAATGAGGAGGAGAAAGGTCAGGACACACACTCATGGAGGCAACTAAGCAGAGTGGAAATTGCATTACACACCCACCAATGGGAGAATCCAGACTCATTTAAAAGCAGGCTACAAATGGATGTCTTACATGGACAATCACAGAGCAGAGTAGGTGCAGAACACCAACAACAATCCCCACAGTCCCTGACCAGCTGAAACCTCCCAGGCACACCTCCCAGTAACTGTTTACTAAGACTTCCACAACTGTAAGTAACCTGGGTCAGGGGTAGAGGGAGTCAGTACAGAATGAAGGACAGTGACTAGAGACCTCACCCAGACACAGAAGCCATAGGCCCCCCCAAAGAAAACCATCAACAGCCACGTCAGAAAACCCAGTCTGATGTGCCACACACCACAGGACATAGACGGCTCACACGGAATAGACACTTATGATTGGTGGGATCAGGTGACAGACTACAATGTTCGAAAGTGACATCATTCTGGCAGGGCTGACAGAGACACTCAGCACTGCACTGTAAGCCCATGCACTTCCTGCTTTCAGCTACTGTACTACACTAACCCAACACCCGCAACAGAACTCCTAAACTATCCTTGTCACATCAAAGCAGTTGTCCTACACTCACACAGAACAAGCAGCCCAGTGTAAAGAGTTCAAAATGACAAGCCAAGACCCACAGTGGGACACATCAGACCATGCCTATAATCAAGTGGATAAACACAGAACTCAGCCAAATCATGGACGGAAGATAAACACAATGCCTGGCAAAGACAATATGCACTGTTTTCTGTTACTAGTAGCCCTGGGTGTCTCCCCTGTGAAGGTTAACAACCCAGGAAACACTTAATCAGCAGGCATAGAAACTGAATCTTGCTTCTTCCTTCTCATCACCGCACCATAAAGGATGCAACACTTCTTGATGAAACATGACTACCTGCAGGATAGTAGGTAACCTTGACCAATGTGATTGACATTGTTTACTTTAAATAACCAGTCTGAAGACTAAATGCTGTGGTTTACTTTTTCTAATGGTATGTATTGTTGCTGAGCATTTTAAGATATTTTCTTTAAGATAGTATGGTTTTATGCAACACGCAGAGGAATGAGAGTAAATATTTTACTCATCAATAAAGTCAGAAAAAGTACACCTTTTCAGGTGCTTTCTCATTCACTGCACACAGCTGTCTAATTCAGGACCCTCCTGTGGAAATCAGGACAAGTGGTAGCCCTAATATCATACCTTTCAACTAGTGTACAGTACAAAGAATGCCCCCCTAACTTAGGTCACATAGTTGCTGTTCCATGTAGTGAGGCACTCTACCACACCCAATGCCAGAGCTCAAAGCAAAAGTCACAGCAAATAACACAAAACAATATATATTTCCTAAATGGCCACTAGCTCATGAACATGAGAGCAAGCACTTTAACCATGTCCTGAGCCTCTAGGTACAGATTGGATTAAGGTCCCACAGCTTGACCATTGGCTCCAAATCTTGAGCAAAAAGGCTCCACATCTGGAGGTGATAAGCTGAGAGGAATATCTCATATCAAGTGGTGGTAGACATAGTGTCCCATTAGGGAACTGCACGATAGGCCTGGTTACCATGCCTAATGTAGCAAGTGCCCAGCACAGAGATGCTGACATTCCAAAAAGGATCATTTCTCACCCCAATGCGTTTGAGTCCTCTGAGCCATAACTTACACATATCTCCTTGTTGGGTCAAAATCCCCCATGTCTTGCTCACCACACAATAGTCTCAAGACTACATGGGCGCTTGCCCAGTGGGTCGATCTTCCTCAAGGGAACCCAGGGGAAGAGGGAGCTGTAGTCCACCCATAAGCCAGCAGAAGCTAAATCCCACCACATGTCAGGTACAGCTAGAAAGCGCACCCACAATGTATGGCACCAAGACAATTCCAGCATTGGGACCCTGCCTAGACTCCTAACCAAAGCATAGCCTCAAGATGCAGGGCAGCAAGACAACCAGTTGAATGAGCATAAACAGGCTGTTGGGAGAGAAGCCAACAGGGATGCATGACAACCCACAGTCTAGGAGATCATGGATGAACTTTTGGTACACCTGGATAGCTATGAGCTCACAAAGGGGTTAACAAGGTTAACATAAGGGGAGGCATGGGGTCCAACAAATGGCACATGCACCTATATAACCACGGGCAACAAAGAACAAAGAAGCTTGCTCATGACCTATGAAAATGGATAACAACCAAATCACATGCATAGCAAGGCAAAAGGGATGCAAACAGGGCTAAAAGTACAATATATTTTTCAATACTTCAAAAGAAACAAAGCCCATGTTGCCTTTCTAACAGAAATGCAAATGAGAGACTCATAAGCAAACATGATGAGGAGAATATGGGTAGGGAAGGCCTACAGAGTGGGAGAAAGATGGAGAAGAGGCAGCACACTGATCCTGCTCACAAAAACCTAGTCTTCAATGAAGAGAAGCTATGGTGACACCCCAATGGCAGAGTTCTCATAGTGGCAGGGTCCCTCAGAAAGACCAATGTGGCCCTGGCCAACAGTTACAGCCCCTGTAAGGCCCCTGTAAGGGTGACCACTAATTCTTCACTGACCTCACAATACAGCTAACCTAACTAACAGAATACACATGGATAATAGGAGGGGATATGAATCTGATACTGGACCTTGTCATGGGTAGTACAAACCCTGAGAGGGTACTGACTCAAAGTGCCAGAGCTGTTTCAGCTACCCTAGAAGAAAACAATCTGATAGACATCTGGAGAGTCTTACACCCTAAAGACAAAGAGCACACCTTCAGATCACACACATACAGAACAGCCTCATAAATAGACTACTGGTTTATCCCAAATAGTGAGGCAGATGGAGTCTTTGAGGCAAGCATACTACCAGTAATTATCTTTGTCCATGCCCTAGTAAGTCTAATACTGTCATTGGACATACAGGGGCCTAAAACACCAAGCTGAAAATTTAATTATTTTATGCTACATAGCAATGAGTGGAAGCAAGAACTTTGAAACACAATCAAAGACTTTCTACTGCATAACCAACCAGCTGACAAAAGCTGGGCAATGACTTGGGAGGCCCTCAAATGTTCGGTAAAAGGGCACTGTATAGCCATCTGTATTTAGAGGAAGAAAAAACAACATAGAGAAAAAGATGCACTCCTAGAAGAAATCCAGAAAGCAGAACACGACATTATGAACACCTAATCAGATGAGGCTTAGAACAAATGGGCAAACGCTAAATAGAGATATAACAAAAACCTCCATTAAAAAACAGAACACACCAACAGGAAAGCCAAGGCACAGTACATTTCCAACAACCCCAACCCTAAGACTGAAGGAAGGAAGAAAGAAAGAACCATGAACCTCATCACCTTTACAGAAGGATAAAACAACAGAGAATTAATCATGGACCTATACAGAATAAATGAGAGATTTAGGTCCTACTACAAGAACATAAGGCTAGTAACAGAAGTACCCAGGAAGACATTAACAGATTCATAGAAGATATCAACCTACCTAAGATCACAGAGGTGCAGGCAACACAGTTATCCATGAAAATAACCACTGGGAAAATACTGTCAGCAATAAATGCAAACCAGGTGAAGACAGCTTCTCAACAGACTACTATGATGCCTTCGTAGCAGAACTAGCCCCTATGCTAAGAGAGGTGTTAAAGGAGTCCATGGAGATGAGGCAGGTCTCAGTGTCAATGCTGAAAGACATCATAATGTTAATCTAGAAACCAAATAAAGACAAAGAAAAGTGCTCGAGCTACAGGAGCATCACACTCCTGAAGATTGACACCATGATCATTGCAAAAATACTGGCCACCAGGAGCAAACACATCATGCCAGTACTCATTGGAACAACACAAACAGGTTTCACAGTGGGCAGCTACATATCAGATGACACTAGGAAAATGGCATATTTGACAGAGATAGCGAAGGGTCTGAAGACCCCTGCAGCCCTGATGACCCTGGATGCCAAAAGAAGCATTCGACGGTGTAGAACGGCCCTACTTGTTCACCATCCTAGACAAGTATGGCTTCCCCCCAGCCTTCATAAAGATGGTCAAATTACTGTAAAATGCCCCGCAAGTAGCAGTTTCAATGAATGAGCTGAGATCACAACCATTATCTCTAGAATACAGAATCAGACAGGGATGCTCCCTCTTCCTAGCCCTGTTTAACTAACCATGGAACTACTTCTCCTAAAAATACAGCAAGATGAGAAAACAGAAAGGGTCAAAAGATAGTTGGCACTTATGGCTAATAATCAAAGGTGCAGCAAAAAATCCAGTAGTGAAGTGAATCCACAACAAAGCATGAATATAGTGCAAACCTCGATAAATAAGTCCAGAGACACAGTTGTTATTGTCAGAAAAGTGCTGAGTGCTGTTTATTAACAAAAAAACATGGAGCCAAGGGCAGATCTTAAACAAAATTACTCCCCGGTGCTTCTAATCTTAATGGTTCTTCCTCAGGCGAGAAGTGTGATGGACTGTCAGCCTGCTTTAAATTGAGAGAAATACAGCTGTTTTCAATTACACAGTCATTAGGCTGACCTCCAGTATACACTTGACCACCATCAGACAGACTAAAATTACTAATTTTATATCTTTAAATGCATTCAATACTTCATTACACAACGTTATTGTTTATAAACCCAAGTGAAAATAATGTGTTAAAGTGCTCAAGAGATAAAGATGAAGTTATTCATGTATTGCCAAAACAGTACTTATGTTACTCATTCTGTTTTGTTATGTCACTGAATCAATATTGTCCAGCCTTTAAGCTTTTAATACTGTCTTTCACATGGTGTAAACAAATTGTTATTCTGACAAGGAACCTTTGTAAATGAGCGATTCTGCTCAAAGGTGTATTTCCGAACTTTGAAATAAATAAAAAATAAATAAATTCATTGTTTTAGTATTTAGGAAGCAAGTAGAATACAACAATGCAGTAAGTCCAAAAAGAGCTAATGCATGGAAGACTTTTAAATAATCACTTATAAATAATTTATTTTTTAATATACAGTGAGTTAAAGTCAGATCTTGACTATAAGGGCTCTATTCGGAAAGGTTGGCACAGTGCGTACAGAAGCCCTGCGCCAACAGTACAGCAGCCCCAACACTTTGGTGCATGATGCACCCTATTCTCATAGGCAGCATGCCTTTGTGACACTACACCCTTGTTATGATGGCTTGCGCCAAAGAAATGGATGCGGCACTTTCGCATTTGCAAAAGTGTCATGCTGCCGGCTGTATTCTACCCCATGAAAAAAATAAAACCTAAATGCTTTTGTGGCCTCTTTTGGGCCGAAGCAATGGTCCCACTGGGTTCCTCTGTCCCCCATTAGCTAAACACAAGTATTTACCTGACAAAATGAGGAGAAGCAGCTGGGTCCCCGGTATCTTTCATATTCAATGCAGAATCCTGCATCAAAATTTTCGATGCAGGATCTTGCATCAAATTCCTGTTCTGTGCACACTAACTGCTCTGACATCGAGGTGCTCAGTCCCCATGTCGGAATCGTGTCTCCCCTCACTCCGAAAACTCATGGCACATTGGGAGACCATCCCAGTGTGCCCACAATATTTTTTTTAAATACTTGACGATGGTGGTGCCCAATTCCCCTGTTGGAAGTATGTTCCCCCCAAACTCATGCGGCACACTGGGACCCCACCCTAGTGTGCCAAAACATAATGGCTTTCTTTTAGAGTTGCCAACAGGGGTGCCCAGTCTCCCTGTTGGTAGCATGTCCCCCCAAAAAAATCATGTGGCACACTGGGAGACCACCCCAATGTGCCAGTTATTCTTTTTTATGAACTTGCCAATGGCAGTGCCCAGTCCCCCTGTTGGCAGCATGCCTCTCCAAACTCATGTGGCACACCGAGAGCCCATGCCAGTGTTCCCAAAACTTTTTTCTGTACATGTAAGTTAAGAAAACCATCACCATCTTTTTTCCCCTATAAAAAAGAAAACTGTCCATTGTTGTCTCCCCAGTCGCCCCTCACCATCCCCCTCCCACTGAGCACCCACCTCCCGCACCCCCCACCCACACTTACTCTATGAAGGTCAGGAACAGCAATCTTCTCAGGACTGGAGACATGTCTGCACTCTGCAAAGATGAATCACAAAATGAAGAATCAAAGATAAGCCAAATAATAGGAGTCAATGGGGGGGAAGTATAGATTGATATCTCAGCCATTTCAGGGAAGTTTTGCCCCAAATTTTCAACATGGGGTTCTTGGGACCCCACCTCATGAACACTGGCACTGTCATTTCATTTCTTTGTCCCAGAAGGTGATTTTGCAGTCACTGCATGAAATCACATTTCAGAACCAGAATCATGAAATGACGGTGCAATGTTCGATGGGTGAATCTACTCCATTGCATAGTTAATTAAAATAAAAATGACTGTGTTACGAGCGTGCATTACGCAGCTTCTATGCGCGCTCGTAACTATGCTAATTTTTAATATTTTCACTTCACATTTTCAACATTGTCATTTTTTCACAACTCCTAATGAACAGTATAACTGTCATTTTGCACATCCTGCCCAGAACGTGTTTTCACACCTGTGGTGCAGAATGGCATGGTTGCTGTGTGAAATCAACTTTTGGGATGGATTAACAAAATCACAGTGTCAGTGTTCATGAGGGGAGGTCCCAAAAAAAAATGTTGAAAATTTTGTGAAAAAAATTCAAAAATGACCACTTTATGAGTGTGCGTTGTGCAGTTTCAATGCATGCTCACAAATTCACAGTTGCTTTATTATTTTCACTCCAGATTTTCAATATTGACGTTTTGTCACACCTCCTCATGAACAGTACAGCTGTCATTTTACACATCCAGCCCGGAACATGTTTTCACACCTGTAGTGCAGAATGGTGTGGTCGCTATGTGAAATCAACTTTCGGGATTAATTAACAAAACCACAGTGCCAGTGTTCATGAGGGGAGGTCTCAAAAAAACATGTTGAAAATTTTGTGAAAAAATAAAAAAAAAAACCCCGTTACAAGCGTACATTGGGCAGTTTCAATGCATGCTTGTAAATTTGAAAAGTTTTTATATTTTCAGTCCAGATTTTCAGCATTGACATTTTGTCATACCTCCTCATGAACAGTACATCTGTAATTTTTTACAGCATGCCTGAATTTCAGTGGTATGAGAGTGCATTGCCCAAAGGGCCCTGCGCTCCTGCAACAACACACCACTTACTATTTACATTAAACTCTCTCCAAAAGAAGGGAAATTCATTGCAAAACACTCCATTAATGCATCAGTTAGGGCTGATAGTACACCGACAAAGTTTAGAAATTGGTGTTAGGGTTGCCAGCCCCTACCATCGAATTCCCCATCCCTACTCCTCCACATAACAACAGGCGTCAGTGTGTGCTGAGGTTGTTTGGCCTAACTCTCACCCCATTCTTCTATACTGCACCACCTCAGCTTGTTTACAAATGGAATGGGGTAACAGTTACGGTGATGATCCCAATGCACTCGCTGATGCCTGTTGGTGTGTGGAGGGTAGGGGCTGGCAACCCTAACACTAAATTTCCAAACTTTGTAGGTGTACTATCAACCCTAACTGATGCATTAACAGAGTTTTTTGCAATATATATATATATATATATATATGTTATACCGGCCTGGTAGGGCCAGTATAGTTAGGGTTGCACGCTCACTTCTATGTTAAACCTAAAAGTTTGCACTTTAATAACTTTGCAACCATTTGTCCAATTTGCCTGACATTTGGAAGGCAAAACCACCCACCACAGGTCTCAGAATCTGGAAAGTTTTATTCCAGTTGGGTGTATGGTTGCAGAACCGTGGGGTGCTTAAAATGTGAAAAATCACACTTTTTTGCTCATTTTTCAGTAAGCCATAATGGACTGAAGAATGCATTTGAGTGAATTCAGTTTTGCTGATCTACATGTGTCCTGGGTTGAACTGCTGCCTTTTGAAGATTTGGTGAAAAAATATTGCTCCATTCAAAAGTTATTCCATTTTTTCATGTCCCATTATAGCCTAGGGGAAAATTTATATGTGCATTGCGAAAACTTTCACGATCACATTTTTGTTGTTGAGCTCTCCGAATTGTTTTCGTGCTGCTGCCATCCTATTTTTCAGTTAGCAAGAGAGAAAAAACATTGTAAAGCAAAAAGGAATTCACTTTGGTAAACACCAACAGTTGTGTTTACCTAATTGGGCCCTGAGGAACATGAACCTTGCATTCGTTTTTGTGTAGGTTGCCTGTAAATATGTTTTTTAAATTTTTACCATATCTTGATCATGGCAACATTTTTTGTTACTGTGCTAACATTCAAGGCGAGGAACAAAAGCAACCATGGCAACATTTTTCTGTGCGCAACAACATTTCCATTATAGAGATAGGAGAGTCACGAAAACATTGAAGTAATCACAGTAACACTGCATGAACACATTGTGCTATGTGTTCTTTTCTTTGTCACTTCATTGTGGCAAGGTGGATTGTGGTATTGGCTTGAAATTTTCAGGATGGCAAGCTCTAGTGCCACAGATTGACTTTTGGAGGTTTGGTATGAAAACATTGATCAGTCCAATAGTTACAGCATTCCAAAGTTGAGATATTTTCCCATAGGATAATATTGTGGCACTTGTGATGTCTTTCGGTGCCCATATCTCAAAAATGATGTGAGATACAGATTTTTCATCTCAAAAATTCTTAGTCCCCCTATGGAGGGGGGCCTGAGTACTGAAGTAGGTTGGGAAACCATCAATACCATGAATTTTGAATTTTTTTTCCAACTTGTACAGTTACTGAGATATTTGGAAATTAGTATTGCAATGGTGTATGCATACGATTGTTACAAGGTTTGGCTGCTCTATGGGGCTGTTGTGTTGTTCTGTACTTATGTGTAACTGGAAGCACAGTGCCATGAGGGTATATAGTGCCATAGATGTATATAATTATGCACAAATGGGACCCACGTTCACACTTACAGATATTGGTTTGATAAGCGGTGTTTTGTTTGCCACAGATGTGTAAGATTATGCACATTCGGGCCCCACCATCCTGCTTACACATATTTATTTTTGGAGAGGTACTTTGTTTGCATCAGATGTTTATGATTATGAACAAATGGCCAGCTTGGGGGGTTTCTGGGGCTCAAAGGGCCCTACGCTCCCACTTATACATATTTGTTTTTTTGAGAGGTACTTTGTTTGCCACAGATGTGATTATGCACAAATGGGCACCTTGGTGGGAGTGTGGGGCCACCAACTTACAGCTATTTGTTGTAGGAGTGGTGATTTGTGTGGCACAGATGTATATGATCAAGCACAAATGGGCAACTCGGTGGGAGTGTGGGGACCCCCGGCCCCCACACACACACACTGTTCTTAGGCTAATGATACTATCATTCCTTCAAATGTAGTCTGTCTACCCCCCCTGCCATGCACATGACTACCATCTACTCTGACCCACACAGACAGACACGTGAACCTTATGGGTGCATGACACTAACATTCCCTTACTGGGTAGCTTGGTGGGAGTGTGGGGCCCATGCACCCACTTACATAAATTTGTTTTTGGAGAGGTACTTTGTTTGCCACAGATGTGTATGATCATGCACAAATGGACAGCTTGGTGGGAGCATGGGGCCCCATGATCCCATTTAAACCTCTTCATTTTTAGAGAGGTGCTTTGTTTGCTAGAGGTCTGTATGATTATGCATAAATGGGCAGCTTGGTGTGAGTCTGGGTGCCCTTCCCACACACACTGACACACTGTTCTTGGGCCAGTGATACTACCTCTCCCTCATATGTCATCTGTCCACCCCTTCCCGCCCTACACGACTGCCATCTATTCTGACACACACACACACACACACACACACACACACATAGATCTCATGGGTGCATGGCAATAACATTCTCTCCCTGCCTACCCCACTGCCTCTCTCTGAACACTGCATGCCCCATCTCCTCCATTCCATGCCAACTCCCACTACATGCACACCACTGATGTGAACCTGCACTTCTTATGCACTATGTTCCCACTTACACCTATTTGCTGCTTGTGAGAAAAAAATGACAGGTGATGATATAAAGAAATATATATTTTTATTGAATAAACAGAAATTAAATATCATACATATTTGTTGTTGCTTTAAAACAATATTGGTATAATAAATATAAGAAAATAAATATGACTACTTGTCATTTTTGCATTCACTTGCATGCTTGTGCAAGGAATGTCTTGCCACAGTATGACTTTTTGGAGGTGTGTGGCCCTCCGATCCAATGCAGTGCTTAGTGTAGCAGGCATGACCCTACCCCACCAATAGATGTCGAGCTGTCTATGACAGCAGTTCATCTGCTGTGGTCTTCACTTGAAAGAAAACCATTGCTGCAATCAGCGATGGTAACGTGTATGTATTTAGCATATTCACGTCACATGTTCCCTCTGCTCAAAATCTCTCCCACTTCCTCCCTCTGCTGCTGTCTTTCCTGCTCCCTTATTACTGCCCTCCCCCATATTGTGTGCCAAGGGGATGCCCAATCCCCCTAGCTCAGGCCCCTGCCCAAGCACACTATATGGCTGATGAGGGTGCCCAATCCCTGTCAGCTCCAGACCCCCAAACAAACACCCAGGTGGCATGCTGGGAGCCCAACCCAGTGTACCAACAGCTTTCTGCAGTTTATTTATTTATTTTTTTGTTTACCTGTAAAAACAGAAAATGGTCCCTCAGTGAGTCCGGTGCCCCTCCCCAACCCGTGCCCACCCTCTTCACACCCCACCTCCCCACACCCCCCCTCACCCCATTCTTACCTCTGGAGCCCGGTGTGACAATCTTCGGTGGACCGGGAACACATCTGCACTCTTCAAAACTGACCGTAAACTGAAGAAATGCCAGTAAGCTGTATAATGGAATAAATGTTTTGTTTTTTTTTACTTTGGTGCATATCTCGGTCATTTTTTCGAATTGTGACACCAGATTTTCAACATGGGGTTCGTGGGACCCCACCTCATGATTTCAGTCACTGTCATGACGCTATTCGGTCCTGAAAGGTGATTTCATGGTCACTGCTTGGAATCACCTTTTGGGACTGATAACAAATGACAGTGTCACTGTTCATGAGGAGGGCTCCCAAAAGCCTATGTTGCAAATTTGGTGGAAAAATTCCCAAATATGACTGTGTTATGAGTGTGTATTGTGCAGTTTCCATACACACTCGTAACTTCTCAAATTTGTAATATTTTCATTCCAGATTTTCAACATTGCCATTTTTTCATATCTCCTTATGAACAGTACAGCTGTCATTTATCACATCCTGCCCAAAATGTGTTTTCACACATCCGGCACACAGTGGCTCAGTGGATGAGGGAAATCAATGTTCAGAACAGATTATGAAAACCACAGTGACACTGTTCATGAGTGCAGGTCACAAAATGCCTATGTTGAAAATTTGATAAATAAATTCCAAAACACGACAGTGTTATGAGCGTGCATTGCACCGTTTCCACGCACACACCTAACTCCGAGAATTTGTAATATTTTCACTCCAGATTTTTGTCATTGCCATTTTTCACACCTTCTTATGAACAGTACAGCTGTCATTTTTCACACACTGGCCAAAATGTATTTCTGTACATCTGGCACACAATGGAGCAGTTGCTGTGGGAAATCAATGCTATGGACAGACGAAGAAAATCACAGCAACACTGTTCATGAGCGGAGGTCCCAAAATGCCCATGTTGAAAATTTGGGGAGAAAAGTCCACAAAATGACTGTGCTATGAGCATGCATTGCGCAGTTTCCACACAGGCTCATAACCTTGAGAATGACCGGGGCATTAGGGTTCCTAAGACAGACAGTTATGAAGTATGAGGCTGAAATGTAAATCAGATGCAAGAGAAGTTGCAGAGAGGTACTCTGTTGGGACATGGGTGCTGAAGGGACATGCATACAATGAAGGGGGGGCTGCATAAATGCCACTCACCACTGCAAATACCTGCAAGTGAACATTAGGCATTGACAAATGCTTGTTTTTGTAGTAATAAAAAAAAACTAATTTTGTTTATAGGAAACAAAATATTACTTTTTTTTATTGTCTGTGGAAAAAATATTGATTTTTTATTTATGAAAAAAAGAGACAGAAACAAAAAGCCACAGATTTTAGCTTGCTGCCTATGCTGCCGGAGGCTGTAAGGAGATGTGGAAGGGGGTGGCCAGGTAGAAGAATGCAGGGAGAAATGGAAGCTACTCCAGTGGGGAAGGTGCTAACAGCTGAAGAGGAGGGGACAAATGTTGTTGCTACTGGAGACCAAGGTCCTTTTTAGTTGCTGTTTTTTTCTCTGCCGACCTGATGATGGTGTTTGTGAGCGACTGGACAGTCTGATTTAGGTACTGTATTTGTGTACTGTTTGCTTTAATTTGATTGTCTATTTGGTCTAATTTCATCTGATTATTTACGAGATATCTGTGGTTTGTTTCCATTAGCTCAATGAGTTTAGCCAGTTTTCTTGTGTTTTCTATTGTCCCTGAATCAGACTGTCCAGCTGCTTACACATAGCAGCTGTGTGCGTCTGATGTGGCTCTGTTGGGAAAAAAGAAAAGAAGAAAAAAGACAATCATATGTTGAGTTCTGTATCTACAAAATACAACTTACTGTGACTCTTAATGTACAGTCTTTACTACCCTTGTTTGCTTGTTAACATTCTAATAAAGAACCACTGTACTGCAGTTTGATGACTTGCAAAACGTTTAACACTGTACGTATTAATTTTATTTTTGGGTAGATATGTAATTTGCATGTACTAAAATGCAAGTCTATTATGCTTGTTTGTTGTCTGCTGTTGTGTATTTACCATGGCAATTATAGTGCCTAACTAAGCTGTTAGACTGTGTAATGGGCTGCTGTCAAATATATTATTGCATCCTTCTCTATCAATTGTTGGCCTACAGTTCAGAGGTGATGGAATGTGTTTCTTGTCTATTGTGGTACAACAGTTTGTACAAGTTTTACAGACTGCTTAAGCCATATTTATGTTGATAGTAAAACAACAAAAAAACAGATATTTTGCGTAGTACTGTGCAACGTACTCTGGGTGATGTTCAGCAGGTAAATGTCCTTTTCCAGGTGTGTGCTACAGTAATGAGCTACACAGTCCTCATGTTTAATTTGCTGAGGTGTGCAAGGTTCACTGCAAGTTCTTACCTACTAGTACTTATACTTAATACATATACATCTACTAGCAGTTATACTTGCTACATATGCATTATGGAATCTTGCTTGTTTTTTAAATGATTTCTACCATTCTGTGGAGTAATTCATGGCACCAGCAAGCAGCACTGTTAGATCCTTCTTACTGTATATGTAACAGTGCTGGTTACTAGCACTGTGAATCACTCCACAGAACAGTAGAAAGCATTTTGAAAATGTCCATCATAGAATGTTGCTGATTTTTACAATGATATCTACTGTTCAGTGGAGAGATTCATGGTACTAATAAGCAGCATTGTTACATTCTTCTTATGCTCTGATGATGATTGCTTGAATCTATGAAGGTAATAGGCTGCTCTACAGTCACTGACTCTAATATGCGTACCTTTGCTTTCACTGCTGTTCAGGAGAAGGTGCTGGATCTGGCAGCAAGTGGCTAGGTTTGCCAGAATTTGCTGTGCCTATTCTGTTGCTACAGTTCTATACAATGATGCACAGATATTTGTATCACTGTAAATATGTACAGTTTTGGGGGGATATCTACTATGTCATTGATTAAAAAATTGCAGAATGGCAGGCCAAGCACACTGGCTAACAATATTGTGACAGACAACTATATCCACAATGAAAAATTAATACTTTGTATATTATTTAGTTGTTAAACTGTTACATGTTTTGTGAGTTTAATGTATGGTGTACATGCGATGAGAAGGTCCAGGCTCTGCCTGTTGTTCTTGCTGCTCTTCCTTAACATGAAGTTTGACCCTGGTCTCCAGTGGTTCTGTTAGAGTAGAATGAAAAATAAAACATCCATGAATTTTAATGCAGTGTGAGTTAGAAAAGCATTGTATGGTGTTGCTTCACTGTAACTGTTAATTTCTGATAGGTTGTTACTAGTACTTAGCTAATTGTTTATTCTTTATGTTATACATAGTTCAAAGGTGATACAGTATTACAGAGATAAAAACATGCAAAATTAGCAGCAGATACCGAAAATGTGGTGCATCAAGTCTGCTTGAGTGTGTAGCATTATAGTCCATTAGCCTACAGCTGCACCCTCACTCATATACCCTCCCACCCACCTGCTACCCCCTTCTGAGTTGTACCTTCCTCTAAAATCTGTCTGACCCACTGTTGCTGAAGCACCCAACAGTCTGCAGTGATACAACTTCCCCTAGCAGAGCATTTCACTTTTGAAGTACCCTTTCTGTGAAATAATACCTCCTTAGTTCCCTCTTGTACCTGCCTGTTTACAACTTCATAGAGTGTCTCTTGATTTTCTTTCCATCCTACAGATTGAACAATCACCTGGTGTTGAGTTTGTTCAAAGTCTTCAGGTACTTGAAGGTCTGAATGAAATCCCCCGTCTACCTTCTTTCTTCCAGGGTACAGATATTGACTTCTCTCAGTTTATCCTTAAATGTTCTGCCCTTCAACCCCATGTTCATTTTTTGTTGCTATGTGCTGTGCCACCTACAGTACTTTGATGGCCTTTTTAAGTAGGGGTGCTGCAATTGTATGCAGTACTGTAGGTGTGGTCTCACCAGGGACCTGTATAGAGGCAAGATGATCTCCCCACTGCTACAACTAATCCTCCTTGGTACACAGCCTAGCATACTGTTTGGCTTTGCTATTGACCTCCTGCACTAAACAGAGTGATTTATCTCTGTGGTTACCAGATACTTCTCTTCCTTGGATGTTGTTAATGGGACAGCCTTCACATAGTATTTGTGTCTTGGGTTCTTACCTCCTGAGTGCATCAGTTTGTACTTGTTGTTATTGAAAGAAATCTGGCAAGTGCGAGGCCATTCCTCCAGTTTTGACAAAATATTCTTGAAGTAGTTTTTCTACCTCCCCACCATGTACCTTAGCACAACTGTTTGTGTCATATGCAAAGAGACTGATCTTGTTCTTAATACCTACTGCAATGTCAGCTGTAAAAAGGTTTAATAAAATTGATCTGAGCACTGAGTCCTGTGGTACAGTACTTGTTAGTTGTCGTTCATTGTCCACCTAGGAATTTAGTAAACAGCCTGTGTCTTAAGTCATATTGTTGCCTTTCAAAAGTCTGGCAATTAGGTTTTGATATGTGACTGGGACAAAAGAAATTGCAAGATCTTTTTTTTTCACTGCAGTGTAGGGGTGTCACTGTTGTGTTAAAAAAACACATACTATAAAAATAACGTTTGGTCAATCACACACAACTCTGCATATGTTTCCATCTCAGGGCTCAGATGACAGCATTGACCTCCTGAGCTTTGTTCTTGAGGTTTATATGGTACTATATCAAACCCTTGATGAAAACACAACCTTGTTGTCTATGGTTGGCCATGCATTATTCTGTATGTAATTCTTATGAGGAATGAGCAAATGTGTGATGTGGAGCAGTTTCTTCATGAATATTCTTATGGCACTGGCACTCTTGTTGTATTGTCTTTGCACATCTGGTGGTACTTACATTCTGAGGTGATTATTATCAGGTCTTTGTCTTTCTCCACTTCAGCAACTTCTGTCCCCTCCACTGCAGGGACCAGAACTGGTGCAGCTGGTGTTTCCTCAGCTGTGGCTTCAGGGGCTGTAAAAAAAAAAAAACATGATTTAATAAAAAATAGAATGATGTTATCTCTTATATTGCTTGATAATATTATAGCTATTTATGGTACTTTATATTTGTTTTGTTTCTTTCAGTAAATATGAACAGTAGAATTACTACATTATATCATGGCTTGGGAATTACAAATTAACAGACCTCACTGCACTACAGGTCTGTACAGCTTTAATAATATTGTCCTACAACCTTATGGGTTGCAAACAGTGTTTGTCCAGCAGAAGGCATCACTAGCAACAGATTTCTCCAAAAGTAAATTATTTTCACACTTCCAGTGGTACACAGTGAGTCAGAGAACACATTACTTATTTCTTAAAAACTAAAATAAGAAACTGATCTCTTCTAAATTGTGTACATTTCTGTCCTATTTCACTTTCATTTACTACAGTTTAAACAAGCATTTGTCAATGCTGAACGTTCGCTTGCAGGTATTTGCAGTGGTGTTTGGCATGTATGGTGCTTTACCCTAATGCCCTGTGCGATTGCTGGTATTTGCACAATAAATTGTCAGCATGATATTTTTGTTACCCTCATTGTGCGCTACATAGGCGGAAACACGTTTTGGGCAGGATGTGAAAAATGACAGCTGTACTGCTCATAAGGAAGTGTGGTAAATTGCCAGTGTTGAAAATCTGGAGTGGAAATATTGAAAATTCGCAAACCTACGAGAGTGCGTGGTAACTGTGCAACGCACGATCGTAAAACAGTCATTTTTAGGAATTTTTTCACCAAATTTTCAACATTGCCATTTTAAAACCTCTGCTAATGAACAGTGTCACTGTGATTTTCTTACTGTGTCTCATACATTGATTTCGTACACCGACTGCGCCATTGTGCACTACATGGGGAGAAAGACGTTTTGGGCAGGATGTGAAAAATGACAGCTGTACTGCTCATAAGGAGGTGTGGTAAAATGGCAATGTTGAAAATCTGGAGTGAAAATATTGGAAATTCGCAAACTTACGAGCGTGCATAGGAACTGCACAACGCACGCTCATAAAACAGTTATTTGTAGGAATTTTTTCTCCAAATTTTCAACATAGCCATTTTAAGATCTCTGCTCATGAACAGTGACACTGTGACTTTCTTAATGTGTCCCATACACTGAGCTCGCACACTGACTGTGCCATTGTGTGCTACATGGGCGGACACATGTTTTGGGCAAGATGTGAAAAATGACAGCTGCAGTGCTCATAAGGAGGTGTGGTAAAATGGCAATGTTGAAAATTTGGAGTGAAAATATTGAAAATTCTCAAACTTACGCGCGTGTGTAGGAACTGCGCAACGCAGGCTCGTAAAACAGTCATTTTTAGGAATTTTTTTCACCAAATTTTCAACATAGCCATTTTAAGACCTCTGCTCATGAACAGTGTCACTGTGATTTTCTTAATGTGTTCCATACATTGATTTCGCACACCAACTGCGCCATTGTGCGCTACATGGGCAGAAAGACGTTTTGGGTGAGATGTGAAAAATGACAGCTGTACAACTCATAAGAAGGTGTGATAAAATGACAATGTTGAAAATCTGGAGTGAAAATATTGAAAATTCACGAACTTACGAGCCTGCGTAGGAACTGCGCAATGCACACTCGTAAAACACTCATTTTTTGGAATTTTTGTACCAAATTTTCAACATGGGGTTTTTGGGACCCCTTCTCATGAATGATGTCACTGTCATGGTGTTATTCAAGGCTGAAGGGTGATTTTGCACAGTGACTGTGCAGTGTCTGAAATCACCCTTGACCACTAATGCCGCGGCAGTGACATCATTCATGAGAAGTCCCAACCATGTTGAAAATTTGGTGCAAAATTCAAAAATGACTGAGATATGCAAAGTTGAAACCCGCTATGTAACCCATTATACAGCTTACCGGCATTTCCTCAGTTCAGCGGTCGGCTTTGAAGAGTGCAGACGTGTTCCCAGTCCACGAAGATTGTCGCACCAGAGTCCAGAGGTAAGTATGGGGTGGGAGGGGTGTGTGGGAAACTGGGTGCACAGTGGGTGGGTGCGGGTTGTGGGGGTTGGGAGGCGTGCCGCGGGGACCGTTTTTGTTTACAGGGAAAAAAAAAGATGACGTGGGACATTTGCCACACTGGAGTGGGCTCCCAGCATGGCAGAAGATGTGTGGGGGGCCAAGGAGCCGATGGGGGATTGGGCACCCCCGTCGGCAAAACAAACCAATGGTTTGCCACACTGGGGTGGGCTTCCAGCGTGGCAGCAGGATGGCTTGGGGGGGCCGTGGAGCCGACGGGGGATTGGGCACCCCCGTCAGCAAAACAAACAATGTTTGCCACTCTGGGGTGGGCTCCCAGTGTGGCAGGAAAGCTTTGGAGGGGGTGGCATGACGAGCACAGGGGGGAGCACGTGACGGAGGGGACGGCGGCAGGGCTCAGTATGGCAGCGGTGTTTTCCTTTGCAGCAGAGGAACACCGCTGTCATACTGAGCTCCTGCACCCATTGGTGCAGGACTGCCACACTTGCTCAAGGGAGCAGTGCATTGGATGGGAGAGGTACCTCCAAGTGTGCTACTCTCCAAAAGCGTTCACTTGCACTGCTAATGACAAAAAAGGAAAAAAAAAACTTTGGAAAAAGTGAAAGAACACTACTAAGCTGGTAAACAGACACTATGGGTATTTATGAGTAAAAAGCAACTGTAATATCACAATGAACAATGTATATTTTGCTTACCTCTATTTAAAAAAAAATATGGTTCCCTTAAATACATAGTTTTGTATTTTTGGAAATGTGCCTGTTAGAGGCACCTGTTCATCGTGAATAAAAGTGTGTTTTATAACAATGCAGTTGCACAGTACAAAACCTAAGCTTTGCCAACCTCTGTAGTCTGAACTGGTAATTATCTGAAGTAAAAAAAAAAAGTACTGTAGCTGCTACTCATCTTTAAGCTATGGAATATGCTCAGGGGTTACATTATCATGAACTTTATCACTGCCTAGTGTTGTGATGTTGCATTTAAAAAATCATCTGTACTTATGGTGAAGGACTTGCTCTCTGAAGTTTGGCTTCCCTGCCTGAAGCCACAGCTGGAAGACTGGTTCCTACCAGTAACAGTCCTTCTCTGGCACCTTCCCTGTCTCTTTTAGTTTATAAAACTTATGCTGGAGTAGTTTCCATTTCCCCCAGCATTTCCTCCACCTCTTGTTCTCTAGCTCCTTCTTGTGTCTTAGGTATTTGGCCATGCCCTTCCATGTCTCCTCAAGGGGCATATTTGTGCCCCTCATGATGATCCAAGGATCACAAATCTTGATCATAGCCTCCAGCAGCATAAGCAGCTGGTCAGCAGTCCAGTATTTATTCATATCTGTAAGAGTAGAGATAAGAAAAAATAATGATGTATCATGATAATATGTATAGTACTATGAAAATTTATCATAAGAGATTGTCTGGTTTTGTAAAAATAAGAAATGCCACCCTCCACCTCACATATTCACACTCCCACAGACACTCCTTGACTTTTCTGCTCCACCCCTCAAAACAAAATCTACATGGATGGATAAGGATTTGCAGACACACTACATAAGTGTGTTATTTATTGCAAGTTATGGCAAAAAAAACAACATGCATGGCAGTCACAGATGCAGACCCACTGATACACCTCAAAAGAAAAAAAAAATTGAAAAAAATGTATAGCCACTATTGTTAGGTGAGGTTCTGCAGATGTACAATGTGTTTCCTTATTACTTAAAAATTGTGGTCCCCCCCTCACAGACACACACACGCAGACAGATGCAGATATTAACTTCCGTCCCCTCACCTGATCAGGCACCATGAGTGAGTGAAGGATTGCAGGCATGCAATATGTTCTGTTGTGGGTTAAACATTAGGCTATGTACTCCTACCCCACCTATAGCTCCATTTATTCAGCTTTTCTCACACCTTTACTGAGCAATCTCCTATGTGTGAGTGATGCCATGTTGAGAAACAATGAGTTGTGTCACTCCTTGAAAATTATACTCCACCCTGCCAACGGGCACACACACATGCCTTGACCAACCCCCCCCCGCCCCTTCCTGCTAGGTACCTACAGTGTGTGGATGAGGGAGAGCAGACATATAATTAGTTGTATAATTTCTTGAAAATTACACTAACTTCTACTCCATACACATACCTTGTCTACTTATCGTTACTCACCCCCCCGCATTACTATTATTTAGTAGAATGACATGTATTTTTATATGTTACTAGCTCTATTTTTTTGGCACAGACAGTTGACTCTTAAAAGAGCCTTTCGTTTGTTGGATCAGTTGCCAAAGACAATTTTCTTCAGATCACAGAGTGGATGTCATGTCGGAGGTCTCCCAAAAACAGGCAATTGCAGGTGTCTGAGAAGTGCACACCATTTGTTAGATACAGCCAATCTTTAAAATACTTAATTTCAGGGTGACATATTGTGTGCATGCCCAGATCATGTAGAAATGCAGAGATGTGAATATTTACTTTTTTTCTTGCCCTGTCAAGCAGATACATATGTTGATCTGCATGCCAGACCATACACTCTGTAGTATCTCAACAGATTATTTAACAGGTGGGTAAAAGCTCTGTAAGTGAAGCTAGGTCCAATTTAGCTTCAGCAACTAAATCTATCCACCTTTTGCTGCACAGATCATTCCCTTCTAGATGGATCAGCAGTATGTCTGGCACAGAATGGTTGCATAAAAGGTGTTGCATGGTTGGCAAGAGCTGCTGTCATCTCATCCCTCCGTTGCCAAACCAGTGAACCTTGCAATTTTGTAGGTTCAAGTCATGTCAAAGTGACTTCTCTTGGCATATTGACCACCTTGATGAATTAAACTTCTGCCTACCGTCCACACCATAATTCTGGAGTTTTCTGCTGTGCTCCAAGTTTCTTTAAAAACAGAGTGACAGAGAAAACTTCCACAGTAACATTTTGTGACTTCAACAACATAATGCATTTCAATAGAACGTACCCATAGAACTTGAAAACTTTCATGATAACATTTTTTGACCTTGATAACATAATATTTTCCAGTGAGAATTGTCCATTGAACTTGAAAACTTTTGCAATAACATTTTGAGATGTAGACAACATTATGCATTTCAATGGCAATTATCTATGGACCTTGAGAACTTCTGCACTTACATTTTTATACCTAATAAACATCATAGGTGTTAACTGGGCTTGCTCATGTAGTTTGAGAAATTGAGGTATAACATTTTTTTGTGCATGACAACATAGTGTTTTTAGTGTTCCTCGGTCACGTAGCTCAAAAACTTTTGTTATAAACATTTTTGAGATGCAACAACATATTACATTTCAATTGTCTATTTTTTACAAAGGTTGAATAGTACTGTGGTTACAAATTGTAAACTTTAAGAATATTCTGCATTTCAATTTGAGTTGTTCACATAGGTTGAAAATGTAAGAGATTGCACATGTTATTTATTAGTTGAAGGTACAGAGTGAGATATTATTGTGATGGTATTTAATTGAAGTGTTTATTGGCAAATATTGATGGCAACAGGTGACTGATAAAACATTTTTCTTTTGATTTATAGGTGTGTGACTCTGTATCATTAAATTGGCTGAAACCTATGTTTTTTGTCAAAGGAATGCCTACAAGACATAGACAACAGAGTAAGCATAGATGGGATAATTATAACAGTGATGTTAAATTGATGAAGAGTACTGTAGGCAGAAAAAATGCCACTAGGAAAGTTAAGGACAGTTCAAGGTCTATCAAGAGGAAGAGATTGCCTGGTGGTTGTGAGATGCCTGCCTCAGTTTCTTGCTTAGAAAGAAATGTACACTGCTCGCTACCTCAATGTGATGTTGCCATAGTGGAGCATAGATGAGCTGCACAGGTTGGAAATATTTCTATTGCAGCCCATAAACTAAAGCACAGTTCTATTATTTGTTGCCATCTTAGCAAGCTGAAATTTTTCTGAAAGTTAGCTTCAAAGGCTAAGGTTGATCAGATGATTCTACCATAATGAGGTGTCAAGGCAAATGACTAAAGAGTAAACTGTCCTTGATGAAAATATGACTTAGAGCTCATAGATTTGTGAAATGGCACTTGTTCTTCTTTCATGTTTGTGGAACAAAATGATGAGAAAGCCTGAATGCTTCACTGCAACAGTGCAGTCTGTTCACAGTAGACTGCAAAATGTTGAGCTTCTCAACAGAGACAGCTTTTGTGAAGTCTTCCAAGGAACTTGGCTACATAAACAGCACTCAGAGACTTTTTTTGGCAGGAGTCTTACAAACCAGTTTCCAAGGAACTTGTAATTTCTGTTGACAAGGTTTGTAAGGCTTGCAATGTGTTGAGTGTGACACGTGGTGAAGAACCAAGTGTCTTAGATGATGAAACAGACTCAGCAAGTGAGACGCCAACCAAAAGTTGTGAATCATGGAGATGTAATGACACTTGCAATCTGAGGCAAGTGTGGTTTAATGCTATTGCACAGTTTGTAAAGAACTTTCTTGCAACAAAGAAGAAACAGAGATGCAACTTATCATATAAGATCGATCTCTGAGAAATTCGCAAGCATAAAGGGTTGTAGGGACATTCCTTGCCTTGCTTAGATAGTGGTGTGTGCAAGAGTGTATTTCTTCACATGCACATGATTGCTGTACACAATCCTGCGATGCTCAGCTTTGTGTGCAAAATATACCAGTTGAGAAAAGCTGTGTCAGTATACAAATAGCAAGAAGAGTCATTGACAGCAGGAGACATGGAAGCTGCAAAACTTGTGATACAGGATGTGCTACATAACAGTAAACGTTATGATGCACCCTGTGACGACACTTCTGCCACTGTATCATGTACTCTCACTCTTTGGGAATCTAAGATACTGAAAAAAATCTGAAGACCCATTGCCAAGCTTGAAATGGCTAAGAGAGATATGCTGGACTCTGTGTGTGCTCATGTTGCAGACTACTTTACAGGTCACAGTTTGTAACAGTTGATCTGGAAAAGATTAAATCTTTTAATGACATGTGGGCATGATTGTTGGCCTACTAACTAGTAAAGAGTGACTTTGACTTGGACCCAGTGGTCATTATGTGTCACTACTGTTTGTAAAATGTGAAAAGTAACACTCTGCCAACAAGATCTGTTTTGAACAATATGGAGGCAGATGTCACACCTATTGAGTTTGCTGCATTTAATATGTTTGAGTGGATACTGATACAAACCATGAAACCTTTTCAGACAATTCTATGGTTGAACACGAAAACAGGTTAAGTGCCCAAAAAAGAGCTTGTCAAGTCTCTGAAAGGTGCTGTGATGTATTTACCACTTCCTCTGAAAGAGAACATGGAGACAATTTCAAAGGAAAACAATATGGTTCTATTAGTAAATGGTGTGCCTACAAAGTCCAAGGCCATTTGGCAAGGTGTTGTCAATGTACAGAAAGTGAAATGTGCTCTAGACTATCTGAAGAGCAATAATCCTTTCTATGATGAGCTTGAAGTACATGAACTGTCAGATATGAGTGCTCAATTTGGACTAGTGGACACTAGGAAGCCAAGCATTGAGAAGGCCAATGTTGCAACCCATGAAGATGTGTATGAGCAGTACACAATTCACCCTGTACATGGCAGAGATCCCATTGTTGATAACATTGACCTGTATCAGATGAAACAGGCTGAAGGTAGCCCTGTCAGCATATGGGAGGAACAACTTGAACCACAATGTTTCCCAGATCTATTCCCTAAAGGAACAGGAGGTTGTCTTGATGAATGTGAAGTTTGTGTTCCAGGTGCTGAATACCATACATCGAGGGTGCTAAACAAGGATGGCAAATTTCGTAGGAACATACTATATTTGTTCCACTGTTGTGGGAGAGTGATATTAGTATCCTCTCTGCATCCATTGCACATACACTCTGATTGACTAGCCCATTGGAAGGTATGACAGCAGTTGATTTTCTGTAATGGCTGACAGAAAAGGATGAAACACTACAGGTGAATTTGACATCTATACTCTCGAGTCTATGTGGTATGAAAGAATATTGATATTGTAGACACTCGGAGGTCATGACTATGCTACATGAGTGTGGTGCAACTACTTGGTTCATAACTCCGAGCTGTGCAGAGTACAGCTGGGATGAGCTAGTTGAACTATTGAGGTGGGCCAATGCTGATGTTGATAGCATTTCATCAATGACTCTTGGTGAGATGTGCTCATTTGATCCAGTTTCTGTGTCCTGACATTTTCACCATCATTTCCATGTGATACTGACATTCATTTTTTCAAAGGACAAACCTCCTCTTGGGTTAGTTGAACACTACTCTTGGAGGACAGAATATCAGGTGTGAGGTGCACTACACATACATATGCTGCTGTGGATTAAAGATGCTCCTCATATTGGTGAGAATGAAGCAGCTGAAGTGCTGAAGTTCATTCAATGTTATGTGACTTGCCATATCCCTCATAAGTATGATAATCCAACACTCTGGAAACTGGTGCAAACATTTCAGAGGCATCTTTGTGAGAAGTACTGTTACCGACCAGTCAAGAGTCATAATGAGTGGTACAGGAGGTGTCGATTTGTTTTCCCCAGATGTGTCTGCCAGCAGGGATGTATGAATGACTTGTTCTCAACCACGTGTCACCATCTCAAGGCAAAGTCCACTAAGAGGGTGTATGAGTTACCCAGACAGGAGAGTGAAGTGTTCATCAACTACTACAATCCTACTCTTTTCCTGATGTGGCAGGCAAACATTGATGTGTAGTTTGTTGCAGATGACTCTCTATCTTTTGTGCGATATGTCATAGTGTACATCATTAAAATTGAGCAGACCAGTTTGCTTTAGCTTTGGGAAGATACTGCAACTTCCAGCCGATCATTGAGCTCACAGCTCTGGAAACTGGGATTAAAGACACTGTCTCACAGGGAGTGCGGAATGTATGAGGCTAGTGATCGTTTGATTGGGACACACTTGTATGGCAAGTCTGATGCTGTATGGTTTCTTAATGTCAACTACAAAGAGAAACGAAAGCGTGTTTTGAAGTCTCATGATAAGATTGAAGAACTGGCTGTCAACTGCCCCTCTTCAAAAAATATTTTGAAGAGTAATCTGATCAATACTTACTACCTAAATTGGGATAATGTGATGGATGACATGTGTCTGTACCATGTTGCTAAGTGGTACAGCTACAGGGCTGATGCAGCACATGATGAGACTCAAGAGAATTACAAAGTCAGGGGCTTTGATGGGTGCCTTGCTGAAAGGAAGAAACCATGGCTGATTGACCATTGTAAATTCAGTCTCTCTACCACTGACAGCAAGGAGCATGCTACTTCACTCTAATGTTCCACTTTAGGCCATGGAGGGATGAGATGACACTGAAAGGAGACTGTGAGACATATGAGGAACAGTTCTACCTTACATATGAGACCTTCAAGAGTGAACAGTCCAAAACATATATTCGTAGACTGGAATTAGAGAAGGAGCAGATGGAACAAGCTAAGAAACAACTTGAGGAAGATACCCCAGGAAATTCTCAGGAAAACATGGATCCTTAAAGAGAGGGTACTCTTGGAGCTCCTCTGCCAATGAATGATCCTGTAGTTTTCATGAGTGAAATCAAAAGTGCCATGGAGCATTCTTCTCATGCAATAGAGGATCCTACCATGCTGATTGACCAGTTGAACAGGCAGCAGAATGCTGCTTATGATGTTGTCAGTGAAGCTTTTAGACATGACATCTGTCATGAGAAAAAACAATGTACATGTGGAAAGTATGAGCCACTGCTAATGGTTGTTAGTTGTCCTGATGGCACAGGCAAGAGTTTTGTTATCGAAGCTACCACAGCAGAGATAAGGAGACATACAGGAGAAGTAATATCTACAGTATAGCTGTGACTGCTCCTACAGGTTTGACAGCATACAATATTGGTGGCATAACTCTACACTGGTTTTTATGCTACCTGTAGAGCATGGAAAAACAGGAGAGTACTGGAAACTTTCCCATGAGGTTGCATCTGAGCTGTGACCAATGTTTCTCAAGATGAAACTTCTCATCATCAATGAGATTAGTATGGTCTTAAATGTCATGCTTGCATGTATCCATCTGCATCTCCAAGAGATACTTGGAACTGATGATGGTCAGCCAGTTGGTGGGAAGAGTGTTGTTGTGTTTGGTGACCTTCTGCAACTTGCACCTGTGAACGGAGAGCATGTGACTGTGAAACAAGCAAAAAACACAATAGGGTGCATTGGAGGAATAACTCTTTGGGAGTTGTTCCTCTACATTGAGCTGTATGAAAACATGTGACAGAGCTGTGTCCCTGGGTACAAGATACTTTGGATCAGGCTCGCATTGCATCATTGTCACAACAGAATGTTTCTCTATTGAACACATGACATATCAGCACTGAGTGCAGTTCTCTTACTGCTGCATGTGATGTTTTCACTAATGTGTACTCAGAATCTGCTCGAATGGTGTGTCTTATGCCTTGACTCAAGCAGTGTGCTCAATTTAACAGCATTATGTTGCAGAGACAGGTTCAAGAAATCATTACTCAGCATGCTGTTGACACTGTTGATGGTGCAGTCTTGAGCCAGAATCTGGTAGCAAAGCTGACTGAAAGACTGTCTGAGCTACAGTCGGATGTCTCTCACACAGCTGGATCAGAAGCAGTTCTAACCATGTGCATAAATGCACGCATCATGCTGCATCGAAATCTTGATGTCGAGCTTGGTATGGTGAAAGGTGCAATGGGACATATAGTTGACTTTCACTACAATGTTCAGAAGACATTCATAGAGGCACTCATTGTGAAGTTTGACAACATTGAACAGTCTTTACCTATTTCTAGGATGACTGTAAAGTTTCAGCTTGTGAAAGACATATATTTAACCAGGAAACTGTTTCCTGTGTGTGTGTTGCATATGTTGTGTTCATACACAAGTCACAAGGCCTAAGTCTGGACTCAGCAATGGTCGACATAGGCACTAGACTCTTCAAAGATGGCATGAGCTATGTTGCACTTTCACATGTATGGACTTTGGCTGGCTTGTATATCATCCGTATAGCATCTCAGAAAATACAAGCTGAAAGACGATGTATTGCTGAGTACAACAGACTACGTATTCTGCACCAGCCAACATTGCCTCTTATACCACTACCAATGAATGTGGCAGACCACAATGCTACAGTGACAGTTCCTGGCATGAAAAAGAGGGACCATACAGATAGACCAATACTGAATACAGACAGCACAAAGAGTAATCCAGAACTTAACAACAGACAAGCTCTCCTCCATGGAAGAAGGCACTTGGGATGGCTGTTGTCCCGGCATTTGACAATAGCACTGGAGTAAACTGCTATGCAAACTCTGCAATGCAAGCATTTCTCCACATCTCACTTTGTTACCACTATCAAATCTTCACATGACACACCACTGTCTAAGTCACTAAAGAAGGTTGTGAATGATAGTGATAAGCATGACAATAGTATACAGACTCTGAAACCTTTATGGATTGTCTTGGGTGGATATGATGCTCATCAAAAATTCTCTAATAACATTCAGCAAGATGTGACTGAGTTTATTTATTTAGTTTTTGTTTACCGGGTAAGGTGCACTAGCCATGTCAATGACTATTTTCAGCCACGACCCAGGAGGGTGCAGAAACAACAAAATGTGTACAAAGCATAAGAGGTAACATAATTGTATAACATGTCATTACATTAATATGAACATTCACTAAAAATACCACCAACGGCTTAATCTGGTTCAGTTTCAGTTGCTTACCATCTGTATCCCCCCCAGTCGCCCCTGAAAAAGGGACTTCTAGGCCCAGTGGGCTTACCGGGTCAACAAAATTCAACAAACAACAAACAACAAATAAACAAACAAACAAACATTTTGCAAGGATGGGAATATATTGTATTGTATGTATGTATGAAAAAAATGTTTCATGTAAATTGACTTGTTTGTAATTTGGGTCTCGGCCCCCAGGTCACATCTGGAATCGAGCATGTTACTCAGTGTGCCTTCCTGGTAAAACTCGTAAATAAATAAATAAATAAATATTGAAGCAGGAGTAAATTAATAACAAGCAAGTTAAGAATACAAAACAGAGTAATTCATCATCTGTGAGGGAAAAACAATACAATTACTAAGGTCATTTGAGCAAGATCCCAGACAAATTAGATTAGGATAAAACAAAGATGGCTATAACACCAGCGTGGTCATACAGGATAGGTATTGGAGAGTAAGGAAGTAGTAGTGATGTTAGAATGAGGGATAGAGGATAGTGCAGAAAAAGAAAATAGTGACGAGGTAAGAGGTGAGCACGGAGAGTGATTTAGAGTAGGCCATGCAGGTAATGAGAAAGAAGGAAGTGCTGAGTATTTCTTGGGAAAAGACTGGAATGAATTGGCTTAAGGAGTCAAGATAGGAGGGGAGAAACAGGCTAAAGTGGTTGGAAGCAAGAGCAGGTACATGAATCAGCTAGATATCTGCATAGCAGTCTTTTGAAAGAGGCATGGGATGGGGCAAGTTGTATAGTTAGGGGGAGAGAGTTCCAGTATTGGGGGGCATGACACACAAAGGCACTAGTTCCTTTAGAGGAGTAATGCCTAGGGATGAGGACAGGTGCATTGTCCACAGAGTGCAGGCCATAACCAGACTTATGATTTAGAAATAGCCCCATGAGGGGCTTAGGTCTGTGGGTCCTGATGATGTTATCAATAATCGAACCATATGGAAAGTACCGGGATGCGGGAGACGAAAGTCAACCAAGTTCGGAATAAAGGAGACAGTGGTGTTTAAGCCGGTGAGAAGAAAAGGCATAGTGACAGGTGTTATTATAGGTAATATCCCACTTCCGAAGACTAGATTTACTTGCGGCAGTATAGGTTGCAACCCCGTTGATGAGGGACAGGAGGAGAATGCCATGAGCTATGGCTAGTCTAGCAGAGGGAGTAAGCACATAGCTGGAGTGGTAGGCAATCCCTAATTTCATGTTAACATACTTACAGGTCTGCTGGATGTGAAGGTCAAAATTAAGAGTCGGGTCGAGGATGATACCCAGATATTTAAATGAGTTGACCACATGTACAGATGTGCAATTAGCTGTGGAGACATTGAAATAAGGTAGGGAGTGTTTATGTCTGGCATTAGAACCAAATAGCATGGCTTGGGTCTTAGATACATTGAGGACAAGCTTATGGTTAGACAGCTATTGTTTAATTAGTTCAAAGACCTGGGAGAGACATCGGTTTATGTCAGTAATGCATTTAGAACAGGGAGGAAGTCTGCTGGAGGTTGATGGAGACATTATTTATAAATATGGAGAAAAGCAGGGAACCAAGGATAGACTCTTGTGGCACATCAATATTTATAGAGGTTATATTCGATAGGGTGGAGTTGTATTTAACTAATTGAGTCCTATCAGATAAGTAGCTTCCAAACCACATAACTATGTTTGGTGAGAAGCCTAGAGATCTCAGGGTCGTTAAGGGTAAGGGGTGGTCCATTAGGGTAAACGCTTTCATCATGTCAATAAAAATTGCCCCTGTTATGGAGCCAGAGTCCATGGCCACCAGGGTATCAGAGTAAACTTGATTAGTGCAGTGGTTGTACTATGACCCTTGCAGAAGCCGTGCTGGGCAGATGTAAGAAGGCCATGTTTTTGGAGAAAGTCAGTAGTTTGGGAGACAACGAGTTTCTCAAGTATTTTGCTGAGGACTGACAAGATAGCAATGGGCCTATAGTTTGATGGATCTTTGTGATCTCCTTTTTTAAAAGCAGGAGTTACCCTAGTTATCTTCCAGATGTCAGGAACATGACATTGGCAAAGGGGGAGGGTAAAAATCTTGGCTAGAGGTGCAGCAATGAAGGGCACAGCGAGTTTCAAAAGCTTAGGTCCAAGATTGTCAGATCGAGCTGCAGTGAACTCAGATATGTTGTTTAGCAGCCTGAGCACTTCTCAGTAGGAGACAGACTTGAAATGGGAGGTAGGTCCAGAGACGTCAGGTTGGGTGGTCAGGGTCGATTGGGCAGGGAAAGAGGAGGTATATTTAGAAAGGTCAGAGAACTGAGTATTGAAAAAGTTAGCAATGGTTCTGGGATTATTACAGTAGACCCCATTTAAGGACATATCTGTAGGAGTAAGGGCTGGATTAGGACCTTGGAAGATCTTTATATGGGACCAGAACTTCTTGGAATCACCATAAGAGCTGGTCAAAAGATCCTTGCAGTAGGCACTTTTGCCTTTTTGATTTCCTTCTTGCATTAATCGTGCAGGGTTCTGTAAACAATTAGGTCAGCAGTTAGCCCAGAGCTTTTGTATTGGAGACAACTTTTGTCCCTTTGATGTAGTTTGGAGAGTAGATCAGATTTAAGCCAGCGGGTAGGCCTAATTTTCACCCTCTGGGTTATGAGTGGGCAGTGTTTATTCTGAATTGCCAGAAAGTTGGTCAGAAAGAGATTAAGGGTGGACTGAGTGTCACTTGATTTAAAGAGGGGGGACCCAATCAATGGTAGCGATATCCTGTAGGAAGGACTGTGAGTTGAGATGCGCATAGTTTCAGAAATTAATAAAACATGGTTATGATGGAGCAGGCCTAGCCTTTCCCAGATACAAAAGGTGGGGGAGTGGTTGGAAATGGAATCAGCAAGTATACCCAAGGTGATTATGTTTTCAGGGTGGCTGGTCATTATCCAGTCCAGCAGAGTACTGGAGTTACAGTGCTGTGCAATCCTGGTAAGGTCATTGATCAACTGGTGTAAGTTAGAACTTTGTAGTCTAGTCAGTAGTGTGGGGTGAGAGTTTCCTAGCCAATTTAAGTTAAAATCACTAAGAATTAGTATCATAGATTCACTCAGCAAGTCAGGCCCTCTACTCCCAAAAGTGCCAACCTCTGAGCGCAGTCTTGTGAACAGTGTAACAGCCAAAGTAACCCTCTTGTCTGTTTTTGTGAGTTCGGATCAACCTTTGGTCTCAAGTTCTGGAGAGACTCAAACTGTTAACCTCTTGCTAGCATACCCAATGCACAGGCTCAGATATATCTGTCTTCGGGGGGGGCCAGATATCTTTGCCTATGGGCACCTAACCAGGTATTCAGAGATGAACCCTTTTTAAACTTTAATAAAGACCTCAGATTTAAAACGTTTCTCCTTCCAGTTTGGTACTACCATACAAGCTTCTGTCTGCTGTCTGCTATAACCATAAATATTTCTTAGCTAAAGAAAGCAAATCAAAGACAGACCAGGTATGCTCTAAAATTAGAGTTTTTTTCACTAAAATATATACTAATATGTTAAACATACAATACAGAACTCATATCACAAGGCATACATATCTTTAAACAAAACAAGGTTTAAAACAGTGACATTCCTACAATGATATTTAGATTTTGTCTAGCTTTCTAAATACCTGTTTTCAGTGCTCAGATGTTTTCTTGGTCAGTGTCAGATGTAAGTGTGTCTGTAGTGAAACAGAATAATCTTTAAAAGCTGGTTTTGCCCACCTCTTTTGCATGAGGTCATCTAGCTCCTCTGTCAAAATATCTAAAAAATATATATTTCTATACAACCACAGGATGTAATTTCAAAGTATTAATTCTGCAACCTTAGCATAACTCAATTTCAATGACACCTCTTTTGATTCATGCTGCATCCTCCTCACACAGGCTTCATATGAGCATTTGCAATCTCTCACCTCTGTTCAATAACCTGTGTTTTCTCTTCAACGTCATAAACCTTTTTTATGATTTCCCTCTTAACAAAGTTAACTTAAACAACTCTGTAATTAACTCAGAGAAACAGGATCATTGAATAAAGTCTTCCATGTAACACATTGTCTCTAAAAACTGAGTGTGTGTGTGATACATGCTGTCAGCATTTCTCTTGGCCTGCATCTGCCAGCTGAAATCTGGGGGGGGGGATGAGTGAGGTCATTCCTAGAACATTTGATTTTTCAGCAGAGACATTAATTAATACATTTTATACAAAAACATATGATACAGCACTCAGAACTGTCTGTCTTCATCACACTCCTCCCCACCTAGTCTGAATTTGGAGGATCTATCCCTTACATGGGATGCGCTTTCCAAATCAGTTCACTCCTCATAGACCCTAGACAGCCCATCTGAGTTCTTGTTCTTCGCTCCAGCCCTATATATGATTTTTAGATCATACCCTTGTAAGGCAAGACTCCATCTTAGTAGTCTGCCATTGCTCTTCCCTATCTGCGTCAGCCAAACCAGGGGGTTGTGGTCAGTCTGCACCACAAAATGCTGCCCATACAAGTATGGCTCTAATTTCTTTAGGGCCCACACTATGGCAAGACACTCCTTTTCCACTGTGGAGTATGCTTGCTCCCTGGGAAGCAGCTTTCTGCTCAGGTACACTACTGGGTGATCTGTCCCTTGGCTAGACGTCTGGTTCAGTACTGCCCCAATACCCACATCTGAGGCGTCCATCTGAACTATAAAGGTTTTGCTACAGTCAGGACTTGTCAAAACAGGAGCACTGCACAGTGCCTCCTTCAGTCTGGTAAAGGCTTCCTCACAGGCTGGGCCCCAGGTAATTTTCTTTGGCATCTTTTTCTTTGTCAGGTCAGATAGGGGAGCAGCCAGGGCACTGTAATTGGGTACAAATTCCCTGTAGTACCCTGCTGTCCCTAGAAAGTTCCTGACCTGCTTCTGGGTTTCTGGTCTGGGCCATGCCTGGATCACCTCTATCTTTATTTGATAAGGATGGAGCTGTCCCTGGCCTTCCACATGCCCGAGGTATGCCACTTCTCCCATGGTCACATGGCACTTCTCGGCTTTGACAGTGAGCCTGGCCCTCTGTATCCTGCCCAGCACTTCCCTAAGGTGTGAAAGGTGTTCCTCCCAGCTGGTACTGAAGATGGCAATGTCATCCAGGTACGCTACAGCGTACTCCTCAGTACCATTCAGCACCTGGTTCACCAACCTTTGGAAAGTGGCCAGGGCATTCTTCATTCCGGAAGGCATTACTTTAAACTCAAATAAGCCTATTGGAGTGATGAAGGCCGACCTCTCCCTAGCTCTGTCTGTCAATTCTGCCTGCCAATACCCCTTGGTCAGGTCAATAGTCATAAGGTAGGTCGCCCCTCCCAACTTGTCCAGAAGTTTGCCCGTCCGGGGCATCGGGTGGGTGTCGGACTTTGTGACTGCATTCAGTCCATGATAGTCCACGCAGAAACAAGTTGAGCCATCTGGCTTGGGCACAAGGACTACAGGTGAGGCCCAGTGGCTGTGGGATCTCTGGATTGCCCTAAATCCAGCATCTCCTCCACTTCCCTCCTAATGTCCTTTTGGACAGCCTCTGACACCCGATATGCTGTCCGCTGTATGTGAGTCTGTGTCCCTGTCTCCACATCATGTGTTGCTAGGGGGTTAGTCCAGGCTTGGCACTAAACAAGGGGCAAAGTCTGCTAAAACCTCCCTTACTTTCTGGACCTGGTCCGGGTCAGCTGGGGAGACAATTTTACTGCCTCCACAGAGGATTCCTGCTTACTTTCTTCCAGCAGATCCAGAAGGGGTCTCCTTCATCCGTCCCCTCCCCATGGCTACACACTGCAAACACCATATCAGCCCTATTTGCATATGGCTTCATCATGTTGACATGGTACATCCTTTCAGTCTGTCTTCTGTCAGGTAACTCCACAATGAAGTTTATGTCATTTACCTTCCTAACCACTTTGTACAGTCCTGCCCACTCAGCTTGCAGTTTGTCTTTCCAGACCGGAATAAGGACCATGACTTCCTGACCCACCATGTACGAGTGAGCTCTGGCTCTGCGGTCATACCACACCTTTTGTTTCTGTTGGGCAGCTGCCAGGTTGCTCTGGGCTGTCCCCATAAGCTCCTTCAGCCTTTCCCTAAACCTAAGGACATAATCTACAGTGGGAGTTCCCTGGGTGGTGTGCTTGCCTTCCCAGTTCTCCCGGATCAAATCTAGGGCCCCATGTACCCAACATCCATATAAGAGTTTGAAGGGGGAAAATCCTGTCAACTCTTGGGGCACCTCCATGTATGCAAACAACAGGTGGGTAAGGTATTTCTCCCAGTCCCTCCCATGCTGTTTAGCAAATGCCCGGAGCATTGACTTTAGGGTACCATTGAAACATTCCACAAGTACATTGGCTTGTGGGTGATATGGTGTTGTGCATCTCTGCACCACCCCACACTTCTCCCATAAACATTTCATCAGGTCTGACATGAAGAAACCCCCTCAATCGGTGATTACCTCCTGCGGTGGTTACCTCAACATGGGAGAAAATCCCAAGTAAGGCATCTGCCACTTTGTCTGTCCTCAGAGAGGATAGGGTGACCGCTTCTGGGTACCAAGTGGCATAATCCACCACAGTCAGGATGAATCTCTTCCCTGAGGAGCTGTGGGTATTTAAAGGCCCAACAATATCCATTCCCACCCTCTGGAATGGCTCCTCCACTATGGGCAAAGGGATCAGGGCTGCTTGGGTTTTCTTGCCAGCTTTCCCTATTTCTTGGCACCAGTGACAAGACCAGCAATACTCCTTCACCTGCTGGTGAAGTTAGGCCAGTAGAAATTCTGGGCTAACTGCTGCATAGTTCGTGTGATTCCCAGATGACCAGACAAGGGAATATCATGTGCAATTTTGAGCAACTGCTCACGATACCCCTGGGAACGATAAGCTGCCTGCCTAGCATCCCTCCCTCTGTCTGTACTGCCGGTGTATGCATAAGTCCATTTTCCCAATAAACCTTATGCCTGTCGTCAAATCCCTGTGTGCTCTCTGAGTCTGCCCAAGCTCTCAGCTTCTCTAAACTAGGGTCACTCCTCTGAGCAGCTGCAAACCCCTCACACTGTCCCAAGGTATGGGACAGGTCCCCTTCAGTCACTAAACTAGAGTCCCTAGCACTAGCGTCAAGGCCCACAGGATCACTGTCAATCCCAACCCTCTGATAATTGGTCACCCCTCCATCTTCAGAGTAACCTTCTGTATCTGTGTGGTCACTTGCTACCAGAGAAATTTCTAAATCCTTTTTATCAGTCTCCACATCTGGAG
Organism: Neoceratodus forsteri; assembly: GCA_016271365.2. Classification (NCBI taxonomy): domain Eukaryota; kingdom Metazoa; phylum Chordata; order Ceratodontiformes; family Ceratodontidae; genus Neoceratodus; species Neoceratodus forsteri. The sequence goes on along the minus strand of CM057456.1, from coordinate 169,437,148 downwards.
ACACAGGCTGGGGAACCAGCTTCTCAGTGGTTTCCACACTGGTTTCTGTGGGGTTCAGGGAACTACTATTTTCCCCTTGCCGCTTGGCTACGGGTAACAGCACATACCACCCCCTGCTGGAGAGTGTTACCCAGGATCACATGCACTGCTAATGTGTTGGTTACACAGTTCCCCCTGTTTCGCCCCAGTCCAGGAGAACTCTAGTGAGTGGCAATGTTTTCTCTTCACCAGTAAACCCTTGTACAGTTACGTATTTATTGGGTATAAGCTGACTAGGCTGTACCAGATCCCCTTTACCAATGTCAGGGATGCCCCTGTGTCCCTTATCCCCTGTGTCTATACCCCATTCACCATGACTGGGTGCATGTGTTCCCTCATGTTCACTGGCATGCTTCCAGGGACACACAAACAACCCACTTCTTTTCTAGCACCCTGTTGTGTATTATGGCTTGCCTTTTTGGTGCACTGTCTGGCAATATGCTCAGTTTCTTTACACAACCAACTGGCATTTCTTACTTCAGAGAAATCTTTTCTTTGAAACCTGGGGCTAACTGGTTTTGGTGGAGGCAGTGAGGGTTTTAGCTGTCCAGAAGGTGTGCTTTTCCCTTTCTGTACTGCCATGCCTGCCCCATTCACTCTCAGAGCAGGTCTACTCTTGGCATAGCGGTCCAAGACTTCAGCAGCCTCTTGCAATGTTTTTGGATCTCGGTCCTCTAGCCAGGTTTTTATCTCTGCTGGGCATGCTCAATAAATCTGTTCTAATAAAATCACATTTTCAATTTTATCAACAGAATTTGACTCAGTTCCTTCCCACCAATGTTTTAAAAACTGACGTTGCTTCATGGCTAGCTCCTTGTAGCTCATATCAGGGCTTCTCCTGAGCTTACGGAATTTAGCTCTGTATGATTCAGCAGTTAATTAAAACTTTTTTAACAGTGCAGCTTTTAGCTTGCTGTAATCATTGCTGTCTTCATTGTCCATTTGACCCAATGCATACCGAGCTCTCCCAGTAAGTAGCGGGGATAGCCGGAAGATCCAGGACTCTCTAGGAATTTTATCCTGAATGCAAACTTTTTCCAAAGAATTTAAAAAGACATCCATGTCTTCCCCTTCCTTAAACTCTGCTATTAATTTGGAGTTCAATTTGTAACCCAGTCCTGCAGTCCCAGTTAAACCCAAGCCACTTACCTGCTCTGGTGCCACTGATTGGAGTCGTAGCTTCTCAAGTTTGTGTTGCCACTGGTGTTCCTCTCTCCTCTCCTCTCCTCTGCCTTTCTGTGTTCTCACTCTCTCCTCTGCAGCTCACTGGCACTCATGCTCCTCACAGTCTGCCTCCCTCTGTTGTCGATCTGCCTTCAGTTCCATCCTGCACAACTCAATTTGCAGTTTGAGTACCTCTGGCTTCAGGATACTGGTGACCATCCCCCTGCTGCTGTGGTCCTTCACTGACAGTGGCCCTGCTGTCCTTTTCAGTCACGGTCAGTGACTTGCTGTTCTGGGTATCTGCTACCATCAGGGCCTCTATGAGGTTCTGCTTTTTGGCTATTACCTCGAACGGGACTCCCCTGTCCCCGCACAACTGCTTCAAGTAATCTACAGTGTTCCTGCTGTAGTCAGAAACCATCTTCTTCTTCCCTGACTACGGCTACTCTGACTTTGCACTTTAGAAAAAAAAAGTAAAATAGGTAGGAACTTGACTGTACACCAAAGTGATATATAGTTCTGTTTCCTTTTTAAAATAAAACTCATTTCTTTCTTTGTAAGAGAGCTTACGGTTTCAGCTGACACAGAACAATACAAGCTTGTGATACCAAAATTAATGCCACCGCTGCCAACCAATCTGTCACAGATTCACTCAGCAGGTCAGGCCCTCTACTCCCAAAGTGCCAACCTCTGAGCGCAGTCTTGTGAACAGTGTAACAGACAAGGTAACCCTCTTGTCTGTTTTTCTGAGTTTGGATCAACCTTTGGTCTCAAGTTCTGGAGAGATTCAAACTGTTAACCTCTTGCTAGCATACCCAATGCACAGGCTCAGATATATCTGTCTTCAGGGGGGCCAGATATCTTTGCCTATGGGCACCTAACCAGGTATTCAGAGATGAACCCTTTTTAAACTTTAATAAAGACCTCAGATGTAAAATGCTTCTCTTTCCAGTTTGATACCACCATACAAGCTTCTGTCTGCTATAACCATAAATATTTCTTAGCAAAAGAAAGCAAATCAAAGACAGACCAGGTATGATCTAAAATTAGAGTTTTTTTTACTAAAATATATAACAATATGTCAAACACACAGTACAGAACTCTTGTATCACAAGACATACATATCTTTAAACAAAACAAGTTTGAAAACAGTGACATTTCTACAACAATATTTAGATTTTGTCTAGCTTTCTAAATACCTGTTTTCAGTGCTCAGATGTTTTCTTGGTCAGTGCCAGATAAACGTTTATTTATTTATTTTATTTATTTCAATTCTAGGATTACAATTACCTTTGAGCCCAGGGCTCTTTTACAAAGGTACCACGTCAAGACATTGGTATCACATAACAGTAGACAAAATTGTTACACAAAAAAGCGTGTCTGTAGTGAAACAGAATAATCTTTAAAAGCTGGTTTTGCCCACCTCTTTTGCATGAGGTCATCTAGCTCCTCTGTCAAAATATCTAAACAATACATATTTCTATACAACCACAGGATGTCATTTCAAAGTATTAATTGTGCAACCTTTGCATAACTCAATTTCCATGATACCTCTTTTGATTCATGCTGCATCCTCCTCACACAGGCTTCATATGAGCATTTACAACCTCTCACCTCTGTTCAATAACCTGTGTTTTCTCTTCAACATCATAAACCTTTTTTATGATTTCCCTCTTAACAAATTAACTGAAACAACTCTGTAATTAACTCAGAGAAACAGGATTCTTGATTAAAGTCTTCCATGTAACACATCGTCTCTAAAAACTGAGTGTGTGTGATACATGCTGTCAGCATTTCTCTTGGCCTGCATCTGTCAGCCGAAATCGGGGTGGGGGGGATGAGTGAGATCATTCCTAGAGAATTTGATTTTTCAGCAGAGACATTAATTAATACATTTTATATAACAAAATATGATACAGCACTCAGAACTTGCTGTCTACATCATAATTAGAACCTCATTTCTACCTGAAAGATGAGAAGTTTGATCAAGCACCTCATTGAGACCTTTTTGGCCTCTAGAGGGGGGTTTATAGCAGCATACAACATGTCATTGTTTGCAGCCAAGAGAGAGAAGGACATATATGGCTTTGCAGTGAGTTAAAGGAGATGAGCAAATTACAGAGAGATGTAGGTGATCTTTAAAATAGATGACTGTACCTCTCCCTCTTTTCAGAGCAAGTCTATCAAACCTCAAAAGATTATAAGAAAGAAGGGAGCAGAGTGAATCAGGGGTGGAGGGTTTGAGCCAGGTCTCAGTAAGGCAGATGATATCAGGTTTATAGAGGTTGGTCCAAGACACTGGTTCTGTGAGGTTGTGCAAGAGGCTTCTGATATTATGGTGAACAACAGTTAGACCTTTAGCATTGGTAAGGGCACTAGGTAAAATGGAATCAGGCCCAGGGTTAGAATGAACATCACCTGAGAGCAGAAGGGCCAGTAGGAGAAGATGCCAGAGTTTGCGTCACATAAAGGGGCAGACAGTGTTAGTGTGCAGGGGACATTTGTTATGGTGTAGGCAGTAAGGTAGATCAGGACCCTCTTTATTAGTAGAGGAGAAAGGTCATGTTGGAGTGGGGGCAGGAGGAGAAATTTAGAGAAAAATAATTCATGAGGCAGGAAAGTAGGGGTGGCCAAGGGGGCACAGGGAGCAAAAGGCAGGGATAGAGGATGTAGATCTGTAATAGGTATTAGAGTGAGTAAAATCATATGAAGATTCATTTTAGTAGACCCAGGGAAACAGGAGAGAACAGGAAATAGATACCACTAGGGGGCTACCTGACAGTGTACTGGAGAAATAAGAGCAAGTGAGGAGCAATCAGATTACCTTAGCAGGTATTCTAGAAGAGCAGGGTCATAGTTAGCCAACAGGATAGGAGATGTGCCGAGTGGCAGAGACGTTTGAGTATTTAAAGAAGGCCTGGGAGGGGGTGGGGTGGGAAAAAAGACCCAGGAGGCTTAGCTTAGGTGTCCAAGTTCAGCCAACAGCTCACAAGCAGTGTAAAGTCAATGGGAAAAGGTGCACCAATCGGCTTGGGCCTTGGGAGCAAGGTGACCAATAGGACACAACCTCCAAGAGCACCACACCAATCAGAGGCTCCTGTCTCGAGCTGGCTCCAAGAAAGTAGTGGCGGTAGTACCTGGCTATGGGACCCACTTTCAGGGACCAGGCAGGTGGTCAGGAGGTGTCTGCTTCAATAGCGGCAGTGGCTGTAGTTTCAGCCACGTGATTTCTGTCGGCACCGCTCAAGCGCGGGTCCCTGGGGAAGAGGAAAGAAACAGGGGTTTAAATATGGTTATAGCAGGATCAGAGTGGGTGGCTGGTGGCACAAAAATATCAGGGGGTTGGGGGTGAGAAGGAGAATTACAAAGGCAGACTAACTCCGAGAATGGCTGGGGTAGGGTCAGCAGAGACAAAGGGCATTGGGAAGGAGTGAAGGCAATGAGGTGGTAGATAGCAGGGAGATGGGGGAAGGGATTGCAGACAGAGAGAAAATTAAGATGAAGACAAGTTGAAAGGGATCGTAAGAGAGAGCTACGGTGGGGGCAGTAAAGAGGAAGTCACAGAGACCTTGGAGGGGTTCAGAAAAAATAGGTAGGGCACAGGGGTGAGAAGAGATTTACAGTAGGCAGTTATAAGCAAAGAGCAGTGAAGCAATAAATCACAGTAAAAACTCTTCAAAAAGCAGGCTAAATTGGTACTAAAAATAAACAGTGCAAGTCAGGTCAAATAAGCAGAAAAAATTATCGATATAACTAAAAATCAATTAGACTAGTTTGAGCAAGCAGTACATAGGCAGACAATGGATCGAAACTTCTGAATTTCAAAATGAGAAAAGACCCGGGAGGCTTAGTTTAGGTGTCCAAGTTCAGTCAACAGCTCAAAAGCAGTGTAAAGTCAATGGAAAAAGGTGTACCAAATTGGCTTGGGCCTTGGGAGCATGGTGACCAATAGGACACAGCCTCCATGAGCGCCACACCAATCAGAGGCTCCTGGCTCGAGCTGGCTCCAACAAAGTAGTGGTGATAGTACCTGGCCATGGGATTCACTTTCAGGGACCAGGAGGGCAGTCAGGAGGTGTCGGCTTTGATGACGACAGTGGCCGTAGGTTCGGCCACACAATTTCTGTCAGCACCATTCAAGGGTGGGTCCCTGGGGAAGAGGAAAGAAACAGGGGTTTAAATATGGTTATAGCAGGATCGAGGCGGGTGGCTGGTGGCACAAAAATATCAGTGGGGATGGGTGAAGGGAATTACAAAGGCAGACAAACTCTGAGAATGGCTGGGTTGGGGTCAGCAGCAACAAATGGCAGTGGGAAGGGGTGAAGAACGAGGTGCTAGGATAGCAGGAAGATGGGGAAGGGATTGCAGACAGAGGAGAAATTAAGATGAGGACAAGTTGAAAGGGGTAGTAAGATAGAGCTCTGGGGGGACATTAAGGAGGAAGTCAGAGACCTCAGAGGGTTCAGAAAAAATAGGTAGGACACAGGGGTGAGAAGAGATTTACAGCAGGCAGTTGTAAGCAAAGAGCAGTGGAGCAATAAATCACAGTAAAAACTCTACCAAAAAGCAGGCTAAGTTGGCACTAGAAATAAACGGTGCAAGTCAGGTCAAATAAGCAGAGAAAACTAGCGTTATAAATAAAAATCAATTAGACTAGTTTGAGCAAGCAGTACATAGGCAGACATTGGATCGAAACTTCTGAATTTGAAAATGAGAAAAGACCCGGGAGGCTTAGTTTAGGTGTCCAAGTTCAGCCAACAGCTCAAAAGCAGTGCAAAGTCAATGGAAAAAGGTGCACCAATTGGCTCGGGCCTTGAGAGCAAGGTGACCAATAGAACACAGCCTCCATGAGCCACATAATCAGAGGCTGCTGGCTCGAGCTGGCTCCAACAAAGTAGTGGTGATAGTACCTGGCCATGGGATTCACTTTCAGGGACCAGGAGGGCAGTCAGGAGGTGTCGGCTTTGATGACGACAGTGGCCGTAGGTTCGGCCACACAATTTCTGTCAGCACCATTCAAGGGTGGGTCCCTGGGGAAGAGGAAAGAAACAGGGGTTTAAATATGGTTATAGCAGGATCGGGGCGGGTGGCTGGTGGCACAAAAATATCAGTGGGGGATGGGGTGAGAAGGGGAATTACAAAGGCAGACAAACTCTGAGAATGGCTGGGTTGGGGTCAGCAGCAACAAATGGCAGTGGGAAGGGGTGAAGGCAACGAGGTGCTAGGTAGCAGGAAGATGGGGAAGGGATTGCAGACAGAGGGAAAATTAAGATGAGGACAAGTTGAAAGGGGTAGTAAGATAGAGCTCTGGGGGGGGACATTAAGGAGGAAGTCACAGAGACCTCAGAGGGGTTCAGAAAAAATAGGTAGGACACAGGGGTGAGAAGAGATTTACAGCAGGCAGTTATAAGCAAAGAGCAGTGGAGCAATAAATCACAGTAAAAACTCTACCAAAAAGCAGGCTAAGTTGGCACTAGAAATAAACGGTGCAAGTCAGGTCAAATAAGCAGAGAAAACTAGCGTTATAAATAAAAATCAATTAGACTAGTTTGAGCAAGCAGTACATAGGCAGACATTGGATCGAAACTTCTGAATTTGAAAATGAGAAAAGACCCGGGAGGCTTAGTTTAGGTGTCCAAGTTCAGCCAACAGCTCAAAAGCAGTGCAAAGTCAATGGAAAAAGGTGCACCAATTGGCTCGGGCCTTGAGAGCAAGGTGACCAGTAGAACACAGCCTCCAAGAGCGCTGCACCAATCAGAGGCTCCTGGCTCTAGCTGGCTCCAAGAGAGTAGTGGTGGTAGTACCTGTCTATGGGATGCACTTTCAGGGACCAGAAGGGCGGTCAGGAGGTGTCGGCTTCGGCTGTGGCACCGGCCGTAGGTTCGGCAGTGTAATTTCTGTCTGCGCCGCTCAGGAGCGGGTCCCTGGCTATGGGATCCACTTTCAGGGACCAGGAGGGCGGTCAGGAGGTGTCAGCTTCCGTGGTGGAAGCGGCCATTGGTTCTGCTGTGTGATTTCTGTCTGCGCCGCCTGGAATCAGATCAGATTTCAATGTGACAGTACTTTTCTGTCACATATGTGAGAAAGTACAGAAAGTACACTTGCCTGTCTTGTCGACATTCACACAAAGAAGTAACAGAAAACATGCTGTGGATTTAATTGTATGTTCCACAGGCACGTTCTGTTAAATTCAGACAACTGCTCAGGAAAGCAGAGTGGGGCTGGAGGTGTAACCGGTGTGGAAGAGAGTGAATTCAGTCCATACAACTTAGAACCTCTTAATATCTTCTTTTGGTCTTGCAGAGATTTGATGCAAATGGACTATGAGCTGACACACCGATCACTGATTTTGTAGCTGGAAGAGTACAAGTGAACCTAAGCCTGTTTACAGCAATTTTGCACTCCAAGGGTAGTTTGAAATGCAAGTTCATTTACGCTGCAGGTTTGTAGATTTTAAAGTATTACAGCTCCCTTTGTTTTCCGGTCCAGTGATAATCTACTCTGGATAAGAAAATAAGTTTAAAGTGATACAGTTTTTTTCTGTTTAGACTAGATTTCATTTGGGTCACAGTTGTAAACTTTGCCCTCCAAATAATCCAATTTTTGCTTCACTTTCTCTCCTACTGTCTCCTTGCTGCTTGAATTTTTATGCCCACCCCCTCTCCCACCTCCAGCCTTTATTAAATATTTTCCCTCCCCCCTCGGCACCACCCCTGGGCAATCTTCATCTTTTCTTCTCACTAACATTGCAACTCCACTTAAAGATACAGAGTGCAGCTCTTAGGCCTAACACTTGTCTTGTACTTCCCTTAAAGACATCTTCCTTTTTAGGTCACCATCAAACTGTAAGGGTACACAGCAGCCTACAATGCCAGGACACCCTCCCTGCTCCATCACATCTTAATCTCTTTTACTTTCCTCCCCCTCCCAAGACCCTTCTTGCTGTGCCACCACCCTTTTCCAGTCTTGGACATGGCAACCAGACTAATGATAATTCTTATACTCCTGCTAACTCTCTGTTTGCAGCCGCTGAATGACCCTAAATCAGCTGACTCTCTTATCATGGAGCACCTCATGGCAACATCTACAGCACTATAACATCCATGCATAGTTGTGACCCATATGCCAACTGCATGCCTAACAACACACCCTGACCTACCTGGCCCAGAACACATCCTGCTCAGCCAGGGCTACCCCCCTCCCACAGTATGGCCTAAACTGGCTATTCTCTTTGATAAGCATGCAGCTCAAATAAATCCACAAAGACAGCACAAAGCTAACCTTAAACACTTTAAAAGTTACCTGGTCAGACTGATACTCCTGTTACTACTGCTCTCAGGCAACATCTACCCTAATCCCGGCCCCCCTCTATATCAGGGGTTGAGTGCACCGAAACCAGGCACCTTAATTTTTGTGTCACTAAACATCGACAGTCTGACAGCAAAGTTTGACAACCATCAAGCCTGGGTAGCCCTACATAATCCAGACATACTGTCTGTGGTAGAGACATGACTCACTCCCAAGATCCCTGATGGAGCCGTCAGTCTGCCAGACTATTCGATCTTTAGGCAAGATCGTAAATCTAAAAGAGATGGCGGCTACCTTAAAGACAGCCTTCAGGGCATAGTCCTGAATTTACCCATCCTAGGGTCATTCGCCCAGGCCCTTGCCATTAAGGTTCTTCTTGGGGCCCACAACAAAACTGTCACAATTCTATCTGTCTACATCCCCCCCAAAGAGCTCAGCCCAAGGTCTCCATGCCATCATAAACATGAATTCTGAATGCGTTATATTAACAAAGGTGAGTCTACTGTTTCTGTCCAGTATATCCTTAAACCGCTGCTCACAGGCATGTTCAAACACCCTCACTATGTCATTATAGGGTGGCATAAAAGTAGAAGGTTGCTTAAAAGGCCGTACCTCCTATCCCAGAGTAGGGGTATCGCTGTCCTGACTCACCAATGATGGATTCCCATGACACATCTTGGCATTCTCAAAGTGAGCATTTAAATTAAGATATCCCTTTAAGGGGCCGCTATTTGAATTGGTCTCATTGTGTTAATGGACCATCCCCCTGATGACACACTAGCTGTGAAACCGGTTGGGGTTTTCCTTGCTGCTACACTTGGATGGTATGTTGCAGACATAGTGCCTTTTAATATTTTTGTAATAAAGCCTTCTGTGCTCTCAGTTTTAGAGTAGTGCTGGTTTTGTTGTTGCTCTTGCCCCTGAGGCAGCTGCATGGTTCCACAACTACCTACACTGCCATTCACAGCAAGTCAGGATAGTTACTTTTCTCTCTGACACCAAGCCTGTGTGCCCAGGCATTCCACAGGGGTCAATACTGGGCCCCCTCCTCTTTAGCCTATTTCTGAATTGCCTCCCCTTAGTCAGTCAGTGCTGTATCCTCCTCTAAGCGGATGATACAGTTATCTTTTCTAATGACTCTGACCCCACTGCTCTTGAGCAACAGCAACAACGTGACTTCACCAGCATTGAGTCATGGTTCAAAAATCATAAATTGGTAATGAACTACAAAAAAAACCAAAACCATGTTGTTCACTAGCCTTAAGAACAAGCACAAAAACTAAACGCTATCAATATGTGATAGGGGTGGTGTTCCTCTTGAACGTGTTCATCACTTCAGATATCTCAGAATCACTCTTGACAGCTCACTCTCCTACACCCTCCACATAGACATCACAGCTAAAGCAATTAACAAACACTTAGGGCTACTTTATCGCCATTGACAGTGCCTGACCCCTGAAGCCCTCAGCATAGTGGTCCACAGTTCAGTGGGTTCCCTAGTGGACTACGGACTGCTGATATATGGCTCTGCAACAGATACTGTCCTTTGACATATAAAAACTGCCCTCAACAATGCCTGCAGGCTCACCTTGGGGTACACCAACTAACCCACACCTGTGATCTCTATGCAAAGGCTCACTGGTCACTTAAAATATCAGTCTTGCCTCCTGGTCAAAAATATCTGCCTTGGTCAGCTCCCGACTGGGATCCAACAACTCATAGTTCCCAGCACTAATCCCAGGCCCACACGAAATTCAGAACTGCAGTCCTTCCTGACTCCAAAATGTCAGACATCTCAAGAACAAAGGTCCTTTGTCTATTGGGCACCATTGTGGTTCAACTCCCTCCATGAGAACATTATTAGCCTGCCCACTGTGGACCTTCAAAAAGAACCTAAAGAACCATTTAATACAGGAATCTCAATGTGTCTGCTATCGCTAGCACCTAGCAAAGGCATGTCCTAGCATCTGCCCTTCTGTTAAACTGATCTCTCTCTCTCTCTCTCTCTCTCTCTCTCTCTCTCTCGTACACACTGCACTTGGGGCTCACCACCCCCACCCCGTCTCTCAAGCACTTCTATGCACTAACCCCCTTGTGTTGCTGACAACTAAGAGGCTCCCTGTTGAGCACATTTTTTAAGTCTGTTCCTGTATGTATCTGACTGTGTTTACTTATTCCAGTTTTAGTTTTCACTGTATTTTTTGCATTCCTTTGTTTAAAGACCAAATGTACCTAAATGTTCTCATTCTAATTCTATTGCCTTGTTTGTCTCAATTCTCTGTATAATTACCTACTTGTTCTAAATGTACTAACATGGAACCTATGTAAAGAGCTCTGAGCTCAAATGGTTAATCCGAGATCTGAAATAAATAAATAAATAAAAAATCATGGGAGCATGTTTTGATACTCAGGCTGTGATATTCCACTATGGAGCATCTGTTCATTCATTACATTATGTTACATGGCTCAGGAACAGCAATGGCTGGATGGAATGCAATGACTACATGAGCACTTTTAAACAGAAATTGCCTCATAATCTGAAATATGCTTGTGTCCTGGTTCTCAAAAATTACAATGACCATCACCTGGCAGAAGAGTAGAGCATGAAAATCTTGTTAAGCTCTGTTTGACTCACTGTTGTAGTCATAAGAGAGTTACACACAACCTTTACTGGGAATGTGCAGCTCTTTTCATATCACTTAATGAATATTTGCAGTAATTGAGTATATAGATGCAGGTATTTATGATGCCAACAGAGAAAGCAGGTGTTGCTGTGATCTTAGCGTCAATGCTGCCTAAGTGGGCCTTAATCGGTGCTGGCTGTCTGCTTGGTCACATTACATACAACAGTTGCTTTGAATGTAGAGCACTCTTATTACCTGTATATAGATATCACAGTACCATGCAATTCTGCTGTACTGATGTGTTATTTCTGCATTGCTGCAGCATGTTACATAGAATATGGTTTGATAGCTGTCACATCATTATATGGCAGTACTGTGCACCTTACATGCATTTACAAAAGCGACTATGCATGTTGTTTGGCAATGTTCTGTGGTCATAGTGCCCTATATACATGACTCACATCTGCCTAGTGATGCATGATGAGAGATTGTGCAAGAAAGCTGACACTTCAGCTTTGTATGTGTTTGCACACATACTGTTGCCCAATACTTTCCAAGTACAGTAAGGAAATGCCTAATATTATATGTGAACAGCATGTCTTTCACTGATACCTCTATACTGTCCACTTCTGGTGCCATGTTTTCTGCCAATTTTACTTACTTGTGGGATCAAGAGATGGTATCTAGACCTAAGATATGGATGGTTAGAGAAACAGTTATTGTTAATATTGTGTATATATTAAAAGTTAAACAGATTTGGAACTATTATGTATATCTCTGTAAAGTCTCAGTACTGTTTCTTTGTGTGACAACTGTAATATACAAGTTTCTTACAATAGTAAAAGTCACATAGCACTTTATAGGTATTTTTTTTCTTTTGTTTTCTACATAGTTATACCAGGAGAGTTTTTTACATGTTATTACTGCAGTGTCTGAATACCATGTATTCTGATGTTTAATGGAAAGGTTTATATATGAAATATTTAGTAACTATCTAATATTTTTATTAATAT